>OX337244.1:99862868-101062868 GCA_946965025.1 Blera fallax
TTTTAAAAGCGTTTTTGATTAGACCAAAAATGTTAACTGTTCTATGTCAGTTGGTACCCCAAAAAGGACTTCTTTCTAGATTGATAGATAGGTTGTAGGAGGCAGGTGCATTACGTTCGCCGCAGGCCTGTTGTGCGCTCAGACTTGAACTCTAGTCGGTGTAATACTCCTGCTAGTCAGTTTGATACTGTAGTTTAAGCATCTTCTCTTATTTGAATCGAGAGCATCTGGAGTAGATCGCACGATGAAAGATCTTTTCATAGTTGACAGACTCACAGGTACATAGTCCCATCTATTGTAGATAAGTTATCTGGACACCACCCCTGGAGCTAAGGTGAAACCAAATACAGCTGAGTTTCAAACCACTACAACAATCTCTCTCTCTCTCTCTCTCCATCTTCCTTTCAACGCCCGCACTATGTGTAAAACATTAAAAGGGGATTCATAACCTTGAGTGCGTGCAAATTATAAAAAAAAAGTGTTCCACATTCCCTAATGAGTTGCCCTGGGGTTTCCCTAATGTCTCTTCGAAATTCACAGTCAAGTTTCCCACCTTAGTCTACAGTGGCCCAGTGAAAATCCTTTTTGTATGGGAAATCAGTTTTTTCGTATTCTTATGAAGACCTTACTACTTTTGCAGTTATAGTTCCAAAGACGTTCTTTGGCCTGTCTTAGCTTAGACAGTTCCTCCCAAAGTTTGTCTCTTTTACATTCCTTGTCCTTTTCAAATCCTTTTCATATTTAATGCTTCTAACCCGCAGAATTGTTGTTTTCTCATGAAGACAGTGTCGTGTTCCTTCCTTTCAAGTTCTTCAGCCGCTTTGCTGCAGTAGACTATGACTTTGTCCCTCAGCCTACTTATCGTCGGCATCAGTTTCCCACCAGATTGGAACCGTTTGCATGAAAGCTTAGTGCCTTGACTGTCCGAAAACATCGCAATGTCTCGTCCGCGATATTTGTTCACCACTAAAGTATCTGCAGTGGTTCACGCAGTTACCCGAAAGGTGATACAGTGGTGGTCTCAAAATGAACTGCTTTCTCCTGAGAAATATTATAACAAGCAGGGTGTTTGTTCAGTCCTCCTTAAGTATGGTTTCTACTAGCATGGATCTACAAGCGTATTAAGGGATACACCCTTAAGCCAAAAAATCCGATGCGAACCGATTTCAATGCTATCATTATCGCAATCATCAATTTGGACGTCAACAACCGAGTTGAGTTTAACGCTTCAAAAACTCCGTTTTGGTCTTCGATCCGAGAAGCGATATGTTAGCAGGACTAAGTTTGAAAAGAATAATAATGACGTTGAAGGATTCATTGAAACCCAGATTCTCCACTGAAATCAGACGATTGCGACATCTTTTCTTCTGCAGATTTGTCTAAAATTGGCAAAGCTTATGTTGTCCTAAGACTTGGAATAATTCACGTGCTTGTGCGGAACCTCCAGTCACATGCTTGCTCTACTTGATTGACTAAGGTTAAGGCTGAACTTGTTCTTTTTCCTTAGAAAAAAAGATGTGGACCTCAGGGTCGTCTCAGTCTACTTAAATCTCCTTATTTGCCTCCTGCAGCAACTTCAGCTTACCATTGGGGAAATCCTTCCCTCTCACTGTTTCGCCGAGGGATGGCTTAGAAAAGTTGACCGCAGTTCTAAAATGAATAGTGAATTTGAGTTCTAACTTTCCTGCGAGACGGTGACTGCTAATTTTGCACCATACTCGTAGACTCGTGACATAAATCAGTGTGTAAGCGTAAGCCTTTAATCTAGCACCAGGGGCTCTGGACTGAAGCCACACTGTCACGGAGGCATGAATTATAATTCGAAAACGTTGTCATACTGCATTAGATCCTTGCACACGAATGTCATTTGCCCACCGAAAGAGCCGTCAAGATAAAGACCCTTTCACTGGTTTCTAAAATCCTTTGGAGTAAGTTAATACAAGGCTTTTGAAAAATGATTTCATGGAACGACCGGTTGGAAATCCAATATTATGTGGGCGGCCTACCCTTGGAGGCTTGTTGGTTGAGCCCCAGAAATCTAAGAAATCTGAGGCCCAGAGGCTATGAAATCTGAGAAACAGTCATCTCCATAGACATGAACCAGAGAACGTGTAGCTAAGACCGATGCGATCTCTTTTCGCATCTTCACAGAATGCCCCGCTTTCATGTATGTGCACGTAAGAAAGCAGCTCCTTGGTATTCAACTTTCCTCACTGACTTCCCTCGTCATAATACATCCTGAAAAGAAATTCCTGATAGCCCCTGAGGGTACGTCAGAACCTTATTAAAGGACGCGGTAAGCTTCTCCTTGAGACCGCTGTAAATATGCCGCGAAATCCTGTTGATCTTGGTTATGCGTTCGTACATCTATCTGCCTATTAGTCTATCACCACATTCTGGCTCCTAAACTAGAAATGGCACATTCGCGTCTTTGTATTCATCCGAGGCTTTAAAGGAATGGTAAAGGAAGAATACTACACTTTAGGCGACGTACGCAGTTGGAAGGGGCCTCTACAAACTCGAGGGTAATATTGATTAAAGGCCTGATCAGTCTGGGGACCATAGCGCCATCTAAGTAAGAGTGTAGCATGGTTTTTACCTCATTCATGTGAAGTGGAAACTCAACTTAGAAACCGTCACCCAAGCACTCTATTCTTTCCTCATTTCTTTTCAATTCTCCACTGTATCGTTTCCCTAAAAAGTTTCCCTTTAAAGGACATTAGCCTACCAAGTCCTGAAATATAAAAAAAAAAAAAATAATTTGAGAACCACTGCAGAAAAGATTTACTATATATCTCACCAGCTTTGGTGGTTTCTATATTTCCTTGTCCAACACTCTCGCCTATAACCTAATAGCATGGAATTAACTAGGATTAAAAATGTGTATACTCATTATCATACAGTTATCCTGTAGTCCCTTCGAAAGTAAAATTTCTGTTGTTGACCCAATACATCAGTTAATGTGTCTCCATAGAGTCCATGTTAAGCTCTTTTATTACTCGATTATCCTCTTTCTCTTCCTTCTTAATCCTATTCACATTAACTTCCATATGGAAAGAAAATTTATTTTCCCAAAATAAATTTTTTGTATCCTCTTTGATTGATTAATCTACCCTTGGAAATGTAATTTACCAACAAAAAAAAAAAATCCATCTATTCTGTAAGGCTATTCGTTCTAGGATTACACGAGTTAAAGCTTATTATGAAGATACACCCCAAAAAATTAGAGAAATGAAGGGTCACTGTAGGCTATCTGAATTGAATTATAATTTACCCTATATTGTGGGACAGGCATACGATGTCCTTGATTATTTTAACTTTCATCGTAATGATGTTTACATCAAGGATTGAGCATATTGATGTTTTTTGATACACTAACCTGGTTTGTATCTGGAGTCTGGAGTGGACTTTTTCTTCTTCTGTAACTGACACAGCTGACCCGGCACTGCAGTTCGGGGTGGACCTGGACCTTCACCAAAAAGTTCTCCATCGAGCGCGATTGTTAGCTAGTTGCCTCCAGTTATACGCACCAAATCGAGGTCTTCCATTACTTCACTATACCTCCGGGGTGGATCGAAGACCGGCCGGACTGTTGATGTCCATCCGCTCTACGTACCTCAACATTATAAGTTGAATTCGGACTCTTTTGACGAGGTCAGTGTTGCTGCACAGTTCGTGGTTGCGTCTTCTTCACACTCACCGATTACGCGGTGAATGCTTTTCTTCTCATCGATTCTGGACATAGATGGTCCATGCCTCTGCGCCTTAAAGCAGGACTAGGTTAGATAGGGTTATTTTATATAAAACACTAGCCACCAGAATGGGCACATCGCGATCCCTGGGGAATCTCCATAAAAAGCAAATTGAAACCTAAACACTTGATGCCTGAAACACTTGATTTCCCTACAGCATCTAAGTAGTCTGTTTTGGTTTGTAGGACCTACCTCTTGCTGAAAAAGTAGTTACCTAGATATTTCCTACGATTTCGAGCTATTCCCTGGCACTCACACAGTGTATGTGTGATGTCCTCTTCGACGCATATGTCGTTACAGTACCTACATACAGCCGTGTCTGTAAGGCCCAGTCTTTTGGCTTGTTTTCCCAGAAGGCAGTGCCCGGACAAGATTCCTACTGCTGTTCTTAGCTGAATTCTGTTTAGATTCAGAATTTCCCTAGTTCTTTTCCGGTCGAATTCTGGCCACAAGGTTTTGGATACCCAGGTCACACCTGCTATATTTGACCATCTTTGGTTGGCTGTTTTGTATACTTTGCCTTTAAAGTTGGTTTGTTATCCACGGCTTCGCCTATTGGCAATTCTCCTCCATGCCTTGCCAATTCATCAGCAAGTTCATTCCCTTTTATACCGCAATGTCCTGGCACCCAGCATAGTTCTACGCGGTTCTGCGTGCATAATACCTTTAGCATTCTGCGGCAGTTCCTGACTAGGATGGTTCAAGTTTTGTATACCTAGAGTCAGTCTAGTTGTATAAGAGATGGCTTTACTACTTTTAGACCTAGCTCCTCGTCCTCAATTCTACTAATCAACTAATGAGGGATAAAATATAACCTTTTATACCCAGAATATTTATTGGATCTTCTAAGCGATCGGAGGTCCATTGACCCTAATCTCATTCTTCTCGAAGCTAAGACTTTGAACAGAATACTTCGACTTCTAGAAGATTTTAAGCGATTTTTCAGTCTGAGCCCATTACTCATTCATCTCTGAACTTCGTTATTAGAATCATTCTCCGAAGAATGGACTCATGATGAGTAAGAATTCAGGCTCAGGACCCAGTTATAGGTATCTTTTCTAAATGATCTCAATTCCCTCAACTACAAGATCACTTGAGGGTCGTAATTTTCCCAATTAAATACATTTCTAAAGGCGACCCCTAATCTCTGTTCACTGGAAGTTAGACGTCTCCTAGTACGCAGTCCAAGCCTTCGCGCCTTCATGAGCAGCAAATACTTATCGTTTAGTCATGATTGATCATAGATCTCGGTTATCTGTAAAGGCTTAAGGCTTACCTTTCTTAATGGTGATCGTAAGAATACCAGATCAGTAAGGACTTTCTAGTGCTTGATCTATTTTTACTTTACCGCTGAAAGCTACCACTTTTACAAGGATTAAAATCTCAAAGTAAGCTGGTGTGAAGCACTTGAGTGGTTTCGGTTTTCTGATAGTTCAGTCTTTCGAGTTTCTATCTCCCTTGTCGACTCGAATCGGTGAACTAGGCTTAGAAGATCGTAGCTTCATTTCACAGACTCCTCCCTCTATTAAACGGAAGCAGGAGACTCACTTTGTCATCTTAAATTGAACGAATTCATTTACTCCTAATACCACGACCCTTCTTGTCAGTTTGACCACCATAACCTTAGATTCTCTTCGTTTCTCCCTATCCCACCAACTCTTCCATACCCTATCCGACTTAATGTAAAAATAGACGGGAAGATTCCACCCCAGCTACTAACACAACGATATGCCATCGTTTCCACTTGAATTCGTCGCATTAGAAGCACGCCCTTAGGTTAAACAAGAAAATTATTACATAACGACCAGAGCAGCAGGGTTTTGGTTGTCATCATCCTTTGGCAGAAGCCGCAGATATCCTTGGTGAGTTCATAACATTGACGGCGACAGTGGTATGATGAGTTCAAGGCTTTGGTTACCAGAGATTAACTCTCTGTGTGCACCTTTTTTGGATTGCTCTGCATATCCTTAAATTTAAGTAGTTACTTAGTATCCTGAAATGTCGCCACAACAATCAATCACTAAAACCCGTATGAGTATAGGAGTAGCATCTACTCGCCTTCATTAACACTCCAATCAAGGAATGGCTGGAATGAAATGATAGCCGGGAATCTAATTTGCTCTCATGCCACATAATCATCAAATACGCACTTGTATGCCAGTGTGTGTGTGTGTGTGTGTGTACTGGGTGCGAGGATCCATCGCATATGATAGAACTAAAACTTAATCCAATCAGTAATAATGATGTTGAATATACTCCCGCGTGACACTTTGTATCCATTGTGCAATATACTGCACGCGATGGTCAGGAAATTGACCTGATCCTGCTAAAACGTGGTATCCTGCATCTGCGTCACGTTTTCAACTCACTTTATATCAAGAACAGCCACATAAACCCACATAGAGTGCTGGAAAGGGATGGAATCAGAATCATTTCCCTATGAAAACAACGTGCAGCACCCGGGTTACCCGATTTTTCAACTCCTGCCACCGATACGGATAGATGATTAGATTCGATGATGCAAATGAGGATAATCTGGGACTCCCTGCTCTGTTATTATTATTCCTCTCATGTGAAGGGTGAGCACGACGTGAATTTGATTTGATGATGATGTTGTTGATGCTGCTGCTGACGATGTGGATGTATGATAATGACTATGATGATGATGATGGTGATGCTGGTTGGTCTCCTCCTCCTTCTGCTCCACCTCCTGTTCCATCACAAAGTCGATGATGGATTCACTTGCATTATGCATACAATATTCAATGCAGGCTACTTTCCATTAAAAATCCGCAGAAAAAACTTTCCCAGGCACATGTGTGCGATGCGATAATTATGTCCATGTCACGTGGGTGCTTTGTCGTAGGTGGTTGATTCGGCTAAAATGAGGAGAACGCAGATGGATAATATACGTAATCCATCCTGCACTGAATTTTAAATAAATTTCACGGGAATTTCATTTGAATTTAATTATTGCCCATTTGACGCAGGGTTCCAGCTGGCTTAAAAAAATTATCGGATTTCACAGAGTATCTACGAATCTATGCATGCGTATGATGGTTTCGAATTTTGATTTCGATATAAATTTCGAATTACATTTGAATGGTTCGCGCTTGGCAGCAATAATTTCTGCCTCCGACGGTATGCCGGGTCTATTGACTGAAAGTATTTGTGAAACACATATATTTGCTGGAAATATACAAATTTTGTGACGCTTGACTTTTATCGATAACGGATTGACGATGAATTTTGATGGCCGTTGTTGATGATGGTAGACGTTAATGGGATTTCATGGCCTGTGATGAATTTGCCTAGCGGTATGGTTGCTTTTTTTCGAATTGAAAATATGTAATCGGATTAAAAAATTATTAAAAAAAAGATATAAACTCGTATTTAATAGAATAAATTGTATCCGAAGTGGCTATAAAATGGTGTATCTCTGTATTTAACATCACGATAAATGGCTGCGTATCTTCACGTTTGTATCAACTGTGCACCCTCCTATTGCCCGCATACTTCTTACAGATCTGACATGCTTCTTAGGCTAGGGCCACGCACTGAGCGACTGAGCAATGAGCGATTGAGCGACGAGCACCTGAGCGTCGCAAAAAAATTAAAACATATGAAATCGAAGGGCTGTGGCCACGTAGTTGCTGAGCGATGAGCGATTTTTCTGAGCGACAGAGCGACGTCGTACACCAAATCTTCTTTTTTTGGACCGTGTAAACAATCGATAAATATGGACACGACTTTCCAGTAAAAGACTACGACGTACAGGACTCGACAACGACATTTTCACTACTAATCGCTTGAGCGAAGCGAAGTAAAAGGCCACTCGTCGCTCAGACTTGTCGCTCAATCGCTCAGTCGCTCAGTGCGTGGCCCTTGCCTTACACATCTGGCAGGACAAGTTCTCTGCTTTGTCGGAGCGTTCTTTCTATATAGGACTCACAACCGTCCAACCAAAGCTTTGTAGTCATCTAACTTGATTCGACAAAGAAAAGAGACTGTCCCTCGTCATCTCTCTCTATGGTTAGACCACCTGGTGCGAGTAACGGCCGGACGATAACAGAGAGAATGTTGTGTTGCATCTTCGTTTTCCTTATACGCGGAGCATATGGAAGTGGCGCCTAGTGAAAGTAGTCTGCAAGGACTCCTACCAGTCAGCATTAAATTTTCCTAAAAGATAAAATAAAACCCGCGGCTTTTGTTGTTGATATCCGGTCGTGTATACTTGGGTTGTCTGCATCCAGCAGAGCCATGGGTATTGCGACCATTGCATTCGCAAGAAACCCAGTCATTGATGGGACTACTAATGATGCAGGCAAGCTCTACGGTGGTTCGGGTCCTGAGAAAACTTCTCCTGGGCCTTGTCTTGCAAGTTCATTGGAGATCTTGTCTCCCTGGTACCTAGACAAGACAGAATGAATCTAGCCTTCCGACCAAATTCAGTGAGATCTCTAGTTCTTATACTATTTTCGAAGAATTAAACAACGCTTTGATACGCATAAGCTCCTTACTATCCACCTTTTCTTCAGAACAGAGCACATGACCATTAGAACAGCGTAAATGTCGGCTTGAAAGACACACGTATAATAACCTGACGAAGATTGGAGTCTAATGTTCTCGGTCTCCACAAAGGCAGCAGCACCACACCGAAGATACAATAGCATTCTATTCTCAGCTAAGAGTCTACATTTCTAGCACCAGATGATGGTCAACTGTGTAGTTGTATCGCAATTAGATTTTCGATATCTTTGCATCAGACTGCACACAAAATCATCGAATTTCCAGAACGAATGGTATCAGAAATCGCCTCTCTTTAGACGATGGCTTTTCGGTGGCAGGCCTATGTTATACATATGAAAATACGTAAATATCGAGGGAAGATTCAAGAGGGCATCTAGACCAAAGTCAGGCGTGCTTGCTAAGGCTCCTATGCACCCATAGCCGCGGGTCATTTTGGGCAGAGTCACTCTGTGGATCCCTTTGTCCATTCTTTGTATAAGTGCAACAGGATATCTCGCAAATCTTTTCGTTTTCCAAGCATTGATGGCCTGCTGCTTCCTTTACGGCCGTCTTAATCAGAGCAACTTCAGTATTTGCCTTTATTTCTATTCCACCTTGGTGGTGGGCATTGGTATATCAATTCTTTTGCTAATTTTTCACTTTCAGACTTGTGGTAGAAATGTTATAGCTCTTCTTCTACTATCTACTTATCTGATCCCTTAACGTTCCTCTGTCTAAACCAGAAAATGGCTCAGGAATCAAAAAATTCTGAAATATTTTGATTTTATTCAGGCTTGTGTGAGTAAATGTTGACTCTGGATGCATTCTATCACCGTAATGTGACCATTTTCATCAGCCCCATACGAGTGATGCCAGCTTCCTGACGTTCTTGCAAGTGATACAGCATACTCGTATGTAGTAGACCCAACATTCCGGCTCAAAAACCGTGAGACTGTGTATGGCTTAAGCTCTACAACTATCATGGATTCACCCGTAAAAATATTTATACCTGCCGACTCCTTATACAGAAGACTTTCGTATTAAGTTAGAGTTTTGTGGTACGAATTCATTCATATTCAACTCCTTTACTTTCTATTTCATGAATTTCAGGATCTTTCTGTGTATTACCGTAGTAGTGCCATTTAGCTCTCTGATCTCCAGGCTCAAAGGAAGAACCGTGAATGCCGCTCTTTTCATTATGATTGAGACTTTAACCTATCTCGGGGTTATCCTCGACACAAACGGCTCAACTGGAATTCTCATATCAAGTTCGCCATCGAGCGTGCTACTAAGGCCATGTGGGCCTGTAGACGCCTGTACGGCAGAACCTGGGTTCTAAATCCAAAAATGATACATTGGACGTATACAATGATGGTGAAGCCTATTACCACGTACGCGGCCATCATCTGGTGGCCGAAAGTTCTTGAACGGACAACGGCAGCTAAACTTCAGAAGTTACAAAGAATTGCCTGTCTCGGTATCACAGGTGCTATGCGTACCTGCCCGACGGCAACTCTAGAAGCAATCGTCGGGCTTTCACCCCTTCATATTTTCATTAGGAAGACAGCTGCTAGGTGTGCTATCAAGTTGCAGATAGAATACAAGTATAAATCAGGTGACCATGTGGGACATCTGAAAATTCTTGACTCAATCCCCAAAAGAGACATGTTTTTGTACCATCCCTGACACCATGGTCAAGGAGGTAGAAATATTAGATCGTGCAAATTGGTCTAATGGTGCTCCGGCATTAGACCCTAGAGGTCTGGTTTGGTTCACAGACGGATCGAAAATGGAATCTGCAGTTGGAGCTGGTGTCTTTGGACCCAACACCAAAGTCTCGATACCTATGGGAATGTGTCCCACGGTATTTCAGGGTGAACTCCATGCCATTGAAATCTGCGCTAGGTTGAACCTTAGTTAAGGTATTAAGGGCGCTAGAATATATATATTTTCAGATAGTCAGGCAGCACTCAAAGCGCTGTCGTCCAATTTAGTGGACTCCATATCAGTTAAAAGCTGCTACGATGCACTGTAATCCCTGGTGCGACTAAACAAGGTAAAACTTGGATGGGTTCCTGGCCATCAAGGGATTGTAGGCAACGAGCTAGCAGATGAACTAGCTAGGGCTGACTCAGAATCTGCGTTCATAGGAGCTGAACCTTACTGTGGCATTAACTGGTCATTCGCCACAGCGCTGATTAGTAATTGGGAACACAAGCTTCGTCTGGACCACTGGGAAAATGTCGCAGGGTTGAGACAATCCAAATTACTTATCAGACCCTACTCCTATAAGGATATACTTAACCTTAATAAGAAAAGTATCAGAAAGCTAGTGGGCTTTCTCACGGGCCATTGTGGCTTAAAATTGCCTTCTTGAGTTTAAGTTAACACAACTTTGTATACTGTTCCTCCTTAGAGTAGTGAATTTTCGCTTACTTCCTTCCAACATGATTCCAGCCATTCAGCTGTATCTGTTAAGTTTTATATGAGCCCTTACTAGCTATTGTAAACCCATTTCGGTGAATCCCTAAAAAACGCTATAAAAATAAAACATTAACTTTATTATCCTTGCTGTGCTGTCCTTTGTTCTGCTTGCTCTATAAATTGTTTAATTTTACCATTTTACTGCACACAAGTCAGACACTTTATTAGCTATGCACCTTAAACTGGCCCCCCAATTACCGTTCACAAAACTATCCCCAATCGAGTTTCAAAACAAAGTATCTAAATATCTATTTTATTACCATCCCAATCTATTAATCCGATTAATAATTCAAAGCATCACACCACACAATGTCCCACTTGCATGTAGAACACCTCAAGCCAGCACATACCCATGCATAATTAATTTCAAAACACACTTTACGACGCGTAAAAATGCTCTCCTACAACAATATAAACCTTCCTGAGCTGCCATTAACCTACTTTGAATAATTTAGGATATCGATCGATTGAATTTGTATTAAGAAACGAAAATCCTACTCCCATATATCCTTGACTTCTATGGAGACAATTCAGCTTTCATTCAATCTCCTCCATCGCAAAGTGAATAAAATGTGATTTTATTACTCCATCTTTACAATATCGTCCTGCTGCTCCTTGAACACTAGCATTAGTCGTACCATTGTAGTCTGATATGAAAGAAAGAATCATTATCAATTAATGGACAGTCCTGTGATGGTGGTTGAAGGACCAAGAACATTCCCATTTCAAGTGAGCTTACGTTTCTTTTTCTCTGAATGTGTTATTTGATTCGTTGTGGGAACAAAAAAAAAATCTCTCACTAACGGTATAAGGGACATAAAATGGCGAACACAGCTACACCACTACCATAAACTGTGTCCTCGTATTACACAGTTAATCCCTCTCTTATGGTCTTGCTCATATTTATCTAATATACATGTAGAATTTTTTTTTGTCAGTACGCTTGTGTTTTAGCGGTACTTGTTGGGGGTAGGACAGAAAGCAGCAATTTGAAATTGAAGATTATGTCCTTCAATAGATGATAACTGTGTTGGGCTGTTAGTAGAGCGGAGAAAAACTACACTAGTGGCATTGTGTACAGATTCAGCTGGATTTTGGTAAATTGGAGGATTAAAGTGTTTTCTTAGGCAAACAGGGTAATAAAACTGAGGGCCTTCCGATAGATTGTAGTCGATATGTCTTAAGTGACTGTGCAACAGTGACTGTGGATCAGTTGGACGGACATCTTTCAGTTTCCCTGGTTTCATCTGGTGTTCATAGATGTCGTCCTTCATCTGATCTTGCGATCTTTAATGGTTTTCAGCTCATATTTTGTCTGATCGCATGAAGTGAGTGGTCGCCTTTGCGATTATTGATTGATTCCAACATGGACACTAGTTTCGAGCTGATTTAACCTTTTTCGAGCTGATTTAACTACGACAGTAGCTCTGATTTATATTTCTTAAGAAACACCTTCCAGCACTAAAAAAGAACGATAGATACAACCACATCATTCTATGCCGAATGAGTAGTTTTTTAAAATAGGAAAACGGTCTACAAAGATGTTTGTATCCTTAAAACCAAATGAACGCACGAATTTGATATTTAAGTCCACTTCTATTTTTCAGTTCTTATTCACGAATCAGCACTAGAAGCTACAACCCGCCCTTTAGAAGATGGTACCTTAGATCAAAGTAGTTCAGCCCATACTTTTCGCTGCATCGGGGTAATTGAATATAGGCTGAACCGGTGTGGTTGCCGTTTTATTAGTTAATTAAAAAAAACTGTCCGGAAGGTTTGCGAATGGTTTAATATCGCAACCCTTACTGCATCGAAATCAAACTATTATACGTCCAAACCGCTTACAAGAGCTTATCCGGTTTGAACATATTTATTCTCATTTAGGGTTTCAACTTCGGATCATTTTAACCTATAAATGGTGCTTGAACACTGTCTTTAAGCTGAGTAATAAGCAAACTAAAATAGAATTTTGTAACTAGTAACTTTTAACGCCTGTGCTTTTTTCATACCGAAACTTGTAATTTTGTGGCTGGGGCGCTTGATATAGATAGGGAAAAGCCGCCCGTGAGTTCTAAGGAAAAATCAGAGTAGAAAAACAATCTTATTCAGCCTTCCATCCTCTTCGATCCTGGGCACGCTGCTTCCAGTTTTCCAAACCCAGCGCTCTGGCATCCGCAATAGCTTGGTTCTTAAAACGGAGGTTCGGTCTTACTTGTCGTCTTGAACCTGGGGACTGGCATTTGAAGATACTCTTACATAGCTGGAGCATTATTGTCCATTCGCTCGATGTGGCCGAGTCACTGTAGTCGACGTGTTTTGGGTTTTCGAACTACATCCACATCTTGATACAACTTATTCAAAATCTGCTCTCCTTTCCTGCTTATCGTCCAGCACTCGGCACCGTAGAGCAGAACTGGCAGGGTTAGTGTTTTGTAGAGCACGCATTTTGTCTTCCGAGTTAGGAGTTTTGAACCCAGTTGTTTTGCCAAACCGAAGTAGCAGCGGTTTGCTTGGGTTAGTCTTCGTCGGATCTCCATTTAGGTGTCGTTCGTTGAGTTGGAGCCAACGACTTCAAAGTAACTGCTGTCAAAAGTGATGTTTTGTCCTAGGCGGTGAACAGATGCTGCTTTGTTTGTTGACAACATGTACTTTGTTTTGTCCTCGTTTATCTCAAGACTAACTTGTTTCGCCTGTTCTTCAATTGCCGTAAAAGCCTCTATGACGGCACCCTGGAAGCGACCGATGATATCAATATCGTCTGCGTATTCCAGCAGCTGGACGGATTTGTTGAAGATAGTGCCTTCCGTGTTGACGCCTGCACTGCGCACTATCTGTTCCAGCACTAGATTGAAGAAATCACATCATAGCGCATCTCCTTGCCGAAATCCGGTACACTTTTGGAATAAATCAGAAGAACTGTTTCCGAACTGCACATTGCATCGCGTGTTTTTCAGCGTGAGGCGACAAAGCTGGAACATTAGAATGCCTCGGCTTAAAAGAAATGTACTGAAACGCTACGAGTTTTTTTTTTTATTTCCAATTTTCTGAGGGTTTACCAGGAGCTAACGATCAGAGAAGTTTGCAGCTTACGAACATTAAAAGTCGAGTATTTATAGAATATCTATGTACATGAGGTTGCCTCTAACCTAAGGATAAAGAGCTTTCGAACACATTCAGTTCATTTCGATCTTCAAGTTATGCATTTCGGACTCCAAAGGAGGTATCGTGTTCCGTGAGATGGATGAACCAATCAGGTTCACCTATATTCCGTCTAATCCTGTGAAAAGGTCTCTCACTGTTCTGCAAAAGGACACTATTCGCGAACTTGATACAATTTCGAAGCAGTAAAGAAAATTATACCGGCAACAGATTCTGATTTTTTGCTGCCATGTTTCCCATTTCAAGTTGGTAGGAGCCCTTGCAAAAGCCATTATCATCATCATCACCATCCTCATCGTTGTCTTTGCCTGCTTCTACGAGAGCCCACAAAAATTTACTACGTCTGTAGATAGAATACCACAGCAGGAACACATCAAACCGAAACCGAAAGAAAGTCAAAAAGGATGTTCACAGATTTGTAAGTAGGAAAATACAATTTTTTTTTTCTGTCCTTCTTTACCCATTCTTCTTTGGATATGTCTTCTATACATCCAAGCCGCCCCCACTATGTTGTAATGTACATTTGTCTATCTATCCAGGCATTGTCGTTCAAGACGTCTACAACGACGCCGGCTACGACGACGACAACATAATTCAAGGGAACATTTTGTGGAAAAGCCATTCTTGTTTCTTCCTTCCTTAATGCTTGTGTAACGGCAATTACAGTTCGTCTCTCTACCGAAATTCGCTTCCGGGCAATCTTTTCTTTTTGGCATTCTACCATTGGGGGGGGGGGGGGGGGGGGGGGGGGGGGGGGGGGGGGGGGGGGGGGGTGATAGATGTATCTATAAGAAGGGTTTTCTTTGAGTGCGGTTTACCCGACAACATAGGATGACAGTGGGTGATTCAAAGATGTTGCAGGTAGTAGTAACTAGCTGCTGCTCAGTGGGTGGTAGTAGCATCATTCGAAGAAAATTGCAAGGTAAATCCAATGAAAAGAATTCCCCACACACCCCCTAGTAAAAGAGTTTTTTGGTGAGTGAGAGTGAGTATTCGTCGTCGCTGAAGCAAATTCAAATTTTCCTTAACCTAATTTGCTTCTGGCAGCCGGAGAAGAAACAGCTCCCAGTGTAGTATTTGCCTGCTAAACGCTGTTGATTGAGTGTGTTAAGTGCACAAAATAAAACAGAAAAGAAGTACACTGAGAGGGCGATGGATTCCGTTTTTTTTTCGTCAAAATTGTGCTTCTTTCACTCTTGTTTCAGACTTCCGTCGTTGAACCGCCATCGTCTCTCTCTTTCAGGATTCGTTTTCCTTTTATCGTTACTCTCGTGGAGAGAATGAATATTAACTTAAATAAATGTTTTCATTAGTTTTTTGGAAATTTAGTGTTTTAAAAAAAATTTAATATACCTCTGGCTATGTACATATGTACATATGTATGTGTAGGTTGTAATGTGCGTGATGTGCACATTAAAATAAAATAATTTAACTACTACAATATGACTCTTTATTTTAATACTCTCGTTACATGTTCTCTCGGTGATGGTTGAAACTCAACTGCTGTTGATCTCTTACGCAGGTTGATGGATTCACAATAACACTATAATATATATATATAATATAATAATAATATTACAATAGTATTACACGCATTTTTTTTTTTTTTTTTTTTTTTATAAATCTTTCTCAATAGCCATACCGAGCAGGAGGTACACTAAGTCTACCACTACGAGTAACATATGTTGCAGGATTTGCCACAGGCACAGGCAGATCGGAGACTTCTTTTCTGGAATCAGAACTTACACTATGACCCTGTTCAATTGGCCCATCATCTACCAGTGGCGAATCTGACTGCCCCAGAGTACTCTCTTCCCTTTGCACAACTTCAGGGGACGAGTTGCGATTGCTTAATTTTTCATTTGGTGTGATATTCATTTCCTCACCTATATTGTTTTCGTGATTCAGATTACTTTGCACGTTATCGTCAAAAAACTGTTCTTTTGTATTTACTTCATTGTTTGTAGTTTTAGATAGGAACCTACGATTTCTGCGAAAATAATTTCCAAAGTTGTCTAACACAATATATGATCTGTCGTTTACATTAGCTACAATCTTCCCATATTGCCATTCTTTTCCATTTTTCTTAAATACTACTTGGTCACCCACATTCAACATTGGCAAGGATCTTGCAGTCCGGTCATAATAATATTTCTGTTTTTGTTTTTTTTCATTAATTTTGTCTTGAACATCAATTTCTTTAAATTTATTACGTTGTAACAGCTGACTCGCTACTGGTAATTTGGTTTTAATTTGGCGGCCAAAGAATAACTGAGCCGGCGAAAGTTTCATGCTAGCAACTTGTGTAGTATTATATTCAAGGATGCGATATTGGAAGCGATCGACTTCTTGTACCTCATAGCAGCGCCTCAACAAATTTTTCGCAATCGCAACTCCTTTTTCTGCAAGTCCATTGCTTTGCGGATAACGTGGACTAGAAAAAGTAAATAATATATTTGACTCATTGGCAAATGTCTTAAATGCTGCTGACGCAAAGGGGCTATTGTCACATCTGATTTCAGATGGATAACCAACACGATCAAATATTTTTCCAATAACTTCAATAATGTGTTTCGACGTTTTTTGACTTAATTTTTCCGAAATAACATAACCTGAGTACGCATCAATGATAGATATAAAATCGTGGCCTGCCATTTCAAATACATCCATTGCCACTCTTTGAAAAGGGTATTCCGGATTAGAATCTTGAGCCAATGGTTCTTTTTGAATATTTCGTTTGAATTTTTCGCAAACTTTACACTGCATTATCAATGTCTTAATTTGTTCTGACATACCTGGCCAAAAATAGTTAGAGCGGGCACGTGAAAGAGTCTTCTCAATACCTAAGTGCGGTTCGTGTAACCACTTACATATTTTAGCCTGCAATGCCGACGGTATGACAAGTCTATGATCCTTGAACAGAAGTCCGTTCTCGAACTATCACTGTATTTATAAAACTTCTGGCTAAAGTCATCAAGCTGATGATATCCGGGCCATTTCGTTTGTACATATTTACATATGCGCATGTACTTTTCATCATCCTTAATTATACGCAAGCATAGATTATAATTGTCTTCCGAAAGGCATGCTTGTCGAGTGATTGCATGTATCATTCCAAGCAAATCAGGGTTTTCAAATTGATCTGGTAACTGTGCCCTTGAAAGGCAATCAGCCATAAGTAGTTCATTTCCAGGTGTATACACGATAGACATCAGTGGATATTTTAGAAGAAGCATAAACATCCGCTGCAATCGTGGTGTAACGTCATCGATATCACGCTTAATAAGTACCTCGAGTGGCTTGTGGTCACTTTGGACTGTAAACTCTCGTCCGTATAAAAAGAAATGAAAGCGTTCACAGGCAAACACAATTGCCAATAATTCCTTCTCTATCTGCGCCCATTTCTGCTCATTACAACTCAACGTGCGTGAAGCAAAGGCAACGGGATGCCCACCTTGTAACAGAACACATCCCAGTCCATCCTTTGATGCATCCGTTTGGATGACTACTGGTTTGCTTGGACTATAAACTGTCAACACAGGTTCTGACGATATTATTTTAATGAGGTTTTTCCACTCTGTATCATGTTGATCGGTCCAACTCCATTCAACATCTTTTCGCGTTAGATGACGCAATGCTGTCGATTGGCTCGACAAATTAGGAATAAATTTTGCAAGATACTTCAATAATCCAAGCAATCTCATAACCCCGGACTTGTTTGATGGCTTTGGCATATCTAGAATGGCTCTGGTGTATCGAAAATCTGGTCTTAACTGGCCCTCTGAAATTAGATGACCCATAAACTTAATTTGCTTTTGCCTAAATTGGACTTTGTCCGCATTAAACTTGATGTTATGCTTCTGAGCGCGTTCCATTACAAGTGATAGGGTTTGGTCATGTTCTAAATCATTTGCGGTTCCAAATCATCAAAATAGATGAACAGATTTGGAATGTCACCGAAAGTTTGCACCATTTTTTTTTGAAACATTTCAGGTGCACTGCTTATACCGAATGGCACACGATGGAACTTGAATCTTCCAACTGGTGTCATAAAAGTTGTCAAATCGGAGCTCTTAGCATCAAGTTCCATGTGCCAAAATCCGCTGCTCAGATCAAGTACAGAGAATACGCGTTTATTTGCCAGCCGTCCCATAACATCCTCAATCGTGGGAATGAGGAAGTGCTCCCGTTTAATGCACGCGTTAAGCGGCTTTGGGTCAAGACAAATTCGTAGTTTTCCATTCGACTTTTCCACAAGCTGAACGTTGTTCACCCAGTCTGTGGGGTAATCGACAGGAGAAATTATTCCAGCTTGGACCATTGATTTGAGCTCTAACTTTAATCGTTCACAGAGAGCCAGAGGAATACGCTTTTTGTAATGCAGCGAAGGTATTGCATTTTCTTTTAACCTGATGGAGCAAGTCCCTGGAAATTTACCTATGCCATTAAAACATGTCTTAAATTTTTCTATGAATTCAATTTTCTCTCGAGGGAAATAAGACAATGATTGCACGGCATCAACACGTGTAACCAAATTAAACTCAATACATGTTGGCAAACCCAGCAGCGGTTCAAGCGCATTATCAACAACAAAAAATTCAGCCGTTTTCATCGTTCCTTTTTTAATGTCAAAACACTCTAACGTTACTATACCATGAATATTAATTTTATTAGTACTGTAGTCCAACACGACAAATTCATTCTTTTGTTTTTTAAAAGTAATATTCAATTTTTTTATTAAATTTATTGGTATGCAATTGACGTCAGATCCAGTGTCAATCTTGAATGTGGTAAGCCAATTGTGAATTCGATATGTTTTTGTCCATCTTATTTTCTTTAATCCCTCAGTATTTGAATTTAATCTAAAATGACAATTCCTACTTAACATACTAATATTTCCATCAACCTGCTCTAACCTACTATTTTTACCTTCATCATTCCAGTTGAGACTATTTGCTGTTTTTTGTTACTGTTGCTGTCCCTTTTTGCCTGTTGATTTCCATATGACTGCTGCCCATTTGGTTTTGCTCTCCCTTTTTGTCTGCAAAACTTCGCGAAGTGTCCCTTTCTTCCACAGTTTAAGCAAGTAACACCGGTAGCTTTGCAAGAGCGCCGATGATTTGGTGTGAAGAGTGCGCCACAATTAAAACAACTGGACAAAGCGTTACATACTGTGTCGGTGATCGGTTCCGAGAGAGAATTTACAGATGATGAGTTATTAATGTTCATCGATGCACTGTTACACTGTTCCAGCAATATTTTGTTTGCGTTTGCCGCCTCATAAACTTTACAGGTTTCAATGACTTTTTTGAGCGGATCATCCTTTCCATCCAGCAGTTTCAATTGCAGATTCTTATCACGTATTCCAATAATTATACGATCACGCAACAATCGATGCTCATAAGTGGTGCCGCACTCACAGATGTACTCACAAAATCGGAGTTGAGTTCGCAGCTCCGTTTCGAAATCGGCAAATGTCTGGTTCTCTTTTTGCACTATTGTGTTAAATTTGTATGACTCCATTGCAATATTTTTCCTGGGAAGGCAATAATCATCAAATGCCTTTAAGACTGCTTCCAATGTATTTCCAATTGTCACAGAATCTTTGTGTTCACGTCCCTCTCCTTCGATTTGCTGTCCACTGCCGCCATCATTATCCTCTTCTCCGTCTGCTATACTGCCATATACTTGACTTTCTGCAATTGAACTTGCAGATGGATGTGCCAAACCAAAAATACACTCATACGATTTATCATTTGGATAAAGTGTGTTGTAGATATTTGCTGCTTCTGGTCCAACTAACCACAAAAATGTTGCAATTTTTTGTTGCTCTGGCTCGGCTATTTTATTGTTTGCGATCATGTAGACCATAAATGTTCGCTTCCACGTGGTCCACTCTTTTGCCAAGTTGGAGCAATCTAATGGTTTAGGCAACCGATCGATAGATGTCATTTTGTAAAAACATTCACTAAGCACTGTATACTTCTGACACCATGTAATGTGCGTGATGTGCACATTAAAATAAAATAATTTAACTACTACAATATGACTCTTTATTTTAATACTCTCGTTACATGTTCTCTCGGTGATGGTTGAAACTCAACTGCTGTTGATCTCTTACGCAGGTTGATGGATTCACAATAACACTATAATATATATATATAATATAATAATAATATTACAATAGTATTACAAGGTACATACGTAACGCCAAGTGCGTTTGTGGATTGGTTTGTTATTTTTCCTTCCTACTATTGCTGATGAATTTTCTTTCAGAAGGTAAACATTTATGTACGTGACATCCTTGCCATGTAAATGCATTTAGAATGAAGCAAGTTCCTACCTTGGTACATTGCCCGATGTACAAATTTTTGTTGTCCATTCATCACTCCCATTAGGCTTTTCTGCGTCCAAGGACGATTGGATTTACTACCGTAAGGTGTTCATCTTTGCCGCCGATTGTTGTGGGAAAATATTTGCTTGCTCCCCACACTAGTCTAGTGGAGACTTCCACTTATTCCCTTCCTTGCGACAAAAATTTTGTTGCATCATCACCTTCAAGTATCCTTTCTCACGTCCATCTTCGCCGTCTTTTTACTGACGATTATTGGGAAAAATTTTCCTGCTCCCAAGATTTAATTTCGAAGGATACTTTCAGTTGTAGAAAGAGATTGCAATCGTGGATATTTTGAAAGTTGGGAAAACTGAGTACCTTTAGGGATAGAAGACTGTTATCCGGTAGATAGATGACCCTTGAACGGAGTACATGCCTAGTTTGAGAGCCAGGTTTTCAGATCGTTCAAGTATACCACCAACCTCCAGACTTGCAAGTCTGTTGGTCAGGCATACTCTTGCTAGTTTCGGAGTCCAAGATTTCTGGTATCTCTAAAATACTATCGTCTATTTTCCCCCTACAGTCGTCTTATGTTCAAACGTGCTTCTTGGAAGTCTTAAGTAATGATGGCAAATATAGTTTATCCACGCCATTCGGGCTTAGCCCACTTGACCTCTTCACTAAAGAAATGGCGGCTAAAAGTGCCCTACGACTCCGCCAAACATGGAATTGGAAAAATACCCAAACCGGGCACAGCACCATAACCAAGTGGTCAAATGCCAATGAGCCTTCGGACTACATGGCCCCCCACTGGGATTTCAACCTTAACATCGATTCCAAATTTTCTTCCAGGGAAAAGTGGACAAATGGTGAGGTCATCAACCCTGCCTCCACATGCACCTTCACGGATGGATCAAAAATGATCGAGGGCAGGGGCTCCGTTATATTCTCAGAGGAACCTTCAATCGCCAGGTCCATGAAACTGCCAAACCGCGCAAGTGTGTTCCAAGCTGAAATCTATGGTATCACCGTGGCCTGCAGACATCTTTCCACCCTGAGCAACAACAGACTGGTAGATATCTACATAGATAGCCCAAGCGGCCATTAAAGCCATCACCTCCATCACAACCATATGTAGATTGGTCAAAAGATGCAAAGAGGAGCTCAAATCCCTCAGCACGAGGCATAAAATTACACTCTGCTGGACTCCGGGACATATGGGTATCCATGGGAATGAAATGGCTGACGAACTAGCCAGAAAAGGCTCAGAATCAAATGACCTACAAGTGGACAACTGCCTATCAGTCTTCTCATGCCCAAAATCTCTACAGACTTCTATAACATGGCCAACGCAAGGTAGAATACTATCACCTCATGCCGAGTCTGTAGAAAGCTTTGGACCAAATACGACAATAAAAGGACCAAAGAACTCCTCTCATTAAACAGACCACAGCTGTCACTCCTCATTAGAGTCATTACTGGACACAATTTAATGGCGGCCTATCTCAGGAAAATGAGAATCAGCACCACCGACCTATGCAGAGGTTGTGGCGACACAGAAGTATAGGAAACCTCAACACACTTCCTCTGGGAATGCCCAAGCCTCAGCAGAACCAGCCTCTCTACCCTCGGGAAATCGCACTTTAACGACCTTAGCGAACTAGCAAACATGCCACCTAAAACCACCCTAAAATTGATCACAAAATCGGGCTGGTTTAAGAGGGCCACTAACTAACCAGGAAAACCACTGCCGTGTATCCCACATCGGGGGAACACAACGGATCCGTTGAGACCCGAGTGAGACTGCACCCCAGCGGATGCTTGGTACGCAACACAGAGAAACGTAGCATCTGTCAGGAATCCTATTCAGAGATCTGCAGGATTCCTGTATCAATTTGGATTGTATTGTTAGGAACTTGAGTGCGTTTACCGCTGCTTAACTGCCTATTTATACTGCAAAAGTGTTTCCTTTTAATTGATAGCTAAACAGATAGCTAGGCAGTCATAAATATTTACATGGATACCTGTAGGAAACGCTCACGCTGCACAAGACTCTGTTTTAGACCTAGTATCTGTGTATGTCTTTATCGCAGGGTTGTTGAGAACGTTTTTAGATTTCCACTTGTTTCTGTTAGGAACGTTATTAGATTGGGGACAGTGTAGTCCTTTCTTGGAATAATTGTACTGCCTTGAAGGATCTTAAAGTCGCCCGTAATTACATTGCATATTTCTGCGGATTCCCTAAGCCTTAATGCTGTGGTGACTCCATAGGTATCTACAGAAAGGTAGCGTTCCACAAAAAGCAAGTGAAGCACTGTCTCTGAACATTTTCCAGAAGAACAATTTTTTTTTTTCTTGTCAAGAGGGGTTCAAACCTCCTAAACTTTCTCCAAGAGCTGCTATAGCGTGAACATTTGGTCCGCAGGGGACAATTCTGGCCTGAAGCCAGACTGATACGAATGAATTCGATCTCCAAGCGATGACTCAATTCGGAAGCGAAGACTTAAACCCGATGTTGAGGAGACTTAAATGTATCTCTAGGGACGACGGAGTACTAGGTGTCTCCTTTTATGAGGATCAGGGGAACAATTCTCAGGTTTCATTCATCGGGTATACTTTTGTCGGACCATGTTCTGCGAATGAGCTGGTGAACGTTTCCTACCAAGTCGTCCCTTGCTCCATTAAATTTTCAATTTTGTTGGACTTAAGCTTTGATTTAGCTGTCTTAACTTCGTTTATAGCGAGTGATCAAGTGATCTATCTACATTCTCAGCACTGACTGCGGTTCTACTTTTTATCCGTTCGTAAAACTGCCCAGCAATATTCCTAGCTCCTCTCTATATCCTCAATCGTTCGCCCGTCATTTTCCCTCTTTTTGTTTCTAAGAAGCCGGTGTTCTTCAGTCCTTTTCTTCTATTCGTCGAACTCGCAAGCAACTCTAGCCCTTCCATGCAGCACCGTGCGGTATATCTCCTGTTCTGCTGCATGTTCTTCATTGAACCAGGGAGGTTTTTGTGGTCACCGAAAGTAACTCCGCCTATTAGAGGCATCCCTGATGACTTCTTGGCAGTGTTGCCATTGATCTTCAGGACTCGATGCTGGCAACATCTGAGCTCCTGAAAGATTAAGGGGGAACACTTGTGTGGAAAGAGTCGTGGTGATCACTTCCTATATCTTGCGGGCGATGTCAAAATTTCCTTATGTTTGTGGTGTTTGGGACATCCGCATCCTTACAAGTTAGATGTCGATCTCAAGGGTCTTCCGCGAGGTCGGGCATCCATTTCACTGGAAGAGTGATCGGAATGTGACAGTTGATGGACCAGGATTGAAATTTGGATGTGAACTCTTTTATTTCCCCTTCGTTTAGATAAAAAAAAAAAAGGTTTTTCAAATCTACTCGATTTCTGTGGTACAAACTACAAGCTTCCCCTTAAAACTGCAAAAGCCACACATCCCTTCAACCTCCTGCTGATAACTACTCTGCCACAACAAGTGACATTTCAAAAGAAAACTTAATTACA
Organism: Blera fallax; assembly: GCA_946965025.1. Classification (NCBI taxonomy): domain Eukaryota; kingdom Metazoa; phylum Arthropoda; class Insecta; order Diptera; family Syrphidae; genus Blera; species Blera fallax. The sequence goes on from OX337244.1 coordinate 99,886,628, forward strand.
TGTATAACAATAAAAAAAAACGAGGAAGACATAAAGAAAAGTCCTGTATCACGTTGCATCATCATCCCTATCATCATCATCATCATCACAGCGTCCTGAACAACCACATCAACAATATAATTACATGTACTATCCTATTAAATGAGATCCAAATAAAAAGCTCGACCACATCATCATCGCTGCCATCAGCGCCATCATCGTCATCATCATCATCATTATCATCATCATCAACAGTATCAGGATGATGGTCGTCATCATCGTGTAGTCAACAACATGCCACAGTTTATGGTAAAAATATTGTATCTTAGTACTTATCTTTCTTCTTGCATCAAAAGGAAACAAAATAAAAAAGATGAGGCAAAAGACAACCACTTCTACTACCCACAAAGGACACACGTCGTCCTTTTTTTTTCTGCAAAACAACCCAAACGAAAGTATCCCCTCTCTCTTTCTAGAGAACTAACAACCTAACAACCTAAACATGACAACTTGAATAAGATGACAATGAGTGAAATATCTATGTATCCATGGGTGGCCGTAGCAGGGATACAAGGACACGATGATTATGATGATGATGTTATCATTCATCCATTCTGTATGCCGTTGTTGTGTAGTATACACAAGTAAATATCAATCTGTTAGCAGAATGTGCCTGTCACTATGCAGTAAAGAAATTCAGGGACTGTGTGCGGAGGAATGCTGGGAGATAGGTCGAAAATGTCGCCGTTTTTATGTCAAATGTGCTATTATGTCATCGTTCATACATAACCGCCTACGAAAAGGATATTGCTATTGCTAAGTACTTAACCCTTCTTCTTCGTCTGCTTCTTCATCGTCATCACCATCTTCTGGAATTCCTTTCATTTGTATTTACTCTGCATAAATATTCCATGCACCAGCAAGGAGGAGCGAAAGAGAATAAACCATTAAATATTCAATACCTGTGAATGACATATGAATGGATATTTTGAGTAATTTTATCCTGGGATTTCAGTCCATTTCAGAGTTCCTTTTTTTTTGCGCTTAACAATGGAGCTATAGTAGCAGATATTGGCCTGCAGAGGATTGAAATTAATCTATTTAGACGAAGCTGTGGAGATTTTTCTTCCTTCTATTGTATGAAAAAAGGTCAAACGAAGGTGGTGGTGGTGGTGGTGGTAGTGGGTGGATAAACAGAGATTAAACAGAAAGGAAGAGTTTAAATGAGGTGCAGTGATCGTAGAGTGTACGAGTTTATGGCATCAAGGATTTTATGACTGACTTGCGGGTAATATTTCGAAAGACGGTCGCATCTAAATATTCATGAAGTGTTAATATTAAATATTTCGTTGTATTTTCTTCATTATTATAATGGGACAGAGAACGAGAATGTCAGTGAATAGAGAGAATGTATTAAAATTTGAAAGACACACGCAGGATGATTACGGTGCGGATGGGTTGCTTTTGGCGCTATGAATTTCAAATGTAGGCCAAGTTCATGGGCACTATACTAGATGGATGTTCTCAAGTAAAATCTAAGTATCTGTACGAGTAAATTTGTTCGTCTTTCATCCACTGGTGTGACATGGTTTATCTCTAGACTCATAAATAAAATATTTCTGTGTATTTCTTATTTATCTGCGTGGGCTCTGGTTAGCTGTTAGGTCTTAATACGTCAACCAGGTCCGTACGTCATAATTTTTACCTCTAATGGAGACTTTCCCTTATCTGCCTGAGTTGTTCGACGGCGATTTCGTCTTGGAATCCTTTGCCACGTTTCTATACCCACATCTATTCACTTCTGGACTGTCTATCTGTACAACATTTCCTCAGAGATATGGTTGTGCTGGGACATTTAAAAAACATCGATTTACGAAGGTCTTCATTTTACTCGTGACATTAGTGGTCAAGTGGAATAGGCTAATTTTGGTGTTTTAAATATTTTCACTGTTTCTCCAAATGGGTAGCATTTTCAGGATTCACTTTCTTGATAAGACTGAACATATCCAATTGAACGTCAGTTCCCCTACATCGGTAGGTATTGCCAATGTAACCTTCAAAGTATTGTCCAGCTACTTTCGTGTGAAACTTTGATGTTAGCAGGTCTCTGTAGCCGAACCAGTGGACACTTTGCCGAAGTCCATAATGCAGAAAAAATGTCAGGGGAATCTGCCGCTTCAAACCCATTAAGCATTGTACGTCAATAATTGCAATCCAAAAAGCATGGATGATAGTGCGCAACCTTGTGGGACATCTCTTCAAATATCAACATCTTTTGAAAATAATTTCCTGTTCATAATGCAGGCGGTTGAGGAAATTCAAAATTGCTACTAGATTCCACCGCTTCTTAAGTATTGTGTGCGTTAATAATTGCAACCCAAAACCCATGGGGGTTAGTGCGGTACCTTGTGGCACATCTCTTAAAATACTCGATTTTTCTGATAATGTTCTTCTGTTAATAATACAGCTGCCTGTGTAGTTAAAAAAACATTGCGTGGGGTCATAAGGCTCACAAAGTTCTGTGAACCACTTCAATAATTGCAATTAAAAAAGAAAATGGGCCATGGTGCACATCCTTGTGGGATATCACATCAAATATCTGATCATTTTTTTTCGATGAAAGCCTACAATTTGTTCGTAATGCCTGTGGAAGAAATGCAATATGAACAACTAGTTTAGATACTCCAATGCCTTTTCAAAGTATATCTGAAATATCAACTCTGGTTTTTATTTGATAATGATCCCTAGGGTCTTAGTCTGGGTTATTCCAGACCATACACGTACCTATTTATCCATTGTCGAGAGAATTTTCAATCTGGTCCTATATGGGATCAAGAGTTACATTGGCTATTATCGATTTTTGATACGTTTGAAAGCCATTCATTAAATCCACTCTTCAAAGAAATCCTAACTAGAAATCATTTCTATGAATAGATGAAGGAATGTTCGCCAATGAAGTTGTGTTGATCTCGACAGGAATGCTTTTATCTCGGCAAAACTTGAATTTCAACATCCAATAGCTCCTCAAAAACTGCGCCTTATTGCAATGTACGTTTTAAATTGTTTCCGCTTCTTCAATTTCGTACGAATTATCATGTGCTGCGGCCTATACACTTTAGTGCTAGATGATCCCGAAGGAATTCACGCTTTGTCGGATCGCTCAATCTGCCATTGGTGCTTCTCGCTTTTCAACTGGTGTATATGAAGGCCGATATGAACTATTATGAAATACTGATCCTATGATACTCAATTGTAAGTAATAATATTGGATGGGCCTGTCGCAATCCATCAGAAAGACCCTAACTGTCATACTGTACACACTTTACTACTAAAGCTGATGAAAGTTTGCTGTATCGGCTAGATACCCGGAGGCAATATACTATGTCTTTGAAGAGGACCTTCTCGTTAACGTCAGGAAAATTAAATGTAGCCTGCTTTAAAGCAGACTTTTTGGTACAATATGTCTTTTAGGCTATTGCCCTCAAACCATTAGGCGTACTCACAACTAGTTTTTCTTTAAATTCGGCGTACATATGTACCCTTACAGCTTTACATGATTATAATAGTCATCCACTTTGCTATCTCTGTGATTTTTCTTCTAACAGTTGAATGTCTGTCAAAGCCATGCCGTGTAAATAAATTTTTAAAAGTTGCGAAGTAACAATCTACCCTTATGGAATTCCACTTGTTGTGACGGTCAACAACCGAAACAATCTCGTAAATATTTTACTTGCTATTTTATATTTTTTTTTGCTTAGGTGCAGTTTATTTTCTTGATTTTTAATACAACTTTTTTTATTTTTTCTTTCAGGTAAGTCAATTTGAAAAATTCGTAAGTAACTTGTTTTGGTGTGGTAAGCTAAATACGGGTGGACTCAAACAATATACACGAGCACCCATAAGTATTTGTCTCTCAAAGAACGAAAAGTTCAGACACATGGTATAGCATTGTAATGGTGCTTCAAATCTCAATAATTTTTTTGATTCGAATTGAATTACTGCTGTATGCATTGCTTTTCCAGATCTTAGACCGAACGCAGTCTTTGCTTTCCTGATTCTGTTGCAACCAGCACGTTCGATGTCACCATCAGCCGAGACGATGTTGCCTGGGTAAAGAAAGCTATCAACTTTCTGGACATCATGTCCAATGTTAAGTTAAGTGAACGTGTATAAAAGGCCTTCTCCATAACCATATGTGGATGCAGGCAGACACCGTCAGTGTAATCCAGATGTTTAAGCAATGATGTCATTGTTCATTGAATTCCCCTCCTTCTTTTCGTTGATACTTATTTACTTAAAGGGCTCCCGACCATTGGAGAGTCTCTGCCTAAGACACGGCTGCCTTCCATATTCTGCGGTCCCGGGCACGTTGCTTCCAGTTGTGAAGACCCAGTTTTCTGGCATCCGCAGCAGCTTGGTCTCTGTACCGGAGGTTCGGTCTTCTTCGTCGTCTCGAACCTGTGGGCTGTGATTCGCAGATCCTCTTGGCTGGGGCGCTGTTGTCCATTCGCTCGATGTGACCGAGCCCATGTAGTCGACGTAGCTTAGCTTTTTGGACTACATTGGACTGATGCTGTGAGGAAAATAGCAGCGATGATAAAATACAGCCCTGTTGTAGTCCGCTTCGGATTTTGAAAGCTTATTGTTGCGAATAATGCGAAGCTTTGTACCGTCACACGTAGCCGTTATTATTTAAACAGATGAACTCTATATTCACGAAAGTCATCATGAAGTCTACCTAAATACCTAAAACGCGGGTAAACCAGAAACCTATACTCAACGCTTTGCGCTATAATAATTCATAAGCGTCAATCTGGTCGATGGAGAAGGATTCTGAGCAGAAGCCTGCCTATCTGGTATTAAAAGTTGAATACAGCAGTTTTTCGATCGTTTCCAGGACTATTTTCGCTACTTTTTTGGCCACCCCACCAATCCAGAGTGCGTCAGATTATCATCCTTCCTTCAACTTGATGATCATCCCTATATTCAACTTCTTTGTAACACTCTTCCTATGAGAGGACTCAATAGTTTTGCTGGTTGGAATAATTGCAGCTGCTTCGAAAAATTCTGCAGGGATTCGAACCACGGTCAAATTAAAGTGAATCTTCGTCGTCATTTATCATTCACCTACCGCCGATGTGATCTACTCGCTCTGACTGATTAGCTCCTTAGAAATGGTACTCATTTTCAAAATCTGCTGAGAACATGGCGCATACATATCAGATTCGTACCGCGGATCGTGAGATCCACATGCTGAGTACACGCCCACGCGCTGCCCTTTTTACCAAGCGACCCTGCCATTCAAACCACAAATCAAATTTTACTCAAAGCGTTATTACCGACATATTACCGTCATCGATGAATCGAAAGCTAATTGCATGTAATATGAACCTCAGCAAAATATGCATTTCAACCGTTTCGGCCACGTCGACAAATTTTGCGTTTCCAAATATCCTTCCGCCAGCCCATTAAGGCCACAATCAGTTTACCATTATTTTAAAACAAATTAACCTCAAAATGCAGTTCCAATTAAAGATGTCATTCATTGAAATATGTGCATTAAAATTTACGCACAGCTACAGCGTTACTCATGATGGTCCCTTTTAAACTGCGAGTAATAATCATAAAAAACCCTAACAAAACCCATTCAATTATAAAATGTAGGTCACAGTTCAGTCCCCGTACTGATTATTATATATCCTGTGATGATATCACGCTTCAAATATCAAAAGTAAGGTCATAGATAGTTTATTTCCCCATGCGCATTATATTCTAAAAATACTGGATAGACAATGTATGCTCGTGTGTCCTTATTCAGGACATATACAAATATGTAGGTGTGTGTGTGTGTCTGTGCAATTTGTTTCAGTTGGTCATTAAAGTTGTTATTTGATATTTTATTTTATTTTTTCCTTTCGCCATGCACAAAACTTCTTTTTTTTTTGGTTCATGACGTGGGGTTATGTAGCATGGGACTTGAGCAATATGAGGCGATGCCATTATGGAAACAAAAAAAAAGAAGCTTAAACCACAAAACATGAAAGCAAATAATTAAAACCCTGTACAAGGACATTGTGTGTGTTTTTTTTTTATCCTCTTTATGTGTAGTTAACATGGACTTGGATAAAGTAGTGTCCTTTTGTTTTAATGATAAATCTGTCTAGAGCAACGAAACAAATTTTAAAAAAAAGTTTCAGGACATGGTTTTTAACGGGCAAACAAAAAGTAGAGATAAACGTCTGAGTCGGAAGTACTTAAGTCAAAAAGGACTTTAACCCCCAACAATCATTTTGATTATCCTAGTATCCCATTACACCGGAGATGGAAGTTTTCTCTAATTGGGTTGTGTAAGAGGAAAATTCGTATCGTTTTTCGACCGTTCGAAGTTTTGGTCATGATTAAAGGACTGTTGTTGCCTTTTTGAGGTTTTAATAAATCTGGGAGCAGATGGAGAGCTGGTTTTGTTTCTATTGTGACTTTAGATGGTATATGAAGCTATCTTTTGATGTAAGGCTGCTTTAACTGGATAAGTTTTAAAGTGGACTCAGACAATGATTTGAATAAGAAAATTATACTGAAGCTTTTCTGGAACTCTTTGGAGATAATCAGAAGCTATCTACAGCTCAGTTTACCTATTTCCAGGGCGGAAATCGGCCTTATTACTGCACACAAAAGTTCCCTTGTTATTCTAATCTAAGCTTTCTTCTCGATCGCGAGCCGTCAACTGAGCTTTTGCCTTAAAATGCCCAAGTTGCTAACCATAAGATCTTAATTAATTAAGTCCTGTCTCCCGTACTGCGGTAAAAGTTTTCAACTTGGTTTGAGATATCTAAGACTCGTTTGAATTTTCATCAACTCATTCCCAGCGCTTTGAATCCTCATAAACCTGTTTGCGCCACGTTTTGCTTTGTCGACGAAACCTTGCCTAAGTTGTTTCTATTGCATGACATATTTATGTATATGGCAACGAAACTGTTTTCACTTTGCAGGGTCTGGCCAATTGACTGACACTTATTGTGATCTTATTGTGATGTCTATAGGTTGTCTTCGTTCTAGATGCAATTCGGGCAAAAAATCTTCAAAATTATGTAAAGACACCTGTGACAAAAGGTTAACAGGCTTCAAATATCCTACTACCTCCGCAAAGCTGTACAGGTTCATCATTTGAGCGGAATAGTCGTTCTTACAGATCTAAGACATCATACCGAATGCAGCTGTGGCTTGCGCCGATTCATCAGCATCCACATCAAGTTCGTCGAGCCAGTATTTGCAATCTGCCATTTTAACTACACTTTCTTGCTGAAAGGTACTATATTTAGGGTCGAACCAGGGCCTCATCTAACTAGCTTCCCCATTTAGTCTAGTCCCTCGCTAACCGCTTTCAGGTCCGCGCTTTAAGAGGGCTGATTGACGTCCATGCTCGGCCGGCTTAAATGAGTTTCTGATCATTTTCGCTCCCAAGATGATCTCACAATTTTTGGCGCACTTTAAGTTGGTCCTATGTTGTGCGGGTCAACATTGTTTTAGATGTGTAGAAGCCAACCTCTGTTACGAAGTTCACTGAATTCTCTGAGTAGCGTATACACAAACCATTTTAAAAGAATTGTACGGAGTGTGTTTTAATCCATTGTACGGAGTGTGTTTTAATCCATTGTACGGTCAGGTGGCAACACTTTTAAAGCCAAAAATCCAGGAAAACTAGAGGTCTTCGCGACCCTATTTTATCAATCGACATAATCTTTCCATCTACGAAGTTAAACGCATTATCTAACTACTGAGCTACATCGCCATTGCGACAAAAGTGTATAAAAAAATTGGCTTAAAGGATCAGCACAACATTACTAAACGGAAATTGAAAATACTCGTACAATTCAAAATCTTCCTGCCAACCCCCTCCAACAAAAGTACGGAACAACTCTTACAACTCTAGGCATCAGGTTTGAATAGCCACAGTACTGCTTAGAGGTCTATGTCGGTTACAGCACAACACTCTTCAGATTTAACAACGAAGATGGAAAATCAGCAGATCGTATATTGTGCCTCTGTGGTTTTCTAATAAGAACACATTAGCGTTACTGAGACCACCTTTACTTAAAGCTAAAGATAGACATGTGTATCTGGTAGCTCACCTAAAGACATCGTCGGACGTATCACTAACTCCGGCATCATGAACGATCTCTAATTTAAGAGGAAATCACAATAATCATATTTGTCGCCGCTGTGATACGGTTACCAGATCCCACCTGAGCTATAAAGCCAGTGTACTTCCACTTCTAGCATATACACAAACCATTCCAAGGATTTTAAATTTGTCTTGTCTTCAGGCGATTTGTGGAAAACAGCTCTTGTAGCAAAAGGCTGTGCAAAGTCAAAGCTCCTTGCGAGAGTGCCTATCAACCAACGCCATCTATGATGTCTATCGTTTCTTTTAGTCAATATACAAACCTCGAGTCTTTGTTCATTTGGCTTAAAGTATACCAAACAAGACAACCTCTTCGCATTTGTTATTTATACAATCAACTCCTCTAAATTGCCTCCTATTACGGGATCAACAAGTCATTCAGAGAGTTCAGAGGATTTATATTGCGGGTCATGCTGTAAACATGGAACCACACCTTTTTTTTATGTTCAACAGTTTTTATGATTCTTCAGTTTAATGTGAACATTTCACACCTCCATCCCACAAGCCACTGACCCGCTCCGACTTTCACACTCAACGTCATGTGTAAAGAGTTGTAAATATGATAATTCACTTGAAAAAGATAAAAAAAAACTCGATCCAATAAAAAGTAGTTGCGCAACGTTTTGTTTTGTTTTGTTTTGTTCTGGAAAAAAAAAAAAAAACAAAACATTCACATTTAATGTTTAAGCCTCCTCTAGAGGAATACACCGCTCTTTGTGTCACACAATCATACATGTGAGAAGTTCCATGACCCTAATTGAAAAGAATATTACGGTGGGAAAACACTGAACTGGGGGGCTTGAACCGACAATCCAAATTAAAGCTTCCAATCATGAGAGTATGCATTCGTGGATTAATCTCGTAGGTAATGGCCTCTTTGACAATTTTTTTTTCAACTCATTTCCCTCTCTAGATACTGACTGTTCTTTTGAAATTTTTGTTGAATGTATCTACGTAATGACGCTGTTGACCGCCTTTTTTTTAGCCGCATAAACAATGAGTCGTTTGTTATCAGGATAGAATCGCATTCTTTAAGAGAAAAGTTCTTTAAAAAAACACAAGGTTCTGACACACATGTGCTTGTCTGCCTGTTAGATCTCTTGACCACAAAGAACTACTAAAACACAATGTACGTGATAAACAAGATACGCACACGCATTGTATGTATATTTTTTCACATCATAAATTAGTGTGAAACTAAACACTGAGAGGCGGGAGGGGGAGAGCGTATAGCAAACTCGGGGAAAAGTTAGATACTTTTTTTGTATCTTTTACTTTCAATGGTATTTCGTGTTTATCTGCACGGGTGTGTGTGTGTTATTTATTTCCAAAAATGAAGGAAGTATGTATCTGCTTATTAGCATAAACATGTTAATGCAATTAATTAGCGTCAGTAATAAGTAACACGTTAGATGAAAGAAAATATTTTTCGGTTCACTTTTCGAGAAAATTGGTTTTCGGTTCAAGTATTTTTTTTTTCTGTTTTGGGGTGGTGGGCGAAATTATTTCGAAAATATTATTTTCATTGCGTGTGCTGAAAGTTTATAATGAAGTATGGATTTATGAAATTTATGAGCGGGTGGAAAATTCTTGGAAATGTATAGCGGTGTTCTTATTTTTGATGTGGGATATTTGGGCCTTGAACTCTCACGAGGGAGAAATATTTTTGTGCGAAAAATATGCAAAAAAAAAGAAGAATGAATTCGAGGAATATCTAGATACTACTGTCTGTAAATTGTTAAGCCTTTTGGAGGACATTTCTCACGAAAGATTTCGTGTTGACTGTTGGAAAGTATGAGAGGCACATTCTTGATTTAAGATTTAGTAGTTAAACTTGCTGCTGCTTTAAAGAAGTTGAAAAGTTTGTCTTTAAATTGTCTCCACAATTTCTGAACCGATTTTATGAACTTAGTTACTGAGGTGGCGCTACATCTTAAGGTTTTTAACTTACAGCCTCCGGTTGCTTACTCTAAGTTGATTGAGATCCCTTTATACTGCTCGCTACCCAAGACAAGGTCTACTTCTACTGCGTTCTGCGTTCTGCCTCCGAGTCAGACTCGAAGATCTTTCAAGTCACTGTCTTCAACATCCCTTTTTACCTGTGCTCGCCACCCAAGACGAGGCCTACTTCTTCTGCGTTCTGCCTCCGAGTCAGACTCGAAGATCTTTCAAGTCGCAGTCTTCAACATACTTTTTTACTTGTGCTAGCCACCCAAGACAAGGCCTACTTCTACTGCGTTCTGCCTCGGGGTTAGACTCGAAGATCTTTCAAGTCGCAGTCTTCAACATCCCTTTTTACTTGTGCCCGCCACCCAAGACGAGGCCTACTTCTACTGCGTTCTGGCTTCGGGTCACACTCGACGATCTTTCAAGTCGAAGTCTTCAACATTGTAAGGGCTGCACAGTAGACTATAGATCGAAGGAGACTAAATCCTTTCAAGACTACGATCTTCCAGACACTGAGGAAGTTGACCAAAAGCAGGTTTCAGATGCCGAAATATCCTGAATAGAATATGAAACAGCCATGATGTAACTCCGTACACAGCAATATGCCTAGGAAATGAGATAGCTGATGTACTAGTTAAAAAGGGATCAGCATTAAACATCGAATACAAAAAAGGGATCAAAAAAGCCTTCATTTGTTTGCTAAAAAAAAAAAATTTACCACAAAGAAAGAAACTGATCAACTCCACATGGTCTACTAGAGGCGACTGCATCATGCCTACCGGTTTATAGCCGGCTTTGGGCGAAGGTAAAACCAAAAGCCTTTTGGCGATGAATAAAAAAGATATGTGAATCTTGACAGGTGCACTGACAGGACACTGATCTATACGGGCAATGGCTGCAAGACCAGGTCTCAACTCACACGAACACGGCAGGACCTATCAAGATACAGAAGAGGAGGAAACCATCAAGCACTTGCCTTCGCCGTATGAGTAATCGGTTTTTTGACGGACTGGGGGATCTTGTTTCCACTAAGGACCATGATGTGTTTCATTAAGAGCCCAGGTTGGGTCTTAAAAAGACTGGTTCCATAATCAAAAAGGGAGACATAATGAACCGTTTGGCCCGAAAAGTCACCTAGGAACACTTCTCTCTAAACTGACCTAACCTAGACTACGGGCAGCTGCTTGGTGTACATTCGCTCTATATGGCCAAGCCGTCGTAGACATCCAATGCTTGGTTTTTTTTACTTGATCGAAGTCACTTTACAGCTCGTACAGTTCGTCATTCAATCTAGAGCGCCCCTCTGAAATCGTCACAATTTAACACCATTTTGTGCGGTGCCGCTTTTTATTGCCTTGGTTACAGGCAAAGTCTAAAAAGTCTGCAAAGCTAGTTAGCGTGGGTATATTCCTAATTCCATTTAAAGCAATTCCTGTCGAATATTCTCCTTAAGGGCTGCGAGTCTCTGAGGCTTCTTGGCATAAACCCGCGACTTCAAGTAGCCCCAAGGAAAGAAGTTCGCGGACGTTAAATCGGGCGATCTTGCTGGCCATGCCAAATCGCCAAAACGGGAGATTACGCGACCAGAAAACGCTTCCTTCACAATATCCATTGTGGCTCGTGCTGTGTCTGCGGTTGCACCGTCTTGTTGAAACTACATGTTCACCAAGCCCTGCTCATCCAATTCCGGCAGTAAGAAGTCGTTTATCATGGCCCTGTAGCGTTTGCCAGTAACAGTGACCGTATTGCCGATAGCGCCCGCAAAAAATACGGCCCAATCACTCGTCCCGCGTGAACGCCGCACCACACAGAGGCTTTGAGGGGATGTAATGGCTCTTCGTGCATCACACGGGGATTTTCAGTGCCCCAGAAACGAAGATTTTGCTTATTGACGTAACCGCTTAAGTGGAAATGCACCTCGTCGCTCATGATGATTTTCGACACAATATTGGCCTCTTCGTTGTTGAGGTTGAGGATGGCTTGACAGTAATTCACACGCGACTGACGGTCAGGAGGCATTAAGTGATGAACTGTTTGCACTTTGTAAGGGAACATGTGTAAGTCTTTCACTAAAATTCGCTGTGGACCCTACATTCGCTGGTGATGCCCAATTGCGTGGCCCGTCGTCTGGTTGATGTTTCTTCGTTCTCAGCGACATCGGCAGCCACAGCCGCGATATTCTCGGCCGAACGACCAGTCCGGTGGCGGCCACGCCCTGCATGGTCTCCTGTGGTTCCAGTCTGTTCGAGTCGAGTGGCTAAGCGCCGGAATATTTGCCCAGTTGGCGCGACACGATTAGGAAATCGACGTCGAAATTCACGCTGCGCTAACACCACCGACCGATTATTGGTCAAAAAAATTGACACAATTATTCCATGCTTTTGCGGAGTATAGCGCTCCATTGCTTGTCTGTTTGTATGCTGCAGCTGTCTAGTTCACAAATGTCAAATATGATTGACGTACGACGCCATTTGCAAAAATTATAACATCTTCCGATAGGATGATTAATTTTGCGCCACCTTGTATGTATACGTACTGCGTTTGATGACCATTGTAGCACAGTTGATACCAAAAACCAACACACATCCTTAAATGTGGAAAGAAATATGCATCCCCTTTAAACTATACAGGAAATATATTTTGTATGCTTATCACAAATTTAATGAAATTAACGAAATTTTGAACCAAGAAATTTTGGTGCCGAAACCCGCGACAATGAAAATTTTCTAAAAATGAGTTCAAAATTCTTTTCAGTTCTAATATTTTCTTAGAACAATGCAACAAAGCTATAGTGGCATTGTTTCAGAGAAATTCAAGCAAGAAAGCTGATTTTTTCCGGCTCCACTGGTGCTGAAACCCGAGACAGTCAAAATAGTCCAAAACTTTATCCAGCCAATCCAAATTCTGACATTTATTTTGAAGTAATATTCGTATGTAAATCCTTAAATCAAAGAGAGTCGATGTGTATTTCGTACCTGGATGTCACTGACAATCAATATTTAGTTTTCGAATTTTCTCTAAATCAGCCTCTGCACCCCGAAAAATATCTCTAAAATCTTTATCACATCGAATTTGTCCTCTTATTGCCTCATCTAATCTTCTATAAATTCGCATTCTTCTCAATTTATGTATATTTTCAAAACAGAAATACGAGTAAATACATATATCCGTTAGGTCAGAAACTGGAAGAAAATCCTTCATCCTTGATATAAATATTACCAATTTGTTATGCTTGCCACTCCAAGGAGTAGCAGCAACAGCAGCACAAGAGCAACCATTTAAGTAACCTTTTCATTTCTCAAATTGACATATATGAATCGAAGGACTCCCCAGTACAGTACAAGTCCTTTTGTCGACTATGCAAACGAAATGCATTATTAATTTCAGTCTCAATACCTCATTCGTCATGTCGCCCATACTCGTACCATATGTGTGTGTGTGTGTGTGTGTGTGTGTGTGTGCCTGTCTGAAAGGGAGTTATTTCGCACAACAACTCGACCTCGATACGCCAAAGAATTTTCAGTTCTCTCCCCATATAACGAACTGGAGAGACCAAAGTAAATTTTGCACAGTTCAAGGAGAGGTCTTCTTTCCAGGACAGCAGCAACTCAGCCAGACGCAAGTTAAACAAAACGCCTGCCACTCCTTTGCTACCGAAAATACACAGAAAATGCATATCACGTTCTGCATTTCATATTATTAAGGGATCTTCTTCTTCCATACAACAAGAGAAGCTCACAAACTCATAAGTCCTTTTCTACCGCCGCCGCCGCCACTGCCACTCTCTTTCATCTGACTTGCATCGAAAGGATACACGTTTGAGTGGTGGAGACTTAGAGCTGCTGGAGTTCTTAAGAGATCTCTCCGAGTGGTGGGTGACTTGATGGGGGGGTGTGTTTGTGTTTTTGTTATGTTTTTGGTCGCTCATATCCTTGAAACACCGAAAACAACACGCGTTTGACTTTGACGTGCGTGTTGCTTCTGTCAAAAAAAAGCAAAAAAAAAAGGACGAAAAACATGGTTTTATATCATGTGTGTATATTATGTGTGTGTAGCAGCTTCTCTCTGGGTTGTGGTGGTGCACCCTATTGTGAAGGAAGTAATACAGGATTTTTCCATTTGAATTTTACCACTGCACATTTTGAATACAAATTGACTCCTTTTCCTTATTCCTTTGGTTAAGAATGCGAGCTGAAAAGCAAGGAGGGAGTTTTGTGTTGAAATATAAATGTTTTTTCTTTTTTTTTGTGGATACTACTCTCCTATTGTGTGCGGTTGTCATAGGTTTTGCCTAGACTAGCGGTTGGGTGGTGTTTGAATTTAATATGCTCGAGGATACTACCACCGCCTTGAAGCTATGATGTGACTTGCATAATATTTCGCTTATTCTACTTCATTCTATGAGTGTGTATCCCTTTTATGTGACAGTGGGTGTTTCGTAGATTTTTCTTCATTATTATAATTTCATTTGACGCGCGCCTAGCTATCGATTCCCATTGGATCACACAGAATGAAAAAAAGACGAGAAAAAAACCAAAGACAAGGATATTCAAGCTCTTTATGAAAATCAGGACAACGGCAACGACACAGGAAATGTGATATAGTGGCGAATACTACAGAGTACTGCCATTACCGCACAGCGTATAATTTGTCGATGTCGTTTCAAGAAAATGTGTTACTGCCGGGATACCATCCCGTATCCGTACTTTCATTTCTTTATCCGATGGCAAATTATGCGTAAAACATTATGAAATAGAAAACCAGCACAGAGAAAGAAGAAAAGAACTTAAAAAAAAAAAAATTACTTCACTATAAAATGACTTTTCACTATGGGTGGCCCGAGTCTTTTTCAAAACTTGGTCGAGAGGACAGATTTCCATAAATAATCGCGGAAAGAAGTTCTCGAATAGGAAACCAGTTGGAAAAGTGTTAAAGCGGGACATTTTCATAAGTAGTCAGTAAATATTTATGAAATTCATTGTCGGCAGTTATTATTCTTTTTTTATTCTATTGCTTCGTGAATCATTGCCGGGTTATAGATTCAGATTTACCATGAAGAGGGAAGTCTTAATAGCCGACATCAATTCTTGGATGACAAATCGAAATGATTTTTTAAAGGCTTTTTTGTAGCTTATGGTGTTATCCTTGGAGTGGAACGTATTTGGAGGAAGAGTTTATGGACTGGGTGATTTACTCTGTGAGGCTTAGGAAGATTTTATGGTTTTGCATTAGAAAGGGTCATGAGATATTGAATGTATCCAAAAGCAACTATGAATCACTTTAAATGTCAGAGTCTGGTGTTAGAGTTTAAACGTGGATTCACAGGCATAAATCATTCGTTAGAAGTACTACTCACACAGTCGTTAAATTTTATTCGGATTTTTGCAGCGCCATTATAATCGCCACCAAATAAACAAACAAATACTTGGCGCAACAGACCGTGTGTGGTCCAGGGCCTAGCTTCTCGCGACCATTTGTGATGCACGTGTTATATTTGCTCACACCGCTTAGAGCCATATACGAAAGCTTTTCCGCCCAACACCATCTGTTCTTAAGTAAAGACTCCATTCATGGAAAACCTTCGCGAAAACTGCAAATCCAGAGAGGACGCTTGAATAATTCCACTAACTTCTGAGAGTATCTGTACCCTGCTATACATTTTTAGCTTGCTTCCTTAACCTATAAATCTCATCTTAGTTGCACGTGAAGTTGAACCCTCCTTCTTTTCCTTTTGTTCAGGATTTGAGAGATCATAAACCTCCCTCTTTACTGCATCACTACTGGTCCATCTCTGAAGTTCGCAGGGTTCGTGAAGTTGAACCATTACTATTTTATTGTACTGGGACCTAATGGTCTACTGTATCCCCTCTAGAAAAGGTTTGTTTCCTCAATTAGAGTTCCCCTCGTGATATACTTCCTTCGGAATTGAGATTGAACACTCTACCTCGCCTTGACGAGAATAGTTCGAGCTAGAGCTCCCTCTCTAATCCGGTTTCTCTTAGGAATCTTAAAATGAGAATTGGATCTAAGATTGGCATATACTCATCTGATAGTTAGTACTTGCCCAAATAATTCAATCTTTTGTGGGTCAGTGCCCAACAAGAAAACAGAACATTTTCTGGAGTCTTGCTGGTCTCATTGCAGAATCTGCAAAGGCCTTCATTTATTACACTTAATTTCCTTAGAAGCTCCCGGAGTTAACAGTGTCAGGTTAGAAAGCCTCTCAGGATGTGTAGGTTATCCTTTTTAAGGCAGATGCATGCTTCGAATTTTTTCCCGGTTGTAGCATCTCAGAAGTTTGCCTCCGACTTGGACGTTAATCCAGATTCTCTCAGTGCTTTGGTCTTGGCCCAAAGACACCTTCCCATGTTCTTTCTTCTGTTCTCGAGCCAGAAAAAAAAATGCAAATACTTGGCGCAACAGACGTATGTATATGGTTCAGGTCCCAGCTTCTCGCGATCATTCGTGTTGTGCGTGTTATATTTCTTCACACAGTTTAGAGCCATATCCGAAAGATAAATTGAGAAGCTTTCTCTTGACAGTTATTACTCTCGGACGTTTGTCAGACATTCGCGAGAGGTGGGACCGTGAAAAAACTTTTTGGTGTTTCTGGGATTCGAACGTCGAACCTCCGCTCAGCGATCCAACGCCACTAACAACTTGCGCCACGGCTACGCAGCCGTCTTGCTTAATTCGTATATTATGGATTCGTCGCTCCAAACATTCTTACTGCACAAATTCGTACCGATTTTTTTGTTCGAAGTTAAATTTCCTTATACTGTCATCCCTAGGCTTTGCTAGAAGGAGATTATTGAGAAGTGTGACGTATTTTCTCAATGTATGTATTTTTCCCCTCCGATACCCTCTTTTATTTAGGAGCATCCGCTTTGCGTTCTGCTCAGCTACGAGATGAAGCAAAGTCAGTTCCATGGCCGTAAGTGGATATGTTTTCCTGACCCCAGCAATGCAGAGGCACGCAAGTCTTTGTACTTTAGTGAGTGTCTCCCTCGTTATGGGTAGACTAGATCGCTTTACCCACGCCCACATACGGAGCATGTGATCATTAGTCTCACAATAGCGATGTACATCTATCTTAGAAGTGGGTCATCTACATTAGAGGAGATAGTACTCCTCCTTGCAGGCATCCTTTTGTTGTGTTGACCTTTATTATTCTACGGGAAGTCTGAGTTTCTGGTAATCTTGTTCTCAGCAACTCCCACGTCCAGTTAGCTACTGTTATACTGTCTGCTTTTCCGTCCAGGACTCGTTTAATGGCTTTAAGCGAAGTGTTATCGTGTGTGCCCCCTCTGTCAAACCCTACGAACTAGACAGATTTTTTAAACTATTTTAAACAGTTTGTGAGCTTGGGTACCATATTCTTCGGATGAATTCCTAACATTTCGTTTAAGCACGATTTTAAAAACCAAACAAAAATTGCTTGAACTACTAATACCAAGCCGACCTAATTTAAATACGAGTCTCACGCTACGAATTGCACGACTTTCTTGTTCTTTCAACGCAAATCATGCGAAAACTATGTGGAGCCCATATAGGGTGTTTTCTTCTATTCGAGATTCTTGATTTGTCTTCCCTGTTCTACATAGCACGAGTTCAAGATTTATTATACTAAGCTCTTCTTCAAAATTTAAAAATAGCAATAAGCCTTGCAGCCTTATTTGAAACCGCTATCGAACTGCCTTCAGATTTCTTATAATTGTAACTCGAAACAAACAAGGTTACTTAAAGACGTTCGCGAGTAACTTAATTCAGTTCGAAGATGATGAACCCGGCATTCTTTAGCAGCAACCCTAAATGCTCAAACCAAGCTTAAACATGGTTCGATGTTTAGACTTAGGTGTTAAAAGTGTGAGCTTCGACGAATGCTTAGAAATTCGGTCTAAAAACCTACTATAACTGGGTACAAATAGATCAGAATATTCTGTAAGAGCTTAGCTTTGACGATTGGACGAGCCTTATAACCTTTATTAACCTTAAAATTTTTAAAGAACCGTCGAGTATTGAACTGGCTTAGATCACTCGGGTACTATACATAGTTTTTCAATTCCAATTCAATTAAAACTAAGCATTCTCCTTTCAGTGAAACAAGCCAGACAACTTAATGTACTCTTGACACGTAAAAGATTGAAAACTTTCCGAGAGCCAGCATCACGACGACAGTACAGATGCAATCAGTCCGTTCAGGAACGCAAACTACTCTAGCAGTTTGGTTAACTTAAATTTACCTCTACACCGACACAACAGTAGAGTCACGACACCATCCCTTAATCAATTTATGTTGCCATCGCTTTAATCACATTCGTGGTATATGGCTGATTCATCTTATTCTTCATCATCCCCTCCCTCTACCCCCATACATACGTACATATATACAATGTAGAAGCTTGGATGTGCATCGTGAACCCCTGTAGCCGAAAAGGGAGGCGAAAATAGTTTAAGAACTGCTATCGATTTCCTTTCAACATGCCCAGCTGCTAATTACATTTTAAGTGAGTTTACAATGTCCTCCCGACCCCACCTTTACTTTTAACCCATACACACAATGACACACAATATATCCTCAGCTCCCCCCATTTGTTTTATCCCCTGTCCAATATATCACCACCGGGAGACACACACAACACGAAAAGGATACTTTCCTCTCGGAAACCGGTAGTAGTTGTTGTTGTGGATGCCTTCACCGTTGTCGTCAGTACAAGGATGTATTGATGAGGCTTGAGATTGCCTAACAGGTGTGGGTGGTGGCTATTTTTATGTTCTTATTTTTTTCTAATCTATTTCACTTGAAGTGCCATCTGTAATTGAGTTTTTAATTGAAATTATTATTCGAGATACACAACGAAATGAACGTAAACGGCGGAGTGTGCAGGTAGCACGGGATGTTCGGACTAATAGAATATTTTTGCAGCCCCCTCTAGCCCCCCAATGACAATATTTTTAATTAATTTTCAAGTAAATGACGGTAGCATTCAGTGGGGAAGGAGAGTACCTGCCTTTCAACTGAAGTACTGTTGAGAAGTGTTCGAGACGGACGCACAATAAGTGCAAGAAGTGAATACTGCAGATGTGCCTCCCTTTTATTGAGTGGTACACCTGAAGTGTTTAAGTAAAGTAAATTGACATCGTTCCTCTTTCCCATTTTCGGCGTTTAATTAATGAAAGTGGACCTGTAAGTGACTTGAGAATGGACAAACATGATTCTCTCGTTACATATTTGGAGAAGTGTGTATGGAGAGGAGTGTCAGACGTGTAAGATTTTCACACTTAGATAGGAGATCCAACTGAAGTGGTCGTGTTTAACGTCTATTAACGATCTGTTGTCATTTTAATAGTGATAAATCTGTACTACAATGTCTATCTCACAAATACCCATTCCTTGTTAAAGAGAAGTTTAAGCATTGCTCCAAAAATCAGGTTTTTCAATGTCCTTTAAAATGTCACTTGCTTCGCGCAATACAAATTTGATTGCCTTTGTTTTTCTCTCTACAATTCAGCTCTAGTCAGCGATAAGGGAGCCTCCGTTTTATAAACCACACCTATCAAAATCTTTCAAAATTCAAATTTTGAAAATTAACAAACGGAAAGCGAAGCAGAGAAACAGTTGAAATCGGCGTACGTTTTGCTATTTTTGCTAATGTCCATAAGTGTCCTGCACGAAGGCTTTCGGCAAAAAAAAGTTGATGAAGAAAACATCAACGGTCCTGATGTATTATTATGACGTATACTACGAAAAACATAGTTAAGTTTTTAAAAATCCTACCCTGGTATATCTGTCAAAATCTCTAAAAATTTAATTTTTTTAAATTGCAAAACGAAAAATAAAACTGAAAAGTAAAGCATATCTGTGTACGTCCTTAAAATTTTCATTGAGCTTCTAACGCTCATTGTATCTTAGTTTTTGTATTACTTGATAAGGTTTAGGTTCTCAAGGTCTGAGTAAGTCAACTTCAACGTTTGTGAATTCCAATGATTATATGAATGGATAACAAAACTTACTCTTTATACAAACATACACATCTGTGCGCCATACCTGCCGAAGTCTTCAAAATATCTCCTTTTTTAATTTTGAAAACTGAAATACAACTCAAATAATCGTACGTCTTTCTAACTTTTCTAAGATCTGCAAGCTTTGTTAGTGAAAAACTAGATTTTTCTGCATATTTTGCTGAACGCAATTAGAACAGTTTATGTGATCCAGTTGTGTTGTGTTTACTATTCTTGAATAGAAAGAGACGATTAACCCCAGATGTACAAGCTCCAAAGAGGGTAAAACCGCTCAGTTCAACCTTCGTTGGTGAAAATTTTCAGTTCGAACTTCTGCGTATTTTAGTAAGAGTCGTTGCCATACCCAACGTAATTCAAAATATCACTTTGACCGTAGGGCTTTGCAGAGCAGAACCCTGATTATATGACTGGTTACGTTGCAAAATGAGAAAGGCAACCTGAGAAAAGCAGCCTTCTTTGCTACGAGTGGTCATTAAAAATATTCCAAAGGTTACGCAGTAGACTTTTCAAGTCCCATTGAGCGTTTTGGTAAGCGACAGATGCATTAGCTTTATATATGCGGTATACCTGTCAAAATCCCTAAAACTTGTCATTTTTATGATTGAAAAAAAGGATATTAATCCTTAAAGCAATTCCCATAGACGTACGTCGATGGAATATTCCTGAAGTCTTTATGATAGTCTTTATGGACTCATTTTTCTACAATCTATGTCTCCCTACGTCTTTAAAACTTTTCGTAAGTCAATTCTTTCACAGTTTTTCGAAAGAAAACATTCATGAAGCGAGCTCCAAGGATTCCACAATACTACTTGACAATGTATTATTCCTTCCCTGGCTACAAGGTCTCCAAGCCACAATGTGCTTAACATTATGCACGTGCTAATAAAAGTCGGTCACAGCACCGCCTCCATTTCTCACCATCACAACCTCTTCAATACTTAGCGTGACAAAATCACCTTACACCCGTTAATCACATCTTTGACATATGGCTAAGGCTAAAATAAAAGAAACCCCTCTTCACATAAGGATTTTACCCTGTACTGACTTCAACCTCGCTTTGCATTTCGACGCTGATTTATGCCTCCGTCGCTGGTTTTATGAGCACTGCCGCACATACATTGCAATACAAACAAAACAAAAAAAAAATTAAAACTTTTTTGCGTTTTTACGATGTCAAGCCTTTAAGCTTCTACTACCCACCCTAAAGCACTACGCACTTCTTACGCCCAAGTAGCGTAAGGGGCTGCGCTGGGTTAGCAAGTTGGAGTACTGTTGGAAGGTGCTTACGTAATTAACAGAGGGTATTACTTCCATTCACTTCCTGACATGACACACGCACAAAGTCTTAGGCACATACAGAGAGCGGAGAGGTCCTATTAGCGTTGTACAAATTTTCACCGCCCTTACAGGTTTCTGTGTGTTCGTATCGTCTTAGTGGTGTAATGCGTATTTCATTAGATTTCGAATTCAAAAATAGCAACTAACAGAAGGTTACCGTTGAATTGTTGATTAGTTGACACGGCACATGGGGTGGGATTTTTTTTTGGTAAGGGATGAAAGAAAAGGAACCGGGGAATAGGTAAATAAATAATTTTACTTTAAGGGTTACACTCTGTTATTTTCGGGAATTTTTTTTTCTGGCTCTTTAGTGGGCTTTCGTGTATAATTAAGGTGGCAGTGAATTAAACACTTTTTTTTCTTGCCACCTTTTGTAGTTAAAGACCTCTCTGTCGATGACTGGAAATGGTTGAAGGTCCTTTTGAATGTGTTACAAGTTGACGATTAATTCGTTAGGGAGTCTCGTTATATTACTTTTCATTAGGGGTTGTTTTTTTCTTGTTCTGTGATTTGTGGTTTCCTGAATAATTATTTTTTTTATTTATTAAGTTTTTATTCAGTGGGGTCGTCGGGGGAGATTTTTAGTGGAAAATTATGCGCATTGATGGAGAAAATGGATAGAAAGTGTGTAAGGTTGTGTACACTCTTTCATTCTTGGCAGGACTATAAATAAGTCCTCGGATGTTAACCTTCAAGGTTCACTGTCACTAAGTTATCTCAAAATTTTGTTGCGACTGCAGCACGTGCGCTCTATGAAGTGCATGGAGATCCATCTGGAGGCAGTATAGGATCCTATGCAAGATATGGAACACTGTACCAGTAAAGAGAGAAAAACTGAAGGAGAAAGTAGGAGAAGCCATAGTCAGCTAATTATGCAACAAAAACTTTTTTGAGAACACTGCCGACCGAGCCGATTGAAAGGAAAGACAACTGACAAGGATTTTTTCCGAAGCTAGGGAGCTGCAAACCATGTCTTGTGAGTGATCTCCTTTCCTCAGTAGCAGCTAGCGAAACAATGAAGCTCAGAGCAGTGAATTTGTCGAGAGTTCCTACCTAACTAAAGCTAAGGAAGGTTTCAACCTATTGATTGCTGAGGAAGTTACTACTTTGCTAAAAGACGTGCTATTAGTAGTACCGGCAGCATAAATCTCAGAATACGGGTTGGAATTATGGAGAAAAACTTATGGAGACATTTATGCGAACCCACTGTATCCTCCAGGGATGATTTAGAGGATTCGTTTCGACTTCTCATTATGAGAATCTATGCTACTTACATGGGTGGACTGATGACATTCAATGCTGGGCCCTCTGATGAGCATCGACTTTATGTGTCCTTTACATCTATCCTTGGTTGGTGTACTTATCTAGGATCTTATGATGAGTACGAGACAGGGAGAAAAGTGAAATTGTTATCTTGATATATGTCACCGATGTTGATGCTGTAAGAGTCAGAATAAGTTCGTGTTCCACATCTTCACTTAAGTTTCTAGAAAGTTTATTTCAAAAGAGTATCTCTCAGCTAAGCCTTTAGAGCTTCTGCTCGTGAACGATCAACTCGAATTTAAGAGACGTGCATTGCAGAAGGAAGCTCAGCAGGTTGCAGAAACGTTCGAATTGTCGCACAGTGCGTTGTGCCAATGGTTTGACATAATTCATAACAAGTTGCTTGATAAACTTGTTAAAAGGTGTCAGAAGTGGTTTCAGAATAGAATTAAAAGAATTTATAGCTTGACAGTTCGTGGTATAAGTAGATCACTGTTTTCAACAAGGTTTTAGTACCAAATTAGTTCATCAACTGCTAGCAGATGTCAGAAGAGGGAAAATGAAATATAAATGACGACAATCCATGCCATACATAACTATCCGCGTAGGCTCTGGTACCAATTTAGTTGATGAACGCGTGACATTCCATTTTGTAGTACAAAAGATCGTAAGAAAGGGTATTTTGACTCGTTTCCCTATTTTGCTTGACGGTTGTGCTTGCTCTTCCCCTGGCGGGATTTAAATCTACACCGATGAGGTTACCAATGAACACACAACCTACTACATCATGGCTACCAGATATAACTTACTTACTTACTTAAGGTGGCGCTACTGTCCGGGGTGGACCTAGGCCTCAACCAACAAGCGTCTCCAGCCAGCTCGATCTTTAGCCAGCTGCCTCCAGTTTCGCACCCTAAGTTAATTGAGGTCCCCTTCCCCCTGCGTGCGCCACCTGAGTCGCGGTCTTTCTTTACTGGGCCGTCCCTCGGCAATAGATTCGAAGATTTTCCGGCCGGAGCATGTGTGTCCATGCGATCTACATGTCCCAGCCACCTCAGTCGTTGGACCTTCACTCTTCTCGCCAACTCGATGTCGCTGAACAGCCCATACAGTTCGCTGTTGTATCTCCTCCTCTATTCACCGTCTATGCAGACGGGACCAAATATCACCCGAAGAATTTTCCTCTCGAAGCAGCCAAGAGCGACCTCATCCGCTTTTGACAGGGTCCATGCCTCTGCGCCATAAAACAGGACGGAGATGATTAAAGTCTTGAATAGGGTCACTTTAGTTGCTCGATAGAGGGCTTTGCTCTTCAATTGCCTTCTAAGCCCAAAGAAGCAGCGATTGGCAAGAGTTATTCTTCGTCGGATCTCAGCGCTGATATCGTATTCTGAGTTCATAGCGGAGCCTAGGTAGATAAAGTCCCTAACTACCTAGTGGTTATGTCCGTCAAGATACAGTTAAGATATAACTTACGGCAGGAATAATTTACGACAGGAATAACTGCCGAACCCATCTGGCATTATGTTTGCTCTTTTTGACACTTCTCTTCAATAGTCTGGCAAATCCTCATAAATAGACTTGAATAACACAAATTATCGAAATTTACTTCGAAAATCGCTCGGATATACGAGATTTCTAGACGATGTCACGACGCTTTTTGCATACATCATCATCGTTAATGGATTTCGTACAAATCTGGAGCTGGGGCTGGAATTAAAGCCACAATTTCGATAATTGCTCCCTGGGGCAGTTGCAAACCCTTTTTTTTCGCAAAATTGTGTTCTGCGATGAGGCTTCGTTTGCCTCATATGGAATGTGTCCAATTCAGACCCTACAAACTCCAGCGAAATACCCCGTTTGGTGCGGTTTCTACACTGATATGTTCATCGGACTTTATGTCTTGAAAATTGGAGCGGAAATTCGCTCGTAGAGTCAATGGAGAATGTTATCGGATCTTTGAAAATTTGGATGACATTGATGCGGACAATATGTGGTTCCAACAGGATGGCGCTATGTGCAATACCGCGACCACAACCATCGGCTTTTTCTAATCACAATTTGGCAATAAGTTGCTTCTGTCCAATGGACCTTTACATTGCCCTCCTACACCGTGCCATTTGACACGTCTCGATTATTTCCTGTAGGGCTACTTGAAGTCACTGATTTAGGCTGATAGACCAGACCAATTGAAGCCTTGAAAGCCGTCATTGTTCGTGATATTTGTGACATGACGAAATGTACAGGCTGTCTGAAGGCATGGCTTTATTCAGTGGTAGGGTTGGTCGTGTTGATAGCAGAAGCTTAGGGTTTTTCCGTGTAAAAAGTCCGATAAATACTGCTGCGTCGCTTCTAAAAAACAGAAACACGTTCCAGCAGCAAAAAAGTTCAGAACTTGCCCTCCAATATAAGCTTGTATGCAGAGCCTTCAGATGTTTTCCGTGTGATGAACATCGAGTTCCCCGCTTTGGTGATGGTTCTTGAAGTACCGAGCAGTGAATGCTGCCAAATTCATCTAAAATTGGACGGATAGAATGCCCTTCGCCTAGAGGAGCTGCAGCGGCCATATGTCTAAAATGAAAATTATGACTAAAAAAAAGATTTTTGACTAAAACTTAATTTTTTGTGTTAATTTTTGTTAAAAAAAAATAATTTTGTTAGCCTTAAGGCCCCGACCCATAGAGTCCGTCGATCCGTTGTTGCGTCGTTTTTAACTGACATCTAAATAGAATACACACTTTCGTATGGAAGGTGGCCAATAACCAACGGATGTATAAACTTCGACGGACAAAGTAGGTTTACCTTCTACTTTTCTAGTGCGTTGATGCGTTGACAGTTCACACATTCACAAATTGAGAGTAAACACATTCATTGGTGGAAGCATTGAGATATGGAGAGAGCATTGAGAAACTGTCATCGGCTGTCATCTGTCAACGTAGGTATTCGACGGATTTTATGGGACGGTTATTTCCGGCAATACGTGAACGTCAACGCTAACCTTCAACGGAACGACGTCGACGGATTCTATGGGTCGGGCCCTTTAGTCGTAAAAATTACAAAATGAGCTCAGGGTGGACTCAAGTTCGTGGTAAAAAATGGCGACTAAATTTGCCAAATGGTACCAGAAGTGAAATTGTTGATGACACTGATCGTTTTTAGAAAATCTCATTTTCGGTCCACGATGACTTCTATTCAAGGTTCAGGAACAATATAGCGAAGTTGAAAATTAATACAGTGTACTCTCTCATTACGGACACCCTTCATAAGCGGATACCCCTCATAACCGGACAAATTTCAAATGACCTTTCTTTTAAATGTCCTTTTGTTTGTTTTCTCATAACCGGACAACCCTCATAAGCGGAGACATTTTTCGGAACCGTCGGTGTCCGCTTATGAGGGAGTACACTGTAGTTTTCTTTCGGTGTTTTCGAATCATTTATACGCCCTTAAAGCAGTCAAAGAGGAGGTCAGTCTCATCATGGTCACACGACGTCCTTGATTAAATTTCAGTTCACCATCAGATGGTAAGATGTTCACCATCATCACCATGCTTTTAAATTAAGGAGTCCTTTCCTGCATGTGGTAGGAGATCCTTTGCAAAAAAAAAAAAAAAATTCTTAAGAAGCACAACCAAGCCGATTACGTATCTATTTCTTAAAGGTTATTATCCTTTTCTATAAAAGAATTTATCTGAAAGCAATGCTACCATTCGAATACCTTGAAGTCTGCATTTTTCTTTTCCGTTGCTGTGGTTACCTTTCCTAGTTTCCATGCTCATATAAAGAAGGATACACACAACTACAATAATGCAAATGAAAAGAAGTAGTTGCACAATCCTATTAGAATTATAAATCGTGCAGCAAAACGTGATGCTCTAGCTAAAAGAGGACACCGATGCCTCCTCCTTTGCAATTTTCTTTCGTTTTTATTTTCTTTAATACTCCTCAGCTTACCGTGGTATGTACGTACATATGTATGTGCCTGTGTTCTGCATTGATCTCATAGCGATAGGGATACTCTGTGTGAATTTATTTCTCTCTCACCTTTGGCCCTACATTTTGTGGTATAAAGTTGCATTGGACGCAGATGAAATTGTCTTTCATGAAAATTTCTCAGATTAGGTGAGGTAATACTCGTAGTACGAGTAGTGAGATGATAATTTTACAAATGGGATCAGATAGCAGAGGTCAGCAAAGGTGATTTGGTGGAGATTCTTGAAATAGATTATGGGAAAGAACCATGAAAAAGGCGTTGCATAACTCCTCCCATTTTGAACGTTCTCTCTCCTTTGTGACTGTCACATTTTTGAGGGCATAATTTTTCACCTGTTATTCGTGCGAAACAATTGAAATAAAGCAACAAACATGTCGTCCTCTTCGCCTAATGATAAACACACACGTTATATCCTTTGTATAACTTGAATGTCTTCTTTCAGACAAAAATTTATGAGCAGCACAACGACGACAACGACGACAACGTTGATACGAAGATAAACAATTTAGTTCACAATTATTATTAACTTTAGGTGTCCTTGTTGTCGGCATAAATATAAACGCGCGACAGCAGAGACAAGATCCATGTTCTCACTTGTATGTATCTTTATTAATTCCACTCTGACGAATACAATTCAAATTTATATCCTTTTACTCCTTCGTCCCCTAAAAAAAAAAAGAACAGAAAAATGTCTCCTCCACACATGTGTGCGTGCTTATATTTTTGTATCTCATCACAACTGCAGACCCATACAACAAGAAAAATAAATAAACACTAATTGCACATAATCCTTGGCATTAAAAGCGAACATAGAATATCCTTACCAAGATGAGATGGGAGGTGGAAAGAAAAGCACTCAGCACAGCACAGAAATTAACTAAGAAAGCCAGATCAAAAGGAACACGGTAAGAGAGGAAAATGTAAAACAGGACATAGAGCTGCAGAGAGTGAAAAAGAATGTACATACATAGGTATGTGTGTGTGTGTTGGGGGGACATTAAAGTGTGTGCAACGATTCGGGTACGGTAAAATTATGTTTGAAGAAATAAATGAATATTTTAGCGCTCGTAAATTTCTATCATCACTCTCTCAACGTGTGCGCGTATGTATGTCCTCATCAGAAGCGTGTCAAGGATAAATAATAATGTCACACAATTAGTAATCAAAAGCACAGCTAGTGGTTTGGGGTATAACCATCGGTGCGCATGCAAAGCGCACCAAATACAATGCAATTTGATGATACACCCAGAATATGCCGCTCTTATCCCTTTCGAAAGGCTTGTTGTGGATTAATCCACTACCATGTCGCCGATGACTGACAGACAATAATGGCTAATAAGGTATTCATAAAAGCCATCATGCAACTGGAAACGCAATTAAACACCCCTTTGGTGTCAGTCTGGGTGTCATTTTTATTTTCATTTGACACTGGCAACAGGATTACATGCGCATCTTTTTGTGTTCAGCTTTATATTGCAATGGATTTTCTGCAATTAAGTAGAATGTTTCATGTAAAAATGGCATCAAAAGAGGATGCGATCAATCACAGGGATGTTTTTTGTTTTTTTGTTTTTTCGATGTTGTTCGATCTCAAAGGGTGAATTCAATTGGAAATCGAACACGATGAACAATGGAAAATTAATTTTATGACATAGATGTGGACTGTACAGGGGTACATGACATCAAAGGACAGGTTAAACGTCAATTCATTGGCCAAAATTTAAAAGGAACTAAAGGATTCTGAAAACAGTGTGATAGCACAAACGTTGAGTCAGTGTGTTTGAGTTGATTTACATATCTTCACAGCCGGATAGCTTTTATTGAAGCATCAGAAATGAATGAACGCTGGTTAAATTGGTATAAATGCAGCAGTTTCTTGTACAAAACTGTACCTCACTCTAGCACAGTCACCGGTCTTTAACGGTTATGACTCATACAGAGGATATGGTAAAGGAGAAGTTTATTAGGACATAAAAAGGCTGGTCACCCTATAAGAACGATAGGGAAAAAATTTAGATAGGACCACAACGGTGTGAGATATAAAATTGATTCAGACTTTATTTTGAACCTACATCCATGCCATAATGTGTGGAATAGCACATCATTTAAATGGTCGCCACGGGTTTGCTGGCAGTGCTTCAAGGGGTCGGTCCAATTTTTGATGACTCGGTCCAATATGTACGGCGTTATTCCGTCTCGAATATTGGCCTCGAGGTCGTCCAAAGTGGTTGGCTTGTTAGCGTAGACTAAGGACTTGACGTAGCCCCAGTGTCAAGTCGCATGATCGCGGCGGTCAATTGATGAACGCTCGCCGTAAGATGACCCAGTCGTCAAATTTTTCCTTCACAACTTCAAGCGTTGTGTCGCTTGTATGGCATGCAGCGCCGTCTTGTTGGAACCACAGCTCCGATATATCGATGTTGTCGAGCTGTGGCCACAGAAAGTCGGTTAACATCGCTGTATACCTGAGACCATTGACGGTAACGGTGTCTCCTTCCTCATTTCGAAAGAAATAAGGTCCGATAATGCCGCCATGCCATAAACCGCACCAAATCAGTGTGTGCATCAATGTGGATGATGCTTGGTCAAACAGTTGTGGATTGTGTTCGTTCCAATAACGGCAATTTTGCCTGTTGACATAGCCGAAGCAATAATGACGACCGACCTCAAGATGAAATCCACGTTACGTATTTACAACTGAGCCGGAATTTCGATAACATTTCTTAATAATTTCCGAACGTTGGGCAAGTGTGAAACGATGCATGATGAAATGGCAAACCTTACTGAATATTTTGACAGTTAGGTGTCATTGGTAACTTTGACAGCTGCTGAAACATGACAAATGGAAAAAGTTTCATTGCTATCTGGTCACCCTTTATGACCTAGTCTCTGTCGCTTTAGATGTAGAAACTTGCAGGACTCTGTGGAAACTAAATTTTCTAGGGTGAAAGACGTGGAATAAGTTAGAAGAGAGGGACAAAATAAGAGACTTTACGACGCTTGGTCCTTGGGACAAAAGATTCAAGCCTCAGCAGCAGCTATGAAGAGCTATATAAAGCAGGTCCTAACTGGGATGCTGTCAATTCCCGTAGTCAAGCAAAACATCAAATCTGCAACTTGTACAGGGTTAACAAAGGAGACGGAAGCAGCACAGCAGAAAGGTTGATGTGAGCAAGTCGGCATTTTGACGATTCGACATCGGTATCAGAAGTATAGGGTAATAGGGATCTAGGTAGACGAATGCTTCACAATGTCCGAGTTCTCCTACGGGAACTATCCCCAACGCTTGCCGCTTCTACTGTAGTCATAATGCCTGTAGTATACTCAGGCGATGAGATGCTGATGGGACTATTCTAATCTGCCCCTAGACAGCCGGTATAAGAGCTGACCTCACCAAGAGCTATGAATAACCAACGGTACAAGGCATTGCTGTGCTCCTACGCCTTCTTGTAGAAAAGCAAAGCACCAAATTGTTTACTTGTACTGACCTCTCTAAGGATGAGCAATTAAGAGGCTCGTAGGGAGGGATGATTGAGTCGAATGCCGTCACTTTGATGATTTTATAATCGTTATCCGTTATTTAATGCATCACTACCGAAAAACTTCAGACACTCGTTGAATGAATGACATGTCTCTGCTTAATGCCCCACAGAAAACCTTGGACTTCTAGGATATCCAAGGGGGATTTCCAAAGCCTTTTTATAAGGCATTTCGAAGTAAGAAAAGACGCCTTATAGACCCACTAATCTAGCCTAAACTACGAATTTCTTCAAATAACCAGACTTCACACTTAAGCCTGTCAGACTTCAGTTTAAGCCTGCAAACGACTGGGGTATCTTATATGTCACGACAGTAGAAATATACTCTAAGCCCTTCAATTTCAAGCAAGAGACTAAACGTCTAAACATCTGTCACTTGCAGCTGATTTGGAAGACACATTCATTGAATAGACATTTTCTAGCCGGTGGCTGTCAGGATGTTTGACATCATCTCTGGATGGTTGTCGATAACTTTTGTTACGGTGATGAACTTATTGTCGTCACTTTCTGTAGCGAAACAAAAAGATTAAGACATTTGCACGGAAAATAACAAAATAGGTCATCCCCTCTTAGTCTCCGAAACTTACGTAAAAATTGGAACACCCATTCCTCCATTAGCTCTCGGTGCCTAAATGAAGGGACGTTTCAAAATTTACGCATTTTCCACTATTCCCCACTTACTCGTGTGTTGAAATGGCTCAGGTAAAGCTATTTACGTCAAAACTTCGACTTTTGATTCTTGAGCTAAAAAGTTTGAGAGTCGCTGATGCTATTTCCAACTTGGAACTGAAGATATATCGTACCCACCAGACAAGGTCATTTGGTGGACAGCCCTTAAAATGTACGTAGCACTCACTAGAATGGACAAGGATTGCTAGATTTTTTCTTCTTAAAGCTAGTATGCAAGACTTTTAGGTTTTGCCGTCTAAATCCTGTCATGCGAACAAAATGATGCAGTGGATGCAGTTTGGGTTGTGAAAACGGTCGACATTTAGGTCAGTGGATTATGATATTAATAGACTTCAGGCTTTACCTAAACATTGCTCTTTTGTTCTAAGCCCGTGATTGTAGTAATTATACAATAAGCCACAGCACACTAGTCTTTCTGTTAGTGATGAAAGTGTAGCTTCGAGCCTATTAGGCTTGGCTTTGAAACCCATTTTTTGCCCTCGAATTGAACGATAATTTTGATTAGGAGGGATGGAAAAATTAGCACAGGCCTTTCCCCTTTATCTCCCTTTGCATTTGGTAAGAATTCAGTTTTACGAAGTGTGGGAGCTTTTATTCTGGATTTGGCAGCGCGGAAGTATCGAAAACAAAAAAGTTCAAGAGCGAGGGTATAGTGCAGCTGTTGCCTTCCATGACTTCATCGAGTAACATTTTCTGACGCCGCTCGCGCGTTAGGGATGGCTACCAAAACTAGACCTTAAACTTGATAAAAAGGGAGTGGTTTTCGTCCTGAAATAACTGGGTTTTCTTAACGATCTGCCATGCTGTACTGGTCACTTATAGACCTCCCTAGCCTACAACCCGACTAAGAAAGATCAATTAGTTTGCATTTACACAGGAAAACAACTGAGATCGTGTGGGCAAAAGCCTCTATTTTTTGGGCTCCTCTCTTGGATCAGACTTAACGATATCGAACATATTTCTATTTACACCGAAGCATCCCTATCTGCCTTGCATAGTTCGATTTAACCTACGATATTCCTGTAGTCACTTCATGTGGTTCAGGTGGACATAAATGTGGTTCGTCATCAACCAAAGTGAGTCGGTCTAGTCAGTGGTGTCTGCAGAAATATTCTTCTCAGATCTTCAGCACCCACTCCGGCTCAACTCGTACAGCCTTGGCGTGCTTATCTTGAGTAAATCCATTCGAATAACGTCTCTACAATAATATTTCCTCGTTTTCCTAACCACATGCTTGCCATGCTCGTCCTTCTTTTTTCGAAGAAATTTTTGTTTCTCTCGTTTTTACTGCTCATAGATCTTGCGTGCAACCCTCCTTTTCCTCCAGCACAGTAACTCCTCCCTATTAACTTGCATGCATGCTTGTCGAGCTGTCTTTTTTTCGGAAGAATAAGAATTTTGTGTTACTGTCTTCTTTAAGTCCGTATATTTGAAGGCTCTTCTCTTCGTTTAGAGGGTATTTTCATGAAACGAAAGCTTTCAGGCAGTGAATCAGAAACACCTCTCAATTGACTTGAATGCATGATTTTCGACCTCGTTTTTAATTTTTTTGAAGCAGGTAGTGCTCTTCTCTTCTTTTTTGCCCGCAGATGTCGCTAGTTGCTCTCATCTTCCACTGCGGCATTTCTGATTGCTTCTGAAGGTGTCACTGTCGCTGTTCTTCTGCACATGATGCTGTCGGGAAAGGTCCAGTCGACGAATTTTATGGCAGTCTATTAGGATCGACATCAAAATCTTCTCTTCGTACTTGTGTTTTAGATCCGCATTCATACATTGTGTACAACCAAGTATTCGTCCGAGTCGATATTGGCCGCCGGATACTAAGATGTGGGAAGCAAGCTGTTAAGGAATGATGATGTTTCGCTTCACCCCATACATCGAATAGCATGTGTCTATTTTCGAATGCCTTTCAGCCTTTGGCGTTAGAGTCCTGAAGCACGATTTTGATGCAATACTTCGGGAATTTTTGTAAATCTTATCCTTTTGCTCTGCATAGCGTGGCACTTATCCGCGAGATGTTTTTATTTTTTCAAATGTTCTGATCCCTTAAGACCTGAGCTCCAAACGTGGTCCTGTAGCCATTGAAAAGCTTACACTAAATATTCCGATTTAATTGGAAATACAGTGTACTCTCTTATAGGGGGACACCGACGGTTCCGAAGAATTTGTCCCCCTTTGAGGGGTGTCCGCTTATGAGAGCTGTCCATAAGGAGAGAGTACACTGTAATCGGCATTATCGATTTTATCGGAAGAATTATTTCCTTGTTTCTTGAATTCAAGGAGTGCGCTGGTGGGAAAATCCTTCGCCTCTCGTTCTCTTGTCAGCTGCCCCCAATACTCTTTCAAAAGGATTAAATTCCACTTTCGGATCAAGGTACTACCCACCAAGAATTCACCGAGTGTTGCCGTGAGTAGCAGTTAGTAGACAGAACTTCGGTTTGATGGAACCTGTAACTGGAGGTGGTAACTGGTTCGCAGTAACAGTGTCTTGGTGTGGACACAAACTTTTTAATTTTGCAAGAAGTTTATCCGTTCAGACAATACATCCTGAATGCGGAAGTTTGTTACAAAAACTTACGTGTGCAGCTGGAAGAAATCCTTTTTACCTGCATTACTGCTTGGAGTTTGTTTGTTATTGTTAACCATGTCGCACAGGTCGATGGCGAGAGTGGCATGTTATTTTGTAAGTGGTTATGACATCTGGCAGTTAGTCTGTCGCTACCAGTGACTTGGAAATCTATTTATGTCCTGCCATTGAAACCTCCGAAATTAAGTATAAAAAGTAAATAAAACTGACTGATGGCCGTCTAATGGACTGCAAAATGCCTTAAACTCTTCTTCCTTCCGTCTGTGGCGCGCACACATTGAAAAATGATTACCAATTTAGGCAGCGACACTAATCTCTAATTTACACTTTATTCCTGCCGCAACCTCCCGCTAAAGTTTTATTGTATCTCTCTAAGCAACCCCGCAGCATTCTATTGCCAATTATTTTCACGTTATCCACTCATTAATTTGATTAATTCCCCTCTACATTCACCCGCACACACACACACAGATACAGGAGCATTAAAATTGCTTGAATCTGAACTTTAATCATCGTCCCGCCACCGCAAAAAAAAGGAAAAAAAAGCACAGCATCCACTTTCATCTATTATTCGCGTCGATATAACCGCCATCATTTCGACTTTCAGTCGCTCCTTCGTTCTCTCTTAATCATTATTCAGTACGCATTCTTCGATACTAAAATTCCAATTAAAAGCCAATACCACAACAATACATACCCCCTTGTCGCTCCTGCTTCAGTCACTATATCCTTGTGTCGTAAAACAGTTGGGTATTACACTCCACCCTCCACTTGGGCCCGGTACATTCAAAAAGAGAAGAGCACAGAACAATGAAAGTCAAGAAGACCAAGAGCTAAAATGCAAATCGAGAAAAAATGGTATACTACCCCCCGGCGGCAATATACAGGATCCTTGGTAGAAAACGGGAACAGGAAAACTTCCGCTTTAATGCATTAAAGATTACTTCGTTATAGAGGCAGAGCCAGAGACGAAGAGCCAACTTTTAGAAGCTATATAAAGCAGCCAACCAACCAACCAACCGCCCTGTTCCCGCCAGGAAGGAATCAGACATAAATAGGGATGACACAATGGAAACTTGTCTTTGTTGTATAATTAATTACGCAAATGCCATGGCGCACATAGCACACACAAGGATATCGGTTAATCCCATCCGATATGCCTTTCTCTTTATAATAACCTAATTGAGCATTAAGTTTAGTGATAAAAGCTGAGTAGATTATATGCCCGGAGAATAGGATTCCGTAGAAGAAGCAAACTCTGAGGATATTGATAATGGTCTCATGTTTGCCGACCATAATATCCTGGGCAGGGTCTTTTTAATTACATATCCCTGGCGCAAAGTAGGAGGGCATAGAAAAAACGCAAAAAAAAAAAACGTCATGTCCTTATTTCTTGACACAAGGACATGGAATGTGTGCGCCTGTGTGTGTAAACAGATAGTTGGCCAAGTCAATTGGCCCCAACGGGATAGACTTTCTTATCCCTAGAGTGTACACACTAATTACGGATACACAGCGAACGAACGAATATATTTCGAAAGAATAGCAAAACGCAAACAAGGACACGATGACGCTTCCCCCTTTATTGTTTGCAATTGCACATACTGTTGTCCTGTTGCGCCCCATTGCATGGCACAAACCCAACAAAACATCTAATTAAATATTTCCGCTGTGCCCTTTCGTTCATTGATGTGTCCTGTTGATATGGTGCAGGAGGGGACAAAAAAGGATGCAAAATAAAATCCAAACTTTTATGATGTCGCAGCGTCCTTTGGAAAATAAAATTTCGTTCGCAATCATTTGGCGTTTATGTTCACACGCATTTTGTAGCCGAGTCCTTTCTTTTTTTGTCAATAAATCCTTCGGCACTTGATAGTGAATGGATTACAACGAAGAGACAATACAAACAGTCCATAAAAAATCCAAAAAAACAAAAAAAAACTGCGCGCATCCCTTAAAAGATCAGATAACTTTGTCATCATCCCTGCTGCAGCGGGTAGGTTAGGGGAGGGAGTGTGTAAATATTTGAACGGGCGCGTTCATCACAATAACCAGGACACGAGCAGAGGAGCACAGGCGACAAATGACAAAAAGAGCAAACAGACAAACAAACAAACACAGTTTTCTGTTCTGTTTACTTTTGTGACAATTACGAAGCGTAAGTGGGCGTGAGTGAGCGCGCACGTTTGCGTTCTGTTTGATCAAGTTCCTGATCCCCAAAAGGATACACTGGATAAATATTCCACAACAAAATAAAATTAAATCAGCATACTTAGGCTGGGTCTGGCGCGGGGGCGGGGGCGGGGGCATGGTCTCTGGTCTGGGCGCGTGTATCTGGCTAAGTAACGTTTAATAAATTCCGCTCGGAGCTTCAAAGTATACACAAAGCTGGAGCTGGAATTAATTACCACGGGGATGTAGATACATCACGTAGTTATTAAACCGGAGAATTTATTTATTTATTTACTGCTTTTTTTTTTGTTACTAAGGCTAAGGGGTAAAACTCAAAATTAATTATTAATTTAATGATTATATCATTAAGCCGGTAGGGAGAGGAGTATCCTAATTGAATTACTTTAAATCAAATAAAACAGTTATACTCACAACTGGGGAGGGAGGTGGGAAATTGCCTGATGACTGATAGGGTAGATTTAATTATAAGATGACATTTGACTGTGAAATGAAAGTGGGTGATGTTGACAAATTTTAGCACCCCCTTCACGAGCAAGTAAACAGAATAAAAGGAAAAACGTTTAAAATGTGGAGTTCCACAAGGTTGCTCTTAGGGACCTATGTTTGTAACACGATTAGTAAAATAAAAATAAAAGGCTTGTTTGTACATAATGTCTCTTGATAGGATTTCTTTAAGTAGCCTGTGCAAAAATAGTTTCTCTGCCTTCAAAAAGTATCTCTTGATGAAGGAAAATTTGCGTGAAATTAAAATAAAAGGTGGAGTCTCAGATGGTTTCTTTTTGAAAATGCTATTAAAAGCTACGCAGTCCATTATTTTTCAATAACTGTTGCTTTATTGACAAGTGTACACTTTACGATTATTTTTGGAAAGCAAGTGAATTCACAGGGCTGCCGTAACTGGCTTGTCAGTAGGACATACTGTCGATTTTTAGTGACTCTTAAATTAGATTAAAAGCACCTACACTCTTTGGTGAAACAATAGAATTCTCTAAGGAGGTCAAATACCTTGGTCTTACACTAGATGAAAAAACTCACCTGGAATTCTCACCTTACAAAAGCAATAGACAAAGCCAGGATCTCAT
Organism: Blera fallax; assembly: GCA_946965025.1. NCBI lineage: Eukaryota > Metazoa > Arthropoda > Insecta > Diptera > Syrphidae > Blera > Blera fallax. The sequence continues at coordinate 99,923,444 of OX337244.1, forward strand.
TATGGACCAGCAAAGTCTCATTGGTAGAAATTGGGGCCTAGATTCCAAAATGATGTTATGGCTATATACAGCAATAGCAAGACCGATTATAGCATATGCAGCACCAGTATGGTGGCATAAAACAAAGCAAAGATCTACACAGGACAGGCTCAATAAATTACAAAGACTAGCTTGTGTATGCTCAACAGGTGCAATGAAAACTGCTCCTACTGCAGCGCTGGAAGTTATTCTTAACTTACCACCTCTACATCTTCATATAAAGAAAGAAGCTATGGTTAATGCCTTTATGCTCATCGCAGAAGATGACTCAAACTCCAAACTAGTTCACTCGGATATTGCACTTGAGCTCAACAGTAATGAACTACTAGGAATAACAATCACGGACAAATGTCTGCCAAGATTTAACTTCAGCCACAACTTCAAGGTTACATTCCCAGATCGCAATAACTGGGAACAGAACAAACCTAAATTTGCCAATAACTCTCATGTATGGTAAACAGACGGATCCAAGACAGATGAAGGAGTTGGGTCTGGAGTATACGGCGCTACTACAAAAACCTTCATTCATTCATGCATGGAAAAGAGTAACTCCGTATTCCGGTATTTGCTGTAGAACTATGCATCAGAGAAAATATAAACAGATCCGTAACCAATAAGAACATTTATATTTTATCAGATAGCAAGGCTGCTCTACTGGCAATTAAAACTTATGAAATAACATCCAAACTAGTATGGGACTGCCTTCAATTACTCATATCGCTAGCCAGCAAAAACAGAGTTCATCTCATTTGGGTGCCAGGACACAGTGGATATGAGGGAAAAGAAAAAGCCGACCTGCTAGCCAGAACAGGAGCTGCGTCAAACTTTATAATGCCAAGACCATTCTGTGGATTACCAGTGAGTACGGCTAAAAGCTGTATCAAAGACTGGCTAAAAGAAAGGGCGAACCATTACTGGATGGAAACTGAAGGTAACAGACAAGCCAAAATCTTTCTGCCAAACACTTCCCTCAAAAGGACGAAACAACTCTTACAACTAAATAGGAGTCAGATTCGTATAGGCACAGGTTTCCTTACAGGCCACTGTCAAGTGAAAAAACATCTAATGGCTATGGGAGCATCTGCAGATTGTGCAACGAAGACGAAGAATCAGCAGAACACATCTTATGTCACTGCAACTGTCTAACCAGAACACTTCATCGTTATTTAGGTATATTCTATCTGGAAGCTGAAGACCTATCTATCTGCAAGCTCACTCAAAACCATAGTAAAATTCATTACCAAATCGGGTATATTACAATCTACAATCTAGTGACTCTATTTCAGAAAAAGTTCTACGGCGTCAAATAATATACCGGCGGTGGCCAAAGCACCTCAAGAAAACGGCTGGTAACACGGTTATCAAACTTAATGCGCAAAAGATTTATTGTTTGACGGCTGGGACGTCACGGTGGGTCATTCTCCTGTAGTCGAAGCCAATTCGTTCAATTGCAACCACAAAATAATAAGTTCTCATGTTTCTTTAGAGCAGCAACAAGATCACCTTCTTCATGTTGTCTACAACTAACTTAACTTATCAAGTAAGTTAAGTAAGTTGGAGATGCAGTTGATGAGCAGAATCACCTACTCATGTCGCTATTACATGCAGCTACTCCTCTTCAAATGCTGGCATGAGCTTAGTCTCAACCAATATTCGCAGCACTGGAAACGTAGCAACTCGAATCATTTCACGCTTGTCGACCTAACAAGGCGACAGATGAACCTTTCTTGGCAAGATCGTCAAATATAAATATTTGCGCAACAGACCATTCGCACAAATGGAGGGACCTACGGTTGAGATCCATATCTGAAAGCCTTTTTCGTATTGAGAACCTTTCTTAAGACATTTATTACTATCGGTGATTTGTCAGATATTCGCGAAATATAGGAACTTGAAAAACTGTTTGATGTTTTTTAGGATTCAAAACTCAAACCTCCCGGTGAGTAGTCCAACGAACTAGCCAAAGCGGCCACAAGCAAGAAAGTCAGGTCCTTTATTTCCTCCGATTCCCTTGTGACCATGGACGCACAGCAGCAGCTCAGAGTTACATTACCCTGTTTAGCTTAACGATAGCTTCTTCCGCCATTTTGGGAGCTGCGACAGTGTAGGCTTTAATATCAGTTTGACTTCATCTGAGTTCACCCTTTTCCATAGATGGGCGTGTGCAGTGACGATCGCTACGATCTCCGTGTATCGGTGTAGAAAGTCAGATCATTTTTACTTTTGTCTTCTCTTCTTCTTCTTTTTCTTTCGTTTTTCTTTCTGTTCGGCGAGGTTATGATCAGGATTACAGGGATCATAACCCTCCCACTTTACTGCATCCCTACTGGTCCGCCTGTGGGGTTTGCCATTCGACCTCAAAAAGTATCTGCAGGCCTCCCGGTTTCGGATCACTTCGTCACTGAAGTCAAATGTTGCTGTTTTGCATTTTTGTAATCCAGGAGGTTTTTAGCCTGCCTCTCTTCCACGTTGACTAACATTGCCTTTTTGACAGGGTTCGTAGGATCCCTCATTTGAACATGACAATACCAACTGAGCCGGTCGAGCTACAATTTTTTCGAGTTGAGTTCTTTGACGTGAAGGCTTCCGCGGATCCTCGAACTTCTAATTCGATCAAGCTTTGTTACTCCTGCTGTCATGCGAAGCATTTTCATCTCAGCTCCAGTTAATTTGCCCTCATTCTTTTTGTACATTATCCAGCATACAGTATGTAAGCGCCGGAAGAACAAATGCAGAACAAAGCCTTTCTTCCAGCTTAGCGGGCTCACCTCCGGTCACAGAAGATAGCAGATTTTCCCTGCCACTTCATCCACCCTACGCCTATGCGATGATTGATGTTGTCATAATCTTGGGAGTCACTTTTTCATTCAAATAAATGCCTAGAATAGGTCGAAGTGGATCAGAGAATGGACAGTACAGGTATTCCTATTTCCCTCCAAAAACATCCACCCATACATCAAGTGCTCATTTCAGGGACGTTTGATCCTCACTCCATCGTCAGCAAAGAATAACTAATGCACTTTGGGGTCCGTCACTTTTCCTTCAAGCAGATAATCTAGCAATAAATAGCAAAGGACTTAAGACGCTTCCCTGGTGCACACCGACTTTAATTGGAAGGTTTTCGATGACTCCGGCGGGTCGTCTTTGCTCCGTCATACATGTCCATGATCATCTGTACGTAGGGTTCTGGAACTCCTCGATGTCTTAGCGCCACCCATATCAGATCTCTTGGTTGTCTGTCGAATGCTTTTTCAAAAGCAACCAACACCAGATGCAAATCCTTTAAGTAATCACGATAATTTTTACTTCTGTTTTGCAAGTCTATCCAATCGTTTATATTTAAAGTTCTAGTCTCGAGCCTTCACTTGGTCAGATTGTGTTCTTTGCTTCCTCCACCCAGCCCTCTCATCAAGACAGAGGAGTACCCGTATAATGCTCCTCTAGGTTAGGACCAGTATTTTGAATATATATTTTACATACATACACATGTGAATAGATGTATATTTGCTGACAAGTCGTACAATATCTCTAAGAAACTGGTAGGAGATTTAAGTTTCACGTTTTACGGAAGTTCCCACGAGCAAAGTTTGCTCCTCAGAATGAGGCTCAAATTATCGCTATTAGTCGGCGAGATTTAACTTCTTAACGTCCTGCGGAAATTCATAAATTCTCTCGGTCTTCAATAAAACGAAGTCTGCTTTGAATTTCCGTAAAAAAAAAGTTAAAGAAAACGGATTTAGATGACCCCAAAGCCTTTGCCTTAAATGGCATCCATTACACTCGTCATTCCTGACTTTTCTCTTTTTTATTTCCTGTTTGCTGACTTTTTTTTCCGTGAACGAACAATTATGTTGACTTAAGTTAATTGCCTATCCTCCGTCTTCGTTGGAAGAGTTACCTTGTCGCTTTTTACAACCGGCATGTATTCATGTCAATAAAAGTATTTTTTTTTTTTTAATTCGTATTCGTATCTAATTGGCCTCAATTAATGTTGAAAAACCAGTGGATGTAGTAACTTATTCAAAGGAAACTGGAGAAAATCTAAGCCAAGTAGATTACGTGCGCTACGGGGAGAACTATGCGAAATGAGAAAAGCGCATTTATTCGAGTGTGTCATGGCTCTGGGGAAAGAGTGAAAATATGGTCAACAAAGATGATGAGACGATGATGTTGAAGACTCTGAAATGGATGCTCAATTGATGGAATTATGTTGATGATTTCTTTTGTCGTTTCGAACTGGTTCAGAGTTGTTGTCGTCGGAGCAAGTGGCCTTTTTTTTTTGCTTTCCTTGATTTTTAGGTCATTAGAAAGGAGCATTTATGTCGGACGTGATAATTGTCATTTTCAGATGTCAATGTTGACTTAGTAAATTGCCATCATAATTGGCACTTTTACCAGGAAAGCAAACTGCTGTGAAATGCACATTAAGTAGAGACGGACTGACTGTAGGGGTTGATTTAAGTAGAGAGGTGTATTTTTTCAGTAAGGATACATCCACTGGGTTTTGTATCTACGGGTTCATTATACCCTTAAAGTACATAGTTTTGATACAAAGGTTAAGAAAGTGTGTTATATTTATGAATGACTAGCCCGAAAAGGTACGTAAAATTAGCCATCGTTCGTCCGTCCATGGGTGGTGTGAATAAAAACTAAGGGAACACTCTGAGTGAACACTCAAGAGTGAAGTGTTTTCGTTGAAGGGAACACTCAATTTGGTGTGAATAAAAAATTTCCTCTAACTAGGTTCATCCCCTCAAGTTGAAGTTTGAAAACTAGAGTTGAGAGCTGTCAAATCCAGCAGCTGCTTGTCATGGGCTTTTAAAATCATGGCAAAATTGCCCGTCTTTGTTTCTATCCCCTTTTTGTTCAAATCAATGCCATGGAATTTTTTCTTCCATAGCTTCCAACGAAATTTGCTTTTTAAATTTCATGTCTGGAGTTGGGCTTCTTTCCATCAAGCAAGAATAAAATTGTAGAATTTTTATGAACTATTCTTCGTCCATTCCAGATATCTTTTTTTTAAGGTTTTTCACTTATTCCGTGAAGGTATTCATTTTCCGAAATAGTATTATCCATTTTTTTATCTCCTGAAGTTACCTCCAATGCACACTCAACTTCTTAAAGTGTTCACTCGATTGATTCCATCTTTATTCACACCAAAATGGAGGGAACACTCAACTGTCAAAATATGTGAGTGGAGGGTTTTCGTTAAACTTAACGAACCCTACTCTTATTCACACCAAATGGAGTGTTCCCTCCAAAATGCTGAGGGAACACTCACACTCAATTTTTATTCACACCACCCCATATGTCGCCTCTGTCTGGCCTTAAATTTAAGAAACCTGAGGAGTACAAGACTCCAGAAAAACGGCGCAGACAAATTGTTACTCCTCTCACACTTTTCAAAAGCGAAAGTATGCAAAGAGGTCTAGATTTATAGATTCGTCGTCGGTACCAGCAATTGTTCATCCGTCTGTCCACCAGTTGAACAATTTTGGGAACAAATTTTGCCTTTACTCGTATAGGATCCAGCTACTGAAGGAATTAAAGCCATATGACTATCATTGGGGTCGTTCTTCAGCTGTTTGGTTTCTCGAGCCGTTCCAAGCTGGATTGTCATGTGTTCAGTGACGGGGCTAATTTTTGGAAAATCGGATTTGGTAGCAGCAATTGCGGCTCCGTTCGTCCTCTACGTGAAAGATTTTGTCCAAAAATTTTACCTTTATCTATGTATGTAGAATCCAGCTACTGAAGGAATCCTCTCAGACCTATGCATATAGAGAAATATCGAGCCAAAACCCACGCCACATTGCTGAGTCCTTTATCGTCTCTTCCACGAATCATGCCAACGCTTCGATTTGCTTCGAGGACATCTAGTTGTTGTTCTAAGTTTCCAAACATAGGCAGCGTCTTACACATTTCTTCTCATGACTGCTAGTACCGACCTGTACCGCCAACCAAAGAGTACAAAACTAGTAGCAAGTTAGTCATGGTTAGAATCGATCAAAAGCCGCAATACATGCCTGCTGACGCTATGTATAAGACCTTAAATGACGCCTACGTTCTGTAAAATAAAGGGGATTTCCGCTGTACTCCAGATAGTAGAGAATCAACAGCCGAAGTTGCAAGTACTGTCATAGTGTGTCAGTGAGCGGTTCCCATAGAACAATGGTATCATAGGTGTGCTGCAGTCCATCCACCTCCACCTCGCGTTGTCTAAGGATATTATCTTGCACAAGTTCCACATTTTCTTCTTAAACTCTACTTTCGGGTTCAGCATTTATCTGAAGATCTGAGGGAGGAGAGTGATAGGCAAGTTGGGTTGTGTGAGTCGAAAGTTTAAGCTGGTCTATCAGTCCAAAGGCTTAGTTTGAAAATGCATAAGATCGGTTGAAATTGTGAAACCAGTAGCATGGTCAGAACGGTCATTTTCAAACGGCAAAAACCAACCAAAATGGGGACCATTCTTAACTAAGCTACTGTTTGGAATAAAATTGTCCATTTTCTAGAACCAATCCTAGCATTGTAATCCCAAAAACGCAAAATATTCTGCACTCTTCAGTTCAAAGACTACTCAGACACTGAAACACCGATTTTTACTACTAGTAGATCAAAGCTGAAGAAAATAGTTAAACGTTTTCACCGCCACCTGTTGTTGAAAGTTACTTGTCACTCATCGTTCGGTTTAATTTTTTTGTGTTCAGAACTCCGTATTTTGAACCAATTGTAAAAATTCTTCCCATAACGTTTGCTTCAAGTTAGATTTCCCTGGGCCAGGCTGAACGGAATTTAAGAATAGGTATGTACATATGTGCCGCCATCTGTTGTTGAGGAAAATAATTTCAAAATTTAGATTTTTATTTCTTTTTCCCAGTCAGGGTTGAGAATGGCATTTTAAATCGTCAGCTATAGGCTTCCTAAAAATAGAGGACATATTCGATTTGTAAATGTATCCTCTGACACCATCAGAAAGAGCCCCACATGTGTCAAATCCTATGAAACGCATTGAGAAATTGAATGTCAACCATATCCAAGTAAATAAAATCCTTCAGCGACACTGAACTCCCCATTTGAAAATGCAGATACATATCTACAAACAGATACCCCATTCCCCTTTCGTCATTCTTTATCTTATGAAATCGCTTAACCACAATGAACCACTGCGACAAAGTGAAATCGTTTTTCTCCACTTGGCCTATGACAAAAGACAGAAACGATCCGTAAACCTCTCGAAACCAAGACAAAACCAGAGATGAAACGAAATCAAAATAAAAATTCCCTCTCTGAACTTAACCCCCGACGTTGGGTGGTAAAACTACCCTTAGAAAAAAAAAAACACGCACACAGAAACCCAGAAGGAAAGAAGCAACACGCCAAAGAGGGAAAGTGAAACAAAGGACATAAAGAAATAAAAATATAATTTTCTCCTCCTTCCGCAGAAGGAATTCTCTTGTGAAATTTGGGTCATGACTTATGACATCTGTTGCTGAAATGCCAGAGAAGGCAACCAACCCTCGCGCAATTGTTCTGCCATTTCATTTATTTTATCAGACCAGAACCTTGAGCTGCGCTGGTTGGGGCTTTAGGGACTTTTATGTCCTTTTTGGATTCTGAACACATTGCTTTCCCATTTATTAAATTTTTTTTCTTTTTTTTCAATTAATCTTCAGGCTTATACCGTGCGGCAGAATTTTCTAATAAACAATCCCTTTCTGTTTTTTTTTTTTTTTTTCTTTTTAGCAACTATTCAGATCACAAAATCCCGGTCTAGCAGCAGCAACAAATGCAGCGGCTGTGGCTGCAGCGGCTGCGGCCGCATCGTCGGGCGCGCCGGGAGCACCAAATGGAACGCCAATGCAGCCACAACCGATGCCAATGCCGTCACAGCAATTTTTGGCCGCACAACAGAATGCGTATGCGGCGCAACAAGCCGCTCCGTATGTTATAAATCCGGGTCAGGACACACCTTATATGGGCTTGATAGCGGCACAAATGCCACAGTACTATGGTGTTGCACCATGGGGCATGTATCCAGGAAATCTAATACCACAGCAAGGATCACAGCCACGACGGCCTTTAACCCCATCTCAACAGGGTGCTGAGAATCAATCGTATCAGGTGAGTGTGTAACGTCATCGATATATCCTAGTATCCTACAGGAAAATGTACAAAGTGTGATGAGAAATGTGTAACGACGTATAACACCTTGTAAATCTGTACAAAACAGGACAACTGTCAAGTAAAATGCTGCTAAAGACTAACAGATAAGTAGGTTGCTAGCAGAATTGATATTTTCCCTCGATTTTAATTAAACTCAGGGGTATTTCGACAGGTCGGACATTTCTCCCAGGACAGCGAAACCATATTTTAATTAAACTAACCTTTGCTGACCTAAATATATCCGAACCGTCCCATGTGGTGTAAGTTTCCACTCAGTGCAAATTGATTTCCAACATTCCACATCGGCTAGGGTTCGTTTTGTAATCCATTTGATAAATTAGAAAAAAAAAAAAAGATAAAAAATTGCTGCAACAACTTGTTTTTGTATCTATTGTTGTACAAGCCCCTGGATACACTTTAGATTGAAAGTACAACTGGGAGTGCGTGCACTTCTTGTGCGGTGAGGTGTTACCGATTAAAGTGTTGCAATTGTAGACTTCAATTGCACAGCAGCGCCAAAAGTGTTCCGCTATCCTACGAGTAAGCAATTTTCTGTTCGACTAGGTTTTGGGTACTTCATTACGCAAAAAAAAAAACAGAAATAAGGTACAAGGTGCCTTTAGTTGTTAAGCTGTTGTGCAATAAGGAAAGGAAAGCTAACTAATAGATTTCACTTGGATTTCAGGGTTTAATTGGTTGGTTGATGCAAAGTGCCTGCGTAATTGATTTGTGTTTATTCGTTTTCTGTTGCCTGATCTCTGTCGACATTAATAACCAATTACCGGTCCTGCAATCCCCTTTTTTTTGGGATAGGTTAGGTGGCTATCAACCGAAACGGTAGGATACACTTAGGCCAACTCATGCCTCCCATGAGCCGGTGGTTCGTTACTCTTGAAATCAATTTAATTTCCCATATTTTTATGATACCAACATCGGCAACGACGGTCTTAAAAAAGTATTCTCCCAGAGAGAGTTAGACAGTCACATAGAAGATGGATAGGTGTTACCTCCTCTTTTTTTGCAACTGCGGCCAGAATAACTAACCTTGCGGCACAACCTTTCCATTGCACAAGGATCTGTGAGTACCTCTATTAGGATGTCGATGTGTGCTGTGCCGTTGTGCCTGTTTTTAGCAGGCTTTGCGTCGACTTAGCGAAGGCCAAATTTGTCCCGCATAGTTACACGTATCAATGATACTCCCCACTCCGTAGCCTGTTTCAGTGCTAGTGTGGATTTTGTATATTGCCAGCCCCTTTTGGTGACTCTTTTGGTTAGCTAGTCTGCCTCAAAATTACCCCCGAATGACCGAAAACCCAGCATATTGAGTTACGTGTTCGATATCTTATTCAGAGATGTACCACAGTAGCTACTCAATTTAAATTCTATCATTGGTGATTTGAGTGCTTTTATGGCTGCCTTTCTGTCGATGTGATCAGAACTCACCACGTCGCCCCTAAGGATCTTTCCTCCACAATAAGCAAAAAGTCCGCTGCATCATTGTCAATCATCCAACTCGTTGAGGTGCTTGGGAAAAGCGAAATTGTCGTCTTCAATTAATTCTCCTGAGGGGCAGAAGAAAAGTCCCGAATTTTCTGCAAGATCCGGTCGTATTGACAGCCATCGCCTATTGTGATCACGGGAAAACCAGTCGTCGAGGAACTACCAATCGCAGAGGAAGGCAAACACTCCTTTGAGCCTTGTCTTAAAAAATTATTTGAAATCCCGTTTCCTTGGATTCCAGTGCAACTTCGCAAGCAGAAAAGACGCGAGCCGAATTAATTTAGTCTTCTAGACAGATTCAGAGAAATTTTTTGTTTATCTACTACTTTGAGCAGCGCCTTGAGTCCAGCTTGACTAACACTACAGCACCACATGCTTCTTCCTATCCATCTTTCCTTTACAACAACGCACATGGCCATTAGGATTGCTTAGATCTCTGCTTTGAAAACGGACGCATATTGACCTATCAGAGCATGGAATCTAATGTACTCACTTTCCGCGAAGGCACCAGAACTAGCTCGAATATATGTTCGACTGAATTCTTTACCCGGCTCAGACTTTGGCCAAAGCCATTCCACCTTCAAAGGTGAAATTTTTCTGTCTAGTTGTGTCGCAATAGGTTTTACAATAGATTTCTTGTCCAAAGTCATATAAGCTCTAGTGCGATGGTACCAGAAGCAGCCTCATCTTAAACGATAGATGGCTTTCAGTGTGCAGCCTATAATTTAAATATCGAGGTTCAGCAGAGCCATCTGTGCTAGAAAAGACAGTCCTATGCAGGCTAGACAAGTCCTTTTGGTGTATTTACGGGAAAGTTTATCCCACTAAAAAACCGATGCGTTTCCGAGGACTGGTCTGATCAATCCATAGACCCTTCTGCGTGATAAACTCCACCTCTTTCCAAAGGCACCTTTGCAGTACCAGAAAGCCGACAGCGCTTTGGTGGTTTTCCACTTAACATGCCTTCAGCATGATAGCATACTAGCAGAAATGTTAAGTCTACAGGACACGCCTTGTATCATCTATTAAATTGCTTTAAATTCAAGGTTAGGTTCGCAATTTTTCGAACAATTTTCACATTTTTTTTATAAAAAAAAAAACATGAATAAAAATCATGCATAGTTTTTCATCGACATGAAACTCCATCCAATTAATATATTCAGCCCGTCGCTTACAATGAAAATAAAAATTATTTCCCATTACCCTTTACATGCAATGTGATTTTAGAGTTTTCCTTATCACTGCAAAAAACAAGTCAAAAACCCTGTTGTTGTGTGCTTATGTCTCACCTGTAGGTACAGAAAATCGATAAGTGAAACTATGTTCGTTTTGTCCTATCACCCACCGGATGCCTTCAATTCTGTTAGCAACACATTTTCGCGTTTGTACATTTTTTTATTATTTATCTTGTAAAAAAAATATAAATATACACACATATATATATTGTATATAAATTTATATATAAACATTTGTATCTTTTTCTTTTCATCCCACCCTTCCCCATTTTATGCTTCCAAACTACTACTAAACAAATAAATAAAAAATAAAAAAACAAAAAATCATTCTACGCACAACACACAAACATCATAAATCCCGTGTACAGGTTATACCGGCATTTTTTGATCAGAGCGGTTCACTAGTGATGGGACCACGAACCACCACACCAATGCGCCTTGTTAGCCCAGCACCGGTGTTAGTACCACCGGGTGCCGCAAGAGCTGGACCACCACCACCACAAGGTCCACCACAATTGTATCCACCGCAGCCACAGACCGCTCAACAGAATCTCTACTCACAACAGAATGGTTCAAATGTTGGAGGTAAGACTAAACATCCTTTTTTTTTGGTTTAGATTTGTGTAGGAAAATTGTTTCGTTAAGTTTTAGTTTCGTTAAATAGATTTGTTCGTTAAGTTTTTTTTTTTTATTATTATTATAAGATTTTTGTGTATTAAGTGTTGTATATAACATGTGCATATTTTTTAATTTCATTCATTATTTTGCATGGAAACAATAATAATTTTTAAAAATAATACAAAATGGAAAATTGATCGATTGGAGAGATGCATAATTGTCACAACTTTCTCACGTGTCATTGACGTAGAATCTGACAGATATCTTCTTATCTATTTTTCTCAAACAATTCCCCTTAAAATTCAATCAATTTTCACGGAAGACAGAGAATAGAAAATCAAAATAATAATTCAATGAAATTAATTAAAAAATCGATTCATACAAATGTCATCGAAAAAATATTCAAAAGCGACATCGTCACGTTTGTCATTTCAATCTTTAAAACACTCAACTGTCAGTGTTGACAGAATACTTACAGTTTGTTGTCAAAGATATCGTATCTTATCGGTTTCAGATTTGATTACGGCCATAGATACATAAATAGACAATAATGTTTCAAGATAACAATTCAAGTTAATAATGATATATGAAGTGTAATTGTTATAATTTAATTTCTATTGGTGGCCCTCCACTTGAAAAGATTGTGATCGAAGCGCTTTTATTTATTTGATTGGTCTATTCTGGAGAAGTGGGTATTGATATTGATTTTTTTTATTATTTTAATGCTGTGATAAATGTAGGAGAGCGACAATCTAGCACCGGAAGTTGTTGCACACTTGGATTGATAGGTTTTCGAAAATGCAATGTAACGCTGTTGACTTTTTGAATACATGGTAACTCTGACTACAAAATGCAGGAGGAAATGTAAATGATTTCGCAGGCAGTAGACCACCTTTTGAACTCTCATGTCGTAGAATCTAAAGAAAATTTTAAGAATACTTGACCAGTACGTAAATTTTGAAACAGTACCGTAGAAATACATGAGCGAAGGGGGCATTGCCCTCATGCTTTCTCATAAACATGAAGTAAAGATTGATTCATCTGCTAGTTTCTTTTTAAAGTGCGTGTTATTTCGAAGCTGACAACACTAACGAATATTGACAGATGTGTAGTGTCAGGCCTACACTATTCGAAATGGATCATTTCACGTTTGCATAACCCTGTGTTGTGGAAACTGCGACACTTGAAAAGACTTTTTTGTCAAAATGAAGCCCCATCTGTGGGTACAAGAATAATACAAATATTTAGTGCAATAGATCGTATGTGGTTCAAGGCCAAGCTCTCGCGATTATTCGTCTTGTGCGTGTTATATATTTTTACCACAAATGGAAGTGACCTACAGTTAAGAGCCGTATCCGACAGTGACAGTTACTACTCTCGGACGTTTGTCAGACATACACGATAGGTGGGACGGTGAAAATACTTTTTAGTGGCGATTCGAACCTCTCCCTCAGTAGTCCAACGCAATAGCCACGTTGCCCAGCGACTGGTGTTTGAACATTCATAAAGAAAGTTCGTGAAACTGGCTCTTCCGGTGCGCACCAACGAAAGAATTGTTTTTGTTGCCCAAAGTGTGAATCTTAAATCGTTGCAGCTCAACAACTGAATTTCTGTCGCACTTCTCTAAGGGGAGTATTCCACAAGGACTTCGGATTATTTTCTTTCGTTATCGCTTTGCTGTGTAAGCCTTAAATCAGTTGGAAAATATTAATGTTTTGCTTGTATAGAACTTAACATAGACATAACTGTCAAATCGAACTGTCATCTGCCCGCTCTTTTTGACATTTTTGTAATCTGTCAAATCACCATAAATAGACTTACACTTGCCCTTGATAGGAAATCAACATACTCGTAGTCCTTCTATATTCTGAAAAAAGTGTCTTCCAAGATTTATGTCTGAGATGGTAGAGGCCTGGGCAGTGACATGGAAAGTGGGTTGCGTCCTAATTGACTTTTTCGTCCGGCGCCTACACTACTCTTAGCAGAGTGAAAAGTGTTATTCTGTCTTTCTTTAACAATTAGTTAGAACTGGCCTAGGTCCGGGGTAGATCCTTATCGCGCCACTTCGTCAGCTTTCTCGTTCCCTGGTATACCTTCAAATCTAGGGAATCAGCATAGTTTTAGCTCATTCTGTGTGCCAAGAACTTTAAGCAATACTACTTCACAAGCTTCGATTGTACCTATTTAGCAGCAGAAATAGATTATAGCCGCCTCTATGTCGATGGAAAAGACTCGTATCATCGCTGGCTATTGGCTTCATTACAGTCTCTCGAGCACTGCGATGGTTTCTCGCTAATTGGGCCCTAAATTGTGTACAGCGATTAGGGTCATTTGAAACTTAACGGGCCAGCTGGTCCATTTAACCATTTTACTGGAATTTCTACGACTTACGGAAATTGCCGAGAAGGCACTTCAGTAATGCAAAGCTTACATCACCACATCAGCACCAAAGATCTGCCACCTGATCCCAGCAAAGGCAAGAGCAATAATTTAGTCCACCTGCATCCTGGTGGCCACACACCCTTGTATTCGTGAGAGACCCAATCGTCAATGGAGGCCCTGACTGAGGACGCGGAAGGACACGACGCAGGTTCAAGTCCTAAGAAAACATCATCAAAGGCTTGGTTAGCAATCTCATCGGAGATCTCATTTCCTGCAATTCCAATGTGACCTGGGACCCAAACAGGAATCAGAGAGTTCAGTTTTGCGACCAAATTCAAAGAATTCTTGCATTCTTGAACTATTTTCGGGTAGATTAAAAGGTTGTACAAGGTCCTTAGCACAGCCCGTATGCCACTCGGACCCCTCCACCTATTCTTTACAATATAATCGGTTAACGGGCATATGAATTGAGACCAAACTAAAGAAAAGACCGTACAGAGCCCATGCATCCTTGGTGCAGTGATAGAATTACCGGGCCTTCTTTCTCCGAAAAAAATGTGGTCGCATCCCTCGTTCCGGTCAATGGAGATCGTTATAGAACGATGATGATGGATTAATTGTTTCCAAATTTGCCTGCGAAGGATCTCAAAGGCACGTGGTTCCAACAGAATGCCTCTACTTGCCATATCACAATTTGGTCATAAGTTAGTTTCGAGAACTGAACTTTGGCGTTTGAAAATCATGAGATTTGACACCTCTCGATTTTGTCCTGGAGGTCTGCTTGGAGTCGCTTGTTTATACTGCTAAACCAGCAACAATTAGGGTTTTGGAAACCAATATTGACCGTCTTATTGGTGAAATACTCCCAACAGTGCTCCAAAAAGGGTTCTAAAATTGGAGAAACAGAATGTACTTCGTCTTGAATGGCCTCGGTGGCCATATACCCATGAATTTTTCTTTCGAATAAAACCAGATTTCTGATCAAAAGTTAATTACACGCCCTTAATATTAATCAATTTGAAAAAATGTTTCCACAGGGCTTATTACGACGGTTCAAGGTCTCCTTGTTAAAGTTGACTTTTTGACACAAGAGTCATTTAAGATCGTCAAATTATGCCCAATTTGGTACTATTACACCTCAAATTCCTCGTTTCATAATCCCTGAGAGCTATTATCTTCTATTTGTTGGGGTTTTTCCTACCTCAACCCCACGTACTCATATTTACCCTCTCATCGCAGAAAAGTGTGTAATCAACTCTAGGGCGTATACGCAACACTTTTCCGTTTCTTGAAGTTGGTTTTTGCCTTTCTCTTATCATACTAATGCACATACTCTGCTTGTAAGTGACATTTATCTCCGTCATACAATTATGGATTAAAAGAAAGTCAAAGGCTTGATGAACTCACGCAAGTCTACCCAGCTAAGTTCACCCATAAAAGCCTACTTGCTAATCACATTTTGCGTCCACTTTTCCGATTCACTGATGATGACATCGACTTATGTACTTTCTTTCATGCATTCATGGCTTTACACACAAAATAATTACAGATATTGCGCACACCATTAAAGCATAACTTTTCCGTTTTACATGGCTGCATGAGCACTTTAAGCGCACCTCTTACAAGACCCAACCATGTAACGCTTTCAGCAATCGCAAAATTTTGCAAATCTTTTTTAATTAAACCACCGAACGGTACCTTCTTCTCATTAAAGGTGTAAATTCCGTAATAATTATAACTCAAAGCAGCAACTTGTAAGATAACACCGCCGATAACTCACACGATATTGATGATTGTATCACACCTCTATACTGTCGATTGATATCGATTGTAATTAATTCGTTGGTGCGCTAACCTCGTTTTGATTTATCGCCATTTATTATCGGGGGTAGAGCGGCACAGTGCGATGACGATTGTGCATAATTAATCGAACTCTGTTCATGGGATACCGGCGGCGCCGTATATTGGTAAATCCTTTTTCGCGAAATACCAGAGAGCATGCGGCGGAATCCTTAATTACAATCGTGAAATGTTGATAATTTAAATTTCATTGCAAACTATAAAATTCTTCGATTGATTGATGAAAGAAAAACCGCATTGAGCAGCGTCCAAAATGGTCGAAAGCCGGACCAAAAAAAAAAAAAAAATGGAAGGTTATAGCTGCTGCTTTCAATCAGTAACGGAATGTAGGCTCATTTTGAATCTCCGGTCGAACTGTGTGGTAACAGAGGTATTTTTCCCGTTTTGCAATTATAAGGGATACCAATGCAATGCGCTCGTCATACCCATATCCTTTATCCTTTTAAATTTTTAATGTTTTGTTTCGAGTTTTTTGAGTTTTTTTTTTCCTGAATGCTCACATTGTTGGACAGTTTAAATAATTGAACAGTTTTGGTCGTAGCATTCTGTTGGTGCATTACAAATTAATTATTTACCCAGTGCAAGCTGAGAGTTTTGATGATGGAGAGGGATTTTGGTGCGCGAATCACTGATGTGGAATTCGATGTCAACGTTGTGGAAAATGACAGCTAAATAAAAGGGTGGACATACCTTACGCGTACAGGAATGCATAGAGAATGATGTGGATATTGAAGAGTTTTTTTTTTTTTAATGACTTTACCTCAAAGGATTTTTAAGGATTTAAAGGCCTCGTTAAGGCTTTTCAGACTTCTGAGTTTCACCTTTACTTATTTACTAACTTGGATGGCGTTACAGTCCGAGGTCTCCACCAACAAGACCTTGTAACAGCCTCCCCTTTTGCACACCAAATTGATTGAGGTCACCCTCCACTTGCACGTGCGATCGTAGATGTGGCCATCCTCTCTCTTTTGCGTAGTCCCTCAGGGTTGGAACCAACCATTGGAGGTCCCTTTCGGCTTATGCGTGCCACCTAAGGCAAAGTCTTCCTCTTCCTCTGCGCTATCCCTTCATAGTAGATTCGAAAACTCTTCCGGCTGGTGTCTCTCCGCTCCACATCTTGAGCCGTTGTATTTGGATTTCTCTTACCACGCAACTGTCATTATACAGCCCATGTCATGGTTGTATTTTCTTCTCCTCTTACCGTCTATGCAGACGGGACCGACGATCATCCGAAGGACTTTTCTCTCAAAACCGTAGGCAATCTCATCCATTTATGGATGTGGTCTTCTACTGAGTCACTTCAGTTATTTTCGGGAGAGATTAGTCCATAGAAACAGCGGTTGGCAAGACGTTTTCTTTCCTTTTGATCTCAATGCTGTGGTTGTTGTCTAAACTAAAAGCGGAGCGTAGGTTAGCAAAGTCCTTAACTACCTCTCACGATGTCGTTTCGTGGAGTTAATCCATCTGCTATTCCACTTCTAGACGGAAGTGGCCGATAGTAGGCTCAGTTATGCTCACTTTATGGATTTGACCGCTCACAGTGACCGGAAAGAAAGCTCACAAGCCTTCTTATGTCGTCTCTGCGAAATTTTAGGATATCACTTGCTTTTTTATGAAAGGGTTTGACGACTCTTTTGGCCTGCCTGAGTTCTTGACGGTTTTTCCAGTGGGATATTCACATATTGCTTTCCCATCTGTGTAGCGTATATTTGAAGACAAAATCAGAGATTTCAAAAACAGGGGTTCGTGTCCAATAAACTGATGAGTGGACCCTTGCCTGGTTGGCAGATCTGCAGATTTGTTGCGCTACCCACCAAAGCTTTACTTTGTTGCATAGGATTAATCTTTGCAAATTATCAAAGCAACATGAGTCTTATGTTGGAGTTAATCAATGCCCGAGTTCAGGTTGATGCCGGCACATATTTCTATATCGTAAAGCTCGTCCTGGAAAATACTGGGACGATTCCCAAGCAGTTTCGAGATTTTAGGATTGGATCCGTAAACCAACCAGCACCAACACCAAAATCTATTTTTGATCCCAGTCCCAGCAACGTCCGGCAGTGGTCCATGAGTACTATCTAGGGATCTCGATTTCAAACCTCCTGCCGAAGAAAATTCTCATGTAGGCGTTAACCACGGCTTCTCTTTATATGAAGAGGGGTGGTAAGTTTAGAATGACCTCCATCGCTGTAGTAGATGCAGTTTTTCTTGCCCCTGTAGTGCAGACACAAGCTAGTCTTTGAAGTTCACTGAGCCTGTCTTGTGCAGATCTCTCTTTCGGTTTTTTCTACCATACTGGCGCTGCATATGTAACGATTGGTCTTCTTATCACTTTGTAGAGCCATAGCATCATTTTTGGGTTTGGACCGCAGAGAGTTTTGGATATCCTGTCTTTGTCTATCGCTGTGTTAAGCCAAGATATTTAAGCTCCTTATAGAATTCTATTGTTTCACCAAAAACAGTGGGTGATTTGAACCTTTCTAGTTTTCTTTTGGTGAATACAACTATGGTGCTCTAGAAATACTGTTCCATCTGCCACCCCTAGAACTGTAAAGCAAACAGGTGTCAACGTATGCAGCCACCCGCAATGAAGGCCATATCTTTGTGGTCTGGTATACGTACTGAAAACTTCACCATTCTCAACGATCTTAACTACCTCCCAGAAGACATCGACTACACCCTTCCTCAACTTCTGTTCGAAAAATGTTTTGAATCCCGAATACCCATCAGAGAAGACTGGCAAGGGGATATCAGGTTGGAAAAGGAATCCTTGCGATTATGAACAGATGGATCCAAGACAGAATCAGGAGTAGGGGGAGATGTATTCTTCAAGGATTGCAACCTGAAAATCTCATTCCGCCTCCCAAATCACTGTAGCGTCTCCCAGGCGGGGATCACGGCGATATCTAAACGGGATATCATTATTTTTACTGATAGCCAAGTCGCGTTCAAATCTCTGGAGTTAGTCACCTTCAACTCTCGAGATACCCTAAATTGTCGCCTGTCTCTTAAGGAGATGGGTGAACAATTCATTATCCACCTAATTTGGGTCCCCGGCCACAGTGGCACTCCAGGGAATTGCATGGCTGACGAGCTCGTCAGGCAGGGTACAATCCTACCGATTTCACCGGATAAGGAGAATGCCATCTATGCAGATAGGCAAATGGTAGTTTGTACCTGCTTAATCACTAGACAGATCTGACCTAAACTGGATCTGAAACGCTCCAATTGTCTTATAAGACAGAAGAGGGAGCACATATCCAGCATATTAGGTGTCGTTACAGGGTACTACATTATTGGTAGGCACACCACTATGCTGGGCCTCTTCGCTAACGACTTCTGTAGAAGCTGCATGGATGAAGAGGAGGAAGAAACCATTCTACTTCTTCTTTGTGCGTGTGAAACTGCTTTTAGGGGTTTACTTCTTGAACAACCTTGGCGAACTGACTAATGCTAACATTAGCAGCCTCAAGCGCCTCGTAGCTAGCTCCTTCTGTTTCAACGGGTAGCTCTTTAAGAGATGCTTCCTGTGGGAACACAATGGACTGGTTTAATTGCCACGTCAACCTAACCTAACCTAACTTAGTATCGCAATATAATCTGCTTAGCCTTGGGCATAGAACCCTTTGTTGCTGAGTATTTCTAGCAGTTCATTACTACGATGTACCACAATAGAGAGGAGAGAACTCCGCCCTGCGGGTAACCTTCCGCAACTGTGACTGAATTTATTGTTGCCTAGTGAGATGTTAATCCTCCTGTCTTCTAGCATGCTACCGTGTGGTGGATGCATCTGTATATCTGAGGATATTCTGTGGTATCAAAATCTCCTTCGATGTAATGGAAGCAGCCCACCGACGACTCTTTGTCTCTGAAGGATTTTTTCAATTCTCATTGTGAGTTTCTAAGGAGCATGGGTCGTGGATTTTTCTGAATAGGACTCCTAGTGAGAGCTCCATCCCTGGTATTTTCTATCAAGTAGTATTTTCTCTAAGGTTTTTAAGAAGAAAGAAGTGAGATCGACATGATTTGGGTAACTCTATCGATCTGCGACCAGCTTAGGGTTAACGTGTAATACGTCCCGTTTCAAATTAATTGTGTTTGTTCTCCGTTTGGTCAGTATCCACTTGACCCCGCCTTTTATTTTCTGAAAACGCTTTAATAATCTGAGTCTTCCTGCCAATATATCCTTTCAATCGATCAATTTTATTCATTTAAAGTTGTAACTAAATAAAAAAAGCTTTGTAACTAATTATATTCCATTTAAAGGATTTTCAAGGCCAAACACATGTACGAGTGGAAATACCTTGAAAACCCTTAACCTATAAATATTTTTTAATATTTTATTTATATTTCCATTCATCTACAATATCATTTTTGTGTATAACAACTTCAATAAACAACAACAAATAACTTCCATTAAACTTTTAAGGTGGCGGGTTATTTGCACCCCAAGCATTTAGCGGAGGTCTTGGTACCTTGGGGAGCCCCGCACAGCCTACAGGTATATATTATACATATATGCATACATTAAGCTTTATATAACATATTTTTTATATTTATTTTCATTTGTAAAAAAAATCTAAAAAAAATATCCTTCGCTTTTCCTTAACCCATTGTAGTACCATTCGTGATTTCAGGCTTCACTTATGCACTCGTTAACTGTTGTAGCATTCAAAAGTAAATAAGGACACACAAGTAGTGGAATAAGAATTGACACAAAACATATTTGAGAAAGAGTAAATGACACGTCAGCATGTATCCTGTCATGTTTTCCCAGTGGCTCCGTGTCTGTCTATCTGGCTGCCTCACTCAATCTCTCCCCATTCGTTGAGTGTTAATAATTGTAATTGCAAAACATGTCGTGCGTTTGTATACAAGGATACAAGACACAATATGACAAACAAACAAAAAAAAATCCTGTGAATTGTGTGGGTGGCTGTGCTTGGTTTTTTTTCGGTTTTTTTTCTTGTTATCCTCTCCTGGCTGACCTGGTTGGTCATTTATTATTCATGAAATCATTACATTAACTTGGTTTTAGTCAGTCGTCCTGTATATTGCATTGACGGTTGTGTCCTCATTTATTTGCGTTGTTGTTCTGTTGTTTTGTTGTCGCCTGTTGTCGACAGTACCCGTCCGCTCGTTATCGGATGAGAGTCTACATTTGTAGTGTCTGCAAAGTTTCTTCATTGTTGTCCTTGGGTAAATGGGTGGCAGCGTGTGTAATGGAAGTGCCCCTTAGGATACCGGTGTTCTAGGGAAAATTTCATTGTAATTGCATGAATTATCTCTGGCAATACGAATAAACATTTGATTTTGATAATACACGGGGGATTTGCTTTTTTTTTACTTACATTTGCCGGTGACAGGCCGGTTAATTTAGACAGTCCTACAGGATGGGAAATAATATGCAAAATGCTTAGGAACTCCTGTTGTTTTCAATGTAAAAAAAAAATGTTTTTAGTAACAACTAAGAGGTTTTGAGTCACTTCTCTTTTGCCGATGTCTCTAAGTATGTAGGCGGTAAGTCTGTATGAATCGTCTCAACCGTGGTACGCACTCGGCTTTGAGGATTGTGCTTCCTCTATTCGCGCTTGGTGTGGCATATCAGTGTGGATACGTCTACAGAGATTTCCCTGGCCATCCGATTTACTACATATGTCCAAAGTAAAATAAGACATAAATAAATTATCATTCGTCCTGATCACCACCGTCATCTGGTACACTGCAGAAGAGGTCCTAATTCTTTACCCTTTGCCGGACGTGCGACAGCAAATTTCGTTGCTGTACGCGCTGCACAATACATCCCTTTGCCTGCGAAGATCGCTTTTATTTGTCATCGTTTCCGCCTTTTTTTAAAATATTTGGAGTTTACTACCCACACTCAGTTATGAAGAGAGATCGATGTAGCCAGGAGGCATGTAGATCCTCGTGAAGTCGAGGTTCCAGGCGAAATATAGTGCAGTCCACTGTGAAAGACTGTTCCTCTGCATTATGAGTTTTATGAGCTCACTTGCTTGAAGTAATCTTAAGGTGATCGTAGATACAGGTGATGGGTTTTATGTCTTGTCTCTCCTTTAGTCTTGTGTCACCTTATGGATCTTAGGGCAGTTACCCTCCCTATATGTGAACATGTACAGTTGCTGGCAATGTGTCTCAACTTCATCCAACTTTACCTTATTACCCTACGTAAAATCTTACGTAACACGTTGCAGATGGCTTAAAGTACTAGGTGAAAAGAATTATACTGAAGTTTACCTTAGAAAATTAAGAACAGCTCTCCCGTCAATCTACTCATTTCCCAGACAGCTGACTCTGTTGCAAGAGATGCACGTTTAGTACATGCATAGATATGTATGTATGTCTACATTAGCTTATTGACCGAATCTTCCGCGCCTGCAGGTTCCAACTTTTTTCAGAGCTGGCTTCGTGAGATATTTTTCAAATTTATAGGTCAGTATACTTAGCCCAGGGCCAACCACAGACAGAACTTGACTCTCTTAATGCTCACCTCTTTTCGTAGTTCTCTGCGGATGATATCTGCACCTATTACGCGGAAATATTTTGGCCTTAGAAATGGCTATGGGTACCGCTCTTTGCCTCGTCAGCTTATTAGCTCCTTCGTAGCCCTTTATCGTCTTGAAACCCAGTATACAATTTAATTATTGATTTTGTCAAGACTATTGGTTAGGTTAGGTTAAGTAAGTGGGCTGGCAGAGAGGGAAAAGCCTCCTGCGCCACTCAGGTCAGTGTTGACCCATTGTGTTACCCATAGGGGGGAAAGGTGCTCCTCCGCCCATTGAAACCCTGTTAATGTCTAATCAACTCTACTCTAGCTACTTACTTGTTTTCAAGTACAAACCACTTTGATGACTTAGCAAAGTTCAGCATCTTGTCTGTAGGAACGCCAGAGAGCTCTTCAAGGTTATAGAAGAAGTGTTTATCGAGAAATTTGTTTCTGGAATGTTGGAGTCCAGGACAGTGGCATAGGAATTGGGTGGTGTCCTCAAAAACCTCGTCGCCACAACCTCTGCAAAGTTCTTCTTCTATCCGGCGCAGGTTCTTCATGTGGTACCGCAGACTATTATGCCCCGTGATGATACCCGTATAAGTCTGTTCTTTCGTATACGTCTCTCGGTCCTTGTTCTATCGAAGGACGGCCATAGTTTTCTCGTGATGTTACACGTTTCCATGGACTTCCATCTTAGGTTCGCCTCTCTTATGGCTGATTTCCCTGCTTCAAGCTTGAGCTTAAGGCGGGATGCTTACAGAGAGATCAGTTGGTTCTATTAAATCTGTTGAACCTCATCAGCTTTTTCATTGCCTGGGATACTCTCATGTCCAGGAACCCAGCAGAGCGATACCTTGTTCAGTATTCCAAGAACCTTAGGCTCTTCGCGACAGCATCTCACAAGCTTCGATTTAATTTCGGTAACAGTAATTGCTTTTATAGCTGCTTGGCTTTCGATAAGAAATGGGATGCCATCCTGTGGTATTGCCCTTACGGCAGACTCACGGACAGCTGCTGTCACTGCCAGGACCTCCGCTTGGAAAACGCTGCTGTGGTCTGGTAGTTTAATGGATCTCGATATCCCTAGCGATTCAGAGAAAATGCCGGAACCTACACCGCTGTCCATTTTCGATCCGTCAGTATTTATTGTTATGGATCTGGTATTAGCTGTATTTCCGTTTTTCCATTCTTCTCTGCTAGGGTAGGCTGCCGTGTTAAAAACCAAGTATGGCGTGATGTAGTCTGTTGTGGGTACATAGCCAAAGGCCATCTTGAAGGATGGCCGAATGCCCTGTTGCATTTGACTATTGGGTTTGTCCAGATATTCTACACTATTAGAGCACATGTCTTAGGAGATTGACATAAGTCTGACATAAGTGCAATTAGTTTCTGGGGAAGTGTGTAATGGAGAGGGAGTCTCGGTCACTATTCATTTCCTTGTTATTCATGTGATTACTTCTTGAGGAGTTCCCCGATTAGGACAGCTCAAGAATCCTCTTTCTTTATCACTGAAATACATATAAAAGCCAACTTCTGCGCTTTCTCAAGGCTTTCCTTCGTCCTATTTAGCTTAGTGTTGACTGTCTTGCTATCCTGATAGTTTTTACTATCAAACTAGATGACGATGTTTCTCGCTTGGGTGTTGACTGAGCCTTAGTCCATTTCGACAAGGCTCTGGATTTGCATGTTACTTTTCGTCGAAAACACTGACTTAGTCTGGAAGGGGATACGGCTCAGGGTTTTAACATTTAACGCATTCCTAAAGGCGACAAAAAAATCTGTGTTTATAGCTAGTTAAAGTTGTTCATAACCCACTATTCTTTGTAACCAGTTCGCTTTCGTAAAAACCCAAAGCACCCAAATTTGACTGGACGTCAAAGCATTATTTTCAAAATGTGGTTGTATATACATAGGAAACCAATTCCAATTTCCCTAAATTCCATATTGTAACCCATTTCTTTGCTCAATGTGGACAAGCTAACTTGCTCGTGTTTACCAAGTAATAGTAGCTTTCGTGATCTTTTGTTATATACTGAGTTTTCAACTAAGTTGTCCATCGAGGATTAAGCCAATATACTTGCTGAAAGAACATGAGATTAATTGTCCATTTAACGGAATCAAGTTGCAGAACCTGGATATCCATGGCTCTTACTAATTCAGGTCGTGAATGAATGAATTGCAATAGGGTTAGCTAATGAAGACCTCAGTGTAAAGTACTCCGTCCATCAAAACTATAAACGTAGACTGAACTCAAAACCTGAAGCCTGTCTATTCTACTTCGTAAGCCCCAGGAGAGTTTGCTCTGCTACCAGTTCTATTGAATGTGCTCCGGAGTCTCCTCTGATTCATTGCAGAATATGCGTATTCCACTACTTGTTAAGCCTATCCTTCTGAATTGTTTCTTAAGCTTACAGTCTGCCCTTCGAAAATGCATGTTTCTGTTTAAACTGGTGAAAGCCTTGCGTCAGTTTTGGGAGTTCTTTCCAGAGCTAAACTCTCTTAGTTTCCTCTGTCATCTCTACAACTTTTTCGATGATTTGTTTGCCAAATCCCCACAAGGGTGCTGATCCTTCAGCAAGGTTATTACCAGCTTATCACTCTTTATTACCATCCTCTTCTACTTGGCCTGATGTCCAGTTTATTGGTTAGTTTGTACTCAAGTTATTCATTTGCTCGTTTCATGAACACAATCGATACAATCTACGACCTCAATGACAAATTTTTGTCAAAAAAGAGGAGCTTCCCCTCATGTTCCTTTAATTAAAAAAAAAAAAAAAAACAAGTTCCTTGACATCTTTTGATTTTCCGACAAAGTACCTATCTTAACATATCTCGTAGGGCTTCTTGGTTGCGTTTTCTAATCCCCAAAACATCGCTTTCAAGTTTTCCTAAGACTTGACGAACTTCAAACATCTTAAAGGGTTTCCCTCTGTCAATGCCATAACTACCGTGTACCCTCCTCAATGCAAAGTTAATCAATTATTCCCTCGTAACTTAAGTTATACCTTTTTGGCTTCCGTAGTCCTTGAAATGCTTTAGCTTTATCCTTTTATTGGGCCTGGATAACTGTTTATGAACAAAGGGTAAACAGCGATTCTACCCCCTCTTGTCCCAATCCCAAATAATTAAATGGAAAAACATCAACATAAACAAGAGTATCGCTAAAACCCCCGCAGGCAACAACGGCGACCCCTTCAATAGTAATTCATTCAAATTTAAATTGTATAGTTCCCGCAGGATATTCAAAATTATTTTTTTTTTTTTTCAAATTAAATTGAATATCCCACGCAACTTTGTACGTCCATACGTATGGCTGTATGCGTGCTGTTTGATGGTGCTCCAGCAAAGTGTAAATGTTGATTCCAGGATAAATCGATTTTTAATAATATTTCCTGAAAACGTTCACCAACAAGAGAGAGAGAGAGGGAGAGAAGGATGGTATCGTGAGGGCAATCAAAGCATAAATGAATAATTTAACTCTGATATCCTCAGGGGAGTAATACACAATTAAATCATAATTACCAAGGACATGATGGAAATTAAATAAAAAAGACAGAACTACTCAGCATGCTTGACACTTTAAAAAATATTTTAAATTAATTTTAATCACTTTCACTGGCAGGAGGAAGTCCTTTCTGATTGATTAATCACCAGTAGCACACAAATAAGGATCAAAGAAAATCTTGGTAACAAAAGCAAATTGTCACCCAATCTGTGATTGAAGTCAGCAGCGCAATAAACACACACACACACGTGTATAAATATAAATCTTTTCTCCATTGAACCGCCTTTAAGGCTCCACCCTCCCTCTCCAAGAGATTGATTGATTGATGTGCCCCAACGGGGAAGTGGTAGTTACCTCCTACTCTTATCAAAATCTATTATCCAGCCTTAATTCAATTTCAATGAATACAACTAAAACCATCAAGGAACCAATAAATTTTTATTCACAATCGACAGCGTAACGGATATTGGAGAGAGAGAGAGAGAGAGAAGAGATAAAGGATAATCGGCGATCTCCACGTTGCCTGTAGTCTGCAATTGTTGGCTCGTTGTCGTTCACCTATTTTTGTACAAGTGGGAGGGTTTTGTACTCTTCGTCTGAATTGTGTAATTAAATTAATTATAAGCAAATCAATGCCACCCTGAGTGAGGTGGCGAGATTTTATAAAATGGCAGCCAGTGGGTGGCAGCTGCTGCGCACGGATAAGGACTTTTAATGAGGTACACATGGCAGGAGACGGATAGTACAGAGCTGCGTCACGTTGCAGTGTTGTGTGTACATTTAAAAATGAACAGTGTGAGCGAAAAAGTCGCCAAAAATTCACGTTTTTATATAACAGCATGAAAGTGCTTATAAGAGGGGGAGAGTCAGTCTGACAATCTGATAGGGATTTTCGCAAAGGTATGCGTATAAGCCTCATGTTCATATTTAAAAAACAAGACGGCTTTATGTCCCTTGCATTGGAGGTGGTACATGTCTAGTAGTAGGTAAAACCTTTTCGCTTGTGAACAGGTGCATTGTGGAGCACTCAAGAAGAGCAAGAAGTGCACTCACGCTGGATGAGTCTACGTCTCTTCTGAAGGATATTGTCGCGTATTAACGGCATAGTAGGCTCCCGTAGTGGTGGTTTTGCATGACAAATAAATCAATCAGTAATATTCCCTCATGTCGGAAAACCGAGGCCATGATCTTGCTGGCACTGGGTTAAACTTTGAATTTGATGTGGAAACCGTTTCGAGTGGCCATCTTTGCATGCTTTGTTGTTGTAGTAGTGGGTCTAGGCAAGGCTAGGTTAAGTAGAGTTATGAGATTATCATAAGACATTAAGCACCATTGTGGGCCCATTGCGAGAACATTCACTATAAGAAATCCAAGCCCCCATGCGATTAAATTCTCTACAGAATTTAAAAAAGTCTCCATTTTAGTTCAAAAACCCAAAAAACAAGTACAAAAGTGCAGCAGACCGTGTATGGTCCATGTCCTAGCTTTTCACGGTCATTTGCGTTGTGAGTACTTCCAGTGACTTGTCAGACATTGGCGAAAGGTGAGAACGTGATAAAACTTCTTGGTGTTTTCTGGGATTCCACTAACCACTGAGCCACGGCGCCCAAAGGCCCAGGTCCCAACCTCTTCTAAATTATTTTAGTCTGCCCCGACAATGCCTTGTGCTATGTATGTCCTCCGAGACGTGTATGTCAGGGCTGTACCTGCATACACCTGTATTCGGTTAACCTAATCTCATTGCGTGCTTCGTCAGAAGGTAATAATGAGAGAGGATCCCTATCGCTATTCTTAACCTTGACCAGTGGTAGATCCAAGTCTCATCCCATGTTACAATGCGACATTTTCAAATCTGTCGTGCACATTTCAAGAAATTCAATCGCTACCACCAGTCTTTCGTGTTTGTTTTCGATTGTCATCCTTCTGGGCACCCAACGGCAACTGACCTTGTTCATGTCAAAGTTTTCGTTTAAGATGTGCAATTTACTTTTAGTTGAGAACGATGGTTCCTTACTATAGAATGTCTTTAACTTTTTTGACTCTTTCATCTTCGTCACCTCTCCTAGACGTGCACTACGAGGATCGTCTTCCAGTGACTGTCTGCGGAACTTAAATTTTCGAGCGCACAGTTGTAGTTTTGAAAACGATGGTGCATTGCTCCCATAAACAGCGTTCATTGATTTCGGTTAGAAGTTTTCTCTCTATTGCTAAAGACTGAGATACTCCAATTTATCTTATTTGGAAACATATCGGGCTCCCGATCTGAAGACTTTCTGCCTGAGACACTGCGGCCTTCTATCCCCTCCGGTCCCGGGCGCGCTGCTGCTTGTTCTAGCATCCGCGATTGCCTTATCCTCGGAGGTTCAGTCTTCCTTGTCGTCTCGAACCGAAGGGCTTGGATTGACAGACTCTCTTCGCTGAAGCGCTATTTTCCATTCGCACGATGTGACCGAGCCAATGTAATCAAAGTGTTTTGGCCTTTCGGACTACATGCACATCTTGACACAGCTCATAAAGCTAGCCTTTAAGTCTTCCCTCCTTTATTCGCTCGCATATGGGATCAAATATTCGACAAAGTATTTTTATCTCAAAGGAGCCCAAAATATGCTCCGTTTTCCTACTTATCGCCCAGCACTCGGCACCATGTAATAGGACGTCACTTTCGTCCTTCGGGTTATGAATATTTGACACAGTTATTTTACCAAACCGAAGTAGCAGCGGTTTGCTACAGTAATATGTACTTCGCCAGATTCCACCCTCTCTGTTCGGAGTCCCTTCAATAACTTCTGGAAGTGTTCCTCTGCGCATCAATGACTAGGTTTCCGTCACTATTTCAAAGAGCCTGTGTTCCATGCTGGAAGTTTGCAGCCAGTTTCTTAGCTTTCTTGTAAAAATATCGGATGAGGTGGCATTCTGCGTAGGCTCTCTTCTTTCTACGCAGGGCTTTTTATGTTAAACAGACTTTTGGAAGAGCTGGTGGATCTGGCGCAAGTTCCACTATAGACCATAGGATGTTTCGTCAAGTCCAACTGACAGACAACAAAATTAAAGGCGGTGCCACAATATACGCGTAGAATTTGTCACTTCCTCTACATGGGAGACAGACTTTTGAAAGAGCTGGAGGATCTGGCTCAAGTTTGGCTCAACGTAGTAAGTTTCGTCAAGTCCAACTGACAGATAACAAAATCAAAGGCGGTACCACAATATATAGGGAATCACAATGGACTAAAAAAAACTCCCGTGCAAGGTTCTCTCTTCTAAGGTGCTTACCATGTACATAAGTACATATGTATGTAAATATGTAAAACATTTCATTAACTCAAAATCGTCAGAAAAACAGTATTGAGGTCAGTTGTAGATATGTATGCATTTGTATGTCAATAAAAAGCACTTTCTTATTGCAAGACACATCTTGAGTTTGAGTGTTCATAAATTATTCAATATATGTGAGTATACTTATATGTAAATACGTACTTGAACTGAAAAGCTATAAACAGTTATTTTCACTGTCGTAAATAACTCAAAGTATAAGAAAATAATTTACAATCCAATGCTGGATGTATGCACGCGCTGATACCGATATGAATACAATTACACACAACAATCGTATATCTTCGATAATCCTTTAACGACCACAGCCTTATTTGCAATAAGATTAGCTGAAGTATACAAAATTGTACATAAGCTCTAATTTACTACTGGTATCGTTCGTTTGTTTACAAGTTAAAAATATAAAGACCCTCCTCCCACAACGCATGTTTTCTTCTTCTTTTTTTTAAGAAAATGTGGAGACACATGATTCAGTGGCGTCTACATATGTATTTACATAGCCAAAAAAAAGGGTAAAAAAAAGGTTGAGATTTACAACGTGTTGTTTTTTGAAGTCCTATACATACATGCGAATGTACATATGCATGTACATGTTCATATGTATTTAGCTGATGATCGGATTGTTAGGAAATTCCATTGCGTTTTCAGTGCATTACTTTATGACAACGTATTTGGGTTTTTCAAAATTTATGACCGTAGTTCATCTACCAGCTGAGCCATTCAATAATATGAAAATGATGCGCGTACAATACATACACACGTACATACTTATATCTAGAATTGAAGTATTTCCAGAGAATAATCCTTGTCAAAATTATTTTAAATTTGTTGATGAGAACAGCTTTTCATGAGGTTTTATGAGGGGAAGATACTGCGCATTAGAGTCAAGGGCAGGTACATTATATTCGCAAATGTATAGATACTTACATATGTATCTATAAACCAGATTATTGACCTTCATTATATGTATCTATACAAGCAGGGCAAAGCGATCTTTACTACTTAGTTTAAGGAGATTTTCAAATACATGGAAATTTAAAGTATACTTTTTGGAAAACGATGATAATTTTGGAAAGAAAAACGAATTTGACCTCTGGATGTTTCTAATCTTCTTTCGTGGTTTATATGGTGGATGTCATTTGACTGTTATCCGCAGTTGTAAGGTGATCCAACGCAGAGGAAAAGGAAAGACTCCTCGTCATATGCGACATGAAAAGCATTTTTGTTCAGAAGTCATTACTTGTGAGATGGACTGGGTTTCTAAAATAATTATTACATGTAAGCACATCTTTCCAATGATAAGATCTCGACTTTTTCGAATACTGCTTCATACGCATTTTTACTGCGTTATGTCGTATGTTAAAACCAGTCCAGACACATAAGTGCATTGGACTGCAGAGAGTAATGGTCGAAAACAAAAAAACCATTGTCGGACAAGCTTACTTAACATATGTACATAGGTGTCGCTATAGTTCAGAATAAGCCCGGACTAGGAAAAAAATGCTGTGAATGAGAAGCGAAGGCAAAAAATAGATGACAGCAATCAAATCTCCCCAGTTATTCTGGACACCACCCATCGAGCTAATGTGAAACCTAATACAGCTGAGTTTCAAACCACTACAACGATCTCTTTCTCTCTCTCTCTATCTATCTTTCCAACGCCCGCACCATGTGAAAACATGTAAAAGGGGATTCATAACCCCTTGAGTGCGTGCAAATTATAAAAAAAAAATCAACAAGTTGTGCCCTCTAAGTTGGTTGATATTCCTTACAACTTGTGAGCGCCATTTAAGACGAGGCCTTTCTGGTCGATCTGAGTTGATTCTAAGACCCTACGATCGAAGTACTGGTGTCAATTCGCTGAATATGTTCTAGCCAATTCAAACGTTCAATGCTCAGTTTTTTGACTAGGTGCATGTCGCTGTACAGCTCATATAATTCGTCTTTAAATCTTCTTCTCTAAAGCCCAACGCAAACGGGACCGAATATCTTTCCACATAGATTTCTCAATTTAGTCTTTTGGAAAGTTAATTTAAGACCATAGATCCCTTCCATTCGTGCTATGCCTTTTTAAAAACTGTCATTCTTTTCAATGTGTATGTACATCGCACCAGATGGTTAACTTATTATGTCCCTTATAGAAGCCGTTTAATCCTCTCACCAGTCCAGTTTTGTTTTGCATCAATGAAGAGACTCTGCGAGAAGCTCAAGGTCCTTCTTTGTCAGTACATCCGACTGATGGAGGGTTGAACCGAAGGATCTCTGTGATGTTGGGCTTGGTTAACCACGATGTTGGGCTTGGTTAACAATCTACACTGTTTTGAAGACATTTTTACACATATGTACACGGAATTTAATTTACTGTGTCGTGGTTGTTGCAGCCGAGTTTATCCAGTCCTGCTACAACAGTGTACAAACCAGTTGTTGTCAATTCTAAAGAGAATCTTCATTGCAGGATTGGTACTGGCATGTATTCATACTTTTTGGCGAAGGGTTCCAACGTCCACGCTAAAAGATATGTGGATAATGTTGCCGAACTTTCAGTTGAGCTATACATAAACACTTCTCTATGGCCATAGACATGGTCGATGAATGGTGCACTATGAATGAGATTTCCTTTAGTTTTCTAAAAATTGAGGCTGTTCTCTTTACGAGAAGAAGGATCGTGACCAGTGCTACTGTTCAGACCTCCCACAAAGCTACATATTACACAGTGAACCTGGATAAAAAATGATAGCGAATCCTGGTTAACATCTGATTGAACCTTAGCGTTTAGCTTGATCGAAGGTGTTGCAATGTGCTGCATTAGTCTCAATTTAGGTCTCAATCTATCCAGTCCTAAGATCTTAACTTAATTTTTTTTTTTTTAAAATAAACTAAATAAACTAAATGGTGCAGAAAGACTGACCAGTTCTGTAAAAGAGTCCTTCGATGGTATTTATCTTCTGGCCTACTTTTGTGTGTTCCTCTGAACTGAAGATTTTAAACTTTTTCGTTTGAGAATATCCAGGATTACTGCAGATGAAAAGGGATGATGACACAAACGTAGTAACAGAAAAACACTGGCATACGAATGAAACGAAATTTATTTATCTTTCTTGTGAATAAATACTACGCAATTTTTTCTGTAGCTGCCTCTGTATTAATACCTGGAACATTGACGTTCCTTTAATTCCAAGAACCTGAAATTAGCTTTAAAATTTATTTTTATGGTCGGCAAACAAACACATACCTACATACATACATATGTACATATGTATGTGTATATTGTTCGCTTCTGAATCGTAGTAGCTAACTCAGTTGCTTTAGAGAATGGCGTATTACGAGAACTAGGCCTTTGTCGTGCCGTTGAAGCCATGTCCTATTAAACCTTTTAAAGTTTCATCAGCAACCAAGAGTCTGGGTGGAAAGGTAGCCGTTTTAAAATAAGCAGTAATCAGCCCTTGAAATTGAAATAAACTTTTGCAATAAAAATTACTGAAGACCCCGGCCAATCTGTAGAGACGAGGCCGAGTACTTTTTTGATAAACCACAGAAAAAAAAACTGCCCTTAACTCTTGCAGAAATGGCACCATAAATCGTATCGTATAGTAACTAGATTGTGCTTCCTAAATGAGATTTCAACTGGTCCGTGTGGTGCGAATAAACTTTCAATAGTTTCTATTTCCCACGATGGCGAACAGATAATTACTTCTAAATCACTAACCAGCCGGTATCTCCCGAGCGAATGATCACACTTGATTGAGCCTCGACAGGACATGTGTACCTACATTATGTACTTCAACGGAGCTGCTTACTTCGTTCGCAAAAAATTGTCCACCAACTCTTACTGCTTTTTTTTTAGCCATTAACTGATCCTCTCAGCTTAAAAACGGAGAAGAATTACTATTTTTGCAGGACATTTATTTGTAACCTTAAGGTGCATGTGTACCTACTCCATAGTCCTGTTGAAAATTATTGCTACAGTGCTCTTGGGATAGCCCCCACTTCCTTAGAACGTATTTACGATATTGCCAAATCTGTGTACCTACCTAGTTGCTTAACCTTTTCAATTGTCATCTGTCATCACAACTCCTTTATTTTTCTCATATCAACATACTTTTCCCCACCCTTTTAGTGTATAATATCGTCAAAAACAAAATAAGATGCACCGAATCACGTTCCCTTCCACGATATTCTAAATTACGCAAATAACAGGAAAACTTCGTTCCCCTACCTCCTGTGCTCCGTGTTTACCTACTTTCCAACGGTCCTTACATAACCAAACCATCGGAAAACGAAAAATCCGGGGATAACCGTACTCCAGTTTGCTCACTGAGTATCAGGCAGTCAGGCAAGAATGTTTACGGAAAAAGGTCATCCCTGCACGAGGAATAACTCAGTCCCTATATCATTATCCACACCACCACCACTGTGCTGGAATGAATTCTCGATAACAATTGTTGCATGTGCGTTGTTTATGAACGCGTACAAATCAACAAACAGAAAAGGAGTTGTGTACGGATGAAGAATTCTTGTACATACACACATATGTAGTAGTAGGGGTGAGAAATAGCTCCCTAACAACACGTGCTGCACGTCAAATTCTGCAGATTAAGTTTGAATCGCGAACCGGTAACAAGTGTATTTGTGAAGTGCTCTTGCTTTTAGAATTCATCTTCGAGTGTAAAATAGTTTTTTTGTTTTCTTTTTTGAACCAAAACAAAGAAAAAAAAACATGAATGGTACTCCGGCAATGTGGAACTGGACACAAATCGCTTTGCTTCCAGGTTGCATGACATTTCTATTTATTTCTTTCTTTCCAAACGCAAAACTGACTTACTTTTGATACTAAAATGTTGTTATTTTCTTTTTCTTCCTGACTAGGCTTGGCATTGAACACATCGTCCCTGTCGGCACGCCGAGACTCCTTCGATCGGAACACATCGGCATTCAGCCCTTCGATGGACTACAGTACAAGCACAGTGGCCGCAACAGCGGTGTCATCATCTGTGGCAGCGGCTGCAGCAGCTGCTGCGGTAGCAAGAAAATGGCCAGTCAGCGGATATGGAAACCTCGGATCGGTAGGAAACGCTTCTGCCAGTCCCATTGGAGCACCAATAACCCCACCACCAGAAACATGCCTGGTCACCAATCGGGCACCTGGTGCTGAGACCAAGTATCGGAACCAAATTTTAGTCGGTATAGCGGGACAAAATATGTTCGGTTCGAATAGTTCGCTGTTCTCCAAACACTTGGGCATTCCGGGCGCAACAGCTGTTGCTGCTGCGGCTGCTACAAATGCAGTGGCCGCTGCTAGGCAGACTGCTGTTGTGGCTGCTGCTGCAGCTGCAGGAGCTGCGGCCGCTGCCGCTGCGGGAGGCGCAAATGGTGAACGTCCACCGGGTCGATCACGACTACTAGAAGACTTCCGCAATCAACGTTATCCGAATCTACAGCTGCGTGATCTGACGAATCATATCGTTGAGTTCTCTCAGGATCAGCATGGTTCGCGTTTTATTCAGCAAAAGTTGGAACGTGCTACCGCCGCTGAGAAACAAATGGTTTTCAATGAAATTCTGGGTGCCGCCTATAGCCTTATGACAGATGTGTTCGGTAATTACGTCATTCAGAAATTCTTCGAATTTGGTACACCCGAGCAAAAGAACACGCTTGGTATGCAGGTGAAGGGCCATGTTCTACCTTTGGCACTACAAATGTATGGATGTCGAGTGATACAAAAAGCTTTGGAGAGTATTACACCCGAGCAGCAACAGGAAATTGTTCGCGAACTTGATGGACATGTACTGAAGTGTGTTAAGGATCAGAATGGCAATCATGTCGTACAGAAGTGCATTGAATGTGTCGAACCGAGTGCGTTGCAGTTTATTATAAACGCCTTCAAGTCTCAGGTTTATTCATTAAGTACACACCCGTATGGATGTCGGGTGATTCAGCGTATTTTGGAACATTGCACACCAGAACAGACGGCGCCGATACTAGAGGAGTTGCATGAACATACGGAACAGTTAATACAGGATCAGTATGGCAATTATGTCATTCAACATGTACTGGGTGAGTTTGTTTATCTATAAATCTTATAACCTTCACCAGGTATTTAATCATATTTTGTTAAAAGGCGTGTATCCTCCAAACTGAAACGACCTTGTCATCCATTAAGATGGAGGTTTAAGACAAAATGGCTTAGTGACGATATTGGAGAACCTTTTGATTGTTCGGTTTTTCAAAAGAAACCCTCCACGGTAATTGAGATTCTCTACATTGTGCGCAGTATTCAGTTCGCACTATCTATCGATGCTGAACGTGTTCACAAACGTCATCGTTTTCCAAAACTGCCATTGAGGCAAAAAAAAAAAATCAGGAAACCAAATGAGTTTTGCTTGGGCTAAGTTCAAGAATTTTTTTTACCTAATAAAAGTTCGAAGAGGATTTTCTTCCATCGATCACAAGATGATCAATTTGATTACCAAAACATGTCTCTGTCGCACTTTACTACAAAGACAAATATTTGGCGCAACAGACAATATGGAGTCGAGTACCTAGCTTATTACGAAGCACAAATGAAAGGCTTGTAAACACTATGACACGAAACCACACGTCGCACTATACTATTTGACGAAATGTTTTCGTTTGGACTTGACTGGGATCTCCAAAGATAGACATTTTTTCTAGGAACTTAGTGCTATCAAATTTCGTCTGCCTCTAACAACAGATAAACACCCACTTAATCACTGACTCTCTCAATGGAATTCTTAGTATTTGCTAAACCAGAGTTATAGTCGCTGATTAAGCGATTTTGCTTAGAAAACAGTCTTTCAATTCATTGTTTATTCCTACACCCTTTAAAGAGATCTCAGGAGGTATGGCGATTTATCACTTTTTCTGTGAAAACGCTTTTAAAAGTAACTCAGTCCTCTCCAATATAATACATGTTATCGCGTAAATGAATCTCCTCGGCAATAACGCATCAAGTCTTGACCTTAGTTATGGATTATTACTTGGTGATTATTTACGTAGATTTTTCCTTCTATCAAATGCAAAAAAAGGAACTAAATCCTGTGGCGCAGTGTGGCCGTTTTTGTCGCCAAGTCAGGATATGCAGCGCACCGGATCTATGTGAAACACTTTTTCCATACCAATATCGTTGAATTGATTCCACAAATATTTGATCCTTACTTTATGACCACCATTAATAGTGCACGTCGCAGACCCATCTTCATGCTACACGAAACACAAACCATCAACATCTCAGTAAAATCCATACTTTACAGCGGTTTATATTGGATGCCTTTATTATTAAGTCACAAATTCTTGTGTTACCGTAGCTAGGAAATTCAAAATGAACCTCGTTCCAAATATTTAGCATCAATTTCCCGGCTCTCAGGCAGCCCATTAGTAGAATTTTGTAAGCATACATTTGGCTCTTGTTCAAAATCATTGCAGATTGAAGATTTTTAACACGATTGTAGATTGATTTTTGACACGACTGGATTGCTGTGAATCGATGTGTGGGCTAGGTGGACGCGCTTTTCTCTGTGCATTCCAAGCTTCTTCAATTCTTAACTTGCAGAAATCTTGTAGACTTTTTCTACATATTTCTATGCGATATGCGTTCATATACTTCTGGTGCTGGGTGAGCACCTGAAAGCAGCAATGCTTTGTCATACTAAAGGAAAACACCACATCGGATGAGTTCACCTCTTTTCTGAAAGATGTTGCCATTCAATTTTTCCAGTACACTAGCATAGTAGGCGCCCGCAATGATGGTTATGTGTGGAAAAAAATCAATCAGTAATATTTCCTCCTTATGTCGGAAAACCGAGGCCATAATCTTGCAGTCGCTGGGTTGAAATTGATGGGGGCTATTTTGTTTCGGGTTAGTAGTGGTGAATCCAAGTCTCATCAGGTCATAATGCGATGAACATTTTCGTTATGATCGGTCTTGCACAAATCAAGAAATTCAATCGCAGCCGTCAGTCATTGGCTATTGCACTTTGAGCACCCAGCTGACCTTGCTCATGTCCAATATACCGTGCAAAATTCGTTATACTAACTAATTTTTTTGTCAAGCAATTGTTCTCCATAAGAAGTTCTTCAACTTTTCTGGACTATTTCGTCATCAGTCGTCTCGACCGGGTGTCCGCCGCAGATTTTTCAAGTTGAAAACGAAGGTTCATTGCTCTTATAACCTGCCTGCAAGCGGTCATGGATTTCGGTTAGAAGTTTTCCCTCTTTTGTGAAGAATATAACTACTGCACGATACTCCATATTTTCCTCTTATGCAATAGGCAGTAAATTTGACGCATAAAAATAGGGAGAATAGGGAATTGGGGATATTTCGTCTGACTTGTTGCCCTGTTTGATCAAAATAGTAGCACTTCGAACAGAACGCCTCCTCTGTGTCAGGCCGAAAATTTTTCTACCTCCCTACATATTAATGCAGAGAGAAAGAGATTACTTGTAGCATACCCATGTCCCACAATACCCCAAGTTCTCGATCTAATGTTCGAGGCCCATTTGAATGGTTTCGCAGTGAATATAATGAAAGAAATATTTTTCAGACCATTCCACCAACAAAAATATTTATCCTACAAATACATATGTATATGTGTCTGCCACTACTCTGAAACTATGTATTTTATCCTGAAGACTCAAGGCTTACAGTTCCTTTTCAACTTTAGACTGTTAGTCTTTTTACACTCTAGTTCTTACGTAGTTACTTTTTACAAAGGCATTGTGTATATGATTTTTAACCTTCTTTTTTCTCCCATTTTAGAGCATGGCAAACCAGAGGACAAATCGATTCTCATCAACAGTGTGCGTGGCAAAGTCTTAGTTCTCTCTCAGCATAAATTCGCTTCGAATGTTGTCGAAAAATGTGTAACGCATGCAACACGTTCCGAGAGAACTGGACTCATTGATGAAGTTTGCACATTCAATGACAAGTAAGTAATCAACAACACTACGCTCCTATTCTCGACAGTCGACAGCATACTCATAAGATAAACTATGAAAATTTGTACTTATATTAATAATATTTCTCTCATTTTAGTGCCCTACATGTTATGATGAAGGACCAATACGCTAACTATGTTGTTCAAAAAATGATTGATGTCTCTGAGCCGACACAGATGAAAAAATTAATGAATAAAATTCGACCACACATGGCCGCACTACGCAAGTACACCTATGGCAAGCATATAAATGCCAAATTAGAGAAATTCTTCATGAAATCATCGAATCCAATACAGCCGGCAACAGCGGTAGTAACAACATCAACTGCTGTAGCATCTAATGCTATGATCACTGAAAATGGCATTACTCCGATAGCTGTAACAGCTAATTCATCGGCAACACCGTCAGTGTCATCTGTAATGTCCTCATCGGCAGCATCTACTCCATCATCAGCGTCTGTGGCTGTTGTTACAGCAAATAATGGTACTGGATTGGGTCCGATTGGCCCACCAACTGTTGCCACAGCAAACGGTGTCATCTAAAGAGGAGGACACACACACATTATTTTCTCTATAAAATTAGTAGACTCTTTAAAATATACACAAAAACACAGACAGACACATATTTATGGAAGCAAAGAGTATGGAGTATTTCATTTTTTTTTTATCATCATCGACAATTAATTTCATTTTAATTTTGATTAACTTTTTCGTTCTTATTTAATTTAATTCTTTTTATTTTATTTTTTTGTGTAAAATTAGTTCTTTAAGAGAAAATTCATGTACGGGACAACATCCCTTTTGAAAGAATGAGAGAAACTGTAAAAAATATAACAAACACTCATAAAACACAACACACACACTTGATGATGATGATGATGATGATTTTTTTTTTAAATTTAGTTCTTAATCACTAACTTTATATGTAAAACAAAAATGTCTGACTATGTAGAACGTAGATTTTAAGTTGTATCTTGTCTTGTTATAGAGCTTTGTTTTCGTGTCAATATTCAATTAATAGACTTTTTCGTGTACAATTTATGTATTTTTAAACAATTTTTTGTAATACAAAAAAAACACAGCAACTATATATAAATAATTATACCAGAAAAAATGTTTGTTTTGTGTTTTTTTTTCCTTTTTCTTTTTAAGGTCAATTTTATGTTTTTTAGAATGTAAGAAAAATTTATGTTTTAGATAAAAAAAATCATCATTGTGTGTCCTCCCTCTCTCCCTTTCTCGCTGCGTGCATCGTGTGCACATTTTCATAAATCATAAGCTTTTATTTTATTTTTTTAAACACGAAAAATGTATCAATATGTAGTTCATTTGTAGTATTATTTAAAAAAAATAGTTTCTTTCTTTGTAATTCTATTATGAAACGCAAAATGTATAAAAAAAAAAAAACTTTTTTATTCATTTATATCTCAATGGCTAAGAAATCAAGAAAAAAAACTATTTTTTTATGTAAAAATATGTAAAAGTGCATGCATGCAAGCTGTAATTTGTTTTAGTTTCTTTTTTCTTTTCGAATCAAAAAATGAAAAACAAAAAAATTAAACATAAATATAAATTGGTAAACAAAGAAAAAGAAATATAAATAAACTTTTATGTAAATTAATGTAATTTTTGTAAAAAATAAAAAATAAATATGAAAACAAGAAACAAAACTGCCTTTTAAGAAATTAACAATAAATGAGAAAAAAATACGATGAACATTTTTTGTATAAAAGAAAAGAAATCCTGTAAACATTTTGTAAAAAAAAAAACGCGGAAAAACAATTCTGTTTTGTTTTTTCTTCTTTAGACTTTACTTCTGCAAAATTATTTGATAACCAACAAATCAAACAGGCGGCTCCATTGTTAATAAAAAATAAATAAATTAAATAATTCATTCATTTGTTTCATATGTAAATGTTATGTAAAAAAAAAAGAAATCGTTGAAAATCATTTTTTTTTTTAAATTGAATTTATTCATTTTCTCAGTGTAGATAAAACGAAAACTAAATAAAATTATGTGAAAAGAGAAGGAAAAAACGTTCCCCTTGCCCTGTAAAAAACAAAACTAAACGAACAAAAGTTGTGTAGCAAATTTTTTTATTTGTATGCTTAAAATGTACAAAGCAAGGTGTTTCTTAAAAAAAAACTTTCCTATTTTTTTTGTTTGATTATGTAAATTTGTCTTTAAATCATTTTTATGATTTGTAATTTTTTTTTTGTTTATTATACAAGTATATAAATAATTTTTATGTAAAATATTGTACAGAAAAAAAAACATTCATCGTTCATCAAACCCAAAAAAAAAACATACACACACGACGAGTGGTTTTGAGATGATCAGCTGAAAGGTGTCATAGGACCTACTGATGTTTTAGAAGTTTTTAACTTCTAAGGCTTGCCTTGTCTTTTCTCCTGTTCATCTCTGTGTCAGATTGTTATAACTTCGAAACTAAAAACTGGTTAATCGTGGGTATTAGGTCGAAGACGGTTCTAAGCTTGTTACTTTGAACTGTAATCACCATTATTCCCCAAATCGAAGTGGCAGAAAGAAGTTCCCTTTTCACATGAGTTCTGGCATTCCTTTAAGGTAAAAATATTTTCTTCATTCAGAACTACATCTATTGCAAGCAATCGTGGACTCAACTGGAGCATTTGCAAATATACACACACATACACAAGAGGAGGACTTTGGAGTTTTCGTCAATGACAAGGTGCCACCGACGATCTGTAATGTGTCTTCAGGAAGGGAATAAAGTTGAATGTTTTCAAGTCACCAACCATATTGCCAAGTGAAAAAGGTTTCAGACGGTCAGGAAATTTTCAAAGCTTACAACACAACATGTGACTCAGCAGTTAGACAAGATAGCAGTCGCTCTAAATACGAATCTGCCAAAACTGCAACGCACCACACGACACAAGTGTGGTTCTAGCTTTATTTCTGCAGTCGTGTCACCCAAAATATAACGACATATATATGTGCATCCTAAGCAACTGAGAATACCCACAAATGAAAGAGTGTGTTGAGAAGGCATCTAAGTGTAGTGATGTGGATTAAGGGTGATCAATTTGATAAAATCAGTGCAACGCTTCAATTAATAAATCGCTTTCAGATGCTCTTCCCTGGTTTTAAATTTCCACCCTCGACCGTCTGAACAACAATGGTCATATGCTCAGAAAGAAAAACGACCACCTCTTCATATTTTGGTTTTTCCTGCGTCGCAAAATGTGTCTTGTTTCAGGTGGGCACTATAATTGCTCATCGGCCGGTGCCTCAAACAAACGGCCAACTATGTGGGATTGGATTTAAAGATCTTTGCATATATGTATGTATGATTGATATTTTGAGTCATGTGAACCTATTGATTTGAAGTCTTTTAACAACACCTGCACTATAGATGTCGTACAGTATATTATTAACTTTCACCTAAAATCACAAATATTTTGATAAACTCAGCTACAAGTGTCGGAATATTCTAAATATCTAAGCAGTTGATGCTAATGCATCACCCTTGAATTTTCATCTCCTCCATTTCCTCAGTATCCTAAAATTTGGTTTGTGAACAAAGCAGAATATTTTTAAAGCCAAAATTCTAACAGTTTTGTGCCTTATATTTTACCCTGTAGCTTGCTGCCATTCGCCATTTAAAATTTCCGTAATAATTGACTTAAAAAAATTGATACTCCTTTAATCGTCAAATGGCCAATTTCTTTGGAACATCTATTGGATTAAAAGTAACGATGGATTGTAGTAAAATGAATACACAGTTTTAATGCTTTTACACTTTCGAGATCAAATTGGGTATCTTTGATTTTTCTTCTTCTTCTTTTGTAGTAAAGACATGCAAATTTGTTTTTCTCACATTGAGGAATCATTGCACTCTCACCTGTACCACATATGTATGTCCTTTCTGAATGACCATAGTGCTTTATACTCCTTTGTAGAACAAATGCATTAGATTTGGACTGAACCAGTTGTTAGAAATTGCGCTCTCGATCACTCATTTTTTTTTTCGTGGGATTCAGTCACTTTAATGCGGTGGTTATCGGCTGTCCCAAGCATATGCCGATTACCGTTCACGATTTTGTCCTATGTCTTATTAAAACAATTAGTTGTTATTCACTTCAGCTCCAGCCAGTAACTTTCTAAAATCGCACGACCAAAAAACAGTAGGTATTACCCTCTCTCCTACCACGACTCAGCAACGATCTTCTCAAAACCACATTGCCCGACTAAGCGTCGACAAATTGTATCTATATATTATTAAATATTTATCTTTTATACTAGAACTAGATTTAAATAAAAACAAAAATCATCAACCCCACATCATCTACCAACATCCAATCCATGTCCTCTCCTCCCCACCAACCAACCCTCAAATTCTCTCCATAAAAAAATATGTACAAAAATTAGATAAATATTTTTTTCCTCCCCAAATACGGAAATAACGAATTTAGAAACAAAAAGCAACTTTAAAAGAAAGCGATAACAAAAAAACAAACCATGCATTGTAAATTCCTGTAAAATTATGTAAAAAAAAACGTAAACTTTGTGATTCTTTTCAACGATAACGTTTATCTGTTGGATTTTAATAATTTTAAACAAAAAATATATACATACACATCTCTCGAGCCACAAAAAAAAAGTCAATATTTTGCAGAAGTAACTCTATAAGAATATCAAATTTATTATACATAACAATTTATTTAAACAATTTGCGAGTAAAGTAGTAATGTAAAGAAATACTAAACAAATATTTACTTTTAAGCAAAAAACAAAAACTTACTTTTTTTTTAACTCTGTGTGAACTCTATTTTTATGTTTTTCCATTTATTTTTTATTGCTTCTATCAAGCATGCACTGATAATGTAACGAGACATAATGTTTCTTTCTTTTTTTATTATTAGCTACTTTTTTTTCCTTATGCTGTAATTCTTCTTCAATTTTTTTTTTTAATTTTTAGTTTTCGCTACTCTGGTTTAATGTTTTAAGAGAATTAATATTTCAGCACATTTTTTTTATATAAAAAAAAAAGAAATCTAGATGCAAAGATTAAGAGAAAATCTTTCCTATAATTTATGTATGGTAAAACGAAAGAGGAAAAAAAATGTGCTAAACAAATTATATAGATTCCTTTAATTATTAAAACAATTTATATATATATACATATATATATATATATCATAAAACGTTACTAAAATATACACACATATATATATAACAATTACTTTAGTGTAAAGTCTTATAAATATTTGTAATAAATGTAGATTAAAAAAAAAAGAAAGAAGGAAACATAAGAAACAATTTTTTTTTTTTGGATGAGATTGCTGATTTAAATTTTTTTTAAGGACACTTAGCTTGTGTCAATTCTTGATAAGAGAAAACGTTTCAAAAAGTAGAACAAATAACAACAAAAGAAGAAAAAAAGAAGAAGAATTTAAAAGCAGCATAGTTGCGCGTGTAGAATCAAATTAAAAACAAACAAAAAAATATTTATATACCATGTAATAATTGTAAAGTATGTATGTAAAAAAAAAAAACACTCAAGAAGCAACATAAAAGTAAAAAAAAAAAAATTATAAATATACAAAAAGTGTAACAAAACGCATTCTCTGGCACGTAAAAGAAAAACAAGAAAATTATAAAAGATGAAAATTATAAACAAAAAAAAAAATGGAAAGCAATTACTATTTAGAACACGTTTACACGTTCAACACACACAGAAGAAAAGAAAAATTACTTTTTTCATCATTTAAATACATTTTATAAATATCTCTCATTATACAAGAAAAAGAAATCATTTTTATTATTATTATTATTAATTATGTATTTTTTTTTATATTATTTTATTATTTCTTCTGTTGCAACTCATTGCAATGAATGTTCATTCATTTACAAAAAAACCCTCAGGACAAACAACAAAAACTGAGGTGAATAATTCATTATAAATAAAAAACAAAAAAAAAAAAACAAATAACAATCAATGGAAACTATAAATAATTTTATTAATTACTATTTTACTACCTATCCGTATCACTTTTGACTATAGTTTGATTATAAACCCAATATTTTTATGATTATAATTAATTTTACAACTCTATTATTATTATTAATAATTATTATTCATTTAATTTGTCGTCTCTTAGATTTTATGTTTTTATGATTTATATATAATAAAATATTATAGAAGAAACTGAAAACAAAAATATAAATAAATAAACAAAAAATGGAAATAAAACTGAAAATTTCAATAAACAATTTTAATTAAAATGTAGCAAAACAAATTAATTTGTTGTTATTTCTTTTTGTAGTCTTAAATTTGTTTCCTTGTTTCAGAATTGGTTCTTCTCACTTAATTGCATTACGTTTTGTTGTTTATTTTGCAATTATTACAGCTTTTTGTGCTCTTTTATTTCACTTGCTTTTCTGATCTAGTGCAGCGAGCGTTTTGTGTTCCGCGGGGATGTGGATAGCTTTGAAATGGAACACAATTTTATAGTTTATATGTATCTTATTTATTGATTATATTGTCTTAACCATTATGAATGAAATATGATGTCGATCAAGTGGTTGCCTCTGGTGAGATTTTTCAAGCATATACATATTTATAATATTCTCGCAGATTTCTTGTGTTGTTTCGCCAATATCTGCTAGAATATACATCGTCCTTTAGCATCAGGATAATGATTATTTGTTGGTGCACAGTTTTCCCTTCAAGTACCCCCATAGAAAAAATTGGAGACTACGAAATCAGGGGGATCGCAGGGGCCAGTCGATATCACCTTTTTATTCGACATTTTGACGTTATTCG
The DNA here is from genome assembly GCA_946965025.1 of Blera fallax. Lineage (NCBI taxonomy): Eukaryota > Metazoa > Arthropoda > Insecta > Diptera > Syrphidae > Blera > Blera fallax. Next base: position 99,968,344 of record OX337244.1, read on the forward strand.
GCCGGCAAAAGTTTCTTGTAAAATATGCATCATAGCACGAGCTGTGTACTGTACCCCGCCATAAAATTATGAATAAGGCAGAACAAATATCATACATTACAAAGAATGGGCGATATATATCAACTGGACAACAAGTACCATATTTTGCAAAAAAGAATAAAACCATGGAAGTGTTCATAATTTCTTGGCGGGGTACTGTAGGATGTGGCATAGTCCTGTTGAAACCACATGTGATGTAGGCCCAATTATATGCTCACTAATAGACTGTTTTGGAAAACGTCCTTCGATCGTCGTTTGCAAGGCTACGCGAGCAGTGATGCGAGAAAGCGAAAATGGAAATCGTAATTAAAAGTTTGGTTTTGAATAATCTTGTAGAAAACTTTGCCCAAAAATAAATTTTTTATAAAGTATTTAATAAATAATAAGCATGCTAAACGAAGAAAAATATAAGTGCTAAAAATATTGAATTGAATCGTTTGGGAAAAGAGGCATTCCAAAAGTTTTAAACTGTTTTGATAAGTTGCGGAATACCCCGATGATATATGCTTTATCCATTTCAGAATGAATTCCTTTACATTTCTCGCAATCAAATTTGTGTTATGATGTTATGATTATTGTTCTAACATTGAAACCATGTCTTATTTCCCATGAGCTAAGAATTGTTCAATGTCTTAAATTTTCCACCGCTAGATATTTATTTTGCCACAGAAAAGTGATTGTTACGCAAGTTGCTTAATTTTGATTTTCAGTTGGCTTAAAACTGCAAAAATGAACTTTTGACTTGAGCAGTAGTACCAAAGAGTTGGATTTTTTTAAAACGCTTTTCTGCATTTTTAAATTGGCCCATCATTCTTTTGGGTTTCAATATTCCTCTCGTCATGAGAGGTAAAAACAAATCTGCTCTATGTAAAATTCCCTTTTGAATATTATTTCGCCAATTTGCATACATAATCCGGTTTTTTTTCCTTAATGTGTCGGTAGCATTGGTGACTCCTCTTTGTCTTCGTGAAATTCCACCACTGGGTCTTGTCTTTTGTTGTATGCTTAGCCGAGTAGCAGGAGTAAAATCACAGTTAGAGCATCTGTTGGACAGGATCTCAGTGGCGCCTACACTCGCCACTCCTTGAACTTATTTTATTAGAAAGATATTATATTTCCAACTTAAGGCGAGGCACCTGACGATTGTGGCATAAATAAGAATTAAACGCACAGTGGTTGTATCCAAAGATTCTTACACTTCGGTTTTAGTGGTAAAAAGCATAATTTCGGGTTTGTCCCGATCTACTCCGAAACCGTAGCTCGTGGCTCATGAGTGTACTTTATCCGGAGCGCTTTTCATAAGTTTTTATAATTGTCATATACTCTCGAATGCTTGTCAGATATTCGGGGAAGTTGGGGCAGCTTTTTGGGACTCGAAGCGGCCAAATCGTCTCTTCCGTGAACGGATAAGCATTTATTGGTCAGATGATATTTCATGAGAGCATATACGTTCAACTACTCGATCACGGAAGATAGTACTTCGAATGGTAACATTAATGTTTATACGAACACAAATGTCATAACAAAAAAAAGAAAACATTTTTACGTGGCGAAAAGACCATTTGACCTTTGAAAAATTTTACTATCTAGCAGGGGTTTCACGACGGAATAACTCTGGTCCTTTAGGATCAAATCCTTAATTTAAAGCTCTTGGGATGAGAGCTCGAATAGATGGATGCATTGGCCAGCAAATGCCAGACTTTTTGTCCTTTTGGAAGCCCGATGGAAGCTTCAGAGACTCGAAAGAAGGAGTAGTAGAAATGCTTATGCAATCGCGCTTCCCTAGAAACCCGCGTTTTGACAGGAAGACCTTAGTGGGAGTACACCTACGGGCAAATAGTGGAGGTATGTAGTGACGACTTGGAGTAGAGAGAAGGTAGGATCTGTGTTCTAATTTTTCTCTCCTTACAAGTCTCGTGGACCTGACGGCATTTACCCAATACTCTTACAAAAGGGTTTAGCCTTAGTGCTAACACTGCTCACCAGGATCTGGAGAGCTAACCTTGCTCAGCGGTTTTTTTTTAGGCATAATTGAGTAGGCATAGCTACCTTGCTATACGGTTTGCTAATGAAGAGTGTATTGTCATCAGCGGTAGCGACTACCGGGTTTTTGTTGTCACATACAGTTGGCTCTCAACATTGTCGGTACTTTGTGCCTTGAACAGTCACTGTCCGTCAATCCAGTTAGGACTGAAATTATGCTGATCACCTCCTGCGAGATGGCCATCTTTCTTGGGCCCGCAGTTACAACTTTCGAAAAAAAAATAAAGCACTGGAGTCAGGAGGTAGCTTCCTTCTCATAGTGAACAGAATGATCTAAGTCTTAGCTTAGGATCGATGGACAATGACTGTTCACTTCACTAAGCCCCGACAATGTTGACGGCCGCCTGCATGCGATAACAACGAGCCGGTAGCTTCTTAATAACAATGCCATCCTCCTCCTAACTGGGAGGGGAACTACTTCATTGACTGGCTGTGAGATTTCTTCTTGCGGTGTTTGGTTACGTTAGGTTAGGGTGAGTAGGATTACGACGCCATCATAAAACACCAGATACTATAGTGGGCCCATCGCGTTCCCCTAGAAATCTGCGTTTTAGCCTGCTCCCGATAATGCGTTGGCATTCACAGAGTACATGTGCTATGCCCTCTGAGACGTGTAGGTCATTGTATACATCCGCATTCGGTAAACCTAAACTCATTGCGTCCGTCTTAGAAGACAATGACCAGGTCATGGGCAAACTGAGAATATACCTCAATGCACATAAAAGTAACTCATTTAATTACTGGGACAGCACAGTGGAATGCAGAAACCTTACTTTATTAAAATAAAACAGAATGAACGATGTGGCTCACGTGTTAGTGTGTTAGACTACAGAATGGGTGGTTCGAAGTTCCCAGAAAACTCCAGAAATACTTTTTCCGGTCCCACCACTCGCGAATATTTGACAACCCTATCATGAGAAAGCTTCTCAGCCTATGACTACCGTCGCTTATAGGGCACGGTGATTACAAAGTTGGACTACTGAGCGAGAAGTTCGGTTCCCAGAAAACAACCAATCGATTTTCCCCTGTCCCATCTCTCGTGAATGCCTCAGACATGTCCGAGAGTAACACCTTTCATGAGAAAGTTTCTCAATTTACCTTTCGGAAATGGATTTGAACTGCAGATCCTTAGAATGGTAGCGCGAAACTAGGCCCTAGACCACATACAGTCTGTTGCGCAAAATATTTCTATTTTTGAAAAGAATGAACATTCATTTTTCTACTTACACATTTCACATCCTTTTTAACTTTTTTCGACATAACATATTCTTCTTTTCATCACACATATAACACATAATAAAAATCTAAATATATTCATCTCCACGGATAAAAAAATAATCTTTAAAAAAAAGAGAAATTATTAATTTAAGAAGTAAATATATAAATAAATAAGAATCTCATAACTAATGGCAACCCTCTTTCTTGTAAAAGTTGTAAAGTTTTTCATTTCTCTATCTATAATAATCCAATGTTTATACCCAAACTTATAATCAAAATATTAAAAAAATAAAAATTTATTAAAAATAGAACAGAATAAGAAAATTTTTTTACGCAAATGAACATATTTTGTACGTGCGAAAATTACACACAAAATGAAAAGTAATTATGTGTTGTAGAATCTTGTGAAATTTACAAGTTTTGTTGTAAAAAAAAAATTTATAAAATAAAACAATTATACATATGTATATCCAGGAAAAATAGAATAACATTGTATTACTCACAACAGAATTCATTTATTTTTTTATATGCGAAATTTTTGGAAAAATAAAACTCAATGAGATTAAAAAGAAAGTTTACTAAATTTACCGCTCTCGATCAAATGTCAAATTTGAAAATAGAAAATGAAAGCAAACCAGAAAAAAAAAGGTAAAAGAAAATATTTAAATAAGTTTCTGATTATTGTAGAAACGAACAATTTATTTTTCGAAATTATCCCTAAGAAAAATATTTAACACGTTATATTCCCAAAACAAAAAAAAATAAATATTTATACACACATTGCTATACATAAACATAGCATTATATATATATATATATAAACCTAAAATGTAGATTGAAAGTAAATAAAACAAACCATTGTAGATTTTTGTGTAAACTATTGTATTTATATGTAAACATGGTAGGAGAAAAAATGAAAAATAATTGAAAAACTTAATTTTATATACTTAAACAATATTCGTTAATTTTTAATATTTTATTTACATTTAAGAAAAAAACAAAATAATAATAGTTCTTTTAAAATAAAAATTATATTCTCTTGGTTAACCTTTTTGTGTATGTTTAGTAAACAAAAGAAAAACTTTATACAGAACTTTTTTAAGAGAAACCAAAAAACCCATTTGTATAAAAAGTTTTTAATAATCAAATAATAATATAATAAGAAATAGGAAACAAAAAGGATTAAAAAAAAACTAGAAGAAAGTAAAGATTTTAACATTTTTAAGACTTTTACAAGAGAACAAAACATGTTATTAAAGAATTTGTACACAGAATATAATTAAATACATACAATTTGAAATAGTAGTAGGTAATATTAAACAAGCAAAAACAAAAAAAAAAAAAACTAAACATTTACTGTATTTACTAAACAAAAAAGCAAAAAATAAATCAATACTTCTTAAAAATTTCAATGAAGTTGAGATAGTCAGCAAAAGAAAAAGTAAAAAACTAAAAACATTCACCGCAAAAGATCGGTTTAATAGTTAAATTTGCGATGAATAAATAAATAAAAATAAATAAATTAAAACAAGAAAAACTACACTTTTTAGATGAAGCAAGGATAACTCGGAAAAAAAAAACTTGAATAAGAAAACAGAAAAATAATAAATAGATTTGCAATTAAAAAAAATTTTTTATTAGAAAGGAAAAAGAGAAAAAAATTAAAAAGAAATTAAAATAAAAAAAAAAAGATTAAAAGAACTTTTGAGCTTTTTGGAATACAACCAAATTAAAATTTAAAACAAATTTATTGTAAATTCAAAATTTAGTCACACAAGTGTTACACTTACTTGAATAAAAAAAAAAAAAATAAGGAAAACAAGAAAAATATATTTCTTTGTATTTTATATTATTTATTAAATTTGTATAGTTGTTAATCTTTTGTTTTTTCTTTCTTTTCTTTCGTTTTTTCTCTTGAAGTTGTCTTGCAAGCTTTCGTTGTAAAATATTTAATTGTATAAGAAAACCACTATATTAAATAAATAATTTCTCTGCATTCCCGCAATTCGACAAAGTTTGTGTCTTATATTTATTAAACATAAAAAAAAAACAAATACAGAAATAATAACAACATTGAACAGGAAAAACATATTTATTAAAAATGAAACCAATTATAAAAAAACTAAAAAAAAAGAAATACAGTTTACATAAGCTCTTTTAGTATAAACTAATAAAATTAATAAAACAAATTATTATAAATAAAAAAACCATGAAAAAAATTATTAGAATATAATCTTGTGTTTCTTCTTACATAAATTATTCATTTCAGGATCTGATTTTTTGTTGTTGTTGGAGGTTGCTAGTATTGACCTTACTGATGCACTCAGATTCAACTCATTCAGCCCTGCTAAATGTTCATTAACGTATGTACATAGATAATTGGCATCACTCTTTTCGTAAAGTATTCATCATTGCAAAGTTGGATAGATTGATGCGCAAACGAAAGAAGAAAGAAAGAAGCATCCGCAAAATTCGTGATTTGTTGTTGATGCTTTGGATAATCGAGGCTTATAAAATGTACAAGCATTTCTCTAAGGAAATTCGACCCGTATAAGCTGGTGTCCAAAATGGAAGTAATTCATGTTGCAGGTCCTGAAAAATTTATTCTTCTTGAGTCAAAAAATGTGTATATAATTGGGCAAGTTTTATTGACATTAAAATCTGAGCGGCACATGCGAAAATGGCTCTAAAGTACATTATCCGGATATTTCTCTATTGTTTTGAAAAAATTTTTGTATAATTCGTTGGTGTGCACTTTTTAATGAAAGGATTCTCCTTTTTGGGAGCCTCCTACCCGTTTCGCTCATTTTCAATGGTAAATTGCGTTCTGAAACGTCAACATAAAACCACAGATAATAAACTACCCAGATGTCGCACGCCCATATAAAAAAATGAAGCATATTTTTGTCGTAGCAGACAACGTCGTAGCAGACAAAGAGCTTTCAGAGTAAGTACAACAAATAAAGCTTTTTCTTTTTCGTCACTCCGTTCGATCGTGTGGGAAAGTTCTTTTTCTCATCGTGTGTTGTGACATGCAAACGAACGAGGTGAGGAAGTGTAAAGGGGTATGCGGGAAGGGGGTTGAAATTGCATAAGGGTGTGATTTCCATACCACCGCAGCAAAAGAATAAATTTTCATGAATGGAAGTTTTGCAAACGCGTATGCGTTGTATATGAAAAGGTGTACCTGAAGGGCGGGAAAAGTCAATCATTTCGTTGCACTTTGTGATGAAATTTGGTGCGTAGTGTTTTATGAGGTTTTCCTCTTGACCCTATCTAACCTAACCTAACCTAAAGCAGTTTTATGTTCATTTTTATGGAATACTCTTCAAAGCCTGGTAGTCTTTTGAGCATCAAACCTTAGGATATCGGGGTGATTTTGAAGACGACCTAGGACTTGTTTGGAGGAGGGACGAGTTTTTGCCTCGTTTTAAAGCCCTCATTAGGTTTACGTGATGACATTGGATAATGGTGGACGTGAAGGTCTTTATTCGGGATTTGGTTTGCTACATAAACAGGTTTTGTCAATGATTCCGCTCTATGTACACCCAATCAGAGTCACATTGAAGGCATGATGTACATATCTAAAAATATGACCCACCGGCTAACCAGATGATTTTCATTGTTCTGGAAGTAATGTAATCCAAGCAGGAGGCCCCGGTTCAATAGGTAGTGTGTTTCCTTGTGACTCGACTGGTGGAGCCCCGTCGGCGCAAGACCAACATCAGCCACATAGCGGGAAAGAAAAACGAATAGGGAGCGAACCCTGTACCTGGAACTGCATCGTCCCCTTAAGGGTTGAATCTCAGAACTATTTTCTCTTGGTCCTCCAGAATCTTTTGCCAGTCTTAGTATTAATGATCACGGGCTTTCTGGTTTCCTGAATACCAATTGGAGTACCCAAATCCTTCCCAACACGCTTTTTAATGACATGTTCTACTTCATGGTCAAGACATCTCCAACCTACAACAAAGCTTTGGTATACGTGGCTCCACTCAATATTCACTGGCTACACCACAAATCATGAGGAAAATTTCTAAATTGAACGGATGCCGGTCAGAAAAATCATCGAATCGTCCATGCGAAGCAAGGAAGCGGAGGAAGCCTTGTTAAGGCTATACCACTCGGTGCATATACTACGGTTTTTCAGGCTGAAGTCTATCTACATGCTATCACATTCTTCGAAGGAATTTATGCCTAAGATCATAGAAGTCTTGACAACTAGAAAACGAAAATAGTTTTTCGCCAATTTTAGCATTTTATGTGGCAACGCAGATTTGTATGTCCTTAATCAATCCTACAAGAATTTTCTTGTCCTTCTGCAATAGGCTGTCAATTTAGGCCTTGTTGTATGGTTGCTTTTATTTCCTTTCCATAATATAGGTAGGCAGTGAACGCTATCTGTTGTTTGGTTATAGGGGTGTGGGTGCACTGCGGTCTTTATGGATCTATTATGCTACCCGGAATCAGAGTATCTGGAAAGGATTTTCTTCTAATAGTTGGTAAGCATCCAGGCGTTTTCTTCTTTTGTGAATCAGTGCTTCACATTCCTTTAGAGAGTGCCTTGGGGTTTCCTCAACATCTCTGCCGAATCTAGAGTCTCCACTTTACTTAATACCCAGTTTCCTAAGGTGTTCTTGTAGGAATACGCGGCCAGTTTTTGCTGACAGACCTTACTTCTTTCGGGATAGCGGTAGAGGTTTGTTGGTTGAGGCTCAGGTTCCATAGCGCCACCTAAGCAGGAAGATAATACCTGCAGACTTGTCTGAAAGACGTGGAACATATGTACATATACTGTGACTGGTGGAAGGTAGACGAAAAGGGAAACTGCAGGGTCCAGTATCCACCTACATTTTATATACATAGCTTAGGTTAGGTTGACGTGGCGAGCTGTAAATATGCAACCTCATTTAGACCAGTAAGGTCCATTGTGTTGCCACAGGATCGGCATCTCCAAAGAGAGCTAGCTATCCGTTGAACTAGGAGGAGCTAGTTATGAAGCGCTGGAGGCTGCTAATGCTAACATTAGCCAGTTCGCCAAGGTTGTTGAAGAAGTAGGCACCTAAATGCAGTTTCCTACGAGCGGAGAGAGTTTCACATGTACAAAGAAGAAGTTTCTTCCTCCTCTTTATCCATGCAGCTTCTACAGAAGTCGTAAGCGAATAGGCCTACCCTAGTGGCCTAGGCCAGGGACATTTTCCCAGCGTTCAAGAAGAAGTTGGTATTCCCAATCATTAATTTGACCTAAGGCAGCATCCCAATTGACTCTGCAATACGGTTCTGGTCCTATAAACGCGGATTTTGATCCAGCTAGCTCGTTCGCCAATTCTTTGCCTTCAATACCTTGGTGACCGGGTGCCCACCCAAATTTAAACTTATTTTGTCTGGCCAGGGTCTGTAAGGCAGCGTCGCAGCATTTAACCGTCAACGAGTCTATCGTACTAGAACGGTGTTAGTACTGGATAGCACTGCCTGCTATCGATAGACATTGTAGGCGTTAGAAAGCTGATGAACTTGTAAGAAGGAGGCCACAATTGCATACGTCATAGGCTGTCCTTTTTATAAGGGTTCCACTCACCTCTCTAAAAAAAATTTAAGCTCTTTGTTAAGCTACGCACGCTGAACCTTATGACCGGTCTGCAGCAAGACTAGATCTCTCTCCCTGGTTAAGCGTGGGTGACGCACAGGTGATCTCTGGGATCATTACTGAGCCCCATGCCACTGCTATTCATGCGAAGCATCTCGGTATAGTTTACATCGACCAATGCACAAGCTACAGGTACGAGGAGAAATCTGTTAGCCACCTGCTGTGTGAATGTCCTTCTCTCGCCGACAAAAAATTAAGAACCCTTGGATAATTATAATTAACTAATATAAGTTAATGATTATTTCTCGTTAGTTTTTTTATAATAATTTCGAACATTAGTCACCCTCACTTAAGTAGGCCAAGAGCAGTGATCAGTTACTATAAGGGCATAAAGATAAATAATAAAATGCAGTATGCACCTCTCATATTCATACCCATTTTCAGAGCAAATTTGTGTCCACAAAATTTACAGAGTTTTTATTTATTTAATCAAGTGCTGAAAATAAGGTTCATACATACAGATAACAAGCACACAACATAAGCCCAACCATTTGCACATATACATATATACATATATACGATCTATACTCCGTATCCATCCTACCAACGTGTCGGCATCAGAACTCCGTGACCGCAGTTGCAGAAAATATTTTTTTTGTTTCATTTTTTCAGTGAAGGTAAACAAGGGTATGTGTGAGTGACACGATGGACTAAAAAGTGAGCAGAAAAAACAAATGTTCTGTGTTCTGTTTTTTTCCCTTTTGTAAGAAGTTTAAGCTTTTTAAAAAGCTATTTTTTAAGTGAATTTCGTTTTCATATATCACTTCTTCCCATATGAATGAGACATCTGGGTATATTTATTATCTGTGATAAAACTTTATCAGCGTGACATCAGCATCAACTGCTTTGTGCATCAGCATTGCAACTAAGCAGTGATGCCGCATCGATGCGGTTTTTTTTCGACGTTTCTGAATTTGCTCTTCTTCATTTTTATTGCAGCGTGAGGACTGTAAATTGAAATGAAACTCGCAGCCATGTTTTATTTCAGTTGATGGACATTTAATGCTTGAATACAGTTTCGGATACATATCCAACTCGACTGTTTCTTATAAAGGCCATCCTGTCAGTTCAGTTTTGACCACTTTTCGAGTAAATTGGCCTGGGCAATCAAAACATTGGCTATCAAGTGGTCAATAGTTACTGGTTTATCCGCATATACCAATGCCTTCCAGTGAGCCCAAAAAGTGTCGAGGTATGATCTCGGAAGCCGATTAAAAGGTCCATTTACTGGTCATCTTTCGCCAAATGATTTCAATAATCGATGGTTTGAGTTGGTGTATGATACGTTGCACCGCACCGTCATGCATATTTTTTATGCAATTTTCATTGAACATGGTCCGCTAACGATTTCCAGTGATCATAACACGAGCTCTGGCATCATTTGGAGTTTCAAGAAACACTTGAGGATTCTTTTACTCCAGTAACGTATACATGGATATTAATTTATCGATGGTTCCTCGCATAGATTGCTCAGACAAACGATTGTGCGCAACAAAAAATGGACGAAGTGCTCTATTAATTTGACGAACAGAGCATGAATTTTGAAAATGAATTTCTGAGACAAAGTGTTTGTGTTCACGTCCGCCACAAGGATCTGTTTACAAGTCTCTAGTCAATTCTCCCGAGGGACAGAAGAAAAGGTGCATTTTTTCCACTTGGTTTGTGTGCATCCATCTTTGCTTCGGGTCTTTAGGGTCTTGTCCTGCAAATTCATCGGAGTTCTCATTTGCCTGTATTCCTGTCAACCTGTCAATGGTCTGGTGCTGGTGTTACTCGTTAAGTAAGTATGCATTTGTATATTGTGTGGACTAGGGGTCAGCCCCTAGCCGAATTTATTTAATGTTAGCCGAACTGTATTGAAAGCCTTACGCAATCCTTTAACCGGTTCGAAAATACTTCGAGAATGCAAGAGCTTTATGAATTCGGTCAAAAAGCTGAAATCCCTTACATTTTCCTAGGTCCTAGATCACACTCGAATCTCTGGAAATTAAGTCTCTGATGAAATCACTAAACAATGCTCAGATAATTATATTTTCATACCTGAACCTGCGTTGAATTCTATCGCGTCCTCGGTTAGAGTTTGCATTGGCATTTGAGGTTTTGATGACCACATTTGTCTGTGGCATGACTCTTCAGGGTGGGTAGACTAAATGAATCAGCAGCATTCTTGCTGTCCTCAGTAGAAAAGACTGCACACAATTTATTGACGTGGTAATTGAATATTTCGCTTTTTCCAAGCATCTCAATGCACTGGGCTTAAGTGACAGTACAGTTTGTGACACTCATGGAGAGGGCGACGATACCCCGAATGACTGATGCCAATAAGCTCTCTTCATTACTGAAGACGAACAGCAAACAATTTTTACAAAACTTCTTGCCCATTTACACTGAAAACTATGCATAATAGTTGGAAGCAAAAAGAAGCAAGGCCCTTGTAGAATTGAAATGTAATAGCCGGGACTGGTTGCAGTGAAGAATATAGATATTCCGAGGCTACACTATACATATGTAGCTAAGCGACAAATGAGTCAAACGAAGAAGAGAAATTTTGCCTTTTTCTAGTGCGACTATGTAAAATGAGTTTGTCTTCATGACACCAAGAGCCTCAGGCTCCAAAAATCCAAGTTTGGTCGAACAAAACGGAAGTCGCACTTGAATCAAAATCGAGTATGCAATTCGTAGCCAGATGCAATGAAGATACATATGTGGAATCGGTTAGTAAAATTGAATTTCGGTTAAAACTAGCAGATGTAGACTCTGATGAAAACTATTTTGTACTCTAATTTTTGTATCCTTGTTCACTTATGTTGCACTACGTCCACTACGTCGATCTCCACCACTAATGAGCACATAGGCTATGTAAATGGTAATTGGTAGCATTCCCCACGATCCCAATGCCTGCTTTTTCAGTCAATACACAATTTCCACATTAAACAAATATTCCGTATTTTTTTTTTCAAAGAAGTGGGGGCAGATAAGGCATACTTTTAATCCTAATAAGCACGGCGACCTGAGAAGATCTTTTGTGCTATCTCCTGAAAGTTGCTGTATTAGTATATTGCCTTCTAGCTGAAATCTATTTCATTAATGCAACTGCAGATAGTTTGAGCTGAAGAGGATGTGACAGCAGATGGTGGTGTGAAGCCTTTATTAAAGTGTTTACGCCTAAGCCGAGCTATGGCCGGGCATTCACACAGTATATGATGGGCTGTTTCTGTGCCTTCAAGACAGAGACGGCACATGTTCGATTGGAGACGGCCCATTTTCTTGGGATGATAATGGAGAGAGCAATGTCCAGTAAGGAAGTCAGTTATGATCTAAGCCTTGTGCTTGCTCGTTGAAAGAATGTCTCTAGACCTTTTTTTTGAAAAATTTATAAATTTCTTTGCGAGTTCCAGTATGAGAGCATTTCTAGTCGTTCCCATAGATTAAGGTCTATCTTCATTTGGTTTATAGATAAACCATAGAAGGGTTCAGGTCCCGGAAGTGGAGATTGGGCACCTAGTCTGGCAAGTTCATCAGCGGATTCGCTGTCGGGGATGCCCCTACGTCCACACAAGAGTAATTTTATTGTGTGCAGCGAGCTGCAAGTGTACTTGTAGACAGTTCCAAAGCAGCTTAGACTCAAAACTGAAGGATATAAGAGCTTTGACAGCTGCTTGGCTGTCTGATATTATATTTATTTGTGATCTATGTACGTCATTCTCTGGCACAAAACTCTATTGCAGAGACCTCTGCTTGAAAAGTAGTACAAAGAATATTGTCCAAGTGAAGTGGAGAGTTTTAAGTTATTACCAAAAAGAGCAGCTCCAGCCCCATTTGACATTTCCGTCATGTCAGTGTACCAATCAAGTGAAGACGTTTTCTGTTTTTCTTTTTTTTTTTTTGGTTGCGCCAAAGGATGTGGTAATCAAAGATACTAGTAGCCCGGGCAGCTAGCATGGACGATTCGCAAACCCGAATAATCGATGCCAGGAATGCGCCTACGTACTAATCCACACCCTGCACACTTCTACCACTCTCCCCGCGGGACTGCCGTTAGGTATTACTTCGCGGGGCTGGTTAGCAATTCATGCTATACTTCTTGTGTTGCGGGTTCTGCTCTCCTTGCTCTCTCAATTATTCGGAGCTCTTTTTGTACATTCGTTATGAGTGTACAGATTTCAAGCCAATTCTCCTCTGACCGCAGCATTTGGTCTATAAGGAATGGTGGACTTGGCAGATTGTTTCTCCATTCTGTAAATCGACTGCAGTGGAATATTGCGTGCTCTGTGTCTTCCTCTTGCTCTGGACAGTGTGGACAGAGAGGTGAGCTATCATGTCCGAATCTGTGTAGGTACTTGCGATAGCCGCCGTGACCCGAAAGGAACTGCGTGAGGTGGTAGTTGCAGTCCCCATACACTCGCTTGTTCCAGACTTAGATGGTGGGAATCAGTTTATAGGTCCATCTGCCTTTTGTGCTGCTGTCCCACCTGGCTTGCTACATAGCTAGTGACGTTGCCTTCTCCTTCTGAAGACGTGGTTTGAGGGATGAGAGGATTATCCCAAAGCCTGCGGTCCGGTGTAATAACTTTGAAAGGGTGAGTGAGTGGGATTTTTTTTGGATGAAATCCGAGGAGCAGATCGCTGGCGATGATAGCAGCGGGATTTCCACCAGGATTTTCATATGTCCTACTAGATTGGTGCTATTGTTATTACATAGAAGCTGAAGCTTTATTGCACTAGCAGCTGCAGTCTTCATAATTCTTATGTGTAGTGGTGGAAGGTTTAAAAGAACTTCCAGCGCAGCTGTAGGACAGGGAATACCTACACATGCTAAACATTGCACCTTTTGTAGGGCAGATCGGATGGTGCATCCTTGATGGATTGAAACGTCGTTTTATCGAAGGCACTCGACATGTCTAGAAAAGAGCAGGGGGCGTTTTCCTTCTCTAACAAAGTTTCTTCAATGGTGCTGATTAGATGGTGCAATGCTGAGACCGTCGATTTACCAGGTTGATATGCAAATTGGAGTTTATTTAGAGGGAGTTGTGATAAGGCGGAATTGCCTACATGGACGTGAGGTGAGACTAATAGGTCTAAAGGCCTTAGGGTCTGATTGTGATCTGCAGCTAGCTTGTGGTATGAACACTACATTTACCTTTGTCCATGTTATCGGTATGTACCCGAGTTCATAGCTGGATCTGAAGATGGACACTAGGGATTCCAAAAGAATATCGATGCCGTGTTGAAAAAGGGCAGGGAAGATTCCATCCCCACCAGGAGGTTTGTAGGGCTTCTGCATGGAAATAGCCCATCTGATGGAATCAGAGGGGAAGATTCTTCTAGCAGAATTCCTAGTGTGCCTGTTGGGAGGGTGTTGCATAACTTCATGTAGAAGGGGTGTGTGAGGGTCAGTGGTTACAGAGTCAGGAAAGTGTTGTTTGTAAAAGTAAACCCAGAGTTTCCTTATAGCCCGTTGTAAAGCTGCCGTCACTTTTTTGTAGGAGACCAATTCCATTGCTGTGGTTTATAGAAAGGGCTTTTTGAGCCCTAACAGCTGTCGGAAGATCGTTTATGCTTTCCCTAAAAGTCCTCCAAAAATGTTCCTAAACTTTCATTTTTGGATTTCAAGCTCAATGCTCCACCAGGCAATGGTTCTTATAGTAAGTTACGCGAGGGGAATGCTACGGGCCCAATGGAGGGCTAAGAAAGAGTCTAAGCTGATCCTCATATTGATAACCTCTTCTTAAAGCTGGTCAACCTCGGGTGGAACACGTTTTCAAGCTATGCTAAGTCAAGAAAGTCATAATCAGCTGTAAAAAACTTCAAGCATACGTGCAAAAGCACATGTGCAAGGCTAGAATAGTGGCCAAAAGTACAGGCCAATGGGTAATAAGAGATGGTGCTTCCAAGCCTGTTAATTAGGAGCCATGGCCCAAAGGTTAGTGCATTGAACTAATGAGCGGAGGTTCGAGGTTCAAATCCCACAAAATACCAAAAAGTTTAAAAGTCTTTTCACGCTCCGTTCGAGAGTAATAACTTTCATGAGAAAACCTCTCCATAACAAAGTCTTTTGGATATGGCTCTAAGCTCTGCAGGTCTTTTAAATTTTTGCGAAAAAATATACACGCTCACCACAAATAGTCTCGGAGGCTGGGTCCCGGACCAAATACGATCTGTTGCGCCAAATATTTGTACATTTTGTGTACAAAAAGTTCCTGCTACTACATAAAATCCTCGAATAATGTTTGTTAATTTTATTTTTGAGTTTCGAACAACTGCTCTTTTTCACAGTGATTTTTAAAAGAACAGTATCTACATGTATTTTTGTATTTCCTATCAAAAATGTGCTCATTCTCCGAATTTTATATTTATTCTCTTAATAAAATCGTTCCAAAAACTTATTCTATCATTAGATTACTTTAGCCCATGTTAGCGTATAATTTAAACTTATAACTAAGCCTTATGACAGTTACAATAATATTTACAAAAATTATGATAAAAAAAAAATTAGAATACCCAATGAAAATATGCACTTTAACACGTTTGACTGACGGTGAGATACATGTAAAATAAGAACCGATCTAATGAAAAGAATTATTTAAATGAGCAAAACGTACATAAGAGGAAAATATTTTCAAATGCGAAAGAGTATAATGCGCTGTAGATACGTTGTATCTTAAACCAGTCAAAATGAGTATTTTCTGTTTGACATATGACATGTGGGTCAGTTCAAAGAGATCCATGTATCTCCACAGCGTCAATCGTGCCTATTTATGATGCAAAAATTAATCTAATCGATGTAGAACTTCTCCGTGGGTACATTTTTTAACAGTTGATTGGCCAATCTTCCAAACTCAAAGGCCAACTTCTTTTGTAATTGAGGTTGCATAGCCTCAACTACAAACATTCCATTCTCACGGAGGAATAGATTCGTTGCTTCAGCTAAGAGTTGAAGAGAGAGAAAAAAAAAAATAAATAAAATTTAATTAAGAAACCTTCAACTGACTTCAACTGAACGGATTTTGAAATACTTACTTAAGATACGATTATTATTGAACGCCCTCGAGATGCTCATATCGATTTTCTTTACATCGAGTTCAATGTTCAGTGAATCCACATGCAGATAGGTCCCATCCGACTTCTCTTTTGTCGATACCTTTCCGGTTAGTTTGGCAATGACTCCATCTACAGAGGGGTGGGGGAGACAATATACAAAGTACACTTAATGAAGGCCATGAACCAGCAACTTATCCCACTTACCGAAAACAGCATGGAAATCTCCACTACCTGAAGCCGGAATGATGAGCAACACACCGGAACTGGTGTACTTGGCTTCAATCCTCAGCTTGGGCATCGCAATTTTCGCCTCGAATGGTGCGCCATTCTCACTCAGTTTCATTGTTTTCACTTGAAAATCACTGGCGCCAAAAACTTCCATATTTTTCAAGGTAATCTTATATCCCTGTGGGCCATCGGTCAATTGCAAGGACAATGTATCCATTTTAAACGGCTCCACAGATGGTAGCTGCAATTAGATTGAATATCTTTAACCGGTATCGTACGTATTAAGGTTTCTGACTGACCATGAACTGGTCATTCAATTCATCACGAGGCCACTCCGATTACCATCGTCGGTAGACACTAGGTCTTTTGGTCATTCGCAATGAGAATGCAACAACAAAATGTATCCGACCACAGAGTATGCAGTCATTATTCTCAACTGAGATAATCGCTTTTCAAGTAAATATTTGTGTTAATTGTTAGTGCGACGACGATGACAACGATGAAAACTTGATTGGATGGTAATTCATTCCGAATGTCAGGTCTTATTCAATTAACGGGAAGGAACAGTACTTTTAGAGAACGAATTAAAAACACAAAATGCATCTTAAAGATTCGTGAAGGCCGTGAGATACAATTGAATAATTTTCACTTGGCATGACCATTATTTGCGGTCGGGGTGTCGTGTAGATACTCACAGATCAAAGGTGAGATGTTGGGTAACTTGTTTACATTTTAAGCTTATAGTCGAACGTTTGAATGTATTATGACGTGGGATTGGCCGCTTAATGAATGCGTTACAGTAGCGCAAGTCAAGTGAGAAGAGAAAGAAATTTGCATTTATTTTGTTTATCCCAACAAAGTAGCTGAGATAATTAAGTGTTTCGATGACATAAGTCCTAGCCGTTCGTTATGTCTTTCGGAGAAAGGCGGTGCAGTGTCACAGAGGAACGATCTTTTTAATGAATCTAATTACCTTAAGGGCACTGAGTAGTAGCTCCTGAGGCATACACATACTCGTACTATAGCACAGTAATTAAACGAGCAATTAACGAGAGTTTGTTAAGAGAAAACTGCCTTAACTAATGCTGCTACATAACTGCCAGATGTAACAGAAAAAGAAATTCTTAGCTAAGACAAGAACTTTCGCTCGGTAATGCAGGCTTACATGATGCTTATGTCAGAGTTACACAACTCGAGAGTAAATCGATGTAAGACGGATCGTTGGCCAACACATGTTGCCATTTAGAGCTCAGATTCACAACTTTCAAGACAGTTAACCAAAAAAAAATGGTTTTTAAACATTTCTTGGAAAAAAGTGGGCGTGGCTACCTCCTATTAAGTCCCTATTCTCGTAATCTGTTGAAATTTTTAGATTAAAGCTCGATCGTTGATGGAAATAGCTTCGAAAAAGCAAAATTTTGATTTCTAGAGAAACCGCCCTAAAAGGTGGGCCAGGCCCATTATGAAGCTTGTGTCTCCAATGTGTGCCTAATTAAGTCCCTATTCTCGTAATCTGTTGATATTTTTAGATTAAGGCTCGATCGTTGCTGGAAATAGCTTCGAAAAGCAAAATTTTGATTTCTAGAGAAACCGCCCTAAAAGGTGGGCCAGGCCCATTATGAAGCTTGTGTCTCCAATGTGTGCCTAATTAAGTCCCTATTCTCGTAATCTGTTGATATTTTTAGATTAAAGCTCAATCGTTGCTGGAAATAGCTTCGAAACAGCAAAATTTTGATTTCTAGAGAAACCGCCCTAAAAGGTGGACCAGGCCCATTATGAAGGTTAGGTTGTGTGCCTAACTAAGTCCCCATTCTCGTAATCTGTTGAAATTTTCAGATTAAAGCTCGATCGTTGCTGGAAATAGCCTCAAAAAAGCAAAATTTTGATTTCTGGAGAAACCGCCCTAAAAGGTGGAGGAGGCCCATTATGAAGGTTAGGTTGTGTGCCTAACTAAGTCCCCATTCTCGTAATCTGTTGATATTTTTAGATTAAAGCTCGATCGTTGCTGGAAATAGCTTCGAAAAGCAAAATTTTGATTTCTAGAGAAACCGCCCTAAAAGGTGGACGAGGCCCATTATGAAGCTTGTGTCTCGAATGTGTGCCTAATTAAGTCCCCATTCTCGTAATCTGTTGATATTTTTAGATTAAGGCTCGATCGTTGCTGGAAATAGCTGCGAAAAAGCAAAATTTTGATTTCTAGAGAAACCGCCCTAAAAGGTGGACGAGGCCCATTATGAAGCTTGTGTCTCGAATGTGTGCCTAATTAAGTCCCTATTCTCGTAATCTGTTGATATTTTTAGATTAAGGCTCGATCGTTGCTGGAAATAGCTTCGAAAAAGCCCTTAAAATCGCCCTAGAAGGTGGACCAGGCCCTTTATAATGCTTATACGAATTGTGTCTCGAATACCTGCCTAATTATAGGGTAACTATGATTGGAGTCAACCAGGCGATACCCAGTGTTGTAACTATCAATTGTGGCTACCTCCGCTTGGTAGCCATTGAATACAAGTTACTGTCCTTCCACACTCAACTTCCTAAACCTATAAGTGCGGCTGTTGACCAGAAGACAAATGTAACAGCACTATAAACATGACAGGAGACGAATTCTCTAGATGGAACCAACGATGATGTGATGAACTTCCGGAGCGGATATAATGCCTTACCTGGGTTTCGCCGATAAACTTGGAGCTTAGGATAAGGATTTCCAAAAACTAGTTGTGGTCTTAGAAAACAGATGGTTGCGAATGAGCTCTAAGGGAGCCAACGTCAGCGGTCACACCTCCTACGGCCTCCTACGAAGTAAAAGCGGATGAAAAACTGCGATATCTGCAACGAAAGCAGTGTTTATTTGGATGTGGATTCGTCATTGGAGGCAAGAAGTCTTATGTGTCAAAGACAGGTTCTACGGGCTTTTGGACAAAACATACAAGCAGACCTAGCTATGCCATTAAATTTGTCCTGGATGATTTTAACACAAAGCTAGACAGAGAGGGCATCTTTGGTAGTACAGTTGGAAAGTTCAGCCTGTATGACACCACCTCCTGTAAGGGATTCAGGCTGATCGGCTTTGCTGTGGGGCGAAATGTTTCCCTTAATCCCTTAAGAGGTCGTATGCCGCTAGCATTAAGTATTGAACACAATTGGCAACATTGCCCAAAAACCACCAGAGATACCGCCTCCGAGGGGCTGGGTTTCACTCGAAAACCTCAACGAAACACCTAGCCCAAACCGAAGCCTACAAGGACGGCTAAGGCAACATCGTAGTACAAATGCACTCGATGCTGGGAATATGGAAGAACCTTCTCTGCAGACTGTTTATCGGCAACGACAAATCGAATTCCCCTTTGAGGCAGAATGAACCATTTAACCTGTGGGCGATGTAGACCAAGACTCCTTTCTATTCGACCTGGATGAAGTGAAGATAGCTATGTCCAAACTTAAGTCCAATAAGTCCTGACGGTCTAGCTGCTGACCTTTTCAAAGTGACTGGTGATAACTTGGTAAGGAGCATACACCAACTTATCCGTCATCGTCACTATCACGAAAAAGCTGCAACATCTCAACGATTTTCTGACCCAACAATATCTCCAAGGGACACCTCTACCAGAGAACCGATCAGCAACTAAGAGGCACAATCATCCAACGTTTGTAACGACGAAAAGTGACAGTGGATTGGTCACACGCTCTGAAAATGTGACAGCTAACTACCTAAAGGAACCTTTTAACTCAGGATGGCAGAAGACCTGTCGGACGAACATGTCGCAGAACAGTCAAGTAGGGAGTCTGGCAGTTAGGACTGAGGTGCATTGCCAGAGACCGTACACGATGGCCTGTAGGCATGGAAGAGGTCCTAGGACCCACAAAGGGATAAAGTAGATAAGTAAAACTATGCGGACCTATGCGGAACACTCATAAAGCTTAAGGTCTTCTTACAAGCTAGTGTAAAACTAAGAAATGAAGTTTATGTTTGAAAGGTTTCCATGAATGTAAGTCATGAGCCTTAGAAACGTGGAACAAATCCGCGCAATGAATCAAGTGTGATTTATTGGCCATGGGAGTTGTTAAGATTTTACGATCACCAAAATATATTTTTAAATGTTTCTTAGGTTGTGACGTACAACCGATGTTGACGATGGCATGTCATGATCAAAATCTTAAATTTTGTATAAAACTGTCATCATAGTGACCTGCTTTCGGTTGTGAATCACGTCCATCTAACGTCAGCAATCTAATTTGAAATTTTTTTCTTTTTTTTGGATATCAACCTGAGTGCCCATTTGAATTAATAATAGAGTCTTAGTGATTAATGATTCTGTGAAATTGACGTCATTCGGTTTAACAAAGTTTAAAGAACACGGGTTAATGTGGTGGAGAACTTCTAAAAAAAACACTTCTCTACAGTGTGCCAGTTGAAAGGAAAAAGAGGAGAATTTTTGAAAATAACGAATTTTCTTGTTGAATAGATTTTATCAACATTTTTGCCTATTTTCGTTCAGAAGTTTAGCTAATTTAGTAGACTTTCTTTCCCTATTTTTTTGTCTAACACAATGCAACTAATTTTGTGGTTTCCTTCATTTCTAAGTCCCCTAGCCTTGCAGATAGGTCTTCAGCTTCCAGATAGAATTTACCTAAATAACGATGAAGTGTTCTGATTAGACAGTTGCAGTGACATAAAATGTGTTCTGCTGATTCTTCGTCTTCGTTGCACAATCTGCAGATGCTGTCTTGTGCTATTCCCATAGCCATTAGATGTTTTTTCACTTGACAGTGGCCTGTAAGTAAACCTGTGCCTATACGAATCTGACTCCTATTTAGTTGTAAGAGTTGTTTCGTCCTTTTGAGGAAAGTGTTTGGCAGAAAGATTTTGGCTTGTCTGTTACCTTCAGTTTCCATCCAGTAATGGTTCGCCCTTTCTTTTACCCAGTCTTTGATACAGCTTTTAGCCGTACTCAATGGTAACCCACAGAATGATCTTGGCATTATAAAGTTTGACGCAGCTCCTGTTCTGGCTAGCAGGTCGGCTTTTTCTTTTCCCTCATATCCACTGTGTCCTGGCACCCAAATGAGATGAACTCTGTTTGTGCTGGCTAGCGATATGAGTAATTGAAGGCAGTCCCATACTAGTTTGGATGTTATTTCATAAGCTTTAATTGCCAGTAGAGCAGCCTTGCTATCTGATAAAATATAAATGTTCTTATTGGTTACGGATCTGTTTATATTTTCTCTGATGCATAGTTCTACAGCAAATACCGGAATACGGAGTTACTCTTTTCCATGCATGAATGAATGAAGGTTTTTGTAGTAGCGCCGTATACTCCAGCCCCAACTCCTTCATCTGTCTTGGATCCGTCTGTTTACCATACATGAGAGTTATTGGCAAATTTAGGTTTGTTCTGTTCCCAGTTATTGCGATCTGGGAATGTAACCTTGAAGTTGTGGCTGAAGTTAAATCTTGGCAGACATTTGTCCGTGATTGTTATTCCTAGTAGTTCATTACTGTTGAGCTCAAGTGCAATATCCGAGTGAACTAGTTTGGAGTTTTAGTCATCTTCTGCGATGAGCATGAAGGCATTAACCATAGCTTCTTTCTTTATATGAAGATGTAGAGGTGGTAAGTTAAGAATAACTTCCAGCGCTGCAGTAGGAGCAGTTTTCATTGCACCTGTTGAGCATACACAAGCTAGTCTTTGTAATTTGTTGAGCCTGTCCTGTGTGGACCTTTGCTTTGTTTTATGCCACCATACTGGTGCTGCATATGCTATAATCGGTCTTGCTATTGCTGTATATAGCCATAACATCAATTTAGGCCCCAATTTCTACCAATGAGACTTTTGCTGGTCCATAATGAAATCCTTTGTCTATTGCTTTTGTAAGGTGAGAATTCCAGGTAAGTTTTTCATCCAGTGTAAGGCCAAGGTATTTGACCTCCTTAGAGAATTCTATTGTTTCACCAAAGAGTTTAGGTGGTTTTAATCTATTTCGCTTTCTTCTTTTGGTGAATACAACTGGTGCTCTTTTATGGGTTGACGTCAAAGCCGACTTTTTGGCACCAGTCAGCAACAAGATTCAAGGCCCTCTGGAGGAGATCCGAGATTGTTTCTTCCAATTTACCTCTGATTAATAACGCAATGTCATCTGCGTAGCCTTGAACATAAAAGCCTTCATTGCTGAGTATTTTCAGTAGTTCGTTTACTACGATGGACCATAATAAGGGGGAGAGGACTCCTCCTTGGGGGCATCCTTTCGCAGCAGTGACCCTGAGAACACTAAGGTAGGGAGCGAGAGTACAGCGCTCGAACAGAGTTCACGGCCTTAGAGACAGAAACATTGATCGCAACGAATTGTTGGATTTACACTATTTTAAATCCATCTGACCTGCAGTAAGCATCGAAACAGATATACCACATTGCAATGAGCCAAAGCTTTAGGACCCTCTTATGGAAGATAGGCCTCAAAAAGCTCAAATAGGCGTCCGTACTTCATACCAACATGCTTTTTATACTCAAGTATAATACCGACAGACCTCGGGATCCTTCAGTCTGCCAATAATTCAGGAACTATCTTGTCGTGGGAGCGGAAACAGTCGTAGACGTCCTTCGGAGATCTGAGAAAAATATTTTTGTGACCCGGGGAAGATGCGCATTCTCTGCTTGATAAACGAGTAGTTCTTTCGAGTACCCAATTTAAGTGCTCCGTTTCGCAACTTTCAAGACTATGGTAGGGTCTTCAAAAAAGTTATGGTGGCGGGGGAGACCTCTTTGGGCCTACGCAGTGCTCATACCCCCGAAGTGGGTTACTGACATCGGTTTGCCAGCCCCTCGTTCTAGGGGTTTCAGAAGGACCAATTCCTTATATAAGGAGAGTTCTTCCGTTGGGGTAACTTCCGTACGACATAAACAAAATTTAGCTACGAAGCAACCAACCTACCATTGATGACCGTGGCAAACGTAACAAGGCCAACGATCTTCGGATCAGCACGTGGAATGTTAACCGGCCGCATGCAGCCGAAAATTTAGAAGACGTCCTAGATGCTACAAAGCAGAAAGCCATCTAGGAAGTCCGATGAGATGGGCCGGGCAAAGAAGGATGAAAAACTGTGACAACTACGACGGAGATTGCTACATAGAACAGAAGTACTGCTTATTCGGGTGCGGATTTGTTATAAGCGGCAGGCTTAGGCACGAAGTCTTGCGCATTAAGCGACGATTCGCCAACATAAGCCTAATATGCGCTCATGCCTCTGCAAAGGACAAGGACGACGCCACCAAAGATTATTTCTACGAACCCTCGGCAAGACCTATGAGCGAGCGTCTAGACGATTTTAGCGATTTTTAGATAGGAATGGAGGACATCTTAGATATCACAATTGGAAAACAAAGCCTTCACGACTCCACATTTGGCAACGGACTTAGGATTACTGACTTTGCTGCGAGCGAAACGTCACAAGCACGCGGTTTTCTCATTGCAATATTTCCAAGGGGACAGGACTAGCTCCTGATCATGAAATTATCAAGCAAATTCATCAGATTGCGATGGGCGGAAGGCATGCCTCCAGCATTCTGAATGTCCGAGGCTTCAATATCGATTCAGATCGTAAGCTCTACGAGCAAAGGGGACGAGAAGAACATCGGCTTCTCCAGAAGAAGATAAAAAGAGCACGATAGGCACGCGATTGAAGATATCGAGAGGTCATGCCCCAGGAACAATGTGCGGAAGTTTTGCCAGAAGAAAAGTCTCCCCGACATCGCGTACAAGATTTTACCTGTCATATTGTGTGAACGCCTAAGGTCTGGTATAAGTCTGGTTTAAGGCCAGGAAAGTCCACAGTCCATTAAATTTTCACACTTTGGCAGATCCTGGAGCACTTATCGATCGACAGGATTTATAGGGACAAGCTATACAAAGCTGAGAAAAATTCTTCGTAAGATACTTGGTTCCATTTGAGTTGACGACGAAACATACGAAGTGTACAGAGACATCGACCTTAAGATGGCTAGGACAGGTATAGCGATTGTACATCGAATTTAACTAGGAAATACAACCCAGTAGAGGACGACCTCGCCTGAGGTGGCGCGCACAAGTAGAAGGCGACCTCAACCAGTTTTCTATGGACTAGGTTAACCCCGAAATTCAGCGTCAGCTAAGTGGTAGGTAAGTTCGATGTTCGCGAAGGGTCATACTAGTAAGCCCATACTAGCTGATAGCATAACCTAACTTAGCGTCTGAAGAAAGAACTTACTTACTTACTTAAGATGGCGCTACAGTCCGGGGTGGACCTTGACCTCAACCAACAAGCGTCTCCAGCCAGCTCGATCTTTAGCCAGCTGCCTCCAGTTTCGCACGCTAAGTTGGTTGTGGTCCCCTTCCACCTGCGTGCGCCACCTGAGTCGCGGTCTTCCTTTACTGGGCCGTCCCTCGGGAATGGATTCGAAGATTTTCCCGGCCGGAGCATTTGAGTCCATGCGCTCTACATGACCCAGCCACCTCAGTCGTTGGACCTTCACCCTTCTGGGTCCAGGTCGATGTCGCTGAACAGCCCATACAGTTCGCTGTTGTATCTCCTCCTCCATTCACCGTCTATGCAGACGGGACCAAAAATCACCCGAAGAATTTTCCTCTCGAAGCAGCCAAGAGCGACCTCATCCGCTTTTGACAGGGTTCATGCCTCTGCGTCATAGAGCAGGACTGGGATGATTAAAGTCTTGTATAGGGTCACTTTAGAGAGGGCTTTGCTGTTCAATTGCCTTCTTAGCCCAAAGAAGCAGCGATTGGCAAGAGTTATTCTTCGTTTGATCTCAGCGCTGATGTCGTTCTCTGAGTTCATAGCGGAGCTTAGGTAGATAAAGTCCCTAACTACCTCGAAGTTATATCTGTCTATAGTGACGTTCTGTCCGAGACGTTGATGTTGGTTGTCCTTCCTTGTTGACAGTATATACTAGTCTTGCCCTCATCGCCGCTTCCGCCTCAATACTCACGAACGCTCCACTGACGTCAAGCTGCGTTCTTCCGATTATGTCAATATCGTTGGCGTATGCGAGTAATTGGACGGACTTTTGAAAGATTGTGCCTCTGGTGTTGGCGCGTGGGTTTTGCACAATTCTTTCAAGAACGATGTTAAGGCAGCGTGCATTCTCCATCGTCATCCTGCACAAACGGACGAGTTTGACAGTAATGCCACAACTAGACATGGCTCTGTATAGCTAGTCTCTACAAAGGCTGTCATACGCGGCCTTAAAATCGATGAAAAGGTGGTGTGTATCGATTTGAAGTTCCTGGGTTTTTTCCAAGATCTGCCGCAATCTGAATATTTGGTCGATGGTGATATGATGGTATTTTGTGAATGAGTTGGTGCATGCTCCTTACCAAGCCATCCCCGGCTGCATTGAATAGCTCGGCACTCAGACCATCAGCTCCAGCAGCTTTATTAGATTTCATCTTAGATATCGCTATCTTAACTTCATCCAGGTCGGGGGGACGGGAATGTTGGTTATCATCGTCCAGATTGAATGGTTCGTTCTGCTTGACAGCGGAATTTTGGTCATCGTCTCCGTTATACAGCCTGCAGTAATAGTTCTTCCATATCCTCAGCATTGACTGCGTTTCCACTACGATGTTCCCTTGATCGTCCTTGCGGGCTTCTGTTCGGGCCTTGTAGCCTTCGCAGGTCCTTTTTACCCTTTGGTAAAACTTCCGAACCTCATTCCTGCAGTAGCATCTCTCTATTTCCTCGATCGCGCTCTTCTCACGCTCTTTCTTTGTCCTCCAAAGAAGCCGGTGTTCGTCTCTCCTCTTCTGCTCGTAGAGCAGTTCTAGTCCTTCTATGCAGCGCCGCTTTGTGTGCGTCGTGTATAAGAAAGAGATGGCTATCTCAATGGAATCAACGGTGGCGTCTCATTTTCCACAACGGAAACAACACCTTATCTGGGCTTCTTCGACATAATCGAAGCTCTGGTCGATAAGGATTCTTCAGGTACTAGTTAGGGTCCTAGAAAAGAGATGGTGTCGGATGAGCCCTTAGTGGGCTAACGGCAGCGCTCACATCCCCGAAGTGGGTTACTGTCATCGGTTTAACCGGCCCCTCGTCCTAGGGGTCTCAACAATGGACCTGCCCCCCAGGTTGGAGGTTGTGCCGTTGGGGTAACTTCGCTATCACGTAAAAAAATTTTAGTTATGAGAGAGACACATCATGCCACGGATAATGGATCTCAAATGGCAACACGACCCGGAACGTCAAAGGACTATGACGGCACTATCTTCAACAAATCCGTCCAGCTGCTGGGATACGAAGACGATATTGATATCATCGGCCGCTCCCAGCGTGCCGTCATAGAGGCTTTTACGGCAATTGAGGAACAGGCGAAACGAGTCGGTCTTGAGGTAAACGAGGACAAATCAAAGCACGTGTTGTCAACAAACAAAGCAGCATCTGTCCACCGCCTAGGACAAAACGTCACTGTTGACAGCAGTAACTTCGAAGTAGTTAAGGAGATTACCTACCTCGGAGTAAACATCAACTCCACGAACGACACCTTGGTGGAGATCCGACAAAGACTAACCCAAGCAAACCGCTGCTACTTCGGTTTAGCGAAACAACTGAGTTCAAAACTCCTAACTCGGAAGACAAAATGCGTGCTCTACAAAACACTTATCCTGCCAGTTCTGCTCTACGGTGCCGAGTGCTGGACGATAGGCAGGAAAGCAGAGCAGATTTTGAATACGTTCGAGAGAAAAATTCTTCGTCGAATTTTCGATCCCATATGCGAGGAGGGCGATTGGGGAAGAAGATATAACCGCGAACTTTATAAGCTGTATCAAGATGTGGATGTAGTCCGGAAAGCCAAAACACGTCGACTACACTGGCTCGGCCACATCGAGCGAATGGACAATAATGCTCCTGCTAAGAGGATCGTCGAATCCCAGCCCTCAGGTTCGAGACGACAAGGAAGACCGAACCTCCGTTTTAAGGACCAAGCTATCGCGGATGCCAGAGCGCTTGGTTTGGAAAACTAGAAGCAGCGTGCCCAGGATCGAAGAGGATGGAAGGCTGCTGCTGTGTCTCAGGGAGGGCCCCCAACGGGTTGGGAGCCCGTTGAGTTAGTATATAAGAAAGAACTACCTACGAAACTAAATGCGCATGTACTCCAGTCATTGTTTTTAAAAATATCGCTGACGTTACACTAATCCTCATCAAGACGCCCCGGCGATTATAGACGGCAACTGGAACAACGTGTTTACCAATTACTCCAGCACTTTAATCTAATGCCTCAGCAGTAAGGTAGGTACCTCTTAAAAGCCATAATAACTTCCAATTACATTTTCCTAGAATCGATTAGTAATAACCGCAGAAATTAGCTTTTGAAGTCACTTGTACTCAACTTAAAAAAAAAAAAAGTAAATACAATCTTCTGGAGCTGAATCGTGATGAGGCATCACGATTAGCAAGTTTTTCCCTGCCGTTCCTCTCTCTCTCGAATCCATTCATTTACACGAGACTTTCCACGTTTTTCAACTTTCTGTCGTCACTCGAACCCGACTGGCGGATATTACGCAACAAGTAACAAATCAAGAAAACCAATCCCCCTCCCGATTGGAAACACGCTCCTGTAAAAGATAGTCTCTCCGTTGATACCTTACTCACACTATCGTTGCGTTTCTTAAACACTTGATGCATTCGATTGCGCTGCCTGATAATTACCCACACTGACCACTCGTACTTACTCGACGATTAACTTGAAAAAAAAAAAGATTGAAATACACATTCGTGCGGATCGTATGCCATAAACCGGTGGGGGCTATGAGATTTTGCAATTTCTCTTGCAATCCATCGATCCTATATGTTACGAGATCGATGTACCGCTCCTATGCGTGATGCAAGTACTTAGTGTCAGCTTGTCCTTTTGAACTTACCTCGATTTCTGGAATTCCATTTGCTAGATATGGCCTCAGATGCTGCAGTGAACCTTTGAAGCATTCCACGATCGCTGGGTCATTGCGTTTGCACGGTTTAATGTATTCAGCTGCAATAAAAATTTGAAATTTTTAATTTTATTAATTTATTACAAAATCGAACGAAAATGTATTTCTTTTGGTTACAAAGAAAATTCAAGATATCTTGAATCAACCTGTGTATCTGTGTATCTGCGATGGATGACCTTAAACTTGGGTGATATACATACAGAGTAGTGCCTGAAGAATGTCGTATCTGTTGGCACTATCTTTGTTTTTTTAGGTTATACACAGAGCTCATAAGTTTGTCGATAAATGAGAGCTTCTTGGGATTCACAAAAAAAATTGGTGATCTTGACCTTCGGCAGGTTATTTTTAATAAGCTGGGTGTGTGCATTGGAAGCATTGGAACTTGTTTTGCATGAAGGTGCTAACTGATTTCATCGCATGACAGGCGTTTAATGATGCCTCCTTAGCTCGGAATACTACAGATAGTGTTTCTAGATGAATTTTAGAATGGAACTGCTAATGAATTTAAAACAAATTTGTGTATTTAGCTTGCATAGATAAAGCTGTGTTGCATGTTTCTTAGGGCAAACAAAAAGGTGTGAGTTAGTGTCAAGAATTCAAACTCACACTACCTTCCGTTGTTATACTGGAGACATTTGTATCTATTTATTGATCTTCAGGGCTATAGTGGTTATAGATTCATTATTCAACCCATTCATGATGATTCACATTAATCGTTAGTGACTTCAATTCACAAGAAAAGCGAAACTTCATTTTGGAAGAGAATTCTTGAGACCCATGTGCCAAGGTGTACTTGGGTGGTCCTAATTTGTATGTAAAACATTTGATCTGTGGATCTGTGAATTTCAAGCAGTTAAACAGAATAACAATCAATTTACTGCGGCTGCATATAAGGTGCCATCAATAATTATGTGCGGTACGGCATTCCCGATACGTATTCGGAGTTTTGATTTCGGAAGAAAAGATTAAAACCCGATTCGTGCGTCGAGCTTTTTGATAAGATTTCTCCGCGAATTGAGTCGATGTTGTCATGCCGTAATTTCGCCGTAAACGAGCACATTTTATAGTAAAATTAACCATAATTTGCTGGTTTTGAAAATAGTCGAGGCTTAGTGACGTGAGCATGCTTTGTCCGTTAATCGATCTTTAAACAGAGATGATACTGTTTGCAGCAAGAGTGGCCACTCAGCTAACCTAATCAAGGAAGATTGAGTATCTAGTAGGTCTAATTTTTTGATCCGAAACTTGTCCTTACAGGCAATATAAGGGATAGTAGAGGCTTAAGAGTAAGATAGATCCCCTTGGGTAAGGTGTGGTTTTTTGAGAGACAGTATGCCCAAGAGTCACTTGTGTGAGTGTATCACCTAGCAGGGGCGGTAAGAGGAACGCCGCACTGACTGCTGGTAAGAAAATCTTTATCTGCTTGCTCTCTAGCACCTATTTATTGAAAATGAAGCCAGAAAGGCCCTATACTCGCTTATACAGATGATGTTGTTTTGGCCGTCTCGGGAAAGCACCTAAATACTCCTACAAAAAGCTCTAAATAAGCTCACTAGAGGGGCAGTTCGGTGTGGTCTGGGTGTAAACCCCCACAAAACTGAACTAGTACTCTTTTCAAGGAAATATAAAATTCCGCTAGTCGACCTTCCCTCTCTTAATGGAACCAGCTTAACTTTCTCTGTCCAGGAAACTGCAGGGCAGACGAACTCGTCAGACAAGGCACTACTCTAAGGACTCTGTCTGATAGGCAGTCCCTGGGTATGCCCCTAGCTACATGTAAGCATCTACTAAAGCTGAATGCTATTAGCAAGACCAAGCTCAGATGGGAAAACGTGTCAACGTGTCTCATCTCGAGACAGATCTGGCTCAGGCTGGATCATAAACGCAGTACCGAGTTGGTCAAACTAAACCGATCACAGATCAGCTGCGTTGTTGGTGTTCTCACTGGACACTGGCCTTATAGGCCAACATGCTAAAGACTTTGCCTCTTTTCAAACGACTTCTGCAGAAGCTGCAGAGACGAGGAGGAGGAAAGCATCCCTCACCTCCTATGTAACTGCCCAGCTCTATCGCATAAAAGAATGGTCCATTTAGGGTCCCCCTTCCTTGAGGTCCTTGGTGACATAGCGTCCTTAGACGTCATGCGCATCTATCGCTTTATCAAAAGCTCTGGTTGGTTCTGTTAGTCCCTGAGTAGCGAATTGGTTTTGATCCATGGTATCACAAAGGACCTTTATTGGTCTAAGTGTGTCTGCACTCCCGTACGGACAGCCAAGCCAACCTAACCGAACCTTCTCTGATAAAGCAAAATATTTGGGTCTTATCCTGGATAGGAAGCTAAGTTGGAAACCTTATATTCAAGAAAGAGTAAAGAAAGCTACAGTAGCACTTTTCTCTTGCAAGAAAACCGTTGGGAATAAATGGGGACTACAACCTCGAATTACTCACTGGCTCTACACCTAGATCATTAGACCGATACTCACATACGGGGTGATTGTCTGGTGGACAGCCTTAGATAAAGCCATAAATCGCGATTATCTAAGCAAGGTCCAACGTACAGCTTGTCTGTGCATAAGCGGATCATTACGTACAACTCCCTCCGCGGCACTGGACATAATATTCCATCTATTACCCCTCAATATACATAGCAAGCAAATGGCAGCGATTGCAGCCGTTCGCCTTGAAGCTACCCAACAGTGGTCAAGAAAAGAATTCGGCCACGCCTCTATTCTGAATAAATTCAAAATCTCTCCCGAAAACACGGACTACACCATACCACGTCTAAATTTTGAGAAGAACTTCCTTGTCACCATTCCTTCCAGATCATGCTGGGAGGACGATGCATTTTTAGAACATGATGCTATTCACTTCTACACTGACGGGTCAAAGACCTCTCTCCTTCCGTCTTCCAAATCATTGTAGCGCGTTCCAGGCGGAAATAATGGCGATCAAAGAAGCCCTATCTTGGCTTAAGAAAAACGTGATATCTGCTAGAGATATCCTCATCTTTTCAGACAGCCAAGCAGCATTCAAACCCCTGGAATCGACCTCTATAAACTCTTTAGTAGCTCTAGACTGCCGTTCGTCTCTTGTGGAGATGGCTGAGCAGTTCAATATTGACCTGAACCCAACACAGGTCGGGGCATAGAGACATTCCAGGGAATTGTAAGGCCGATGAACTCGCCAAAGAAGGAACAACTATACCCATCTTGCCGGGCAAGGACACCTTAGGTATTCCAATCGCTACTCGCAAACTTAAACTTAAACTGGATGCTGTCAAGGGTACAAATCTTAGCTGGACAAGTGGATCAGCATGTTTAGCGACAAAATAGATTTGGCCAAAGCTGGATCTAAAACTCTCTAAGAATTTGATTTCTCTCAATAGACTGCATATCGGCACCACAATAGGTGTCATCACTGGACACTGTCTAATAGGCAAGCATGCATGGATGAAGAAGAGGAGGAAACTATTCCACACCTTCTTTGTTTCTGCCCAGCTCTCTCCCGTAGAAGGAAGCTTCACTTAGGAGCCCCCTATGAATATTGACATCAAGAGCCTCCTACGCTTCATAAGAAGCTCTAATTTTAATACGAGTAGGTGGAGGGAGGGTTCTCCCATGATCCACGTGGTATCACAACGGACCTCATTGGTCTAAGTGTGCTGGCGACTCCTAGCTGGCAGCCACTTCAACCTAACCTAACCTAAGGCCCTATACTGCCTAAGAGCAGAGTTTGGGTGGTAGGTGCTTTTCAGTGAGAACTCCATTGATGAAAGTCTAGGTAGTCTTCTCGGCAGCATTTTGGAACATCGTGAGCAAGAGCTTGACAGTGCTACGGATTTGTAAGCACCGATTTCGGGATCTTCTCTCGGACCGCCTTGAATAAAACAGTGGTGCCACTCATTGTCATATATACACCAGGTCTCTTATCAATGATCTTTCTGGAGTCAGAGTTTATTCTAGCGATGCTCGGATTAAGTACTTTGCTCATTGGGGTGAGCTAATTACTGTCTTTCAGGCGCAGATTGCGATCCTTCTAAGGAGAATTGAAGATTCAAACCTTGGACGCTGTGATGCAGTGGTAAGTTCGTTGGACTACTGCATGGAAAGTTCGTGATTTGAATCCAAGAAAACTCGAACAGAGTTTTTCGTAGTCCCACCTCTCGTGAATGTCTGACAAACGTCCGAGATAGAATTAACTGCCAGAGGAGCTTCTCAATTGGATACGACATTATACGTAGGTCTTCTTATTCGTGCGAATAATAAAACAGGAACGATACCGAGAAGCAAGGTGCTACGTCCTGTATAGTCCTTTCTGCTGAGATAGTCAAGCTGCTATCATAGCCTGCTCTGCTGTTGTAGTTACTTCCAAAATTGTGCAGGAATATGTCGTTAAGCTAATCAGGCAACGTAACTCTGGGATGCTGACCTGGGTTCAGCCACGCGGGGTACGGGGTAAAAGATGAAAAGATGCTTTTCCAAGGAAAGCAGTAGCTGACGCCACGCTCGTTGGTTCGCAAGCCTGAAATGACTGAGCTGCAACGTATCCAGAACCACGAATATCATCTAGGAGATTGGTAGAGGGCAGGTCTACAACTTGAGAACGTTAGTGGGTCCCGTCACTAGCTTTAGTCCCTCAAATGATCATCTTAAAACCAATAGTAAATATAAGAGGCAGTGGTCTGGTCTATGGAAATGCTACCTTGAGAAGGACGAATCGGATTTACATTTTATATGTGAGTCCCCGGCCTTCATCGCATCGGAATGGATACCTTAAGCAACTTCTTTCTTCAGAAGCACCAACTGATTGCGAAAGCTTCCGGCAGACCTAGATATTACGGATCGGTGGATAATAGTTGACAAGCTGCGAACGGTTCGTTACGACAAAAAACAATGAACCATCGGGTCTAAGTGTCTATCGTCTTCGGATAACCCTTCGCCAAATAAAGAACAGGTCAATGCTGTCAATACTGTGGGTGCCGTGGTTCAGTAGTTAGTGAGTTGAACTACTGAGCGGGAGGTTTGGAGAAAACACCGAAAAGTATTTTCACGGTCCTAGAGTAATAAATGCCATGGGAAGCTTCTTAATTGGCCTTTCACATATAACTTTCAACAGTAGGTAGGTTCCTTCCACTTTTGCGGAAAAATGTAACACGTCAACACGAAAGGAAGCTGGAACGTGGGCCATGTACGGTCTGCTGCGCTGCTTCTAATCGTCAATCAAGAGTATAATACATCTACTGATCAAGCTAGTGTAGTGGCTTTCATCTTGGCAGATCGATGACAAACCAAATCCTCAGACTGAGGAGAATCCAGAGACTAACAAGCTGTTTAGTCCAGATGGAAACCTTTTCATTGACTTTAAAGCTTCGTATGATTCCGCATTCATAGTTTAGAAATCTATAAGGCGATGACTGAATTTGGGATACCGGCAAAACTCATGTGTATCTATGGCACTTCAATGTGCTCCGTCATGCACAGTTTGACCGTTGTCCCTTTGAATCGTTTTAAACATGCAGCTGCTTTCTCTCAAGAGATGCGATATCATGAGGCGATGGACTAGTGCTAACACGGAAGGCACTGGAATAAACTGACAACATCAACATCATTGATTGGTGCCAGTGGGTTGATGTAGAAACGTCATTATTCCTTACTGTAGCCTTGAGGTAGTTAACGAGATCAACAGCTTTGAAGTCAGCATCAAGTCCTAGAATGACACCTTAGTGCAGATTGGTGAAGGCGAAGGCAAACGAGCCTTTATATCATATATCAAGGCCAAGGGATCACGAATGCCAGAGTGATGAAGATTACCTTCTTTCGGAAGAGAATCTTCGCGGGACAGACGCCCCCTTTAAGTAAGTAAGTACAACTTGCTTATCTTCAGTACTGTGGATGAGAGCACAAGCCTTATTTACAGAACTCCGAAGTTATGCTAGGCTGATTTTAATTGCAACGCAGTACTCTAGTCAGAGATGCCCGTTGGCCTTATTAAGCAAGGTAGAAGGGGGATACTAATCTCAAACGGCGAGGATCAGTGTTAAGGGAGATCTTTTACAGCAAATGACGGCAGACAGTGGTTCCACCTAATAGGCTGATGGCCTTAAAGTATGTCAGCGTCCTTAATGCTTGAAGATCCAACAACTGTAATCGGTTCTCGTAGGGAGGTAAGTTCGACCCATTGGCATTTCAGGCCAGACCACGTAAGACGAAACGGATGAATCTATTCGTTGAAAGTGGACCAGACCTAACTGGTCTGACGAAGGTCATACAAAGAGATTTTGTGGCGTAGAAGTTAGAAAATTCCTTAAACCAATTTTTAACAAAGCCAAGAGCTGAGTTAGCTCTGTTTATTATGTTGTCAATGAGAGAACGGAAACTGAGCTTAGTGTCACCGATATCTAGGTGCGAAATTGAGGGTACTGTCGGGATAATCTCATTGTTAATAGGCATGTTCTTTGAGGCACTTACTCACGTTGACCTGTGAGAGTTTTTGACGACACCAGATGAAGAACATGTTAAGGTCGCTTTGCAGTGAATAGGAATCAGCGGTGCATAAAACATTTCTAGATCAGATTCAGTAATGACAAGCTCAACGGCGTTTATTATCAAAAAAAAAGATCAGTGGCCCCAATTGATTACCCTGAGGCACTCCTGGGGTGTTTTGAAAAGGAGTATCTGAACAGAACCCTATACTGACGACCGTCCAGATAAGACCTAAGCCATAAAGTAGATATAGGGGGCAACATGTATAACACCTGCCTGAGCGAGGGAGTTTTTCCTGATCAATGGAAGAAACGGAGACTCGTACTAATACCCAAGGGAGGTAAACCAGCAGGAGATCCATCAACCTACCGCCCGCTCTGTATGTTGGACACGGCGGGAAAAGTCCAGAAGCGTATCATCGGCAACAGGTTGGAAGCAGCAATTGAAGAAGCAGGAGGACTATCAGAACACCAGTACGGGTTTCGAAAGGCACGTTCGACTGTTGATGCCATTAAGGATGTGGTTGACACAGCGAAAAGGGCCATAGAAGGAAGACGATGGAGAAGAGGTGCAAAGCAGTACTGTTGCGTCATAACGCTGGACGTCAAAAACGCTTTTAACACCGCGAGCTGGAAACATATCCTTCAAGCGCTACGAAATATGAGAGTATCAACTTACATTAGGGATATTCTGAAGAACTATTTCCGACAAAGAGTGCTCTGCTCTATGACACAGATGATGGTGTGAGGGAAATACACAATTACTGGAGGAGTACCCCAGGGCTCGGTCCTGGGACCAATGCTATGGAACCACATGTACGATGGCGTCTTTCGTCTTCAAGTACCAGGTGAATCAAAAATTGTGGGATTTGCAGACGACATAGGCATAGTGGTCACAGCAAAACTGCTGGAAGAAGTGGTTCAAATTAGCAACGAAACAATTTCAATTGTTCGACGGTGGCTATCATCAATGGGCCTCACGCTAGCTGAACATAAAACTGAAGCTGTACTAATTAGCAGTAGAAAGCAACGAGAAACCATTACTCTCACAGTAGGTGGACACGAGATAGTATCCAAACCAGCCATTAAATACCTTGGTATGTAAGCAACAAATCCTCTCGGGCGTGCGCCTCCATTGCGCGGATTATGCCGAATATAGGAGGACAAAGATACAGCCGCAGACCAAAGTAATTACATCCGTAGTGCTTTATGAATCACCAGTTTGGGCCGGAGATATGAAAGAGACCTCATACAAAAAAAAAACTACAGCAGTAAATCGATTATGTGCACTATGAGTGAGTAGCGCTTTCCGCACAACCTCGGACCATGCAGCCTGTGACATCGCAGGAATGTTACCCATCGGTTTATTGGCGGAAGAACTGCAGAAAAAGTTCCTAGGGAGGAGGCAGGACTGGTTACCCTACGGTGAAACGGACACAACAGGAAGAACCACAAGTATGATAGAGTGGCAGCAACGCTGGACCCTTTCTTCTAAGGGCCACTGGACTTATCGCCTTATCCCGATCACAGAGACCTGGGTAAACCGCAGACATGGTGAAGTTAACTTCTACTTAACGCAACTGATTACAGGACATGGGTGTTTCCGAGCATATTTATTTAAATGCAGGAACGATGACTCTCCCACTTGCCCATCGTGCAGTGATATTCCCGAAGACGTGGAGCATGTATTCTTTCACTGCTCAAGATTCCACGTACAAAGAGAAGCACTACAAACAGCACTTGGAGAAACACCAACTCCAGAGAATTTGGTACAACACATGTTGGAATCCGAGGATATGTGGAATGCAGTGAGCCTATGCCAAGGATATATGTCAAGAGCTGAGGAGATTAGAACAAGAGAGAAGAGAAAGCGAAGAATACGCAATGAACAATATAGCGGTAGCAAGTGGAAACGCAGCTGCGTACCAAGATGTACCCATGCAAACGTACAGACAGGCGGACATACGTACATACATGGGCTCACAACAGCGGAGAGCCCAAGAGGAAGAAAACCCTGGATCATAAGAAGGAGAAGACATGATGTCAAAAGCTGCCCTACGAAGAAATGCCTGAGTGGCGGTACCGTAGGGGAATCAGGACAGGGTTGGGGGGGTGTTTTAGCCACGTAAACATGCAGGAGCATGGAGTCTGGCATAACTCGCGTAGCACGGGCTACTGAGTATATAAGCGCATCAAAAAAAAAAAGGGGTGCCCACCCAGCGATTTAAGTTTGAGGAGATTTTGTCAAACGCTTTACTAAAATCAGTTCCCACGACGCGACGCAAATTTCTTTACAGTTTCTAACGCACTCAAGATGTTAGAAACGAATTTAGTAAGACTAGTGGTTGTAGATCTGGCCTTTACGAGCCCGCGTTGTTTTGCAGAGAGCATTGATTTGCAATGAAAGAGTATTGAGTTGTAAAGGATGCTATCCAAGGGCTTAGGTAGCCCTGAGAGCTTAGCAATAGGCCTTTCGTTGGAAACATCACTTTTGCATCCCTTCCTATGGATGGTGGTGATAAATGAGTCTTTCCGCAATTTAGGGAGAACTCTGTATGCAATTTATAGCTGAATAAGGGCAGAAGGGGGCTGGGCAGAATGTACTATCTATTATCCAAGTAATTATGTAAAATTTTAAAGTGTATCTATCCATAAATAGATTTTTGGTACTAATATTTTCAAGTCATCCACTTTAACCTACAAAACCTTCGTGGTTCCCTTCAACTACAACCTTGTTTCTCCTACTATAAGTACGCCTAGATTTTCAAATAAACGTCCTTAACGAAGGCCAAGCAAAAACATCTCCAAGTAGCTTTACCTATCTCACTCGTATCTTCAACTAAAATGAGTTTTGACACAATTAATGGTGATAGTAAGCTAATATCCACCAAAACACAATTTATTTGATTTTCCCAATTGACTTCGTAACCAAATATCTGATTTGACCTTAAATAAGAGATCGTTTCAAAAAGATCTCAATAATGCCGCCCGTTTAGCTATCGTTAATTTATTAACCACTTCAGCCGACTCAAGAGGTGTATCGTTGAATCATTTACACCATCATACGTCGTTTAAAAATCAACTGCTCGCGCGTACACAAATTTTTTTTTTTTTTTGTTTGATTTTGCAACTTCGAATAAATAAATGTCAAGGAAACCGAAATTAATAATACTTCAAGCGTAAGAGAGAGAGAGAGTGGCCAAGCCAAATTAATCCATCGATAAGTATGCATGGATGCAATCACCACAGTCTAAGGCAAATAAATCATTGCCAACATAAATGCCAACCGATCACAATTCCCCGAAATGTCCAACTCCAGACATCATCATCATCGTTCGGCAACTCAAAGTTCAAGGTAGTCAAATGCGACAGCAGCAGTCAACAGTAGAGGAGTAGCTTGTATCTTTTGTATTTTTTTTAGCTAGGCACACACACCCCCTGAGAATCACTTGAAAATAAAATCGTTTTCTGTCACACTTGCCCGCATCCGAGACAATAAACGAATAACAATTCGAGATGTTTTTATTTAGACCATTCTAATTGAGGGATACCACATGTGACCGAGAGTCCCGAGATGCGACGAGACGATATTTAGCTCCCTTGTGCCGGAAGTTAATTGAGGGACTTCTGCCTCCGAAGAAAGTCTACACACAACCAGCACATTTATAATTTATTCCAATTGAAAGCGAAAGTATCTCGAATCACTATCCATCACCAGAGAATAGAATACAAAAAAAATGTAATGAAACTTACGGATATCATTGTTAGCGGCGAGAATCACTTGACACACTGTTAGGACTATTATGGATTTCCACATTTTGAATCGGTTTTATGGGTTTCCTTTCCGGTGGTAGGCTTAGACGGGACGAATATCTGTATCGTGGAGTCTGACGATGCGCGCACAAAGATCACAGACTTAAAAGTCAAACTCGATGCTGCACCACTATTTATCTGAAAGATACACACGTCTCGAGCTGATGATGACGATCAGCTGCAGACTAGAGATCATATGTAGCTTTTATGATGAGCTTTCACTATCTCACAGCAGTGAGATGGTGCGTGCAGTCGTTGATGTTGGCAATGCCGGGTTTTGAATGGTAGTTGCTCATAAAAGGCTGGGAAAACTTGATTGTGGCTGTATGGGTATGGAAATTGCGAATGAGTAACCACCACCGAGCCGATGGTGGTGGCAGCAGAGTGTCTGGTGGATCGGTTTAATAAAAACCTTCTTTATGGGGTAACGAATGAATTATGAGAGAGCTTTGGTGTACGCAAGTGCCCTTTCATTTGAACCGCAGTGCCGCTTTCAGTGTCACCTGGGGCAGTTTTCTGCATTTGGCCACGAGGCGTTTGACAGTTTTAGATACTTTTGAGATATTTTTCTTTTTTCATGTTTGATTATCTTGTGATTGAGACAACGTACATACATTGTTGGTGGCTTTAGTACTGAAGGGGACACTAGGAAGGTGTAAGGGACTGGAGTTTGGCTTGGTATGATATGGTGAGGAAGGTGCACTTTAGGTGGCTTT
This sequence comes from Blera fallax, assembly GCA_946965025.1. NCBI lineage: Eukaryota > Metazoa > Arthropoda > Insecta > Diptera > Syrphidae > Blera > Blera fallax. Next base: position 100,007,546 of record OX337244.1, read on the forward strand.
TTGGTTCATTGTGATTCCCTATATATTCTCTATCGGTCTTAAAACAAAGCAACCTATACCCTTGACGAAACGTATAAGGTTAAAGAGTGGAACTTGCGCCACTCGGCCTTACAATCCTCTGGAATGTCTCTATGCCCCGGCACCAAACACAGGTGAATATTGAACTGCTCAGCCATCTTCACAAGAGACGAACGGCAGTCTAGAGCTACTAAAGAGTTTATAGAGGTCGATTCCAGAGGTTTGATTGCTGCCTGGCTGTCAGAAAAGATGCGGATATCTCTAGCAGATATCACGTTTTTCTTAAGCCAAGATAGGGCTTCTTTGATCGCCATTATTTCCGCCTGGAACACGCTACAATGATTTGGAAGACGGAAGGAGAGCTTAAGGTTAAGCTTATCAGAGAAAATACCTGCACCAACTCCGTCTTTGGTTTTTGACCCGTCAGTGTAGACGTGAATTGATTCATCTTCTAAAAATGCATCGTCCTCCTAGCGTGATCTGGAAGGGATGGTGACAAGGAAGTTCTTTTCAAAATTTAGACGTGGTATGGTGTAGTCCGTGTTTTCGGGAGAAATTTTGAATTTATTCAGAATAGAGGCGTGGCCGAATTCTTTTCTTGACCACTGTTGGGTAGCTTCAAGGCGAACGGCTGCAATCGCTGCCATTTGCTTGCTATGTATATCGAGGGGTAATAGATGGAATATTATGTCCAGTGCCGCGGAGGGAGTTGTACGTAATGTTCCGCTTATGCACAGACAAGCTGTACGTTGGACCTTGCTTAGATAATCGCCATTTATGGCTTTTTCTAAGGGTTTCCACCAGACAATCACCCCGTATGTGAGTATCGGTCTAATGATCGAGGTGTAGAGCCAGTGAGTAATTCGAGGTTGTAGTCCCCATTTATTCCCGGCTTTCTTGCAAGAGAAAAGTGCTACTGTAGCTTTCTTTACTCCTTCTTGAATATAAGGTTTCCAACTTAGCTTCCTATCCAGGATAAGACCCAAATATTTTGCTTTATCAGAGAAAGCTAAGCTGGTTCCATTCAGAGAGGGAGGGTCGACTAGCGGAATTTCATATTTCCTTGATAAGAGTACTAGTTCAGTTTTGTGGGGGTTTACACCTAGACCACACCGAACTGCCCATCTAGTGAGCTTATTTAGAGCGTTTTGTAGGAGTTCCTTCAGAGTATTTAGGTGCTTTCCCGAGACGGCCAAAGCAACATCATCTGCATAAGCGATTGCCGTGCATCCCTCGCCTTCCATGATTATCAATAGTTCATTGACCACCAAATTCCACAGAAGCGGAGATAGAACATCTCCTTGTGGAGTGCCTCTACTAACAGATCTTCTGATAGGCGTCCCATCCAGCTTGGAGTTGATAATCCCAATATTGAGCAGTAGATTAATCGATTCGCAAAGTGAGCTGCTAACTTTCAGGTCTGATAGTACATGTGCTATCGCTGATGTACTGACATTGCTGAAAGCGCCTTCTATATCCAGAAAGGCAACCATTGTGTACTCCTTGTGGAACAGGGAATGTTCAATTTTGCGTACCAGTGAGTGCAATGCTGTCTCCACTGATTTGCCTTTGCAATACGCATGTTGGGCAGCTGACAGCAGCTTCTTATCGATACTGTTGCGGAAATGGATATCAATCAATCGTTCCAATGTTTTTAAGAGGAATGATGATAGACTGATAGGTCTGAAATCTTTTGGATCTATATGAGAGCACTTACCCGCTTTGGGTATGAAGACAACTTTAGCTCCTCTCCATGTCTTTGGGATGTAAACCAGGTCTAGACAACTTTTCAAAATTATCTCCAGCACCGGCAAGATCATGTCCGATGCAACTCGGCAGGTACTATGCCGTCTGGTCCAGCGGATTTATATGGTTTAAAGCTGTGTAGTGCCCAGAGTTGACAATAAGTTGCGAGATATGACACAGTCGCATCTGGTTGTCTAAAAGGTGTTGCTTTTCTGCTTTAAGGTCTCCTTTCCTTTTTAATACACCAAGGATAGCTACAATGCGTGGCTGAAATCCTCGTTCAATGCTTACTCTTTCCCTGCTAGTTCAACTGCTGTTTCGTTACCCTTATTAATACTATGTCCGGGTACCCAACAGAGAGTGACATGTTGCATATTCTGTTTATAGTTTGTCGGCACGCTGAGACTGTTTTCGTTCTAATTATCACGCTGTGTAGCGCCTTCAGTGTAGCTAGGCAATCCACGAAGATTGTGACCTTAGACGGGTTTAGTTTCTTTGCGTGTATAGCCTGTGCTGGTTTTTGAATGGTGAAGATTTCAGATTGAAAGATACTATGTACAGTTGCTGTGAGTGATTCACAGTAAACTCCGGCACCAGTTCCTGTATCCATTTTCGACTCGTCAGGGTTGAAAATCATGTGCGCTGGTTAATGCATTGGATTTCCACTTCGTTGTATTCCCACTCCTGAGATTCTCTATCAGAGCTCCTAACAGAAAGGAGTAGGATAAAGGGTTAGTCTGTGCCGGAAATGAACTGGGTATCTATGTATATCGACGGATCCAAAGTGGATGTAGGTACTTGTGCTGGTGTCTACTGCGAGTCCCGAAATACAAATCAGTCCTTTAGACTTGAGGACGATTGCAGTGTTTTTTAAGCCGAAGTTGCGTCGTAAAACAAGCCGCGGACATGATCAGCGAGGGTAACATCTCTGGAAAAATAATCAGCATCTGTGTTGACAGTCAAGCAGCCATTAAAGCGTTACAGTCATCATCGGTGAGGTCCAAGCTCGTAAAAACGTACACCAAAAGACTGGGTGATATCTCAGTGGCCAACAAGGTTAACCTCTTTGGGTAGCGGGCGGATGGTGGAGGTGGTCCTGCCCAGGGCAGGATTATATCTAAGCGCCTCGCAGGCCCTTCTCGAAGCTAGCACACCACTTAGCACCTTGAACAGAAAGATACCAATATCGATAAGTTACATGTTCCATAGGCAAATCGTTATGTCCAGTCTATGAAAAAAAAAACATCCGCAGATCTCATGAAACTCAGAGGCAAGGCTATTCGTGACAGGACTCTGTGTGATGGGGTACCTCACAACGACTTATATAGAAACTGCAGGGACGAACAGAAAATAGAATACATTCGGCACTTGCTATGCTATTATCTAACACACCTCTTACCACTATAAACAGAAAGATAGACAGTGAGTCCACTGAGGAAGCTAACAGGCGTTGGTATCGATTAGATACATGTACCACAGCCAGATCGTTATGGCCAGTCTATGACAAAAAGAGATTCGTAGATCTCATGAAACTCTGTCGCAGGGATATTCGAATAGCTGTCGGCGTCGTGACGGGACACTGTGTGATAGGCAGCACGGCTAGGATTACCCCATAACGACTTCTGTAGGAACTGCAAGGACGAAGGGGATAGTGAAATTTGGGTTCTTTGGGGTGTACTATTGGGCAAAATGGACTTATCATTAATCTAAGTGGGCACCCATCTACCTATAGCCTAACCATTCCTACTCCTGTCTGCCAGAAAAAAGAATTCTTGTTTGTGTTGTGCATAAGTGTCTTGGGAGTACCATCTGTTATTTGCCTCTCTTTGGGGTATTGAACCCTGCTTCTGGTTTTGAAAATATGTCGAGAAGTCTACTTCTCTGCAATTCATCGGCCTTCTCGTTACTTGGTATGCCTTCATGCCCAGGGATCCTTTAGCTTTTCTCGAAAGCACTGTCCAAGCTTGGATTTAATTTCAGCACAAAAGATCGCTTTAATTGCTGCGTGGTTTTCGATGAAAAAGGTGATACCTTCTTGTGGTATTGCACTCAACGCAGTCTTACTGGTGGAAGACACTGCAGTGGTTCAGGAAGCCTTCACTACATCCATCTAGACAGAGACGGATTACGTGATAAGTCAAAGAATGTCTATGTATGACCTCTGTCTCAAGGTAAAATTTACCATGATAAGTGGCGATGGTGTCCCTTGGTGACGCAAAATGTGTTCTGAAAATTTTTAAGTCCTCGTTGCACATTCTGCATTCTTCGTTATCTAGTCATGAGAAGTATTTTAACTTGACAGTGTCCGGTAAGAAATCCTTCGATTATTCGATCAAGTTAGTCCTAGAAGGTGTTTGGCTAGTCTCTTGCTCTGGTTCACTAATGGTGACCTTTGTTTTGCAGCCAGTACAACATTTTGCTGAATGGTTTGTAATGAAGATTGATGCCGATCCTTTTCTGCTAGTATGGCTGGCATTTAATTTCCTATATGGAGGCTGTGTTTAGGTACGCAAAAAAGATGTATGTTTGTGATATGACTGTAGGCGGCAGTGCCATGCTGGTTTCGATGTTATCTTAAAGGCATTGATGGCTAGAAGCGCAGCACAGACATACATGTGCAGTTCTATAGCAAAGACTACCCCTTGAGGTACGGAGTTACATGTGTCCAAGCTTGTGACGAGGAAATTCAAGAAATTCATCTTTGCTTGCTTCCAGGATGATGTCTAGATGGACTTGCGTGGAGTTAGCATCATCATCAGCTATGAGCAAAAAGTCGTTAACCATGGCTTCTTTCTTTATCTGAGGATGGAGGAGGTGGAAGGTTAATATAACTTACAGCTCCGCAAAGGGAGTTGTTCTCATTGCACCCGTAATGCACACATAAGCTAGTCTTTATTGAGCCTGTCTTGCGTTGACCTTTGTTTCGTTCATATCTGTGCTACATACATATGTAAATATGTGCCAATTGGTCTGGTTATAGTTTGGTAAGGCCACAGGGTCATTTTGGGTTCTATCGTTCTATGCTCTAGCTCTTACCCATAAGACTTCTGCCATGAGACTGAGCCTGACTCTGAGGTTTTCGTTAGGTGAAAGTTCCAAGTGAGCTTTTCGCCTAGATATATAAACACAAATACTTGGCGCAACAGACCGTATGTGGTTCAGGGCCTAGCTTGTCGTAACCATTTGTGTTGTGCGTGTTATATATTTTTTCACAAAAGGAAGGGACCTACAGTGTAGAGCTACAAGTTTATCCGAGAGGCTTTTTTTCAGAAGCTTTCTGATGAGAGGTATTACTCTCGGACGATGGTCAGACATTCGCGAGAGGAGGAACCCTTCTTGGTGTTTTCTGGGATTCGAAAGTCGAACCTCCTGCTCAGTAGACCAACGCACTAAACACTGAGCCACGACGTCCAGATGGATCTTGAGGACCAAGTATTTGACTCCTTTTGGGAACTCGATTGCTTCACCGAAAAGAGCGGGTTTTCGCAGCTTGTTCCGATTTTGGAGCAACTATGGTACTCTTTTGGAGTTGACGTCCAATCCAACTTTCTTGCATCAGTCACCAACAAGTTTGTGTGCCTCTTTAGGAGATCCTAGACTGTTTCTTCCAATTTACCTCTGATTTGCAATATCATCAGTGTTTCCCTGGACATAGAACCAGTCATTGCTGAGTATATTTAGGAGCTAATGTACTACGATGGACGATAACAGGGGGATAGAGAAGGTCAACCACTTGCAGCCGTGACTCTGATTCTGTCACTGTCTTGCGAAGAATTGGCGATCTAAGAGTTAGTTAATTACTTACTTAAAATGGCACTACACTCCGAGGTGAACCTAGGCTTCGACCAAGAATCGTCTGCAACCAGTTTGAGCTTTAGCTTGCTGCCTCCAGGTTCGCACTAAGTTGCTTGAATATTTCGTAGTCTAAAGCCACACTGTTGTGGACCGATCCTGGAGCTTGGAAGATCATTCCACATACGTGTAGTTCGGCTTATGCACGAATCCCTGTATTTGATAGTACGACGGTAAGTTGGGCTTGAGGGTGAACTGATGTGAAATTTTGAAGAGGAGGAATGCAAGTGGCTATTTCATTGGAAATTTTTTTGTGGAATAAGCGATAAAATAGGGAAAGACACGAGACATTTCTGCGATGTTCTAGTGAGACTATGGAGCTCACAATGTCTCTATCACCTTTTAGTTTTATCGCGCGGTTCTGGACCCTATCTAGAATGTGCAAAACGGTCTTGGTGCACCAGACCAGATGTGGGCGTTGTATTCCATCTTTGGGCGGATGAATGCCTTATAAATTGAGGCCAGATCAGATGGGGTAAAATATTTCTTGCACCGCTCAAGGAATCCTAGACATTTTGCAGCATTTTTGGCGACCTCCAATATGTGATCGTTCCAACGAAGATGGTTGTTGATGCACATGTCGAGATTGGGTTTCTGCGATGCAAGTACCATTCATGAATAATGGCCGAGGGTCTTGTTTTCGCTTGGGAGACAAACGCCAGAACTGAGTTTTGGGTGCATTAAATTCTACTCTGTTAGTTGAGCCCCATTTGATTGTGCTGTCAAGGTCGGAATTAATGAGTTTAACATACATACGTTGCCGTTCCTCTTCTACGGCCGAAGAGCAGGGACATGAGATAGGGAATGAATACAAAAACTGAGGGTACTTTCATCAGCGAAGGAATGGATTGAAAGGAAATAGAGTCGGAGACAAAACTGAGCCCTGAGGGACACCAGCATTTATGTGGTGATTATCAGACTTGAAGCCGTCCAAGGCAACTTGTATTGAACGCCCCGAAAGGTTGTGGATGCATATGTTTGTCTGAGCATGTTCAGTGCTGCCGAAAGTTCCTTCGATGTCAAGGAAGAAGCCCACCACAATTTCTTTCTTTCTGAGGGATTTGTCAATCCTCATGCCGAGTTCTTGAAGAGCATGTGTTGTTAATTTACCAGGGTGATACACATATATGTAGCTAAGCGGATGGTGAGCGGACAATCCCTGCTATATTTGTCAAGTATTTTTTCATTGTATCTAGGAAATACAAACAGACAGTGGAAATGCAAGCTTAAGTTTCCGTATTGTAGTCAAACAACTGACAAAGACTTAAGATCAAGTAAATTATTCGCTTTCTAGGTGTAAGTATAAATCCAAGTTAGTATGGTGTGCACATACACATTTAAACTTCAATCACAAGTCTATTGAAACCAAAGATAAATAGCTGAGTTCAGATGATGTCTTGTGGATAGTAAATAACTCCCCCGGACCTGCATGTTTCCTCCACAGCCCTACATTTAACGATGATCACCTTAAGTCGGTGCTGGCAATTACGAAAACCGGAATGTCCACTCTGCCACTCAACATATGTATAAATCGTCCAGCAAATCATCAATTAACAACTTTTATTTGGTTTGCTGCAGTTTACTATTGTGTCCATAAAAATAAACAGTCGCTAATAGAAATGTTTTTTTTTTTTTATAATAAAATATAATTTCAGGAAATGTATACATGTGCAAACATATTAGCAATTTAAGCAAGAAAATTAGCAATTAATTAGGTTGCATGTTTTTTAACCGCTGTCCAGTTCATAATTCAGATTAAGCACCTCAGCAACACTGCGTACAAGTAACACTTCTACGAATAAAATGTAGTTTATGGGCGCTTGTACTCGTAGTTTTACTGCAAATTGGGGTAGACCTGTCCCCTTTGAGGGTAGAACAGGGGCGCTCAAACGTGTACTAACGGTGATCGACGGTGAAATAGTTAGGAGGTTATCGATCCACTTAGTAAAACAAAAAGAAGTAGCTACGTCTTTGGCAGGACAGATGATAAGCATAGTCTACACGATATCACGTCTGGCAACGGACTTAGGCTTACTGCCTTTGCTGCGGGGCGAAACGTCACTATAGCAAGCAGACGGTTTCCTTATCTCAATATTCACCAGGGGACTTGGCGGTCTCCTAATGGCGAAACGGTCGACCAACCATTGATCACATTGCCATCGACGTAAGACGTGCCTTCGGTATTCTGGATGTCCGAACCTTCCGAGCAGCCAACATCGACTCGGACCACTACCTTGTCAAGGTATGGATATCCCAAGCGCCACAACAAAGAGGAATTGCTGTGAGAAGTTTTAACGTCGGATATTGCAATTGCAAAAGACCGCAAGAATCGTCGCCGAACATGTGTCCCGCGACTCCTGTGCTGCCAGCATCAAGTGCCGAAGAACAGTGGCAATGCTGCCAACATGCCATCAAAGACGCCGCAATTGATATACTGGGTTTCACTCGACCACCACCAAGTCAGTACCGGTAAGTACATGCAGCTAAGCAAGACGCGTACAAAGTGGCCCTGCAAAGAAGGACGAGGACAGCTCGTGAGCTCGATGAGCATAAGAGACGGGAAGGGGGTGGCAATAGTGTAGTGGTAGCGTCATCGTTTGTCATGCTGATGGTGATGATGACAGTTCAAACCCTGATGTCAGCAACCATTGATAAGACGCAGTCCGATCAATTGCGATAGCTTATGACAACACTACTGCGAAGGCATAATACTGGCAGTAGGTTTGTCATATGGCTGGAAAAATTGTGCGCTCTGTTGATGATTGATATGCTTATGACATCAGGTGAACTGCGAAAAAAATACTGTGAATCAGAACCGAAGGCAAAAAAAGCAATCAAATCTACCCCCGGAGCCAATGTGAAACCTAATACACCTGAGTTTCAAACCACTCTCTCTCTATCTATCCTTTCAACGCCCGCACCGTGTGAAAACATGTAAAAGGGTATTCATAACCGAGTTTGTGCAAATTATAAAAAAAAGAGGAACATCGACCTCTCCAGAAGAAGAAAAAAGAGCACGAGAAGCGCTTCATCGAAAACATTGAGAGATTATACTCCAGGAGCAATGTGTGGAAGTTTTACCAGAAGGTGGAAAGAACTTGTCAAGCCAACAAGACCCGTAGCGAAACTTGTGGAAATGAAGACGGTAACCTTTTAGTAGAATCACACTCAGTGCTGAGAATATTAGAATATTTTTTCTGGGGACTGTATAAGGGCGAAAAAAACCAGCACACCATTCAACATAGATATGATAACCATAAATTCCGTCTACCTGACCAAAACGAAGTGAGGATAGCAATATCCAAGCTTAAAACCAACAAAGCTGCTGGTCCTGATGGCCTACCTGCCGAGTTGTTCAAGGCAGCCGGAAATGACTTGGTAGAGAGCATACACCAATTCATTTCCAAGATTTGGTCAGACCAGTGTATGTCTGATGAATGGAATCTCAGCATCGTTTGCGCGATCCACATGAAAGGAGACCCCCTCAATTGCTGCAGTTACAGAGGTTTCAATCCTTCATCAATAACCAGATCAAACCCACACTCACCCTTTTTCAATTTTAAGGATCTAGGACCTATCGTGGTTTTAGAAAAATGTGATATCTGTTAGAGATATCCGCATCTTTTCTGACAGCCAAACAGCAATCAAATCCCTGGAATCGACCTCTATAAATTCTTTAGTAGCTTTAGACTGTCGTTCGTCTCTTGTGGAGATGGCTGAGCAGTTCAATATTCACCTGTATTTGGTGCCGGGGCATAGAGACGTTCCAGGGAATTGTAAGGCCGATGAACTCGCCAAAATAGGAACAACTATACCCATCTTGCCGGGCAAGGACACCTTAGGTATACCAATAGCTACTCGCAAACTTAAACTTAATCTGGATGCTGTCTAGGGTACAAATCTTAGGTGGACAAGTGGATCAGCATGTTTAGCGACAAAACAGATTTGGCCAAAGCTGGATCTAAAACTCTCGAAGAATTTGATTTCTCTCAACAGATTGCATATCGGCACCACAATAGGTATCATCACTGGACACTGCCTAATAGGCAAGCACGCTACAAGGCTGGGTCTCTTCGCGAACGATTTCTGTAGAAGCTGCATGGATGAAGAAGACGAGGAAACTTTTCCTCACCTTCTCTGTTTCTACCCAGCTCTCTCCCGTAGAAGGAAACTCCACTTAGGAGCTCCCTATTATAATGATACAAGCGACCTGATGAATATCGACATCAAGAGCCTCCTACGCTTCATAAGAAGCTCAAATTGGTTTTAACGAGTAGGTAGAGAGAAACTTTCTCCCATGATACACGTGGTATCACAATGGACCTTTGGCGAATCCTAGCTGGCAGCCACTTCAACCTAACCTAACCTAAGGATCTAGGCCAAGGTGATGCGCTGTCATGTGACTTCTTTAACATCAAACTGGAAAGATTTGTGCGAGACTCACAAGCCAGTACCGGGGGTACAAACTTTCAAAAGTCTGTGCAACTAATACGCTATTAGTGCTGAACCAAATATATTCTTTTATTGCCCGACTTGCAAGCCATTTGGTACTCTTAAGTAGGTCAGACACCCAAGTTTTTTTTACCTCTGCGATGCTTGCAAAGAACCTGGATCCGAAGGCACATACGTGTCGTTCTTGCAGGGATATTGGATTTGCTCTACTTCCTTATCTTCTTCATCTCCGTAGCTTCTGCATAAATCGTTGGATTCTACTTTCCATTTTCGGAGCACGACTCCAATGACGCAGTGTCCTGTGAGTACTCCAGTTGAGATACGGATAGAGGTTCGAGCGAGTGCCAGGACGGTCTTTGTTTTCGATTTGTACGTACGAGAGGTGGATCTGTCTTTCCTGGATAAGCCTCTTTCTTTATTATGCAGTACTCCAACACTGCCTTTCGTTTCCTTCCATATTGCTTTGTCAGGCATCTGGGAACCCAGCAAAGCTTGACTGAGTGGTGCCAGATGGTGATCAGTGCATCAATTGTATGGGCTATTACCAATTTGAAGGCTACTTGACTGTTAACGAAAAAAGTTACATTTTACGGCGGAGGTTGACTGCCATCAATGCATTTCGCAGGTTTTTTCATAGCCAGGATTTCAGCGTTTGGGCTGCACGCTTCCGATGTGGCTGTGAAACTTTCGGAGTTATAGTTTCCTTTAATTGTCTTTATTGTGTTTAACACGTCTATCTCGCGTGCGTTTCTGCATGCGGCACTGCCAGCAGTTTTGCTGCACGTCTGGTTCAGGCTTAATACCTATTTTAAACCCCCATGTACTGGATATTAAACACTACCGCACCCCCTACCATCTGTTATCGGCATTTAATAGGCAGTGCACAAAAATTCTACCCCTAAGCGCCCCCAACGGGACGTTCACTGCCTCCGCAAGGGAATCGTCAAGAGCAGATCCCCGCCTTGCAGGTTTATCACCACTTCCGCCTGGAAGATGCTGCACGAATCAGGAAGCCGGTAAGACATTGGAATGATAAGGCATTATGTCCTATATCCCCTTGTGGGTCCTAGGGCCTCCACAATGCATATGCGCCATCATATGCGGTTTCTGGCAATGTGCCTCAGTTCTCTTTGCCACTTGCCGTGGTTCCTCCTCGATTGTTCTGCGCCATACACTCCTAGGACCGCCGCGTATTCTGCCATCCTGAGTAAGGGGTTCCATTGCATCGCGTGGTTAGCTATGGACCTGTCTCCACTTTCGTTGTTGTATAGTTGTGCCTATAGGTTCATGGCCCGTTCTCTGGTAAACCTGTTCGTTCGAACTACTGTTCGGCCAGAAAATCCTTAAGATGTTGCGTAGGCACCTATTAACAAACGTTTGCAGCTTTCTCGTGATAGTAATGGTCACTCTGCAAGTACCACATCCATACAGCAACACGGATTCAACGTTGAAACGGAACAGCCGTAGCTTGGTGTTTAAGCTTATTGCATTACTATGCCAAATCGTGGATAGTATTCCAAACGCAGATTTTGGCTTGCATATTCGGCTGTCTATATCCAGTTCGGTTCCGCTATCAGTTGAGACAATACTTCCAAGGTTTTGGAAACTCTCTACTCTCTCAACCGTTTGACCAGCAATGCATATATGAGTTGATGAGTTCGGTCTTAGGCTGATCATTTTTGCTTTTGCCGAGTTGATTTTAAGCCCTACGACGTCTGCTTCTCTCTCCACATCTGTTGTCATTTGGTGAAGGTCCATTATTCTATTAGATGGTAAGCATACATCGCTAGCGTAGTCCAGATGCTTGAGTTCGGATGTAAGAGTCCATCGAATTCCTCCGCTTTCCGTCGATAAATCCGCATTTAGCACATCGCTAATAACCAATAAAACCAGTATTGGTGACAGAATGCAGCCTTGCCGAACCCCACTTCGAATTCCTCAGACAGCATTCCTATATGCAAAACGTGACATGTGGACCCATAGCCTTGATAATTGCTATTAATTTATCTGGAATGCCCCTCCTGCGCAAGGCCCGATTGACACTATCAAACGCCTTTTCAAAATCGATGAACAGCAGGTGAAGTTGCGATCGATATTCAATGCACTGCTCGATGATGATCCGCAGAGTGTTTATGTGGTCGATACAGGAGGATCCAGAGCGGAAACCTGCTTGTTCTGCGTCGAGTGTGTCTTGGAGGTGTTCTTTGATTCGCTCCACTATAATTTTAGCTATTATCTTAGCACGCAGATGCCTCTCCAGTTTTCGCAATGCACTAGGTTGCTTTTCTTAGGGAGCTCGACGATCATCTCCTTCTTCCACTCATCCGGAAAACTCTCAGCTTCCCAGGTTCTCCCAATAAATGGGAGCAGTAGCTCAGCCGATGCAGATGGCGCAGATCGAAAAAGCTCCGCGGGTATGCCATCAAGTCCTGCCGCCTTATTAGTTTTCAGTGCTTAGATCACGGTAATGATCTCATTGGAATGATAAGGGAATCAGAGAATATTCCAGCTCCTACCCCACAGTCCATATGACCATCTTCGGGCGACAGTCTCCATTTCTTACCAAAGGTCTTACTGCACGCACAGAAAGCTACGCAGGCTCTCTTTAGCCGCTGCTCAATGTTAAGTTTTCAGCCATAAATTATGCGTTTGAAATTTCCCAACGGTGAGTGATCACACTCGTGCCAGTTCTTGCGTAAATTTCATCGGGGGGAAAGAACGGCCTTTGCCAAAGCTAACAGGCAGGATAAACCGCTCTCAAATAGATACCTGCCCATCACTCGCTTTATACACATGTACATGTTTTTGAATTACTCCGTTACTAAATAAAAAAAAATGATTTTGAGTGATGGATATCTTTATTTGGACCTTCAACATTTTTCCTGTTAAGTGGAAAAGATGATAGCCGCCAAGTGACTGCTGCCAGTGTTGATACACATTTGTGCCCGTTTTATCGCATTTTCCATGACTTTCCGCAAGATTTCCGGTGATAACTGTTCGCATTCCTGTCGAATATTCATTCTCCTTAAGGGCTGCGATTATCTGAGGGTTGTTGGCATAAGCCCGCGACTTCAAGTAGCCCCAAAGAAAGAAGTCTGGGATGGTTAAATCGGGCGATCTTGCTGGCCATGCCAAATCGCGACCATGAAACGCTTCCTTCACAATATCCATTGTGGCTCGTGCTGTGTGTGCGGTTGTATTGTCTTGTTGAAACCACATGTTCATCAAGCCCCGCTCATCCAATTCCGGCAGTAGGAAGTCGTTTATCATGGCCCTGTAGCGTTCGCCAGTAACAGTGGACCGTATTGCCGATGGCGTCCTCAAAAAAATACGGCCCAATTACTCCTCCCGCGTGAACGCCGCACCACAGAGTGCCTTTGAGTGGATGTAATGGCTCATCGTGCATCACACGCGGATATTCAGTGCCCCAGAAACGAAGGTTTTGCTTACTGACGTAACCGCTTAAGTGGAAATGCGCCTCGTCGCTCATGATGATTTTCGTCTTCTTCGTTGTTGAGATTGAGGATGGCTTGACAGTAATTCACACGCGTCTGACGGTCAGGATTGCCTGTCTGTTTGTATTCTGCAGCTGTCTAGTTCACAAATGTCAAATATGATTGACGAACGACGCCATTTGCAAAAATTATAACATCTTCCGATAGGATGATTAATTTTGCGCCATCTTGTACATAAGTGTATGTTGCAACAAATAACTTGAATTATAATTTATGTGGTTTATTCAAAAAAAAGTGTAAAACCTTACAACTTCAAGGGCACTCTCACAGTTGACACATCCAATAAACGCTCAAGCAAAAACCACCGATTCGCAAAAAAAATTCGCAATAAAACAACTTTAACATGCCATCGCCCATCACAACAGAACAAACAGTTTTGTTTGTTTATAATGACCTCATACCCTTTCCTCTGACTTCGCAATAAATTGCGCAACTCACGAAGGTTCACAATGCATTTACCTTTTAGTCAATTTCATTCACAATTGTTACTAAACCACAGTTGCAAGTTGCGGTTATGCAATTCCTAAATTGTCGTTAAACAGGTTCGCGTCAAAATCTGTATTCTCACCAGGAAGTGATCTGGTCAACACAGAAACGCTGTCACATTTTGCAAATTTCGCCACAAAACCTTTAAAAAAATAATTAAATTCCAATTCTTAAAGACTTTATAGAATAATAAATAAATCTTTAATTTAAAATGCAAAATGAAATAGAACCGGTTATTGATGTGCAAAAAACGCGGATTAGCTTGCGACTTTAATTAAATTCATAGCTTAAGTGCGGCTTGGGGTTATGTATAAAACGATACACGCTTGTGTAGGATCGCGTTTTTCTTGTTGACAGTCGAGTGAGTGATTTAGATCACATGCACATGCGAACATGAATATTAGACGTCAATCAAGCGATGCGTGTAATGGGGCTCCACTGGGTTATTATTTAACTGAAGTTCGTCTTTCGTAACATGAGGGGAACCACAGGTATTCTCGGAAAGAAACAAATGGAAGTGACTTAATGACTTTGCCTTCTCCAGTAGCTACGCATTCGCCGGGAATAGAGTCTATATGTAGCGCATGCATTAGGTACTTCCTTCGGACCTTGTACGTTCATTGACCCAGAAAACCAGGGAATTTGCTTTGGGGCTTTGAGGTTTTGGATTACCATTAGCACAAGCATATGATGTAGCTGACACATGGTATTCCTGTAAGTTTTTGTCATGCATTTAAGTGCTTGTTAGTCACAGAAAAGTCTTCGTTCAAAAATGATTTTATTTTAAGACAATTTTTACTTTAGGGCAGGCAGCTCTAGACATGATCGATGAATGGTGCACTAGAAGTGGGCTTTCGGTCAGCCCTCTTAAAACTAAAGTTATTCTCGTTACGAGAAGGTTCAGACTTAGCCAGTGGGAAAGAGCGTCATTATCCAGATCACCGATGAAGCGAAATATCTAGGAGTGATCCTAGACAGCAAATGATGTCAAGTCCAAGACGTCGAAGGCGCACCTAGTCTTCTGACAGTGAAAGGGAGCTTTTGGTAAGACATGGCAAGGACAAGGGCATAGTACGCTTGGCTCTGTTCTAGACGCTCTGCTTGATTTACCTCACCTTGATACGTACATATGTATATCATAGGTTGTTCTGTCAAAGCAAACTACCTTCTCAGACGATGTGGTTTTGGCTCATTTGCACTGGAGTTTTGATGACCTTGCGCGACATTTATCATACGACTCTACTTCCATGGATATGTCTGATGCAACGACACCGGAACTTTGGCTACTCTGCAAATTTAGGGTCGAATTTCCTTGCGTTGAAAACTGGCTTCGGCCAGAGTCTGAGCCTGGACTGGGTGGTAGTCGAATCACGGATGGCTCCAAAACTGGTCAACGGTCTGGCGCGAGTGTCTTTTAATCATTAGGTAAGCATGCCACTGTTTTTCAGGAGAAGGTTTATGCTATCCTTATGGCTACCGACTATATTGTTTTAGTCGGTTTTTATTTTCCAAGCGGAGGTCTTGGCAGTGAAAACAGCCGCCCGCGAGTCTGCAGTAAGGGCAATACCACAAGAGGGTATCACATTCTTTATTGACAGCCAGGCAGCTATAAAAGCAATAACTGCCACAGAAATTAAATCTAAACTTGTGAAGTGGAGTGGAGAGAAGAGCTTAAAGTTCTGGGAACACAGCACAAGGTATCGCTCTGCTGGGTCCCTGGACATGGGGGTATATCAGGTAACGAGAAAGCTGACGAATTAGCATGAGAGGGTTCTGCAGCCGTTTCAAGACAAACAGAACCACTCGTGAACATCCCGCTTTGCGCACTTAAGTTTGAAGTAGGGAAAATAGCCATACAGGAGGCAAACACCAGATGGACCTCCTTGGATCCTGTGTAATCACAAGGAAACTATGGCCGTCCTTCGATAAAGGCAGAACCGAGAGACTTATACGGGAAGACAGGAAATCCCTTTCCACCCTCATTGGGGTTATCACGGGGCATAACTCTACACGGTATCATTTGAAAAAACTACGTCTGACGGAAGAAGAACTCTGCAGAGGTTGCGGTGACGACGGAGCTTTTGAGGACACAACCCACTTTCTATGTCACTGCCCTGGCCTCCAACACAGCGGGAACAGGTTCCTAGGGAGCAACTTCCTCCAAGACCTAGATGAACTCGCCAGCACGCCATCAGACAAGATAATGAAATTTATCAAGTCCTCAGGATGGTTTGTATGCAAAGACTCGCATCAATAACTATCGGAGCATATTAGAATCGGTATCGGGTTTCAATGGGCAAGGGACATCCTTTCCCCCAAAGGGCATCGCAATGGGTCAGCATTGACCTGAGTGTGGCGGAAAGGCTCTCTTCCCGCCAACCCACATACCTAACCTAACCTAAGCGTCGGAGTATTTACGTCTGTAGTGACAGTCAGGCCTTGAACTCGTTCCAAAATAGTTCGAGAATGCAAGAACTCTTTGAATTTGGTCGCATGGCTGAACTCTTTGACTCTTATCTGGATTCCAAGTCACACTGGGATTGCGGGAAATGAGATCTCCGATGAGATTGCCAACCTGTTTTCTCAGGTTCTGAACCTTGTGTCTTCCCGCCTCCTTGGTCAGGACCTTCGCTGAAGATTGGGTTTTTCTCAAATGCAGTTGTTTCTGGCACGGCTCTATTGGATACAGGTGGGCTAAACGATTACTCCTGAACGTTTGTAAGAAATCAGTGGCATTTTTGGTGTTTCTCAGCAGAAAGACTGTCGACAACTTATAGGCATTCTCACGGGGCATTTTCCTTTTATTAAGCATCTTAGGTGACAGGCTTAAGAAGCACAACTGCCTGCAAGATTTGCAAAGAGGTCGACGATACTTCGGTTCACTTCCTTTGTTATTGTCCTGCCTTTGCTCGGATTAGGTGGCAGATCTGCGGTGCTGATGTGGTGAGTGTTGATACATGTTGTAAGCTCTGCATCACTGAGTGACTTCTCGGCTTTCTTCCAGTCTTATGACGTCCTTTGACGCATTTTGACGAAAGAAAGACTTTTGCTTACGCCCATATAAAATTCTGTTAGCATAAGACCTGAAGTCCCGAGAGGCACATTTCCAGTTCTCTGCGTAAGTCAATAAGCCAAATATGGAGTTCGAATTTCGAACCTCGCGGTCAGTAGGACTACTACTGACACTAATCACTGAGTTATGGCTGCCACGAGACATCTTTTCGTGCATAAAAAGTGACTGTTTGATGCGCATTATGATCCGACGAGACTTATTTTTTCAATGATGGGCGTCGGACTGTAATGGACTGTAGGCGCATGATAACCCACTATTTCTGGCACAAAATCGAGGATATTGATGTGAAAGATATGTGTTTCCAACAAGACGACGCAACCTACCACACATCGGGTGCAACGTTGGATGTTCTTTGTCAAAACTGTCATTATTTCAGGATCTGGTGACGTCAACTCGCTGCCAAGATCATGCAATTTGGCGCCGATGGATGCGTAATGTTGGGGCAACTAAAGACCAACCCCGCCATTGCCGGGTAAGGTGGGTCACACTGTTTGCTCCCGGAAGTTGTTTATGTTTGTCACAAGAGTATTATTGAGATCATTGGGACCATTAAAATGGAAAGGACCTAGTGTAGTCTTCCTAATGTTAGCAAGTGCAGGACATGTGCACAGGAAGTGAAGAACTGTTTCTTTTCTTCCTCGTATCTGCAACTCCTGCAGAAGTCTCTTATGCTTTAGAAGTCCGTTAGACCATCTTTGGTCTAGTTTTGGTCATAGTTGCCTACCGATAAGGCCAAGTTGGCCCTATCTATGTTTAGCTTTGTTAGCGCTTCGAAGGAGCCTAGTCTTGCCAATTCGTTAGCCACGCAGTTCCCCGGGACGTCACTAAAATTAGTTTCAGTAGTCAATTAGTCAATAACTTTGAGGAGATGACGATGCACCATAAGTATGCTGGCATAAAATAGTGTCTTGCTCTTTTCATAGTCGAGAGTTTCTGAGTAGAAGAACAGAGCTGGTAGCCACTTGCTTGCCGACGAAGGTGACCTATCGGGAGAAGGTGAAACATGGTTTGGAGCGCCGCTGTTGGAGAGGTTTTCAGTGATGCTGAGACATGCCACTCGATGATTTTATTTTGTTTCAAGTTGGAATTCCTCTCTAGGACAATCCACCACACCATTGCGCTGAACAAGACAATCGGTCGTACCACCGGCGTGTACATTATGTTGGGTTGCAGGCTCCATATGGGGCTGAATACAGGGCAACCATTGACACTATACCAAGAGGGTTAACAGATACAGATTTTTGATGGGATGAACTCACACAACTGAATGCAGGGCTGTACCAACAGATTTGCACTTCTAGTAGGCATTTTACGTTGTTCACCGAAGAAGAACTGATCTTGGCAGCGTCGAGTGTAAAAAATAAGAAGGCTCCCGGCCCCGATGGCATACCAGGTGAAGTGCTGAAAATCATCTCAAGAACGTGCCCGCAGCTACTGCTAAATATGTTCAACAGCTGCCTCGTAGACGGGATCTTCTACAAGAACTATAAAAAACAACGGTTGGTCCTAATCAGCAAGGGAAAGGGAGACCCGGAATCGCCACCAGCCCACCGGCCGTTGTGTGTGCTGGATGCAACGGGGAAGCTCCTGGAGAAGATGCTAAAGTACCCACTTTCTATGGCTATCCAGAGGGCAGGTGACCTATCTGAAAGACAACATGGTTCTCATAGAGGACATTCAACAGTAAGGGCAATCCAGGAAGTGGTTAAGACAGTCCAAAACGCACAACAAGGCAACCGCCACTCGAGAAAAGTCGCTGTGCTGGTAGCTCTAGGCGTGAGGAACGCCTTTAACTCAGTAAGATGGGCAGATATCCTGGAGCCGCTGGAAAATAAATTCAGAGTACCACAGTATTTGTTGCAGGTGTTGGGGGACTACGTCAAAGACCGGAAACTGCTCTACGACACTGCAGAAGGACGCCGCAGCAAGAACATCACAGCATTATCATCACATTAAGGGTGGCAATGGTGTAGTGGTAGCGTCATCGTTCGTCGAGCTGATGGTTCACGGTTCAATCCCTGATGTCAGTAAGCATTATATGATAAGAGGCAGTCCGATCAATTGCGAAAGTTTGTGACAACACTACTGCGAAGGCATAACACTGGCAGTAGGTTTGTCATATGGCTGGAGAAATTGATCGCTCTGTTGATAATTGATATGCTTATGACATCAGGTGGATCGGGAAAAAAGTACTGTGAATCAGAAGCGAAGGCAAAAAAATACATGACAGCATCAAATCTCCCCAGTTATTCTGGACACCACCCCTGGAGCTAATGTGAAACCTAACACATCTGAGTTTCAAACCACTGCACCAATCTCTTTCTCTCTCTCTATCTACATTTCCGACGCCCGCACCATGTGAATAACATGTAAAAGGGTATTCATAACCCCTTGAGTGCGGGTAAATTATAAAAAAAAAAAAAAAAAAAAAAAAAAGCAGGAGCAGCGCAGGGTTCAATACTGGGCCCGGAGTTGTGGAACGTCTCGTATGATGGAATCCTCCGGTTGGAGATGCCTGAAGACACTTTTCTCACAGGGTACGCAGACGACATCGGCGCAGTGATCACCGCAAGAGATGTAGCAGAAGCGCAGCGAAAACTCAACCAGATCATGAGACGAGTGCAAGGGTGGATGGCGGACCATGGTCTAAGTCTAGCAGCCGAGAAGACTGAGATACTTCTACTAACCAGGAGACGGATCCCGATTCGCGTGAATTTCCAAGTAGGTACAGAGACAATCACCAGCAAGAGCGCAGTAAGGTACCTGGTTATGACCCTGGACTGCAAACTAACCTACTGGGACCAAATAAGATCGGCATCAGGGCGAGCGGCGAAAGTCACGACGTCACTCAGCAGGATCATGGCAAACATCGGAGGCCCAGTAATGAGGAAACGGAGACTGCTTATGTCCGTCACTCACTCCATTCTCTTGTATGGATGTGAGATGTGGGCTGAGGCACTCAACGTGGATAAACACAGGAAGCAAATGGCTGAAGTGCAGAGACGAGGTGCTCTTCGAGTTACTAGCTCCCACCGCACAGTGTCCGAACCAGCTGTCCTCGTGGTAGCGGGAGTGACCCCTATGGACCTGCTAGCAGCAGAAAAAAAGTACGTTTACGACAACAAGACGGAAATGGGGATTGAAGCAACAGTAGCGGAAGCGAAAGAGCAGACCAGAGAGAGGTGGCAAAGGAGGTGGAACAGTAAAACCAGGGGAAGATGGACCGCGAGGCTGATAAGAGACGTTGCTGCATGGACGGAGCGGAAACACGGTGAAGTGAACTACTACATCACCCAATTCCTAACCGGACATGAATACTTCAACCGGTACCTCTGCAGAATGGAGAAGAAAGACAGATCAGCCTGCCAGTACGGAGACTCCGATGCCTACCATACCGTCTTCGTCTGCAGTAGGTGTGCAATGCAGAGGATCAGGCTTGAGTCGGAGATAGGCAGCCTCTCACCAGACAACGTAGTCTAGAAGATGATCTCGAGTACCACCAGTTGGAACAGGATCTGCGCTTTCATCGAAACGGTGCTAAGAAAGAAGAAAAGCGAGGAAGTAGTAAAGAAGAAAACAATTCTACAAGAAGTTAAAAGCCTTACCGGCAAGAAGGCAAATAAACCCGAAACTGAAGACGAAATGAAAAAGCCGGTCCCCATAGGGGAATAAAAACGACACCTCTCTGAAGTAATGCGAAAGCGATGCCGGAGTGGAAGGTGTCAAGAAGAAAAAAAAGGGGTCAAAGGTGGGTTTTTTGTGGCGTGTGAGTCCCACACTACTTGAAACAGAACGGGCTTGTTTCTCGTGCGCATTAGCGTTTTCCCTCCGCCCCCTAGGCAAAAAAAATAGGCATTTTACGACTTAATGCTCCGTCAAACAGAACCCGTTTTTAATGCCGCGGTGAGATTATTTTGACGCGGCGTTCTAACCGCCTCTGTGTGACGAGGCCTTTAGATAGTAAGGCATTACTCGTATGTTCTGAGTCCTTAATGTAGAAATCGATGATTCTGAGATCTTTGGGGAGTATGTGTGAAGATTTGCCTAGTTTGTACGAAAACCACCTTCACCACGAACCAGGCATTGGGTATAGTTCCTATTACCCGACAGCTTTTCAAAATACTGGACACGTTCTGTCTTATAATTCCGAACGTCATCTGGAGTTGAAACGGAAAGTTGCCCTCCGGTCCCGGGGATTTGAATTGTTCAAAGCTGTTGACCTCCTATTTCAATTTCTCATCGCTGATTAGGTTAGGAGAGATCTGTGGACGTACAGCGTCTACTGTGGCAGTGCTCAAATTGGGGATAGGCAAATAGCCGGGGAAGTGCATGTCGATTAATAGTTTGAGCGATTCCCTTTCAGAATCCACCCGAGATCCATGCAGATTCTTTGACACACTAGGTACAGTAGGTGACTATGAGAGCCTGACAGGTTTTTTTTTTTTTTTTTTTGATGCGCTGGGGGGGTGAAATCCTTTACGGATACTCGGTAGCCCGTGCTACGAGTTATGCCAGACTCCATGCTCCTGCATGTTTACGTGGCTAAAACACCCCCCCATCCCTGTTCTGTGATTCCTCCTACGGTACTACCGGTCAAGACATTCCTTCGTAGGGGCAGGTTTTCAC
The DNA here is from genome assembly GCA_946965025.1 of Blera fallax. NCBI lineage: Eukaryota > Metazoa > Arthropoda > Insecta > Diptera > Syrphidae > Blera > Blera fallax. Next base: position 100,029,314 of record OX337244.1, read on the forward strand.
ATCATGTCTTCTCCTTCTTATGGTCCAGCGTTTCCTTCCTCTTGAGCTCTTGGTGTTTGGTTTTCCGACCGTAATTCCTGCATGATGCTTGCAATGATATGGTAAGCGATGTCCCATGCTTCCCTCGTTGATAGCATAAACGAAATCAGTCTCCTTGGAGTTATTTTATTGCCTATCTCTTGTTCTAAGGCATTTCTGGCTGCTACGTATTTCTTGCATTTCAGTAGCACGTGCTCGGCGTTCTGGATTTTTTCTTCACAATGACGACATAATGGATCGTCTGCGATGTCGTACTTGTAGAGGAATTCCCGGAAGCTTCCATGTCCCGTTAGAAATTGGGTAAGGTAGAAGTTTACTTCACCGTGTTTTCTTGTGGTCCATTCTTCTATGTTCGGCAGCCGTTTGTATGTCCATCGGCCGTTTTCTGATGTGTTCCATCGCCATTGCCATTCTATTTCGGCAGCTGCTCTGATGGCTCTTCTCTCCCGGTTTTCGTCATTGTATATTAATGCTGCTACTTTGACCTCTAGCTCGATGGGCATTCGCGCCGCTATTACACTTATTGCATCCCGCGATACTGTTCTATATACACAGGATCCTCTAATCGATGCTCTTCTATGCACAGAGTTTATAGTTCTCATGTAGGAGTTTATAGCTGTTGCCGGTGCCCATATAGGTGCCCACTTGCTCACTGACGCAAGCAGATTTCTTATTGGCTGCCTGGGTCATCCAATATTTGGCATCAGCCTGGATATTGCGGCAACAGCCCGATTAGCCTTCACGCTTGTGTAGGTTAGATGGTCTCTAAAGTTGAGCCTATGGTCAAGCAGTACCCCTAGGTACATTATATAGGGCTTTGACTCAATAGTGTGTTTCCTACCTGTATGGTCAGGCACTCAACCTTCTTGTGGCTGCTAATGAGGACAGCCTCCGTTTCGTGGTCCGCTAGTTCCAGACCTGTTCAGCGAAGCCATATCTTCACGTCTTTGATGGTACTGTTGCAGTTTCGTGGCACCACCTCTAGGGTTATAGCCACTACCACCACCGCAATGTCATCGGCGTATCCAATTATTTCCACTCCTCTTAGTCTTCGCATGCGCAGTACACCATCATACATAATATTCCACAGGGCTGGGCCTAGGACTGATCCCTGTGGGACTCCTCCTGTTATTTTGTATCTTTTCGGCCCTTCGTCTGTATCATAGAAGAGGGTTCTGTCTTTGAAGTAGTCGGTAATAATTTGTAGTAGGTAGTTTGGCACTCGAATATTCCTCAGCGCTCTCATGATGAAGTTCTGACAAAAGGTGCGATAGGATCTACGTCGGGCTTTCCTAACCGCACTTTGGTTTCCTGAAATTTATTATTTTTTTCCAAAAAAGGTCGGAATCTCAAATTGGATCACCCAATACTAACTACTGCTTTGCAGGTGCATGTATCTATGGAGCTGCATCAGAAATCGTTTATCCACATTCCTGAGATGCAGATATAAACAAACGGCGGCACTGCCTTTAGATGTCTTCTCGCATTTACAACCCAATAACACACTACTATTGAGGCTGAGAAATCACAGGAAGGAATTCTTTGAAGCCAAGAACAATAATTCCTCTTGTCAGAGCTGAGTCTACGTGCTAAGAATTAATCACCGTCACCTATTATGTGTCTAAAGAATCCCACAACAATAAATTATTTATTCTTTTGTCCAATGCAACAAATTGCAGAGAAAAACAAATTTTCTTTGCATCTACAGAACACGTTCTCATGAGCTTAAGGTCAATGCTCAGCTCAGACTATATTGGGAGCGAGGAAGTGTTCTCTTTTTCCATGTCAGTCATGGAACATAATTCTAATTATTTCGTTTTTTTTCTATTTTTTTGTTTAACAATAAACAATACCAATTAGTCAGTCAACAGAAATTGAAAAAAGTTACTACCCACTCTGCGAGCGATAATTCAAAGCAGTCAAGGTTATGTTTGTTATGTGTGTTTAAAGACCGAAGAATAGGTTTGTCCGCGAAGCTAGTTATTGGGCTTTAACTCAAAAAGCCGAACACAAATGACAGGCAATCATATACTTAACTGCATACGGAACAAATTGACAATTTGGCCATCACAGTGTAATGAATGCCAAGAATTGTTTTTCCTCGACTGAGATAATTTCATCGGCAGAAGGGTAACAACTTTTGTGAAACGAATTAGTGCTCAAGAGTTGTTTTTTTTTATAGCTAAAGTCGACAACAAAAAAGTCACCAGAGTACAGATATTTCAAGTTCCGTTGGTTCGAGTACTTAATTGGGGTCTTAAAGGCTTATAGTTTTCCGCACGCTTATGGTTATGTCTTGGTACAGATAAATCTTTTACTGCGCAACCAGTTCTTGTAGGAGAGATGCTTTTGTTTTTTTGATTTTCACACCTCTGAACAAGTTGAACAAGTTCAGGTTCGAACCACAACAATCCACATTTAAGCGCCAATAAATACACATTTGGACTAGAGCAAATCCTGCAAAAGCCTTGAAGAGGGAAGTGTGATTCTCCTTAGAGTTTTAGCTGATAATAGAAAGAGTTAATGCCGCTCAATTTAAAAAACGAGAAGACCACGATATCACCACTATTTTGTGCAAGAACTATTACAAACAGTCCTTGTAAAGGGCGGACTACGACTGCGGCTTCTTTCTTATGTAAGGTGGCAGTCCAGGGTAGATTTGGGCCTCAACCAACAAGATGTCTCCAGCAAGCTCAACTTTTAGGTAGCTGTCTCCAGTTTCGCACGACAAGTTGGTTGGGGTTCTCTTCCACTTGCAGATGGCACCTGAGTCGTTGTCTACTTCTACTGCGCCGACCTTTGGGAGAGTATTTAAAGATTTTCCGGGCCGGAGCAGTGGTGTTCACACGCCACCTCAGTCGTTGTACTTTCACTCTTCACGTACAGTTGGTCGTTGTATCTACTCCTTCACTCAACTTTTATGCAAACGGGACCGAAAATCACTCGAAACAAAAAGAGTAACCTCATCCACTTTTAACAAAGTCCATGCCTCTGCGCCATAGAGCGGGACTGCGGTGGTTAGGGTCTTATAAAGGATAACTTCGGTTGTTCGAGAGAAGGCTTTTCTGCTCCCAACCCAAAGAAAAGGTGGTTGGCAAGAGTTATTCTTTGTTTGTGTGTCGTTGTCTGTATTAATAGCGAAGCCTGGGTACACAAAGTCCCTAATTACCTCAAAGTTAAATCTGTCTAATGTGACGTTTTGTCCGAGGTGTTGGTGTTGATTGTTCTTTTTTTTTGACAGCATATACTTGGTCTTGCCCTCATTGACAGATAAAAACATCTTCGCCGCTTCCATCACACTACTCACGAAAGCTCCATCGACATCACGCTGCGTTCTTCCGATTATGCCAATAGCATCGATGTAGGCGAGGATTTGGACGGAATTTTAAAAGATTGTGCCTCTGGTGTTGGCGCCTGAGTTTTGCACTATTCTTTAAGGGCGGTGCAATATGTTCTTAAAGAAGTCTCATGACAGCGCGTTCCTTTGTCAAAATGCTTTTTTGACATCAAAGGTTTCGGTGAGTTCTTTACCGACCTTGATGCAGAAGCGTGCATTCGTCATCGTCATCCTGCATAAACGGACGAGCTTGGCAGGGATGCCAAAACTGGACATTGCTCTCTATAGCTAGAAAAAAAAATACAAATTCTTGGCGCAACGGACCGAATGTGGTCCAGGGCTTAGCTTCTCGCGACCATTCGTGTTGTGCGTGTTATATTTTTCACACAAATGGAAGGGACCTACAGTTTAGAGCCATATCCGAAAGGCAAATTGAGAAGCTTTCTCTTGACAGTTATTACTCTCGGACGTTTGTCAGACATTCGCGAGAGGTGGGACCGTGAAAAACTTTTTGGTGTTCTCTGGGATTCGAACCTCGAACCTCACGCTCAGCGATCCAACGCACTAACCACTTGAACCACGGCGCCCACTATAGCTCATTTCTATAAATGCTATCATACGGGGCCTCGAAATCGATGTAAAGGTAAAGGGTATCAATCTGAAGCTCCGCAGTTGATGAACGGCTTTAGGTGTTCACATAACCCGGCAGATATGTGAGATGTCCGCCTCTGCAGTTGGCGCAGTTCAGAGCGTCTCTTACCAAGATAGCGCCTGCCATAGGATATTCCATATCCTCAGCATCGATTGCGTTTTTTACTACGATGTTCCCTTGATCATCATTGCAGGCTTCGGTTTGGGCTTTGTAGCATCGACATGTTCTTTTTATCTCATTCTTGTAGTAGAATCTCTGTATTTTCTCGATCACGCGCTTCTTATGTCCCTTCTTTTTCTCCTGAGAAGCGAGTGTTCTTCGCTTTTATTCTGCTCGTAGAGCTCGCGGGCAGCTTCTTCTGTGAAGTTTCGCATCTTGTTTAGCTGCATTTGCTTTCCGGCAAACCAGGGGTTTCAATCAATCAGAGGCGGTATTTCTGATAGCTTTTTGGAAATATTGCCATCTTCAATACTCGATGCTGGCAGCATAAGACGTGGTAAGAGATCAAAAGACTCTTGATCGGAAAAGGATTTGGCGATCTTTTGTAATTGTAGCCGTCCGACGTCCAATTAACTCACAGTCTTTCCTTGTCTTAGCGGGGTTCGATACATCCGCAACCGTACCTTGGCTACAAGAAGGTACTGGTCCAAGCCAATGCTCGCTGAGTCGGATAGTACTGGAAGAGTGCCTTGCGTCAATCGCAATGTAGTTTATCTGGTTGGCGGTTGATTGATAAGTACTTCCTTGTGCCTTTGTGAATATCGAGACGTGGGAACCGCGTAATAGCTTCGTTTCGCCCCGCAATAAAGTCGATCGGTCCTTATCCGGAGTTGATGTCATGCAGGCTGTACTTTCCGATTGTGCTACCAAAGATGTCCTTTCTTTATAGTATTGCGTTAAAATCGTCCAGTACAATTCTAAGCTATGGCTAGGGCACTGCTTCGTGCAAGAGTTCGTGCAATAATGAGCTCCACGTTAGACCAGAAGTTCGTTGTCTTTGCTTCGTTTGTATGATTCGTCATCAGCAAATACATCTGAAGCCGAGCCTTCTTGTTGTTTCGAAACTAGCTATTTTTTTATTCGGTGGGTAGGTAGTTACCCCGGCGGCGCAGTCCCCAACCTGTAGGGCCAGTTCCATTGTAGAAAACCCTAGCACAATTCGTCGGTTAAACTGATGTCGGTAACCCACTTCAGGGGGGTGAGCACTGCCGTTTTCCCCCTTAGCGCACATCCGCCATCGTCCAACAACCCAACTTATTCTTGAAAGTCCTTATCGACCTAAGCTTCAAATATGTCCAGGAGCCCGGATAATGTTTTATATCCGTTGCAGAAGTTTATCACGTCAGTGTTGGTTCCATCTGGGCAATTCGTCCGCTATTGTGGTAATAGGACTCGTAGCTTTGCCGTTTGGTCAGCACTATCGCTTATAATCCAGGTGGACAGCAATCAGTATCTGATGGCTGCCAAGTGCGGGTAAAATAAGCACAATTGACGTATAGTAGCAGTTATAATACTGATGTTGCCTGGTTGACACCAACCAGAGTCTACTCCATTTCTACAAGATCCAGCCATGATCTCACAAACTATCACGCAATATTCAGTTTGAATTTTCATATTTTTAAAAAACTATCCTTTCCAGCTAAATTTACCCCTTATATTTCCATTACAACAAACTTTACATCGCAATTCAAAGTGTACAACAATTTCTACCTTCCACTGTGATCATTTCTCTGCACCCCAAGAGTATGCAACTATTTTACAAAATTTCCCATTCAGCTGCTAGTCAGGGTGTGCTGGTGCGTAATTCTCGTTGTCATTACAACGATGACAACTTTCTTTGTTGACCATCCACCTGCCCACGGGTGTAATAAAAAAGTTGAAAGCCCTCACATCGCCATTGTGTCCCCACATGACAAAAGGTGATAATTATCCGCCTCACAGTCACAGGTGAACAATGCTCCTTAGTAACAAGAAAGACTTACTGTTTTCCATAATCGCATAAAAAACAGAGCCACATCTGAATGAAATTAATAACACTCCGTGCGCTGGAATTTATTAACAAAACTTTATTATTCCGGACACTTAGCCCGAGGTGATCCTATTTAAATTCCATGCACATGCAATGGCAAGAGGGGGAGGAATGCAAATTCAAAAACCATGTTCTACACTTCAACCCAAGCTGCAGCGTGTCATTGTGTTTATACGGAGAAGCCGTCACCTCTAGGGTACTAATCAACAAAAGTCTACCATTCTTAAGCCACCCCCCTCCCACCAGCCAGTACTCTGAGTGCCTATCCCTGAAGTAGTGGGGGCACGTGAACCAGAGGCCAGATTAACCATCATATTTTCAAGAATCCGCTTCAGAAAGAGGGACAAACCTCTCATGCTCAGAATATATCGTATGCTTCCTCATACCATTCTGTTCTGGTTTCGTACCTTGTTCTCCATTCTGCAGGTTTTACCTGTGTATATCGTTTGCTGTCGTCGTCAGTGTCGTGCTGCTGCATTATTTGCTCCCCATACGTCCAGAGCCAAAGAAGTAGTAAAAGAAAAAGAAAGAAAAAAAAAAAGCCCAAAACCACACGAAGGTACATAATAGGCAGTGAATTATACACCACCTCCCCCTCATTCTTCCAGTCCGTGTGCCAGTAAGAGTGCCTTCTTGGAGTAGTCACGCACCTTCAGCTTAAAACGGTAAAACGAAGACGATTTTCAGTTCATTTGTGACCTAGACCTCGTGAAAGTTGCTCACCAAAAAAATATTCGTCTCTTCGTTGGTTCGGTTCTTTTGCTACTACGCCCGTCGTCTATCTGTATCCCACGAGTGGTACGATTTATTAGTTTAAGTGACGTACTTTGAGATACTATTGCCAGCCACAGCTAGGGCTAAACGGTGACACCGCTTCGTATGAGGTGATAGATGGTCGATAATTAACCGTGTTCAGAGATTTCGCTTTGCGGAATATTTGTCTTGTAAATACTTTGTCGGAAGACGGTAGTGCCCACGTAACGCAAACGAAAAATAAAATTTAAATCGTACTTTCGCTACCGGAAGAGTGTTAATTTTTTTTTTTAGAGAGTGAAACGGATTTAATTTTGAAAGAAAATCAATTTTCCATCGAAAGAAGACGCCAATCAACAAAAATGAATAGAGTCGCGGTGGTTGTGGTCTTTGCAGTGATTTGCGGAATTTTCGCAGAACAACGTAAGTGAGATTTATCTTAAGAAGGTGGAAAGGTGGAAGGTGCAGACCTGATTCTTTTTGTGTGCAAATTTTAGTCGTTGTGCAGTGGATTTCAATTGCTATGTTTCCTTTATAAAGACTTTTGACAGACGTTATGGGAAACACTATTGCTGCCATTGCTAATGTCAAGGCCATCGTTTTGTGCTGTTGATGGTTACATGCTCTGTACAGTGATGCCAAGATTCTCTTTTTATGCATAGGTGGCGCTACACCGTGTGGTGAAACTGGGCTTAGAAAAAAATCTGTCAAGTTTGACTAGTCCAACTTCGTGTGTTATGGCCTTAGGCCCCTTTTAAAGCATAGTGCCTTTGTTATTCCAGGGTTTGTACCAGACACTTTTTCATAAAAGTTCTTCTTCTGTTCCTCTTCTTTTTTCTAGAAGATTTGCACACTTCCGGAATTCGCAAGAACACCTTCAAGAGGATGTTGCTTCTAGCGTTTGTGGTGCACACGCATTGACGACAGGTTCTCATCCTTTTTAGTAGCTATGATGTTATTGACTAGTTTTTCAAGCTCTCTATGGAAGATGGTTGGTTGGTACACAGCAACTGGAAAAGTGCACGACAATTATTTCGGCTTACACAAGGTCTGCTTGGTGTATGGTCGTTGTCTACATGTTGCTTGCAGCTTGCGGACCATCTGACTAGGAGCGTTTTGAGTTACTTCACCGGGTTAGTTGGATGAATAGGGTTAGAAAATAGTCTCAGCGTGCTGATAAACTTTAAACAGAAAGTGCAATCCTCATGACGTCACTCTCTGCGAGGTCCCCGGACATAGTAATATAAAGGAAAATGAATCAGTACATGAACTAGCATGGAAAGGGTCGGCATTAAAACAAGAATAGAGCCACTCATCGGTACCTTTTGGTGTCCTAAAGGAAAATGTTAGACCACATTCACGCATTAAGGGCTCCGTTCTAAGGATCATGGCTGCTATTTATAATAATTGGCACTCTGCCGGCCATTTTCCACACAACTGAATTTTTGTTCCTATTTTAGTGATGTTTTTTTTTCATTGAATACAGAATGATATAGAGATTGTCCGTCGCTTTTCAGGACGTGTAGGGAAGCGATTTCAACTGTGAGGCATGAGCATATAAATTGTTATATTCTGAAGCCTGCTTACTTATTTGAGGGTCTCCAGACCCGTGAAGAGTCTTTGTCTGAGGCGAGGGTAGCTTTTTATCCCTGTATGTCCAAAGCACGCAACTTCCCGTTGCCACAACAAGTCACAATATCTGCTGTGCTATCCTGCTTATCGTGTAGCACTTGGTGTCGTACAGCAGAACTAGTAGGATTAGCCAGCATTCTTTCTAAGGAGCTTTGACGCAATTTGTTTCGAGTTAATGTTGCCTTCGAGGTAGTTGAACTCTTATGTAGTTAAGGACCTCAAAGTTAAGGCTAACAGTGACGTTTTGTCTTAGGCGGTGGACAGATGGAGTTTCGCTCGTTGATAGGATACACTTGGCGTCACTCTCGTTCACTTCAAGACCAACTCGTTTCTCTTTTTCATCAATTGTCATAAAATCCTCTAGGCTACGTTAGGAATGGAGATAGGAGAGGTGGAAGTGATCCACCAAGCCACTCTCCGTTTAATGCAGGGAGATGTGTTCCTGTTCTTTGATTAACCTTGTTCTGCAGTTATGGTTCAACTTGAACCCGCGAATTTCAAAATGTCCTTCAATGGTCCTTCACTACTTGACATTTCTTCTAGGTCCTGAAAGAAATGTCGCGCGAGAAATTTATATCTAAGGTGGATGAGACCTGGACAGAGAAAGATGGGTTCTATTCTCGCTAACCTCCTCATCTCCACATCCCTCGACAATGACCATTAGTCGCAGTTCTTTCATGTGGTACCGCAGGCTCCCGTACCGCAGGCACTACTCCATCCGAACCATCAGTTGCTTGCTTCTCTTAGCGCCATGGACCCTGCTTCGAGCTTTACTGTGCAGTGCGCGATGTTTACTGCGGAGTACATTTGATCTGGTCCCGGTTCTGAACCTCCAAATTCGTTGGCCAGGGACCCAACAGAGCATAACCTTGTGCTGTGTTCCAAGGACTTTTAGTTCTTTTCGACAGCACTTCCCAAGCTTGGATTTTATTTCTATAGCAGTAATCGCTTTGGTTGCTGCCTGGCTGTCGATGAAAAAGGGGATACCTTCGGAAATACCTGAGTCCACGCTTTTGTCCATTTTTGATTCATTTGTATAGACAGAGATGAATAGCCGACCGCTTTTCGCCTTTCTCTGCTCGTCCGTTTGTGGTTCAGGGCCCAGCTTCTGACGACTGTTGTCGTTGTGCGTGTTTTATTTTTTCGCACAAAAGGAAAGGACCTACAGTTTAGAGACATATCCGAAAGGATCTTTACTTAGAAGTTTCTCATGACAACTATTACTCTCGGACGTTTGTTCGACATTCGTGAGAGGTGGGACCATAATAAAACTTTTTGGTGTTTTCTGGGGTTCAAGCCTGGAACGCATTAACCACTGAGCCATGGCTCATTTTTTAATTTTTTTTTTTGAGAAATTGGCATGCCTTAAGCCAGTTTGTGAATTCTAGTGAGAGAGAGAGCTTTTCTTTATGTTCCCAGTGATTTAGTCTTATCTTATCTGGCCAGCAAATAGACTATAAAATGGTGCGGGGCGAATACCAGTGGAGACTGGGCATCGGATCTGACAAGTTCATCAGCAGAGATGCCTTTGTTTCCTCGGACCCAAGTTAGTGTGCTTTTAAGGTTGCTTGGCTATTAGGATGTTTATGTGTAATCTGCGGACGTCCTTCTGCTGGACTCTCTGGCACAGAGCTCGATAGCAAAAATCTCTACTCGTCGAGAATTTGTATTTGGGACCGAGAACTCTAGCTCCTCCATCATTTGACGTTTTTGAATGGTCGCTGTACCATTCGGATTGAGGTGACGAGTGTGTTCCTTAGTCATCGACAATATTTTAGTCGATTTTCACAGATTAGGCTCCTTCGCCTTTGGTTATGCTGATGGCTTAGCGACTATTCTTAGTGACGAATATGGCATGAGAGTTTCCAGCTTCAAGCAGTGCGCTTTCCTTCACGTGCTAGAATAGAGGACTTTAAAGAACGACTTTCCATCAACCCTTTCAAGACTATTTTAGTTCTCTCGTTATTATTAGAAGACTGGTCAGCCTTGTATATATGCACATCCCCACATTAGCTTACTCCAGTGACTGAATACATATCTCAGGGTTATCGTAGACAAAGCACTAAACTGGAAGTCCGCCACTGAGCATGCCACCAGTGTCACCAGTAGACTTGGGGTCTTACTCCCAAAATGATGGTCGTTTGCTATGGTGGTTAGACCCATTACACCATAGTCTGGTGGAAGAAAGTTCTTAAATAGGCAACGGAAACGGAACTCGTTACAGGGAATTGCCTGTCTTGATATTCAACGTGGTATTCCTATGCGCATCTGCCCTACGTCAACAGTAGGAGCTATCATCGGGGTCTCGCCCCTACAAATCTTCATTAGAAAGACGGCTGCTAGATGTGTTATAAAATTGCGGCTAAGGCAGAAGTACAAACCAGAAATCTGGCCTGGTTTACCAACGAGTCAAAGCTGGAATCCAAACTTGGAGCTGTTGACCTTGGGTTCAACATCAAAGTTTCCGTACCCAAGGGAGCGTGTTCCAGTCAGTTTTATACCAAAGTCCATGTTATTGAGATCTGGGCTAGGTTATATCTTGAAAAAACGTATCAAGGCCGCTAGAATTTATATCTTTTACGTTATTTAAGTAGCGTTCGAAACTTTAACGTCCAACTCAGTGGTCCTTATGCCTGTCAAATGATGGTACGATACCTAACGCAACGAGGTAAAACTTGGTTGCATTTCTGGTCACTAGAGGATTGTGGTGTAAATAAATAAATATCTTAATGAAGGAGCTAGCATTCTTAGGACTATATCCCTTCTGTGGTGTCAGCTCTAGCACATTCGAAAGTTGTCCCGGGATGATCTCTTGGCTTGCAATCATAAGGGCGATGTCTTCTTCAAATTGCTCAATCTGAGCTTCTCATTCCGCCTCCCAAATCACTGTTGCGTTTTTCAGGCGATTAAGCAACCCCTGTCCTAAATGTAATGTAAAATAGGTCTTAGCGGGCATTTTTTCAATTCCTGGAGTCGTTTTCTTTTCCTTGAATCGTTGCGCCCTACTCTTGGTCGTCTCGCAAAGCAGTTTGAAATTTACCTATGCTGGGTACCAGGCAAGGCTGACGAGCTCGGCAGACTAAGCACTATCGAAAATATCGTACCGAATAGGCAGATTTAGGGTATGCCTCTCGCTACGTGGATACAATCACAAGAAAGGGGATAGCACGATGTGTCAAATATCTAGACAGATCTGCCCTGGATCAGAAGCGGTAAAACTGTTTGATCTTGCTGACGCGATCAGAAGATATCAGCTCCGCCATCAGTGCTCTAACAAGACAAGGCGTGATCTCTTATCCAACGATTTTTGCAGGAGCTGCAGGTATGAAGAGGATAAGTAAACCATTCTCCATTGTTCAGCCCAATCCAAAAGACTTTTCCATCTTGGAGGCTATTTTTTCGATTGCCTTGACGACCTGGTGAACACCCTGTTGTAGGGCATTCGCAGAGGAAGTTCTAGAGGCTTTTTTACTCTTCCTCTCATCCCGGGCAAGTGCTACATGTCACTAGTCTCAGTCTATAGCGGTGTTAGTTCAGGTTGATGAATCCGGTGTTCAGGCAGACTATCTGTCTTAATTGTTTTCTGTCTCGATCGAGCACCCTTTTTGGCTGACGGGGGCAAAACCGTTCAGTTTTAACCTGTTTTCGTAGTGTTTTGCAAACGAGCTGCTGTATGTGGTTTTAACGACCTTTAAAGCTCCTCCTATGGTTGGAACCCTCGTCGTGTCCAAGATTTCAGTCCTCCTCCTTGCCAGTTCATCCGCGGCTTCGTTCTCTGTTATATTGCAGTGCCCAGGTACCCAAGGCAGGTTGACGTTGCCATGATATTAAGTTTTTCTTCACCTTTACCTTTACCTTCTTCTTTTTCTTCCTTTTGTTCGGCGAGGTTATGATCAGGATTATAGGGATGGGGCTAGCCGATTCGACCTCAGAAAGTATCTGCAAGCATTCTGGTTTCGGATCACTTCGTCACTGAGGCCGATCAAATGCTGCTGTTTTTGCATTTGTGTGATCCAAGAGTTTTTTGGCCTGCCTCTCTTCCGCGATTGTATAGGAACGATGGTTCATATTGCCTTTTTGACAGGGTTCGTGGGATCCCTCATTTGAGCATGGCAATACCAACTGAGCCCGTCATGCTCCACTTTTTTTCGAGATGGGTTCTGTGACGTGAAGGCTTTCTCGGATCTTCGAACTTCTAAGTCGATCAAGCTTTGTTACTCCTGCTGTCATGCGAAGCATCTTCCTTCACCTTTACCTTTGCTTAATAAAAAGTTCCAGTTGGTCCTCTTAGAAAATCCTTGGCTGGCTGGTTTTGTGCAATGCCTAGTGGTACCACAAGAGACCTTTTTTGGATCTAAGTGTGCCTACAGATGTATTTCACCCAGCCCCTCTTTGCATTGAGCGGCGGAAACTGATGGTGTCTAAGGATTGCAGTTCAGAGGTGGGCACGGAGTAGTAGGTATTGTGGTTGCTTGTCGCCTGGCCGGTGTACGTCCACTTTTTCTGTTAAGTGGAAGTGGCTGCCGGCAAGTGGCTGGCGCCAGTGTTGATACACATTTGTGCCCGTTTTGTCGCATTTTCCATGACTTTCCGCAAGATTTCCGGTGATAACTGTTCGCATTCCTGCAGCTGCGATTGTCTGAGGATTGTTGGCATAAACCCGCGACTTCAAGTAGCCCCAAAGAAAGAAATCTGGGATGGTTAAATCGGGCGATCTTGCTGGCCATGCCAAATCGCTAAAACGGTAGATTACGCGACCAGGAAACGCTTCCTTCACAATATCCATTGTGGCTCGTGCTGTGTGTGCGGTTGCACCGTCTTTTTGTAGGAAACCACATGTTCACCAAGCCCCGCTCATCCAACTCCGGCAGTAAGAAGTCGTTTATCATGGCCCTGTAGCGTTCGCCAGTAACAGTGGACCGTATTGCCGATGGCGTCCTCAAAAAAACGGCCCAATCACTCCTCCCGCGTGAACGCCGCACCACACAGTGGCTTTGAGTGGATGTAATTGCTCTTCGTGTATCACACGCGGATATTTAGTGCCCCAGAAACTAAGATTTCGGTTATTGACGTAACCGCTTAAGTGGAAATGCGCCTCGTCGCTCATGATGATTTTCGACACAAAATCGTCCTCTTCGTTGTTGAGGTTGAGGATGGCTTGACAGTAATTCACACGCGATTTACGGTCAGGAGGCATTAACTGATGCACTGTTTGCACTTTGTATGGGAACATGTGTAAGTCTTTCACTAAAATCCGTCTGGTGATGCCCAATTGCGTGGCCCGTCGTCTGGTTGATGTTTCCTCGTTCTCAGCGACATCGGCAGCCACAGCCGCGATATTCTCGGCCGAACGACCATTCCGTCTCCTGTGGTTCCAGTCTGTTCGAGCCGAGTGGCTAAGCGCCGAAATGTTTGCCCAGTTGGCGCGACACGATAAGGAAATCGACGTCGAAATTCACGCTGCGCTAACACCACCGACCGATTATTGGTCAAAATAATCGACACAATTATTCCACGCTCTTGCGGAGTATAGGGCTCCATTGCTTGTCTGTTTGTATACTGCAGCTGTCTAGTTCACAAATGTCAAATATGATTGACGTACGACGCCATTTGCAAAAATTATAACATCTTCCGATAGGATGATTAGTTTTGCGCCACCTTGTATATCTCATACATCTTAGCTTAACTTTACTATGATAAGACTATTACGGGCTCGTCCTGGTCAGCATTTGAAATTCAAAAACTGCTCCACGTAATCATACTCATAGGGTTAGGGTATGTATAGCCAATGTTCTGAGAAATGGATTGTTTTTCGAGTCACATTTCGAGCCATCCATCCACTTATGATGACACCATTGCCTGCCATTAAGTATCAACAACAAATTTCTTTTGAAACTACAATCAAAACGCGAAAAGAAAACACCAACAAACATCTGTACACGGCATATGAATCATTCAGATACATTTATGTCAATTTGAATTGCGTGCAAGCCTCATCATAACAAGACGACATGACACGACTGTTCAATTAATTTGCTTAATGACAAGTCTGTGCTCACTGCAGCGTTTAACCGCGGCCGTAACAACCCGTTCTGATTATGGAAAACTGTAATTAATTTAATTTTTAATTTCTCTCTACTTTCAGCCTACTACCTGCAGCAATGTCCCAGAGACGAAGAGGTCGTGAATCAATGCTTACGCGATAGTGGAAATCGATTGGTACACTTCCTGCGGCAAGGCGTTCCAGAACTGGATATGTACGAGGTAAACTGAGGCAATTCCCTCGCGTCTTAATTAGTGCAGAATATGAAATCACATTACTGACCCAGAAAAACAAAAGAACATAAAAAGATTCAGGAAATATCCACCATTTTACCAAGAACCTGTTTGATTCAATTTACCGAAAACCTAATTAGGTTCAGGTTTTGTCCCATCAGAAGCGGTGGGTTTCGAAGTTCAATGAACTTCTCGATGGCGAGTATCTAGCACGTGTGACACTTGGAGCAACTGGTTCTTACTTCGTTGTATCTCTTAATTGAGATACAATTCAACGGGGATAGTGCACAGGGCTTTCAATGTCATAAGTTCGCGGGCTCGCTGTGTCGGAATCTTGAATATATTACGAGAGGAAAAGCAATTAGCGATTGTAAATCGCTTGGGTTTCTAATTAAGTGTCATTTATAAATATTGAATCTATTTATCTGCAATGATATAGAAAATCTGTTAATAATTCAATCCCTTGTCGTACAGATATGATGTACGATGCATGCTGTGATTTAATTTAAGCTGAGCGATATTATTTATAGCTGGCCTTTAGTCTAGACAGAGTTGAAATACAAACACGTTGATGGTAAGCAGTTCGTGTAATCTGCTGGGTAAACAAAGAGTTTAACAAGTTAATGTGAAGAGGGTTTGACGGATACATATTTCCCAGGCAATCGCAGAACAAAAAAAGGATTACTAAGAGGTGCCAGTTAACGTGACCGTCAACGATGTGATTTTCTAGGAAGAGTACTTACTTTTTACCTCTGTAACATCTTTTCTTGTGGGTCCTAGAGCTACGCCTACGAGCCATAATGTAGGGTTTCTGACAATATGTCTTAGTTCTCTGGTAAAAATCTAGTTGCCGCGACTCTCTCTCCACCGTTCTGCGTGATGTACTATTGCCATCCTAGTCTTTTATTTTTTAAAGGAGGTTGTCGAGAGCTCTGGAAGTTCCATCAAAGTACTTGCTTCGGTAGTGGTACAGTTCGGGGGGAACCTGGGCTTTAACCAACAAGTCTTTCCAGTGAACCAGGTCCTTAGCCACCACTTAGCCACCAGTTGCACACTTGGTTGAGGTCCCCTTCTACTTGAGTGCGCCACCTTAGGCAAGGTCGCCTTCTACTGCGTTGTCCCTTCGGGTTAGACTCGAAGACTCTGCGGGCCGGAGCATTGACCCATCTTAAGCAACGAAGAAGCGGTCGATGTCGCTGTACAGGTCGTATATTTCATCGTTCAATGTTCTCCTCTAAAGCCCGTCAACTCAAACGTTATCGAAAACCGAAGCAGTTTTCTCTCGCAACCACCAAGTTGCCTTTTCAGGCCAAAGAAACACCCATGGCAAGAGTCATGCTTCTGCTGAGATGCTGCTTTCAACATTAATAGCAGAGCCGAGGTAGACAAAGTCCCTTACTACCTCGAGGTTATAGCTGTCGACAACGATGTACTATACTCGAACAATTCGTCGATGTCTTGTGTCCCTTCTTGTTGACAGCATATACTTGGTCCTGTCTTCCGTTTCAATACTAGCGAAAGTACCAGTGACATCCTGTTGCCAATGATGTCAGTGTCATCGGCGAAAGATTGTGCCTGCGGTGTTGGCTTATGAGTTCCGCACAATTCTTTCAAGTATGATCCTAAAGAAGTTACATGACAGGGCATCGCATAGTCTAAGTTCTTGTTTGACATCAAAGGTCTTGGTGAGGTTATAACCGACCTTGATGGAGCAGTGAGCGTTCTCCATCGTCATCCTTCATAAACGGACGAGTTTGGCTGAGATGCCTATACTCGACATGGCTCGGTATAGCCCGCATCTATAAATTGACATGAGGCCTTAAAATCTATAAAAGATGGTGGATATCGATTTTAACTTCTTGGGTTTCCTCTAGGATCTGCAAAATGTGGAAGATTGACTGTGGACAGTGGATTGACTGTGGCAGATGAGGTCTTTTACCCGATGTTGTGGAGACTGATACCTTTGTAAGTGACGTAGTTCAGGGGGTCTCCTTTCTTGTGGATCGGGCAAACTATTATGAGATTCCGTCCATCAGCCATACACCCGTCTGAACAAATCTTGGAAATGAGTTGGCGTATGCTCTCTACTAAATCAGCTGGAGCCTTGAATAACTCAGCCGGTAGGTGATCAGGACCACCAGCTTTGTTGGATTTTAGCGCGGAATCCATTGTACTATCCCCTATTGTTTTGGTTCGATATTCTGGTGAAAATCGCTCGAGAAGGAATCGAATCTTGACAACGTCTCAAAGATGCAGAGGACATGTTGTATAGAAATGTTTGAGGTCAATGAGATTAACACCTACAGCAGCTCTGTAGCTGCGTCTTTTCCACAGGGCATGCGTACACTGTTTAATATCGACGACTTAAACTGCACTCAGTCTAAGGGCTACTGATCTCTGGACATCCGGGTCCTATGGACACACCTCTATTTTTAATCAGTGATGGAAACTCCGAACGGAAACGGACTACATCAGTGAGGCTCTATATCAAAATTTCTAAAGGAGATGAGTGGAATAAGGGAACAATGTGCATCGAGGACGAATTAGCTATCTGTACTGATGGATCCAAAACGGCTAGCGGTACATAGCTATTCTCTTTTTTTTTTCATGTGCTGGGGAGGTGAAATCAGGCTTTTTCCTGGTCCATTCGAAAGGAGCTTGTGTGACCACAAGCATTACTTTAGGGGGGTGTCTATCGTACATCCTCTTGGATTCACGCTCTGTTTTCTACTTCTGTCTTTTTTGTCCTTAGAATATTTTTTATGAACTGGCTAGTTTTGCTCCAGTTTTGGTCGCTTGTCAGCATCTTTTCGACTACGTTTCAGGTGTGAAGACTCCGATGCTTCGTTCGAGATCCCCGCGTTGAGCCTCCTACCTGTTGCAGACTGGGCATCGTCTTAATGGGAGTCCCCTTACCTTGCCAATCTTTTGAAGGAATGCGTTGAAATACCCGTGTCCGGTGAAGAACTGGGTGACGTACTAGTTGACTTCCCCAAGTTTCTGTTTATTCCACTCAGCTACATCTCTGATCAGTCTCGCCGTCCATCGCCCTCTGCTTTCCGAGCTCCAACGTTCTTGCCACTGCAGCCTTGTCAGCTCCTTTGCCTCCTTAATTGCCGCCTCGACTCTAATGTCCGCCTTTCTTTTGTGGACGTGTTTCCGTTCTGCTGCGAGTAGATTGATGGGAGTCACTCCTGCGGTTACAAGGACAGCTGTGTAAAGCTCCACGTCTCTGCATTGCTGCCATCTGCTTTCTGTGCTTTTCTTACCGTAGTACTTCTGTCCGAATTTCACAGCCATAGAGAAGGATGAGTTATCGACATTAGCTTCCTCGCTGGAAGCTGTGCACCTCTGGTCTTGGGCCGGTGCCCATATAGGGACTGCATACATGAGGATTGACATGCTCACAAGCTAGTTTCTTGTTAGCTGCCTGGGTCCTCTAACACAGGAGGTTCAAGAGCAGCATTGAACCGGTCCTCATCCGCAGGAAGCATGCAGATCCGAGCACCTCTGCAGTTTTCCCATTCCACAAAACTTTTTTCTTAAGGGGCTTGACGACCATTTTCTTTTTACAAACATCGGGAAAACACTTTGCTGATCAACATCACTCTTAAAGGGTTCGTCAAAGCTTTGGCGATATTGGTGAAGCTTATCAAGTTCTGCCGCCGCATTGTTCCTCAGGGCCTTAATCCCGACAGTGAGCACTTACTACTTACTTTGAGTTGAGATGCGACTTCGGGTAGTTGGTACCTCACGAAGCTGTGTCTGCTGAAGAAACTCCATCGTTTGAGTTGATCCATCAAAGCTGTCCTCGGGTGTTGGCTGAAACTAGTACTAACTGTCAGCTCTTGGGGAATTCGATAAACTTTTCTTTCGACGCACCTCCTTGCTGCTTTCTCTGCATACTCGTATGTGGCCAGCGGGTTGATCTACATATGTAGATACGCTTTTCACGTCGTACTGAACTGTATATTGGGACTACAACGCGTTACTTCTTACTGCTGGAGCTGCTAACAATACAAGCTTCGATACACCTCCAGGTCCAGAGACATGTTCGGTAGGACATGTGGTATGCGCTCTTGAAGAAAAAACATTTCACTCAAAGTGGTGGTAAAGAGCTGAAGATTGTTTCCACGCCTTGCGAATCTGTTCGATGCTATGTACATATATCTGGGCATTCTGGTGATATAGGGAGGTTTTCGAATAGATGAGGTACGTAATTGGATTGTAGCTACCATTAGCTGGTGATCTCGTGCCATCACTGTATGGACCCCACGTCTCTTTTGGACGTCGAATGATCGATGCTTGAACGTGTCAGTTAAAACCCAGCTGACTTTGTGGCAGGTCTTATGCTGAAGCATGGTCCCTCGTATGACTAGACGATTAGTATAGCAGAAATCCACAAATTGTCCTTGTACTCGCTGAGGCCATGGTTTCCGAATACATGTCTGAGCTCTTCGTTGTCGTTGCTTACCCTTGCATTCACGTTATCCATCACAATGCCGATATCTCCGTGCGGAGTTGCGTTGTATATGGCGCTAAGCTGTGCGGAAGTGGTTTGTGTTGGCATACCTCTGTATTATCGTGACAGGCCGTACTCTCATCACCTTGTTGATGCCAGAAAAGTTGGTCCCTGAACGCGGTTGGTCGTTACAGCAGATCCATCCCGGGTTCATGGGGACCGCCGGAGGAATCACTGCAATAAAGTAGCTCAGTATTACGTGTTAGGGACTAGTTGTGTACCGCATTCAACCTTCTTATTGCACTCACTCCCAATATGTACAATGCTTATCGAATGAACTCACGTTTCATTTGGAGGGATCTGGCATTCTGAGATCCTTCGCTGAGCTCAAAACTGGCTTAATACCCCAGTAACCAATCTTAGTTTGTGTAGCCAAAGTTCACCATCATTTGATCATGCCCTATCCGAGGCGTAGTCCGGCATCTGCACGGTTAGTGGAATCTACCGATATTTGCGTGCATCAGTAGATCAGGTTACTAACCTCGAACAATACGAAAGCCTTTGATGTAGGTGTGTATATACGTATCCCTATGTACGTACATATGTAAATTAATCTTGTCCATTGTTCAACATTCACACAGCAAATTCGCCAACACGATTGCAATTTCTCTCGAATGAACTGAAAAAAAAGAGCAAAAAAAATATAAAAAAAAACCTTTTTAAGCAGTGAAAGTAGTGCGAGATGCGGTTTTGTATCTTTCTTTTTCTTATACAATTTGTTACAATAAAAATGTTTTTATTTTCTTTTCAGATTGAACCGGTAATCATTGATGAAATCGGAATTGTCTTGGGAAGTGGCCCAGATGGCTATCGGGCCGTCTTCCGTAACATTCAGGCATACGGTGTTAGTAACATAACAGTCACAAATGTGAGGTAAGTAGGTATCCGTACCTGCAATGATTTTCAATTGTGTTCACGGATTGTTTTTCTTTTTTTTTTTTTAACCATTATCTACCGGTAGACATCTGAGATTTGTTGATTCAGCATTCAGTATGCGAATTTGCGAATTTGACAGTTACGTTTGACTAAACATGTTTAGTGCTTGGTCTCTTTTTTATAAGCACTTTTAAGTGCTAGACAATGCGGAAATAAAGCTTTAAGAACTAAGGAAGAAGCAGACTAGAAATCGTACAAAGAAGCTTTAAGAAACACATCAGGACTGCGAATAGGGTATAGCGGGAAACATTCTTCAAGCGCGAATCAAAAAAAATCTGTGCAAAGAACCACATAGCTACAGCCTCTTACAGTCGAGTAACAATTTCGCAATCGCTGCAGATAGCTTGGAGACGCTGATGGGCGCACCCTTCCCAAACTGTTTCAGTCAGGCACCCACATCCTCCAAGAGTGGGCTGACTCGGGTAGCCTCTCCAATTAGCCCACTTCTATCTAAGCTAAATGCCTTCAGTTGGGTACTCCAAGTTCGCTGAATTCTCCATCTACTTGTGCGTGCTATCTTCAGCGTCGTCCCTCTGAGTTAGACTCATAATAAGCACAGCTTATTGACTAGGTCGATGTAGGTCGTATATTTCGTCGTTGAATCTCGTCCTTAAAAAGCCCGTCAAAGTGGAAAAGTCAAAACGACAGGGGATATCTTCATCAGCTTTTGATAGAGGCCATGCTTCAGGGTCTTAAAGCAGGACTGGGATTGTTAAAGTGCTGTATAGAGTCTTCTTAGTTGTTTGCGCTGAGGTCTTGTTGTCAGAGTTTATAGTTGAACCAAGGTAGACAAAGTCCCTTACTAAAACGAAAATGAAACTTAGTACAAATGACCTGTGCAGAGGATGTGGTGACGAAGACGTACATGAAGATTCCACACACTTTCTATGTCACTGCCCATCACTCTGTCATATTAGAACTAAAACACTTGGAAGACACTTCTTCTGTGATCTTGAGGAACTTTCTGGCAAGTCTATAAACGACTTGCACAAATTTATAAACGCTTCGGGATGGCTCCAAAATCCATAGTTTGTTTATAGGTTCTAGAGTATGGGAGGTTTTAAACCCCTAGGGCATCACAATGGATCTACATTGATCTAAGTGTGACGGATGCAGAATTCTTTTGCGCCCGTCAACTCACTAACCTAACCTAACCTAAGTCCCTTACTGCCTTACAGTTATAGCTGTCGCCTGTGAGGTTCTGTCCAATTCGTTGATGTTGTGTGTCCCTTCTTGTTAAGAGCATATACTTGGTTTTGCCCTTATTATTATTACCGCTAAACGCATTTTGGCAACTTTCATTTCAATAGTAGCGAACGGACCAGTGACAGCTGCACTGACTTTTAAAAGATTGTACTTCCGGTGTTCGCTGGTGCGTTCTGCATAATTCATTCAAGTATGATACTACAGAAGTCACATGGCAGCTCATCATCTTGTCTAAACCCTTTTATGATCTCAAAGGTCTCGGTGAGATCATTACCGACCTTGATGGTGGAGCGAGCGCTCTCCATCGGCAGTGATGCCAAAATGGCGTCGTCTTCCTCTTTTGTGAGAGCATGCGCGGATATTAGGCTAATTTTGGCGAATCTAGCTTTGATGCGAAGTGTCATGAGGAGCTCGTTCAGATATTTGAACAACAACAAAACTTCTTGTCTAAGTCTGTCTCCAATGACGAATTCGCCGTAGTAGACATCACAGTTTTTCACCCCCCTTTTGCCGGGCTCATCTCAACGCACTTCCTGGATACATATCTGCTTTGTAGCAGTCTAGGGCCTCTTCGCGTCGAACATTCCACGTGCAGATCCGAAGATCGTTGTCCTTGTTTCATTTGCCAGGGTCGCCATGTCCGAGGCCGTTGGTTGTTTGGTAACTAATTTTTTTTATGTGGTATGGTTTCTTGACACCACAACCTCCAACCTGGACGGCAAGATTATTATTAAAACCCTAGAACGAGGGGCCGGTGAACCAATGTCAGTAATCTACTTCAGGTGTATGAGCGCTACCGTTGGACCATTAATGCCTTCTCCGCCACCATCTATATTTAAGACCCTTCCCTTAGTTCTGAGAGTTTCTTACTAACCTGCACTGGCAATATGTCGGAGTAGCAAGTAAGGCTTCCGTTAGTCTGGCTGTGGAGGTCACCATTGATCCAGCGAGTTCCTCCGCTGCACTTCCTCCTTCTGATAACCTCACCGTGTAGGTTGCTTCCAAGCTTTCCAGCATCTGCCGTATATTGGTCTTTTATTGGAGATTCTGGAAAGATTAATTGAAGATAGTGTCTTTTGTCCTGGATTTACATCTGCCTTACACACTCCTTGGTCCAGTACAAGATTAAAGAAATCAGATGATAGCGCATCTCCTTGCCGAAATTCGAAACACTTTTGGAATTCTTCAGAGGAGTTACTTCCACACTGCATCGGGCACTCTTCATCGTTACCTGACAAATCTGGATTAGTTTCGGGGGAGTCCCGAATTCAGGTATCACCTGGTAGAGCCCCAGTCGATGAATGCTATCATATGAGGCCTTAAAGTCGATGAAAAGATGGTGTGTCTCCTCTAGAAACCCGTCTTTCTTTTCTAGGACTTACTTTGGATTTACTTTAACCATAAAACGTGGATCGATTTCCACTCACTTTACCGCCAGTCATCCATGAATTGATTCCTCTCATCCTTCCGCCTCTTGGGCACTTCTTTAATGCTTAATCATTCCACGTCTACACATAATATATTCGCATACCAGTTTTGTGTCAATTGTATTCGTGCATGACCGCAGCACGAAGCCAATCTGTTATAAAAGAAGAATTGCGTGTCAACGCTAATATTGTCATAAAGCGTGCGAGTGACGTTACTTAAGGCCAATGTTTCTCTTATTTGCCTAAATATGCTACTCTGTTAGAATCTTGATCTTGCCGTTAAGTGTGACGCAGGTGTAGGAAAACTAGGTTGCACAGAAATCGTGACTACGAGCCCCCATGTTGTAGCTGCGTTGGTTCTTAATTGTCGATCAGTCTATCTTTGACAGCTTAGTTGGCATTACTGGTGTCGTAGAATTTCTGCAGAAATTGAGTTAAGGAATGCAATGCGAGTGCATGCAACGTCGCAGTCTCAAAAGAATCTGTAATCTTCACATCAACACTTCTGGCAGATGGAGTCTTATTAAAAGTAAATTCAATTAAGCAAAACCTATTAAGTTTCCGGAAAATCCAACATCCGTCATCATTTAAACATTAAACTGACAGTTTATGTGCAATTATCATAGCAACACCTTTGACATTTCTGTCAACCCTTAATTAAACGATGCACTCTTTACACACTTAAAGCCGCTCAATTTGTCGCACTTCATATGTATTTACATAAAACACACAATTAGTCTGCGATTTCAAGGTGTTAATTGCAACAAAGCTGACATAACACACAAGCAGCGCTTGCACTCACAGTTAATGACTGACAGTTAATTAATAATAATTTCGCTTGACGTTTTCAGATCGGATATCGAAACCATGCAATTCCAGCTGACTTGTGAAATCCCACGGATCAAAGTCAAAGCACAATACCGTTCGACAGGTGTTTTAATTTTGGTTAAGGCATCCGGCGCTGGAGACTACTGGGGAGAATATGGTTTGTTACCGCCATTCATCTGTCGTCATAGTTTCCGGTGCTTATGTGTGGATTTTTTTTGTCCTTTACAGAGGGTGTCAAAGCGAAAATATACTTCAAGGCCATTTCAAATACCGGAAACGATGGTAAAACTTATCTTAGTGTGGATCAAGTGAAAATGGACTTTAATGTGAAGTCTATCCAGATGGGAGTGGATAATATCGCTAATGGAAATGCCGTTATACGTGAGTTAATTTGACGTCTATTAAAAGTGTCATTTTGACGTTTTTTTCTTTCTGTCTTTTTAGAAGCTGCATTGAATTTGTTTATCAACTCAAATGCCCAAGAACTGCTGAAGGAAATGAAACCAGCGTTGAGATCTAAGTTGACTTTGGTTATACGAAACTTTATGGACAGACTGTTTACCAAGATTCCCGTGGAACAGTGGTTGGCTTAAGCAAAACGAACACATCCCAAGTGTATTAGGAAATAAGTTCGTGTAACATGACAGATGGTTGCATTTTGTGAATTATTTATTGTATTGAAATCGTTTTTTTGAGACTTTTTTTTTATTTTTATTATTATTAGGTATACTCATACATATTGTAGTGAATGTTAAGTAAACATATTCCGTTAGGAGGAAAATAAAAAGTTTTATTTACTTAAATAAACAGTTCTAAAGGGAATTGTAGACATTTTAAACAACAGGACGTATTTCATTTTGAGTGTTATTACCTTCAACTGGGAAGCCAAGGAGTGGCTAAGGTCTGAAGAGTTGAAGAAGGACTAGGCCTCCAATCTCTGAATACCTTAGAGTTTAAATACAACTCTAATATATTCGAAACGGAGAGATCAAAAATTGATCATTTGAAACCTTAGGAAGTCACGTTTGCATTATATGACTACTTCCAAAAAACAAAACAAGACTCTGTCCGCTACAGTTCGTGGTGCACATGGGCCTGAACCAAGCGTCACCAGTTAGCCCGGTCCTTAGCTAACTGCCTCCAATTGCGCACTCTAAGTTGGTTGAGGTAGTCGCCTTCTGCTTGTGGGTGCCACCTTAGGTGAGGTCGCCCTCTTCTGCTTTCTCACCCTGGGGTCGATTCGACGACTCTGCGGGCCGGAGCATTCATGTCCATTCGCCTTAGGACAGAAGGTCTTCAGAGGAGGACGTGTAGTGGAGGAACTCGCTTGATTACAAAGACTTCTTTTTTCAAAATACTGTTTGACCAGAGCACTCGCAGTAGATTATTTCTGAGGCAAGACTTACGAAAAGGTTGCAGCTTTCTTGTGGCATTGCTGGTTATCTACTATCTATGCTCAAGCTGATCAGTCAGTGCCTAATGTTTGAGCTTATTACCCTCTTTCTCCAGACCTCAGATAACGTTCGTAGCTGTATTCAGCGGCAAATACATGCAAGGCACCGAAAAGTATGGCCCTCGATTCATTATCCACCACCACCCTGCATGATATTGAAGGGTTACCAGTAAGGCTGAGGATTTTGCGAAAAGCTGAGCCAGCGGAGGTAACGTTTATAACCAACACCGACGTCTCGGACAGAACGCCATCGTAGACAGATATAACTTTGAGGTAATTCGGGACTTTGTCTACCCAGTCTTCGTTATAAATACAGGCAATAACGCCAGCGGTGTAGTCAGTCGAGTCACGCTTTCCTGGGTACCAGGTCACGTGGGAGTAGAGGGAAATGAAGCTAACTAGACAATGATCAGAAACTGTATTCACCGACCAGGAACCATTTTGTAGGCTGACGGGAAAAGCTAAGAAAGGAAGAAGACTGCAAAAGAGCGGAACTCTGGGACAAACTCCCTAGACTTCTTGGAAACTACATATAATCAGAAAAGAAGTAAGGTCTGCATAAACATCAGCAAGAACCGGCTGCGCATCCTTACGGGCTTCCTAACGGGTCACTGTAGACTTAAGGAGCATCACAGGAAACTGGGTATTGAACCAAGTGGAGACTTTAGATTCTGTGGAGATACCTTCTAAAAGAATGTGGAGCTCTGATCCACAAAAGAAGCAAATACCTTGATGCTTACCATATGTTAGAAGAAGTTCTTCCATTGTTAGATCCACAAATCGGACTGGAGGAGGTGCTCTAAGTCGAGTATCTCATCGACTAGAGCTCCAAGTCGAGGTAGCACAATAGATCTATAAAGGTGGCAATGCGCCTACACCCAGTGAAGAGTAACTCTTGCAAATCGCTGTTTGTTTGGGCTAAGAAGGTAACGACTGAGGTAGCTGGGTCATGTAGAGCGAATGGAGAGCAATGCTCCGGATCGGGAAATTTTCGAATCCACGCCCGAGGGACAGTGCAGTAAAAGAAGACCGCGACTCAGGTGGTGCACGCAAGTGGAAGGGGTTCCTAACCAACTTGCCGTGCGAAACTGGAACTAAAAACCGAGCTGACTGGAGACGCTAATTGGCTGAAGCCCAGGTCCACCCCGGACAGTAGCGTCACATTAAATAAGTATAGTTGTGTCATCAACAAACGTAGCTATTGTGCAATTTGAAGGTGCTGCTAAATCATACTGGACCCAGAATACTCTCCTGTGGGACCCCAGCATTGATTTCTTTTAATTGAGAGTAGGAACTACCACCGTGTTTCATTCCATAATATCTTTGAAAGCTAAGATTTAAGTACTTAAAGTCTTCGTTCCAAACTTTGATTCGTGATGATTCGTGAGGATCTTTCCTGGTTTGGGAATAATATTGACATCTGCTACTTTCTAGTGTCAAGGAATCTGAACAAGCTTCCAATTAAAACACGCGTTTATTGAAATTGCCATAAGCAAAGCTTTTGGTGCTTGAAATGTGATAAATAAAAAAAAAAATAAAAAAAACTTGTTTCAACCTAAAGCTTGGAGAGCATAATACTGCTGCTACCGTTATCTGGTCTCCACACTGCTTGTTTCTATTTTTACGGATGTGGCTTACGACTGAAATTTTTTGTTTTCGTGTTGATTAATGCTTTCTTTAATTATAATATGAACTCCAACTTTATTCAAATTCTTATCTATAATTATACATGACTTATGGTGACATACATTGACCTAATAATTTAGTGCATGCCAGCACAACTGTGTTCCCATAAAACACCGCATATTATCGACACAATTTGCGTCTGGGTGTTGTTTTTTTTTTTTTTTTGCACCAGTGGATGTGGTAAGCTTCTAAAGATACTAGAAGCCCGGGTTACCAGCAATGCACGAAGACGTACTAATCCACACCCAGCTACCACTACTCAGTTCTACCAGTCTTCACCCGACACCGCCATTAGGTATTACTTCGAAGGGGTGGTCAATAACTCATGCTATGCGTCTTGTGTCAGCTGCATCTGATGCTTCTATTCCTTTTCATGATTGCGGTGTTTCTTTTGCTCTTCTTAGGTCAATTCCCCATAATTCATTTTGAAGAGTCGTTACGAGACCACATATTCCCACCCAATTCGCTTCTAACCGCATCATATGGTCGAGGAGTAATGACGGACTGGGCAGAGGAGTTCTCCATGCCGTGAAACGCGTGCAGTAAATTGTTGCGTGTTCTTCGTCCAGGTACTCACGGCAGGATGGTGAAATGTCACTAAGTTGGTGGAGGTATTTGCGGTAACCGCCGTGCCAAGAGGAACTGCGTAAGATAATAGTTGCACTCCCCATGTTTTCGACTTATCCAGTCTTGGATTGTCGGTATTAGCTTGCATGTCCACCTGCCTTTTGTTATATTACTTACTTCACTTTAGGTGGCGCTACAGTCTGGGGTGGACCTGGGCCTCCGCCAACAAGCCTCTCCAGTCAGCTCGGTCTTCTGCCAGCTGCCTCGTCCTTCTTTGTTATTTACCCCAACGAGTTTGCCACATAGATGCTGATGATGCCTTTACTACTTACTTTACTTAACGGGCTCCCAACCAGAGACACAGCAGCCTTCCATCCTCTTCGATCCTGGGCACGCTGCTTCCAGTTTTCCAGACCAAGCGCTCTGGAATCCGCGGTAGCTTGGTCCTTAAAACGGAGGTTCGGTCTTTCTTGTCGTCTTGAACCTGGGGGCTGGCATTCGAAGATCCTCTTAGCTGGAGCATTATTATCCATTCGATAGATGTGGCCGAGCCAGTGTAGTCGACGTGTTTTGGCTTTCCGGACTACATCCACATCTTGATAGTGTTCGCGGTTATATCTTCTTCTCCATTCGCCCTCCTCGCATATGGGACCGAATATTCGACGAAGAATTTTTCTCTCGAACGTATTCAAAATCTGCAGGGATATGCCTCTGTAGTTTTTGCAGGACATAGGATCGCCTTTTTTGTAGATGGGGCATATGGAGCTGACTGTCCAGTCATCGGGCATGCTTTCATCCTCCCATACTTTGTTGATGAGTTGGTGCATGCACCCTACCAAAACATCACCAACGTATTTGAAGAGCTCTGCTGGCAGTCCACCAGAGCCGGCGGCCTTGTTATTCTTCAGCTTTTTGGTAGCTGTGCCGACCTCTTCGATGCTTGAAGGAGGGACTGCTTCTTCGTTGACTGAATGCGGGTGTTTTTCTTCCCGCATTGGGGCCTTTTCCTCCATTTTTATCATCTTGATGCCATTGACTTCGTGTTGGTTCTTCTATTATACGTGATGAAAATCTCGTCTAGCTATGACAAAGGCAGCCTCGTCTGAGATGGTTCGGAAGCCGATGATTGTCCGTGGCGCGCAGAGCCTAGATGTTGATGATTGTCTCCTTTTGGCCTCCTTCGTTCTCAGTGCCTGTATCCAGACTGGAATAACAGTCATACAAGAACCTTGGGTGTGAAGTAAGGGCATCTGTGGTTTGGGAGGTGTTCGGGATGTTAAGGTACTCTGTGACGAGCGATCCAAAAGACCGAAAGCTTGTCTCAAAACACAGTTTGGAGCAGCAGCAAATGTAACATACGAGGAAACCATCTCATAGATTTCATACCATCATCACACCTGGTCATTAACAATTTTGGCTCTCAGCCAACTTTTGTTACGACAAGAAGAAAGGAGGTAATTGACTTGACGTTATCGAACCGGTACCTAAAGTCGATTATTAAGTGGAGAGTTCTGCCGGAAGTTTCGTCGTCAGATCATAGGTAAATCGCTTTCCAAATCAAATGAAAATCTATTACTTTGCGGAAGAGGAGGAATCCACGTAAAACTAACTGGATAAGCTGTCAAAACTTTCCCTAAACTCAGAACGAAACGAAAGGTTGAGAACTCTGCTCAAGATCTGTTCAGTGTCCTCACTAGATGATTCGAACTGACTTCTCTGGTTATGAGAACCTTCTGCCTAGAGACTGTCTGTGCTAACGCGCTGGAAGCTCTAGATATGATCGATGAATAGTGCATTATAAGTTTAAACTCAGCCAGAACTCAATTGAAGTTAAATATCTTGGAGTGACCCTAGATAGGCAACTTCTTTGGGCAAAATATGTCAAGTCGACGACGTCCAAAGCACTCTTAGACTTCTGGCCGTGTAAGTGGGCTTTCCGCAAGACATGACACTTGTTACCGAAAAAGGTTCTTTGGATCTGTATACAAATATGGCGATGATAAGACAGGGCTCAGAGTATGTTTTCTCTGGACCTGAACCTGCGTTGGGTCTTCCCACCTCCTCGGTCAGGGCTTTTGCTGAATATTGGGTTTCTCTCAAATGCAGTTGTTTCTGGCACGGCTCCATAGGAAACAGGCGGGCAAAACGATTGCTCCCGAACGATTGTAAGAAATTAGTGTCATTTTTGGTGTTTCTCAGCAGAAAAGACTGTCGACAACTTATTGGTGTTCTCACGAGGCATTTTCTTTCTTTTGCTAAGCATCTTACTGTGCTAGGCTTAAGAGAAACCACTGTCTGCGACGATTATGGGGAAGGCGACAGTACTACGGATCACTTTCTTTATTATTGTTCTGCCTTTATGAGTGTGGAGAGTGCTGACACTGTAAGCTCTGCATGGAAGTCAAATGCAACAGAGCATTCGACCATCCTTTAAGAATTTTTAGGCCATATGTACCCAAAACAGACTACATTACGCCATACTTGGATTTTAACATGCCTTTTACGGCAGCCTACCCTAGCAGAGACGAAGGGAAAAGCGGAAATATAGCTAATACCAGATCCATAACAATATATACTGACGGATCGAAAATGGACAGCGGTGTAGGTTCCGGCATTTTCTCTGAATCGCTAGGGATATCGAGATCCATTAAACTACCAGACCACAGCAGCGTTTTCCAAGCGGAGGTCCTGGCAGTGACAGCAGCTGCCCGTTACTCTGCCGTAAGGGCAATACCAAAGGATGGTATCACCTTCTTTATCGACAGCCAGGCAGCTATAAAAGCAGCAATTACTGCTAACGAAATTAAATCGAAGCTTGTGAGATGCTGCCCCGAAGAGCTGAAAGTTCTTGGAATACAGAACAAGGTATCGCTCTGCTGGGTTCCTGGACATGAGGGTATTCCAGGCAATGGAAAAGCTGATGAACTAGCTAGGAAAGGTAAAACAGATTTAATAGAACCAACTGATCTCTCTGTAAGCATCCCGCCTTGCATGCTCAAGCTTGATGCAGGGCGAACCTAAGATGGAAGTCCATGGAAACGTGTAACATTACAAGAAAACTATGGCCGTCCTTCGATAGAACAAGGACCGAGAGACTTATACGAAAGAACAGAAGATCCCTTTCTATCGTCGTGGGTATCATTACGGGGCATAATAGTCTGCGGTACCACGTGAAGAACCTGCGCCGGACAGAAGAAGAACTTTGCAGAGGTTGTGGTGACGAGGGAGTTCTTGAGGAGACCACCTCATTTATATGCCACTGTCCTGGACTCCAACATTCCAGAAACATATTCCTCGGTAAACACTTGTTCTATAACCTTGGAGAGCTCTCTGGCGTTCCTACAGACAAGATGCTGAACTTTGCTAAGTCATCAAAGTGGTTTGTACTTGAAAACAAGTAAGTAACTAGAGTAGAGTTGATTAGACATTAACAGGGTTTCAATGGGCGGAGGAGCACCTTTCCCCCCTGTGGGTAAGACAATGGGTCAACACTGACCTGAGTGCGGCAGGAGGCTTTTCTCTCTCTGCCAGCCCGCTTACCTAACCTAACCAAACTTAAGCTCTGCATGACTCAAGTATGTTTCAAAGTTCTCCAAAAGACGGATTCCTGCCAAATGGCTAATACTGGGTCTTGCTTCCTGGTAGTACAATGGAGCAGTTGCGTCCAATTGCTCAACATCTGTGTCTGGTAATGGTATTTGCCTAGAAGGCAGAGATGGGACAGCAATTACAATTCCTTGAAGTTATACTCATACACCGCACAGATTGCAATGTGATCAATCTGTTTGACGGTGTGGTTGTTAGGAGACCGCCAGGTTCCCTTGTAAATACTGAAGTGTGCGAAACATTTGTCCCGCTTCAAATTCGAATAGTTTAGATCAGTTTCTAGATGCGGTGCCATGCTTTTTCGGCTGTCCCACCTCGTCGTATGCTCCAAATTGTTAACATTGAAATTCTCTGTTAACTTCTGGTACCGTCAAAATAGTAGAGACGTCTTCTAGCACTGAGTTATACAACACAAACGAATGAAAAACTACGTTTTGAAGTTTCTTGCGCAACGTGGTCAGTGGGAAGGTCTAATAGATAAAATCAAAATCACGGTGATGGGACAGCCCGCACATATAAATCACGCAAGGCTTTCCTCAAAATGCAAGGAATCTCAATTTCAGTGCAGTGGAAAATAGTTTTTTTTTCAAACAAAGTGGTGACATGCGGCAACTGTCAATTACAGGAATTAGTCGCTAGAGAAATTACAGACTAAATTGCTGAGCATTCGTAATGAGATGCGCATTAGGGGGGCTGCGAGTTGTGATTTGATTTGGGTTATGTCAATGTTCATGACTGAAAAACTTATAACACTTTCCTGGTAGGCAGGTACTGTCCTAGTACACTCAGAAGACATGGGATTGGCAGTGCCCTACTTGCGTCAGAGATGAAGTTCACACGCAAGACCTCAGTTATGTAAGACATGTGCAATTCCACGCGAACGATTCGATTTAGATTGAGCTTTGAAACGGGTGAATCTGTGATGAATTGCGACAACCTCTGAATTGGTGACACGTTGTCACCTTTATTAACTTATGCGAGCAGCTGTGAGTAAATATGTGGTTTTCTGTACAATTACATCACCGATTAATTCAGTGTTTAATGTTAATTCCGGATGAAGTACATACAATCGTGGAATCGTACTCTCCATAACCATGACTTAGGTTGGGGTTCATGGTTGCGTTTATTATGCAACTTCGATCAACTGACATCGGCTTAATCGACCCCCTTTCTAGGAGTTTCTACAATGGACCTGGTCCTCCAATTTGTGGGTTGTCCCGCCAGGGTACCTGCCGATTAAGAAAAAAAAACATAGTTCGAAGCAACAACGAACCTCGGATTTGGACGGATTACCTGAAGATGAACGCTGCAGACGAAACAAAAAACGTGGGGTGCTAGAATCCCCAGATGCAGAAGAGGCCAGATGCAGACGATCAATTAGCGGACGTCCTAGACTGCTGCAATATATCGCTGCCATCTAAGAAGTCCGATGGTATCGATTGCTACCGGCATCGAAAGCAGCACCTATTTGGAGGTGTATTCGTCATTAGAGGCAAACTTGGGCAAGAAGTATTGAGGGTCCTGTAACGATCCGGATCAAGGTTCAATTAGCTAACTTTAGCCTCATATGCGCTGATTCATTCCCCCACAGAGGACAAGTACGACGCCACCAAGACTATTCCAATGAGCTCATCGACAAGACCCTTGAGTAATGTCCTAAATATGACGTTAAAATCGTGTAAGGTTATGTTAACGCCTAGAAAGGAAAGATGCACATTTTTAGTAGGACAGTCAGAAAAGATAACCTACATGACACTACAACTAGCAATGGACTTAAGCTTTGCTGCAGGGCGAAACGTCACTACAGCAAGCACATGGTTTCCGTATCTCAATATTCACAAGAGGAAATGACGGTCAACCAAATCTCTCCACAACACCTATGCCACCAGCAACGCTGCTAACATAACATCAGAGACGCCGCAACTGGTGCTGGGTTTTATCCGAGTGAAGAAACTGTTGGTTTGACGAATGTCAGGAAGCACATGCAGGCAAACAAGAGGAATATAAAGCGGCGCTGCACAGAAGGACGAGGAGCTCTCTTGACTTCCTAGCAAAAGAGACGGTAAGATCATCGGCTTCCCCAGAGGAAGAAAAAAGACTACGAGAAGCGCGCGAAATAAGATTTTTAGAGATTATACTGCAGGAACAACTGTAGAGATGAAGAAGGAAGCCTTACACAAGTGAAGTCACAGTCGGTGCTGAGAGTATCGAAAAACATTTTCTGCAGACTGTATAACGACGATGAAGATCAATATATCGCTGTCAAGCAGAACGAACCGTTCAACACTGGAACTTTCAAAACTTTCGTCCACCTGACAAAACTGATGTGAATATCCAAGCTCAAATCCAACAAAGCAGCTGGACCTGACGGCCTATTAACCGATCCGTTTAAAGCAGGTGGAGATGACTTGGTATAGAGCATAGCGCAACTCCTTTCTGACATTTGGTTAGAGGAGTATATGCCTGATGAATGGAATCTCAGAATCGTTTGTCCGATTCACAAGAAAGAAGACAACCTCAACTACGGCAATTACAGAGGTGTTAATCCTTCATCAACAACCTGATTGGCCCATATCAGTGTGGTTTTAGGCCAAGAAAATCCACAGGGAAAACCCAAGAGGTCCTAATTGATGCTCACCATCTTTTTATCGATTTTAAGGCCGCATATGACAGCATTTATAGGGTCGAGCTATACGAGCCATGTCTAGTTTTGGCATATCTGCCAAGCCCGTCCGTCCATGCAGGATGAAGATGGAGAACGCTCGATGCTGCACAATGTTTGGCACCAACATAACCGAGACCTTTGATGTTAAAAAAATTTACCAGAACGTCACTGTCGCCAGCTAGAACTTTGAGGTAATAAGGGAGTTTGTCTGCCTTGTCTTTGCTATAAACTCTGACAACTACACCTCAGCAGAAGTGGGTAATTGAGTAGTAAGGCCCAATCACGAACAACTAAGCAGTCTCTATACAAGACCCTTATCATCCCAGTCCTGCTTTATGGTGCTGAAGTATGGATTCTGTTAAAAGTCAGTCATTCGCTTAAGATGGCTAGGACATGTAGAATTAAAGGATATTAATGCTTCGGCCCACAGAGTCTTCTAATCTAACCCGGAGGGACAACGTAGTAGAGGACGACCACACCTAAAGTGGCATGCAGAAGTAGAAGGGGAACACCTTACGCCGCGAAGAAAATTCCGTTGCCAAACATTTCATGCAATGGAATCTACTCACCTAATCTGTTAGAAGAGGATCGCCCTAAGCAAACGTGGTGCAGAATGGCAGAGGGGGAATCTGATGTACTAATTCGCAGTAAGCTTCATAGAAACACCAGGTACTACTGTAGAAGTAATATTGGAGGAAACGAAAAGCAGCGTATAGTATGGTTGGAAACGAGAATAGTCTTCTTAGTTGTTCGTAATGTGTTCATCGATGAACACAAATTTTGACCAGGACCAAAAGGTCTAGACGGTTGTGGGTAGAGCCTCCAGCCGCGTCCCATATGATGCAAATCAAGTATACCTCCCATAAGGTGTTCGAGTGATTGCTGTCGAATATATCGAGATGCTAGAGGCAGGTTCATATGTAATCCCAATGGAATCAGTCGCAGAATATAAGCCGGGACGGCTCAAAAATGCATGACGATCAACATCCAAAATTATGCCCACCTTGCTCAACTTAGTCCTTAGCCCATCTGCAGCCCATATTTTTGGGTTGTACTGAATCAAAAATTAAGCACAATAAAAAATTGTTCTGGTGCTTCATCAACTCAAAAAGGATAAGCAGTGATACTCCTATGGTCATGGAATGAGCTTGGAGCTAGTTCAGAGGGTACTTCAAATAAGTTTGCGTCGTTCATAATTTACCTTCCACAATGGCGAAGTTGATCCAATTGCCGGGTTATGATATCCTTTTTTAACAGAAACAGATGCTCTTGACGGCCTTAGGTTAGGCTAGGAGTGCTGTATTCAGAATGTGAATTGCAACTGGAGGCCAGTTGGTTCATTGTGATTGCCCTCTGTACTGTACATTACTCTGAAGACATGTGACTAAAAAAACTATTTGGATCTGTTAATAAAGCAATTAAGGTCAATTGGAGGTTACTTTGCTAGGTCGTCCAAAAAGCAGATTTGGACACGTTCCCGGAGAGCGAAGCAGAAGGCGTTGTACTGATTCTATCTGTTCTTCGGCCCTGCAACTTATACAGAAGTCGTTAGTGACTGAACCTAGTCTTCTAGCCATGTTTACAACGATATAGAGTTCTATAATAGTCTTAGCTCAAAAGGATGACCATTTGCAGGAGAAGCTGAGATGTTAGAGTCTGTACTTCAGAATTAAATAAAAATGTCCGCACTTTTTACTGAAACTTCACAATGGGAAACCCTTGGTATTCCTAACTCAACGAATTTCAAAGGTGAAGCAATGATTACTGGAAGCAATCATTGTATCTTCTACGACTAGCTAAAGACTCTATATTCTCAGCTATTTAAAATTATTTTATAACTCTTTTGCCATAAAAATTCGTAGATTACTGGCTGTACTTGCAGTGCCGACCCCTCTAGTTCCTAGTAAGCGGTCAACCTGCATAAGCAGGTGTCATGTGAAGAAAGATATAAAATGCAAATCGATTCTCGGCATTTGATTATTGGAATTAGTTTGAATTCAATGATGATTTAGGGTGGGTTCTGTGGTTTCTGTACAGTAATACAGACTTGTGTAATTGGATTTATCTTACTTGAAAACCTCAAGAGATAGAATCTCTTGAAAACTACGTTATTCAATATAATTTTCTATTTTATTTCCCACAAATGAATTCATTGTAATCACGAGTAATTAAAAAAAACGAGTACTTTAGTCGGAAGGGTTTATTACCTAAACATGCAAATTAACAAAATAAAATAAAATTGTTAATATTTAGTACGTTTTGGTGGAACAATGTATCCAACTTAGCGTGCGAAACTGGAGGCAGCTGGCTAAAGATCGAGCTGGCTGGAAACGCTTGTTGGTTGAGGCTCTGGTCCACCCCAGACTGAATCGATGAAGACTGAAGCCTTGTCGGAATCTACCTGTAAGGCCCCGGGGATAAGAACATTGTTTAACGAATTAGAGAAAGAATTTGAATTACCCCACAAATTGTCATGTAAATGGTGATCCTATTTGAGCTTCCAAACATAAAAAAAACGCAAAAATTTGAGGAAATTATTTATGAAAAATACTTAATCACTTACTTAGGTGGCGCTACAGTTGGGATTGAACCTTGAAACCAAGCAATAAGCTGTTCCGGTTATCCCCGTCCTTGGCAAACTGCCTCCAGCTGCGCACTCCAAGTTCGTTGAGGTGCCCTTCTACTTGTGCGCCCCACTGTAGGCAAGTTCGTCCTCTCCTGGGTTATGCCTACGAGTTAGATTCGAAGTCTATGCGGACTGGACCATTGATGTCCATTCAGTCTACATGTCCTAGCCACCTTATTGTATTGCATTAAAAGGCGGGAGAGCCTTTGTGAGGCCCTGGCATTGCGGCCTATTGTGCCTTCCCTGGTTGGGTCCTAGAGCAAACTTTTTACTCCGGAGACAGTCAGAAATATAAGGATCTTCTCTGCAATGTTCACAGATGAGATAGTTTCTGCGCCGAAAATGTGACGAAAGAGAGGCGGAAACTCCATGAGAATATGAAGAGAGGATTCGTCACTTTCAAGGCATAATCTACATGAGGGTTCCGGAGAAGGGTTTACTCGGTGTAGGTGTTTTTTTCATTAGACAGTGTCCACTGATGATTTCAGTCAGGATTCTTAGATTGTTCCTGTCTGGGTTGATCAGGAGAGAGTTTGGGGAAAAATGAGTTCAGCCAGACTTTATTAGATTC
The DNA here is from genome assembly GCA_946965025.1 of Blera fallax. Lineage (NCBI taxonomy): Eukaryota > Metazoa > Arthropoda > Insecta > Diptera > Syrphidae > Blera > Blera fallax. Next base: position 100,066,125 of record OX337244.1, read on the forward strand.
GAGTAGGGACAGACTCCTGGCGTAGTCTTTGAATTCACTTTTGCTGACGCCGCAAAAGGGTTCGTGGCCGACGAGCGGTCAGCCAGTGAGTCAGCCATTTCATTACCAGCAAAACCTCTATGGGCTGGGATTCAATGGAGAATGACTAGCGGTTTCTATTACGAGCCTATGTTTTATAACAGTTGGGTCGAGAGCTTTGAGAGCTGCTCGGCTGTCTGAGAAGATAAATATTGTTTTACCTCGTGTGTTACAACTTCAGTTTATTCCGACACACTGGTTAATAGCAAGGCCTTCTGCCTGAAACATGGAAGAGTTTTTGCCAAGGCTGACTGGCATACCTACTCCCCAGTTCCTGAATCCATCTTGCATCCATCTGTATACCAGACGGAGTCATGTGGTGTTGGGTGGCGCTTGTATTTCTCCCAGTCCTCCCTCGGGGGGGACGACGATAGAGAAGTTTTTATGGAAGCTGTATTTAGGAAGCATGTCATCTCGGAACCTTCTAAATGCGCTTTCAGGCTCCATAGCGTCGAGTAGAGATAGATGACCTCCGCGATAGGAGTAGGGGCCGATATTGTTCGAATGGAAGAGTCGATGAATGCACAGTCTCGCTTCCATTTGAATGTACGTTTGGATCGGTGTTAGGCCCAGAAAGGGATCTGGTGGCTTTATTTACAGTGCGTTCTATTTGTGTGTTCCAGGACAATTTACTGTCCAAGGCAATTCCCATGTGCTTGTCTTCCCGTGAGAATTGGATGGTGGAGGGTGGAGCGAATCAGACGAACAAGTTCTCTCCTATTAGTAAAAGGGACTATAGTCGACTTCTTGGGATTTACAGAGAGGCCTTCTTAGTCACACCAGTTCTGCACTATGGAAAGAGCATATTGCAGCACTTCCGCGACGGAGTTTTCAAATTTACCACTGACGACAATTGCTACGTCGTCTCGTCATCGTAACCTATAACTTCAATTCATTGTCTAGTTAGGGATAGAAGAAGGTCGTCTTAGACGAGGGACTTAATGAGTGGCGAAAGAATGTCCCCTTGCGGGCATCCTCGAGTTGTAAGCGCCGAGATTTCCACCATTTAGCATGGACATAACCCATCTTCGTATTATTGGAGACAGATTCATGTTGTTACGTGCCCTAATGGCGGACTCAAAGGATGTGTAATAAACGCCATCTTAACGACTGATGCGCAGTTTTTTCACTAGGTCGATGTCGCTGCACAGCTCGTATATTTCGTCGTCGTATCTTCTCTCTAAACGACCGAGGATATCTTCATCCACTTTTGACAGGATCCAAATTCGCCGATGTTGTGTGTCCCTTCTTAGTGACAGGATATACTTGGTTTTGGCCTCATTCATACCTAAACCCATTTTGGCAGCTTCAGTTTGAGGTTGGAACCGACCTTGATAGAGCACCGGCCGTTCTCCATTGTCATGCTTCACAGACGGGTGAGTTTGGTAGAGATGCAAAAGCTAGACATGACTCTGTATAGCTCGTCTCTATAAATGCTGTCATACGTAACCTTGAAATCGATAAAAAGATGGTGAGTATCGATTTGGAGTTCTTGGGTTTCCTCCAGACTCTATCAAGTCATTTTCAGCTGAATGGTGGGCGGAAGTTTTGGCTTTCACTGTCTATGTTGAATGGATCGTTCTGCCTGATAGCGGTATGTTGGTCTTCGTCGCCATTATACAGTGTGCAGAAAAAGTTGTTCCATATTCCCAGCACCGAATGTGACTTTACAAAAGGATTCCTTCTTCATCTGTACAGGATCTTGTTCAATTGACGCGCTTTTTACCTTTTAGTAAACTTCCGTACATTTTTTCTGGAGTATAATCTCTCAATACCTTCGATCGCGTGCTTTTCGCGCTCTTGATTTCTCTTCTGAAAAAGTCGATGATCTTCTCGTCTCTTTTGCTCGCAGCCTTCGTCCTTCTTTGCAGCACCGGGTTGTATGCCTCATGTTTATTTGCATGTGCTTGCCTGCATTTTTCGTTAAGCCAGGGGTTTCTTGGTGATGGTCTTGGCAGCGTTGTCACTCGTTTTTGGTACTTGATGCTGGCGGCATAGGGGTTGTGGAGAGGCAAAGATTCTCATGGACGTTCTGGCGTTCTCTTGCGATTGCAGGTTTTAAACGTTGTATCGTGTCTCAGTAATTCTTCCTTCCTATGGCGCTTGGGATATTCGTACCTTCGGCTGCAAACGTGGCAATGATGTGAGTCGATGCTGGTTAATGGGAAAGTTTCGATGTTCAGAACACTGGAGGCATCAATTGGGTTGGTTGTTTTATGATCAGGAGACCGCCAAATTCTCTTGTGATGTGGTCTCGTATAGGCTATGTTTTTCGACGGTCCTACCAAAAAAGTCCTCAAAGTTCTTGTCGGAGAGTTCGTAAAAACATTCCTTGGAGGCGTCGTCCTTGTCCTATGTGAGGGAGGCATGAGCGTATATTAGGCTAATGTTGACGAATTTAGTTCTTGATGCAGATTATCATAAGACACTCCTTCACGTGTCTTAACTCAAGACTTCTTGTCCAAGTCTGCCGCTAATAACAAACCTGCACACGAAAAGGCGCTGCTTCTGCTTTCTATAGCAATCATCGTCGTACATGTTATAGTTTTTCATCGTCCTTTTACCCGGACCATCCCATCGCCCTTCCTGGATGGATATAAAGTGTGCTTTATAGCAGCCTAGAGCCTCTGCTTATTGTTTGGCTGCAAGTGGTCTGTTAAGGGTGCAGACCTTAGTTCACTATTCAATAGCTCTCCAGCAGCCAGCATGTGGAGTTGATGATACGGTTTTGCCCACTCGTATTTTCAGTCGGTAGAAATCTGACACTTTTATGCGCGCATGGTCTCTCATAGTCTCTATGAAACCCTCTTACTGCGAATCATCAAGAGCCCAAGCCTTAATGGCCAAAAACTGCGCAGGAAAAGTCCATGGGTCCATCATTAGAAGCAAGTAGCAAAGGCTATTTTCATCCTCAGCATGTCGCTAAGAACGAAGCTGATAATACCGTCTATTAAAAGGACCAAGAGAACAAAGTTACGGCATACATGCAGGAAACAGCTGTGGATCTCATAAGTGGATAAACCCCTTCCGACCGCAGATAGGTGTTGAACATGCGGGACATAATTGAGCCTAAAGGTTGGCGTAATGTACGGCTCCGATGCCTGTCAATATTGTACCTGTGATACATGTTGGTTGGCTTCTTTCGGACGAATGCAGAATGTTGGCTTAAATGAGATACCATGCGAGTGTGATCGGCAATTGAGTAGTAAGGCCCTGTCTCGAAAGACAAGTCCTGCTTTATGGCGCTGAAGCATTTACTATTTCGAATGCGCGGATGAAGATATCCTTGGTCGCTTCGAGAGAAAATTTCTTCGTAAGATATACGATCCCTCTTGCGTTGATGGGCTTTGGAGGAGAAGTTTCAACCACGAAATTTACGAGCTGTACAGCGACATCGACCTAGTAAAAAAACTGCGCATGAGTCGCCTAAGATGGCTAGGACATGTAGAGCGAATGGACACCAATGCTCCGGCCCGCAGAGTCTTCGAATCTAACCCGGAGGGACAAAGCAGTAGAGGACGACCTCGCCTTAAGTGGTGCGCACAAGAAGAAGGGGGCTTCAACCAACGTGGAGTGCGCAACTGGATGCAGTTAGCTAAGGACCGGGCTAGCTGGAGAGGCTTGTTGGTTGTGGTAAGTTAGTAAGTAAGTAAGTCAGATGCGAGTGAGATCACGTAACGTACAAATATCAGACCCACGCTAGTTCCTCAGTTCTATAAGAAAACTTCTAAAGCCTACTTTTTCAATATTTCCTCTTTAGAAGCACACATTTACCATGACAGCTGTCACAAACTTTCCCACTAGGACAGCTCATACGTAACCAACGTAATTTCCCCCATAAATTTCAACAAGTTTTCCGTCTACCACCAGTAAGTGGGCATAAAAACAAATGTTGCCAATAAGTTCGCGCATCTCATTAGCAATTAATTTGCGCGCACATTAATTGCTTTCTTCAACGGGCCGGCTATTAGTAGAGATAAATGCATAAAATAATCTAACGATGTTTCGAGGACTTCTGGTTTAGCTGGGACAACTTAATCTCTATGCGATTGCAGGCTTTCCTATTGCTCGATAATATTTTTGAATTCATCAGAGATATTCTTCAGCACTTTGGCGTTGAATATTCCATTAGGGGAAGCAACCCCCCTTCTTCTTCTTGCATTTTTACTGAACGAATTAAATTACCCATACCACTTCTGATGTTCTGACAAAGTGACGGCTGCACCTTCGGCCACTGCTCCGTTCGTCTATCTGTCTTCTGGATCCAATGCGATAGAGGCTAGATGTGTAGGTACATGATTTTACATATTTTATTTAATTTCATGACTCAAGTGCAATGACGGTATGACCTTTTAAAAAACCTTTACTTTGAAGGTGGCTTCAGTACTCTAAGATTCGTAATAGCGGAGCCAAGGCAGACAAAGTCCTTTACTGCATCGAAGTTATGGCTGTTCACTATGAAAACAATTCCTCAAGGTTGCGTGCCCTTTTTTAATGGCAGCATACGCCCTTGTTCACCGCAACACCCACTTTAGACGCTCTAATACTCGCAAACGCGTATTGAAAAGCCAGTGAGTCCTCATTCCAAAGGAAGAGACAAACCACCTGAATAAAACCGTCGTCGCACAAGCCGCTGCGCATGCTACATACGTTGTGGAGAGTGCCCATCACACGAGTAAGAATTAAGCTTTACATCGAAGGAGACTCAGGACTTTACAGCCAACAGTTCGGCTTCAGGAAGCACCATCCAGGCAATACAAGCAGTGCGCAACATAGCGGGTGAAGCAAGGAGAAAGATGGCTCCAAGAGACAAAGCAGTGTTGTGCTGTAGTAACGCTTGACATCAAGACCGCGTTCAACTCAGCCAACTGGAGCTGTACAGGTAAACCGCTGAGCAACCTGCAAGAATTCGGGCTGAACCTGGGCCTCAACCAACAAAACTCTCCAGTTAGCCCTGAATGATCAAGAACGTAAAGGTATGGCTACAGACATCAGGCCTGAACTAGGGGATCAAAAAAGGCGGTCCTTATAAGCAACCGTAAAAGACTGAACGCCTTATAATACAGGTTGGTGAGCCCACCATCAACTCGAAGTTGTACTTTAAGTAGCTATGTAGGAGTGCTAATAGACCACAGACTCAACTTTAGAGGACCCATAGAGTATGCAGGCGTGAAAGCATTGCAAGTCAATCCAAATCAATCCTCATGTACCAATATGGGCACCAGAAATGGGCCGCGAGTCGTAAATTAGAACGATGAGATCGGTGCATAGAATTACATCTCTAAGCGTATGCTGTGGCTTCAAAACGGACTCATCGGGGCATTGGTGCTTCCGGAAGTATCTTCGCATTGTGCAGGTAAGCCACAGAACGCGGTGCTGGTGAAATGCCAGAAGTACTCAAGGGCTAGAAGTATCCTGGAAAGGGAAATTGGAAGCAAGAGGTTAGACCTTGAAAAAAATTTTAGGTGTTTTCTGAGGCTCGAACCTCAAACCTTCCAATAAGGCAGTGAAGTTGCCGGATATTTGTAAAGCGATGAATGTAAAAGTTTTTAGAGGAAGGAGTTCTCCTGATCCATGAAAGTTCTACTATTTGGGGCTGCTACCAAAAGGAAACAAGCCACCTGGAAAACAGTCGTCATGTAGCCCAATATCGCTGGTCGACACTTTGGGACAGATCCTTGAACGATTAATGTATTACAGACTGGTCGTGACAGCAGAGGCGCAAAGAGCACTGTCAGTCCATAAGTTCAGACTCACAAAATCGCCCTCTACGGTTGATGGCATAAAAGTTGAAGTCGGCAGAGCAGGTGAAGCGATGGCGAGGAAGGACAAAGAAATACTGCGACTCTGGACATCAAAAACGCCCTTAACTCGGCAAATTGGTCGTTATGAGCAGACGTTGGCCAGAATAGATTCTCCATACTAGCCGTTGAGGAAGGTTACAAATTACTTCACCAATAGAAAATGAGGTACTAAACCGACGAAGGGGTAAGGCACTCAACGTCAGTGCAGGAGTCCCGCAAGCATCGTTACTAGACCCTTTCTTATGGAACATCATGTACGGCGGAGTCCTGCGACTAGTAATGGCCATAAGGAGTTAAAATAATCGGGTTCGTCGTAGTTACCGTGGTTAAACACACCCACGAAATTGAATCAGCAACAAACGAAACAATCACAATCGTTAAAGACTGTTGCGAATGCAGCTTCTCGAGTCATATTTCCTCGCAATTATTCTTCGTTGCCTTAATATACATAAGGGATATCCGCATTCGTACCTTGGATAAAAAAATGTAACTATCCGAGTCTGCTCGGACACCGGGATAGATAATCCGGTCTTTATTGGCCAATGATCTGAATACGAGTATGTCGAAGTACACCATATGATTTTTTCACTAAATAGTTAGGCATAAGGCTAGGCGCAAACATGCGATTTTCTGTCGCTGCGATTAAAAAATCATGGTCGCAACAAAATACAGCCATGCACGCTCTTGTGATTTTCTTTCGCACGGTTATTTGTTCGCAAAATGAGGCACTCAAGTTTTAATGTGAATGCACGCACATGCAAATACAAAACAGCCGTCAACCAAATTCAGTTTGTTAATCGCTGCGACTATTAAGTCACATATGCATGTGTGGATTTATATTTAAAGCTGTGTCTAATTATTTTGCGACTAAATAACCGCGCAATAAAAATGCCGACAAATTGTTGTGACGACGATTTTTTAATCGCAACGATTAAAATCGCAAGTATGGATATACTTGCCAATGACAATTCCGTCGCCGCCGCCAGAAAAATGGGACAAATCAGCAGACTTTCAACCGTTTTGATCGTTAGTTCTCATCTGCGGTCGTGTTGTATTCTTTGCGACTGAATAGTCGTGCAACGCAAAACGCATGTTAGGTCAAAGGGTTGTTGTTTACAGCTACCACTAACCCGGGCCACAATACGTACGATTCGCAGACCTAGCTTATTGCGGTCACCAAAAACTGCACAAATAAAACTACTCTCGGGACTGGTTAGCCTTTTAGGCAATATTCACCATTAGTTCTATAAAACTTGGTTGTTTGAATTATTCGCGTTACGTGGGGACTCTAGCGATCGGAAGTGGCCCACTCCCCAAACTAGCAACGAAGGGCGATCCTCTCGTTCCTACGTTTTCCGAAACATGTTTACAATGTGGAAAGTTTGGGACAAATTCCTGTTTGCGTTTGAAGAGATATTCTATCAAACTGAAAATGTGGCAAGCATCGCTTCAGTTTTATGATCGCCAAGTTGAAAATGGAAGTCAGTTAGTCGACGACGTACCCTTTCAATTGTCTCTTTACAGTGGAGTATAACTTCTTCATTTGTTTTTGTGTACGCCCACAACGACGATGTCATCCACAAAGTCGATGATTGGCGAATCTCTTGAAATCGGTAGGCGTAGAATTCCGTCGTACATATGCAGCGTTCCACAGCAGGAGGCCTAAGATCGAGCCTTGTGGAATACCACCAGCTACTTCGTATGCTTTCATTCCCTCGTCAGAGTCATAGCGAAGGACTCTGCTTGCAAAATAGCTCCTTATTATTTTACAGAGATGGGTAATGACTTCTCATAATTCGTTACCAGTTCGCCGAGTTAACCCGAGGGCTATAATAGTATTTTCTAGTATTACGTTTCCAACGTCTGCCTTCTATAGCGTGGAGCGTGACTTCCGAAAACCATAATGGTGCTCTGATGGGCTTCCTGCTGTTGCAATTGCTGGAAAAGCCTGTTGTAAATTATTTGCTCAATGATGTTTTTGACAGCGTCGAGCAAACAAAAAGGACAGTAGAACGATGGTTCGTTAGTCATCTAGTGGTTGGCGCTTCCAAGGTTTGGGGAAAACGTCTTCGTGAAGATACATTCGTACCTCCATCGATTTGCTGTCACCATACAACCGCGTTAAACTGCTGCATAGGGCCGTGGACACACCTAAGCTTGCACCGATTTTACTGGCAAGGGGTGACCGTACCGTGCGGAAATTCGCAGCCACTGCGCCATAAGCGTGTCAGGGGTATCGGAGAGGAACAGTAGCCCGCTTAGTGGACCTCCTTGGCGTTATACGGTAACCTATTGTGGCCAGTAAGGACTTATGTGTTCAAGAGTACAGGGAGCCTTCAGTGGACTGCAACAGGCGGTAGCAACGTCACGCAGTGAGTCGTGGAACTAAGCGCTCCAGGAAAAACGGGGCTGTTCGGAGTATCTCTGTTCTGCTTTCTTTAGAAAGACACTGAAGGAGGAGTTTGCGTACTACGGTTTAAGATTAGGGTAGATGTAAGTTAAGCAGTGCCTATTTTAGGGATTAGCTTACTTTAGATTTTGTTAAGGTTAGCTAGTTCAAGTTTCGCATTCTGGTCTTCTTCTTCGATTTCACCCTTGGGGTATTGGCATAGATCCTTGAACGTTTTCTTTTCCTCTTCTCTTCTTTATTATTTTTTTTGTACGTCCGCAGTTAATGTAGAGCAGCTTCCATTCTTTTGTTTGCTTTTTTATGTGGCATGACTGGACGGTGTGGGTTAAGTGGTTAGTGCGTTGGATCGCTGAGCGGGAGGTTCGTCGTTCGAATCCCAAAGACACCAAAAAAGTTTTATCACGGTCCCACCTCTCGCGAATGTCTGACAAACGTCCGGGAATAACAACTGTCAAGAGAAAGCTTCTCAATTTGCCTTTCGGATATGGCTCTAAACTGTAGGTCCCTTCCATTTGTGTGAAAAATATAGCACGCACACCTCGAATGGTCACGAGAAGCTAGGCCCCTGACCACATATGGTCCGCCAAGTATTTACATTTGTTTTTGAGATTTTGTGTGTTGAACAGGTGGAGTATGATCGGGCGTGACAGAAACCACCTCGTCCGATAGGCTGAGGCGAGCGACCGCAAGCGTGCCGCCGCGCCGTCTTCCCCACTTTCACCAAAGATGCCCGCGTGGTCCTACCCTCGGTTACAACAAGTTTCAATAGAGCGACTTTTAGGGCTCTATTTGGAATTCCATTCAGTCCCGGAGCCTTCCTGTCGCTTACCTTCGTAGATGCTTCAAATAGTTCTTCGCATGTTATCATAGGTATGGACGCTCTTTTCTAAACGCTTTAACTAGTCACGTCCCTACTTTCTCGATGGTCCGTTGTAGTACCAGACAGCAGCTACTTTTTTGTTGGCGAATCTCAGATTCTATTCGTTTCTCTGTTGTGCTTGGTGGCTGTGATTGCTGTTCCTCTGGCGGGGCTTGAACTTTCACCAGTCAGGTCACAAGCAAACACACTACCACTAAAGAAATAATTTACTTGGTAAATAAATAATTGGTTATCCAGCAGAGTCACCAACGCATCATGAATTAAAAATATCTGACAAACTTTTTCGATTTTTTTCCAATTAGAAATTACTCCTCCTACTTATCTAAGAGTCTAATGGGTGTTAATTTAAACTTGAATCCAAAAGTGTTAAACAAGTATAAAGTCAATCAACTGTGAAGTAAAGCTCTTTGGAAATTTTATTTTTATTTTTAGAGCGTCAGCAGATCAAATTCATATGACATCATTTGAAAAGAACCTCCAGCAATGCCTTGCCTTTTCTGGGACAGGGTACACTGCCTTCAGTCCCACCCAAGCCCTACCCTGCTCCAACTGCAGTTTCCCATCCCCAACCTTGACTCTCTTCCGAATGAAATCCAACAAATTACAATGCCATCTGAATTATCTTGGAAAACCGATAATGGCATTTCCTTAACCAAATTGGTTCTCGTATTTTGACAAGTATCTAATTGCAGTAATAACAATGTCGCCTGCCAAGAAAGTCGTAGCAAATTGCTCATCGGAACATCACAACAATGGGTGCCTTACATGCAATCCATACAAATTGCCTGATAAACTACCGGTGACAACATGAAGCGAATCGTTAGTAGCTACTTAAGATAAAATACTCGTATGATAAGATAAGAAAAAAAAAATTAATTTAAAACTGCTAGTCACTGGTAGTCGCAGTTCATATGACAAAAATGCCCCCAACTTCGGTGGGAAGGTAAATAGGAAGGCACATCACCAGTACTCGAACACGATGTTGATAAACAATCTTCGTTTGTTTACATGCAATTTTCGAAACACATGTTTAGATAAAATATTAGAGATGTGTTCCTTACGTCATGGCGGGTAGTGTCTTTGGCGTGTAAAATAATTTTCGTGCATTAGGAGTGATCAACTAATTATCTTCGTGTGGGAAAGGCCAGAAATTTGCGCAAGTTCAAGACCAAGCAGAGTGTTTACTTGTCAAATTAAAAATCAATGCGAAGGTGGTCTTTGGGAAGGCGATAGATATGAACAGTTTGGCACATCAATGGGTGGTGTGAATAAAAATTGAGTGTGAGTCTTCGCTCAGCATTTTGGAGAGAACACTCCATTTGGTGTGAATAAAAGTAGGGTTCGTTAAGTTTAACGAAAACCCTCCACACACATATTTTGACAGTTGAGTGTTCCCTCCATTTTGAGTTGAGCGTGCATTGGAAGTAACTTCAAGAGATAAAAAAATGGAGACGGAATAAGTGAAAAACCCTAAAACAGAGATCTGGAATGGACGAAGAATATTTTATAAAAATTCTACAATTTTATCCTTGCTTGCCGAACTCCAGACATGAAAATGAAAAAGCAAATTGCGTTGGAATGGAAGAAAAAATTCCATGGCGTTGATTTAAACACCTCGCAAATCAGGACAAAAAATGAAAATAAGAACGCGCGTGTCAAATCAAAAGAGGATAGAAACAAAGACGGGCAATCTTTTCATGATTTTAAAAGCCCATGACAAGCAGCTGCTGGATTTGACAGCTCTCCACTCTAGTTTTCGAACTTCAACTTGAGGGATGAACATATTTATTTATTTATTTAAGCTTAGTACAAGCTGAACTTAAATCTAACTAATTAACTTAACTTGAACTAACTTAACCTATTTTTTTTTTTTTTTTATGGGCCCCTGGGATGTTATCAGCCCAGGGCATGCCGCGTAAGGCGAAACGGATGAACTTGCGCTGCACAGCCTCAATTCTCATGGGGTGTGCAGCATAACTGGGAGACCATACTTGGCTGGCATACTCTAGGACGGATCTAACGAAGGTGACATAAAGGGACTTTGTGACATATGGGTCGGAAAATTCTTTTGACCAGCGTTTCACAATGCCGAGCGCTGAATTAGCTCTACTAATTACACTGTTAATATGCGCTCGGAAGTTAAGTTCGCTATCACAGATAACGCCCAGATCACGTGCTGACGTGACAATGGATACAGGTTCGTCATGAATGAGGTAGATCCTAGGAGATTGTGGGAGACGCTTGCGGGAGTAGGTCGGGAGAATCGGCGCCGGATGCTATACGCCCAAAGATTTTCATATCATCGGCATAAATTACAAGATTAGAGTTCCGGATGATACATTCAACATCGTTTATTGTGATAATAAAGAGTAATGGGCCGAGATGACTGCCTTGAGGGACGCCTGAGGTTGCCGAGATGGGGGCAGACACTGAGGATCTGAAACGAACTTTGTAATGGCGGTCCTCTAGGTATGATTTAATCCATGAGATGAACAGTGGTTGGAAACCCAACGCTTTTAGTTTGAAGAGGATAAGTTGGTGCGGAATTTTGTCAAAAGCCTTACTAAAATCTGTGGCTACAACGTCAACTTCATTGCCGTTTTCTAATATATTCAGTGTACTAGACACGAAGTAAGTTAAGTTAGTGGTTGTTGACCTACCTTTGAGAAATCCGTGCTGCTTTTCGGAGATGATTGGCAGGGGAGTAGTCTTCCTTTAGTTGGTTGATCTTATTAGCGACAATTGATGGGGTTATGTCGACCTTGACAAAAGAAGTTTGTGCAGAGTTATTCAGATAGCTGAAATACTCAGGATAAGGTTCAGTGACTTGATCAACGAATGACTGGCCAAAGAAGTGAGCAAAAGGTTGGCAATAACTTTAGGGTCTGCCGAAGAAGAGTCATTGAAGGTGAGAGTGCATGGGTAGCCGTCAGATTTACGTTTGAAGTTAATAAATTGAAATAAGCTCTTTGGGTCAGAAATAAGATTGGATTGCATTTGATCTAGGTATTCAATATAGAGTCTTTCACAGAGCTCCGCGAAAAGGGTGAAAGCACAAAAGTACTTCCTGAAGTCTGAATCAGATTTAGATTTTAGATAAGTTTGCCATAGTTTGTTTCTTTTGTTACGAAGGGAGCGTAGATCCTTATTGTACCAAGGTGGGGAAGACGAGCAATGTTTTTTAGGAAGGTATGGTACCGATTGGACAAAACAGGCGAAGATATCAGCGTAAAAAGCCGCGAGGGCCTGGTTGATGGGAACGAGTGTAGATACGGGACTTATGTTGAGAAGTAAGCTATTGAGTTTGACGAAATCTGTTTTACGGAAATTAAAGCAATAAGTGTGTTCTGGTGCTGGGTTAAAGTTTGCATTGTATGAAAAGGTAAGAAACAGGGGCAGGTGAAAACAGTCCAAGGTCGAGAGAAGATGGTTGCTCTCGGAGACTGCGGAACTGTAGGCATCGGACGTAAATAAGAGGTCTAGTTGCCTGTTTAGGTTGTTGCGGATCCCACTTATTGGAAGAGGACGGATTCAGAGAGACAGTCAGTGAGTAAGATTTCACTGTCAGAGGTGGCCCTAGGAAAGTAATGGGACTCATCGTCTGATAGAGACCATTGGAGGTGGGGAAGATTAAAGTCCCCTAAAATAATGATGTCATCGCATGGGTCTACGGCTTCACTTAGATTGTCAATCGCATCAACAGCAAGCTGGTAGGACCCAATTGGTTGGGATGGGTGGATATAGCAGCACATTATGTAGAGATGTCGCTTCGGAAGAGATATTTTGACACATGTGAACTCGAAGTCGGCAGTCAGTGAGCTTTTATAGTAAGTGGCGTCGAGGCGGCTGTGTATTGCCAGTAAGATGCCGCGGCCGGATAAGGCTCCATCAGTTACAAGTCCATCAATGCGAAAAGTATTAAATGAAGCTGAGAATAATTCGCTGTTGTTGATGTCAGGGGTTAGATTTGTTTCCGTCAGAGCAAAGATGTCATATAGAAATTTTTGGGAGTTTAGGAATACATCACGAATTTTGGTGCGTAATCCTCTGACATTTTGATAGTAGAGGGACAAGTATTTGGGGGTAAATTTAGGGCTGGAGATATGAGACACAGCAGCAAGCACTTTTACTGGTCGAGGCCCGTTGAGAATAATATTATAATATAATATATATAATATAATAATATTTGTTCCCGTCGGTACGGGAACCCAGTTAGAGGAAATTTTTTTTTCACACCAAATTGAGTGTTCCCTTCAACGAAAACTTCACTTCACTTATGAGTGTTCACTCGGAGTGTTCCCTTAGTTTTTATTCACACTACCCAATGTCTAAATATTTTGAGTGAAACATTGCAGTTGAGAGGCAGTGAGTAAGGATTAGACAGAGGTGTTTGCCTCAGACAACAACCTTGTGAGCGTAAAAGGCGTAACGAATTTACTAGGTAGCTTCTTTCTTAAGCCTGGGATTAGCAGACCTCTGTCGTGCATCCTTGTTGCTAGTAGTCTCGAGCCAGTCTTCTGTCGGGGTATACCTCTGGAAACTACACAGTGGTGAGAGGTACTCCTTGCCTCAGTAAACTTGCGCTACGACTCACCATGTTCGCTTTTGTGGCTGGAGATGGTAAGGATTGTCGATTGCGCTCGAAAAAGTAACCAACGTTTAATTGTAGGCATCGACGCCAACGCTCAGAACCGCGTTTGGGGTAGGACCGATACAAGCTGAAGAGGAGAAGCTCTCTTGAACTGCTTTGATGCTTTAGAGCTTCAAATACTAAATCGGGATGACGACCCAACCTTCGTGACAGGACGGAGAAGGGAGGTGATCGATATTACGGTTACCATGGTAAACTTGATCGATTTGATTAAGGGCTGGGAAGTACTGAAGGAAGACACAGATTGATACGTTAAATAGCGGCGCTAAACCAACTCGCTGGTGGAATGCGAAGCTAGTTTCTCTCAGGAAGAGAGTGAGGAAGCTTTTCAATAGGGTCATGAAAACTGACTCTGATTCATACAAAACAGAAGATTAAATATGCCAAGTTGGAGGAGGCTCTGTGGAAAACTGCGGGATATCAGTTAAGTCTATAAATTCCAGAGAGTCCTCTTAGGCTACCCAAATGCCAAACTTGATCCTACGGAAGCCCGATGGAAGCTTCACAGACTCGAAAGCGGAAGTAGTGCAACTGCTTATGGAAACGCACCTTCCTGGTTGCATTTATGATCTTAACGCGACGCACTGATCCACACTTGTGAACAGTGGAGGTCTGCAGTGACGACTGTGGTTAGGAACGCTCTTATGTATCTTTCTCTGCTTACAAGACGTGACGGCCTTTATCCAATACTTTTACAAAATGTGCCTCATCCCTTATATGAATGAGGCACGTGAAGAGCTACTGTCGCTAGCAGGAGAAAGCTGCAAATGCTCGTTAACAGGTGGAGGATTTAAGGATTTTCTTGCCCAAGAGTATCTCTTACGAATATCTTTACGAGAAAATGGGTCAGGAACCTATAAGCATAACCATCCAATGACAGAAGTGACTGTGGTTTGATCACACGCTTCGAAAAGGTGACAGTTCCATAGCTAACTATGCTATTCCCAGGATGGCAGGGGGCCTGGTCGATCGAGGGGAACATGGCGCAGAACAGTCAAGAAAGGGGCACAGCAGTTGGGGAGAGCTGAAATATGCACATTACCAGAAACCGTACACGGTTTGACAACGATTTTCAGAGACAGTATGTTGCACTGGCGTGTAGGATATTTTTTGGGAGTCATTCTGCAGACCGAATAGCAGACCTCGTTTCTGAAATTCTGAACACAAAGTTTCATTTAACGATAACGAGTAAAACTTTGTGAAGGCATTCAGATATTTCGGTATTGATAACCTTGAATTTGATGATGAATTGTTCCCAGAATGATTAATTGAGGGTTTTACCAAAACATGTTCGGTGTGTCAGTCACACACTTGCTTGCATTGCAGACTTAAAGTTGGGAAAACGTACAAAAGTTTGTAAAGGGTGACCAGATAAGAACGATAGGGAAACAAATTTAAATAAAACAACAACGGTGTGAGATATAAAATTGATTCAGACTTTAGTTTGAACCCACATTCATGGCATAATGTGTGGAATAGCACATCA
Organism: Blera fallax; assembly: GCA_946965025.1. Taxonomy (NCBI): domain Eukaryota; kingdom Metazoa; phylum Arthropoda; class Insecta; order Diptera; family Syrphidae; genus Blera; species Blera fallax. The sequence goes on from OX337244.1 coordinate 100,081,434, forward strand.
TTTAAATGGCCTCCTCGGCTTTGCTGGCAGTGCTTCAATAGCGTCTCGAATGTTGGCCTCGAGCTCATTCAAAGTAGTTGGCTTGTTAGCGTAGACTAAGGACTTGACGTAGCCCCAGAGAAAATAATCGAGTGGTGTCAAGTCGCATGATCGCGGTGGTCAATTGGTGAACGCTCGTAAAGAGATGACCCAGTCGCCAAATTTCTCCTTTACAACTTCGAGCGTTGCGTCGCTTGTAAGGCATGCAGCGCCGTCTTGTTGGAACCACAGCTCGGATATATCGATGTTGTCGAGCTCTAGCCACAGAAAGTCGGTTAACATCGCTCTACACCTGATACCATTAACGGTAACGGTGTCTCCTTCCTCATTTCGAAAGAAATAAGGTGATGACGCCGCCATGCCATAAAGCGCACCAAATAGACAATCTTTGTGGAAGCATTGTGTTCGCTCCAATAACGGCAATTTTGCCTGTTGACATTGCCGAATTGCCTGCACACTGAACCCATGATGACGACCGACCTCACGACGGAACTCACGTTGCGTACTTTCTTCTGTGCCGGAATTTCGATAAAGGTTTTTAATAATTTCCGCACATTCGGCAAGCTTGAAACAATGCATGATGAAATGGTGAACCTTACTGAATATTTTGACAGCTAGATGTCATTGGTAACTTTGACAGCTGCTGAAACCAAACAAATGGAAAAAGTATCATTGCTATCTGGTCATCCTTAACAACAGGCATTCACAGGTAATTTGAGGTACGGCCTTAGCCAAATGTATTATGCACCCCTTTCTTCCTTTCTTTGCTGCCAAATCCCTTCTTGGAAGTAGTTTATTTGAATTTTATGAATTATAGCATCATTATATGTATGAGGTTGCAAATGACTTTTATATAAGAAAGGTCACCAATGCAATGAAATTATGAGCAGGTGTATGCACTTTTTCCAGAGTAAGATCAGTTTGTGATCATTGCTCGAAACTGACAGGCGCGTGACCAATTTTTTTTTTATTAATAGCAGAGAAATTTTTTAATTTTTCTAGTAAAACGTTAGTCAAGCAGAACGCAATTAAGTGGTCCAGCCAGACTGGTTTGCATGTAAGTCGTGAAAAATTCCGGAGAAAAAAAAGATTACCACGCCTGGGGAGAACCGATTTTAAATACGATCTTCGCTCAAAAATCAAAAGAAAACCTCATCTGAGCTTGCTTCTGAGTTGTCAAAGGATTAAGGAAAAAAAAATTCTTCAAGATAAGGACTTGGGGAAGTTGGACGTAAAGGATGCAAAGCAAGGAAAAAAACACGCGCTTGAAGTGAGCGAAAGAACATGTGCATTTCACTGAAGAAGATTGGTCCAATGTATTGTGGTCAGATGAATCTTACTTTAAGTTATATTTCATTTAAGGATCACTTTTAATTTACACATCAAAAAATTTAACTAATTTTGATATTCTCTCGATGAGTTTATGTTTTTTAAATACAAAAAAAAAATCGGATAATTGGCATCCCTGGTGTGACTATTGTGAGACGAACGTTTGGAGAAGAGTACAACCCAGAATGCGTGGTACTGACTGGTGGAGGCAGTATAATGATCAGGGGATGCATGACTGTCAGCGGTGTGGGTGAAATGCATGCGTGTGATGGTCGGATGGGCTCCTGCAAGTACAGACCTAAATATGTTGGAAAATGTACTTTAACTTTCCTTTTCCAACATTTTCGGGGACACCAACATGGAAAATGTCAAATTCAAACAACACAAAACATCTTGCCACAAATCAGCCCTAACTATGAACTCGTTTGAGGAGAATAATACAGAGCTGCTTGACTGACCTGCGCAGTCCCCAGATCTTAACCCCATAGAACATCTATGGAGTATTCTAAAGCGTAGGATCCACTCGATAGCATCCAACCACATCCCAGATGCTCCGATTACCCAGACAGAGGTTATTGAGTCATTACACGAACTACAAGATGGGAAAGCACCAGGTTAGGATAGGGTACCGGTGGAGTGGAATAAATATGGAGCGGCAGATCCGACAAGGAATATCACCCATGTTTTTAATAAAACCTTTGAGTATGGAATTGTTCCACAACAGTTCAAGGAGGCGCTGATCTTTCCGATACACAAGAAAGGATGTAAGTCTGATCTGTCTTACTACAGCGGTATTTCAAGGCGGCATTTGACTCAGCAAACCAAAATGCGTTATTTTATAAACTGCAAAACATGGGAATAACCCTTCAATTTGGAAAAATTCTCCAAGGCCTATATGGAGATACTCAAACAGCTGTGTGGAGTGGTGATGAGGTTTTGAATTGGTTTCAAACAAAGTCGGGTGTAAGACAAGGCTGCGCACTGAGTCCCTGCTTTTTTCCGCTCTTTATCGAAGACGCTGTTAACTTTCTACCTGGAGGCATTGAGTATGCAGGAACGCTTATTAAGGCCCTTCTATTCGCTGACGATATAGTTTTTACGGCACAATCCCCGGAAATGCTCCAGCTAATGATAAACCGACTGAAGTCTGTGGAACTTAATTGTAAATCTAGAGAAATCAAGAGCAATCATTTTTAAAAAAGGGGGAGGCAGGAAATGGTATTAAAATGGAGAAGTCATTGAAATAGTCAACGAATATAAATTTCTTGGAGTCTATTGTACCAAAAACTCAATCATGGAAAGACATCTGAAGGAGATGCTCTCAAAAGCCAAAACCTCTATTTATATGACATGGAAAAGATGCTTTTATAAGAAATGCATAGCCCATAGCTGTAAGTACAGGATATTCGAAGCAGTGTCGGAATCTATTTTGTTTTATCCAGGCGAAGTATGGGGAGGTAGGTCATCAAAAGAATATTTCGTCTGCCACCTAGTACGCCGAACTACTTCATTATGCTGGAAACAGGAGTAGCTCCTTTCTTTATAAAGACACAGAAACTGCAGGTGGACTATGTCCTAAAAGTACTACGAATGCCGGAGCAAAGGCAGCCTAGAAAGGTAGTTTGCAAGATCATATCCAACGGGAGCAGCTGGTATAGTGAATGGCTTGAGTTAGCCCGCAAATGTGGAATGGAATTAAGCTTCCAAGCAGCGGAATTTACGACCTGGAAGTCAGTGCTATACCAACTAACTGAGAAGGTGAAAGTAAAATGCCGGGAGAAATTCTTCGAGGAGGCATCAGATTCTTTGCATAGAACAGGCGCTTGAATCAGAATCTAGGTCATCTTAATTATTTTCTACTTGCATATGTCAAAATTGATTGATTGGTACCAGTACCAAGTGGTGAAGTACAAGTACAAGTCCCGGTACTGAAATTTTACTGCTTATGTAGTATACAGTATGTAATGCTCTGTGTCCTGGATGTTATGTTAGGACAATGTTTGTTATGTGCAGGACAAATCTTTCTGGAAATAATGCAATTCATCAGATCTGTCCATCTGCCTTTGAGTTAGATGTTCCTTTGGCCGGGAGCCCAAAGCAGAGTAGTCTTGACACAATGGCTAGCCCTGGCCTTAGATGTAGTCGTGGTTAAGTCCAGAGCATCAATTGCAGCCTGCCTGTCGACTAAGATAATCAGGTTCTGCTTGGGTGTCGATTTGTTCATAAGTTTGCAATGGTTGCCTGCATCTGGTCCACATCCCCAAATCTTGGATCGAAGTGAATCTGGTATTTACGCCGAAAGCCGGCAAAAGCTCGCATGTAAACCTCAAGGACCTCAGACATATCACTCTGTCATCATTTCTTCTGAAAGCTATGGAGAAACTGATAGACGCTCGTATTCGCTGTACGCAAGCATGCGTACGGTAAAGGGAAATCGATGGTATTTCTCGACACTTTAACAACACCGAGCTCAGGGCACTCAAAACCTTGAAATTGTGGCGCCAATTGGGGGCTTGGTCAACTGGCTGATGAAGAATAGGCTTACCACCTCTAAGCTAGGTGACGCGGCATTTCGCAGGTCCGTAAGTAGGGATATTCCACCAGGTGGGGAGCTCACTCCTCTCCTTTGGAACCCAGTGATGAATGAACTACTTTCAATCATGAAAAAGGAAGGCTGTAAAAGGCTCTATGCAAATTACGTGGCTATAGCTGTCTCGGACAAACACCTCAATACGCTCCGAGATTATCTGCAGAATGCAAAATGCTCTCTAAATGGACTCGAGGCTGTGGTTAAGGAGTTAACCGTGAAAAAAATAGAACTAGTCCCCTACACGGGGAAATATAAAATTTTGCATTTTGATCCCCCAAAATTTTGTGGCACTAGTTTGACACTTGCCAAATATTTGGGCATCATTCTAGACGCAAACTCAACTGGAACCCCAACATACGTCAAGAAGGCCACTACAGCTTTGTACCGCTGTAAGAAAGTGTTAGAAAGTAGATGGGGACAACAGCCACGAATTACATACTGGCTACATGTAATCGTCAGTAGGCATATACTAACATGCCATGATGCCCTTGGAGAAGACTTTTAACCGAAAGCATCTGAAAAGAGTACAAAGATGGGCTTGCATATGTGTAAGCGGAGCTCTAAGAGCTTCCCCAATAGCTGCTCTGGAAATGCTGTTCCTTCTGCCACCCTTAGATCTCTATAGTAAGCAGGTGGCAGCATATGCAGCCACTCGCATCAAGGCCATATCTCAGTGGTCTAGTCTACGTATGAAGACACCGACTACTCTGTTTCACAACTTTTGAACGCTTTGAAATTCGAGTAGTGACAAAGGAAGCCTTGTCAAGGATGAAGTAAAATCTGACAACCAAGGAAGGGTCAAATCTCTGGAATCTGTCACCTTTAACTCACGAACTGTCCAAAGCTGTCGCCCGTCTCTTAAAGAGATGGCTAAGTAATTCAATATCCATCTTGGGGTGCCGGGCCACTGGGACATTCCTTGGAATTGTATAGCCAACAAGCTCGCTAGGCACGGTACAACCCTATCGATTTTGCCGGATAAGGCGAATCTCGGTATGCCCATCGCTGCAGTTAAATTAATACTCAAGATCAGCGCTACTAACCTTACCAATCGCAGATGGGCAAATGGTATTGTCTACTTCATTACTAGACATGTCTGAGGCACTCCAACTGTCTTATGAGATAGAAGAGAGAGCTCATTTCAAATATAGTAGATATCGTTACAGGACACTGCGTTATCGATAGGCACTCCACCAGGGTGAGCCCATTCGCAAATGACGTCTGGAGAAGCTACACGGACGAAGTATAGGAAGAAACCATGCTACATCTTCTTTGCACATGCGAAGCTTTCTCCGCTGCATTAAGGGGCCTACTTCTTCGAACTGACTAATGTAAGCATTAATAGCCTCCAGCCCATCTTCACTAGCTCTTCCTGGTTTCTCGGGTAACTCTTTGGAGATGCTGATCCAGTGGTAATACAAATTAAATTAATCATCCAATTTTGTTTTTGAATTACTTTTTACTAAATAAAAAAAATGATTTTGTGTGATGGATATCTTTATTTGGACCTTTAAAATTTTTTCTGTTAAGTGGAAAAGATGATATCCGCCAAGTGGCTGCCGCCAGTGTTGATACACATTTGTGCCCGTTTTATCGCATTTTCCATGACTTTCCGCAAGATTTCCGATGATAACTGTTCGCATTCCTGTCGAATATTCTCCTTAAGGGCTGCGATTGTCTGAGGCTTGTTGGCATAAAACCGCGACTTCAAGTAGCCCCAAAGAAAGAAGTCTGAGATGGTTAAATCGGGCCAAATCGCCAAAACGGGAGATTACGCGACCACACAATATCCATTGTGGCTCGTGCTGCATGTGCGGTTGCACCGTCTTTTGTAGGAAACCACATGTTCACCAAGCCCCGCTCATCCAATTCCGGCAGTAAGAAGTCGTTTATCATGGCCCTGTAGCGTTCGCCAGTAACAGTGAATCATATTGCAGATGGCGTCCTCAAAAAAGACGGCCCAATCACTACTCCCGCGTGAACGCCGCACCACACAGAGGCTTTGAGTGGATGTGATGGCTCTTCGTGCATCACACGCGACGCGAATTTCAAGTGCCCCAGAAACGAAGATTTTGCTTATTGATGTAACCGCTTAGGTGGAAATGCGCCTCGTCGCTCATGATGATTTTCGACACAAAATCTTCCTTTTCGTTGTTGAGATTAAGGATGGCTTGACAGTAATTCACATGCGACTGACGGGCAGAAGGCATTAACTGATGCACTGTTTGCACTTTGTACGGGAACACGTGTAAGTCTTTCACTAAAATTCGCTGTAGGGTCCGTCTGGTGATGCCCAATTGCGTGGCCCGTCGTCTGGTTGATGTTTCCTCGCTCTCAGCGACATCGGCAGCCACAGCCGCGATATTCTCGGCCGAACGACCAGTCCGGTGGCGGCCACGCCCTGCATGGTCTCCTGTCTTTTGAGTGGCTATGCGCCGAAATGTTTGCCCAGTTGGCGCGACACGATTAGGAAATCGACGTAGAAATTCACGCTGCGCTAACACCACCGACTGATTATTGGTCAAAAAAATCGGCACAATTATTCCACGCTCTTGCGGAGTATAGCGCTCCATTGCTGGTCTGTTTGTATTCTGCAGCTGTCTAGTTCACAAATGTCAAATCTGATTGACGTACGACGCCATTTGCAAAAATTATAACATCTTCCGATAGGATGATTAGTTTTGCGCCACCTTGTACAATGGACTCTAATGGTTTAAGTGAGGTTGCATACTGCAGCCACGACAACCTAACCTAACATAACTTATACGTTACCTGGAGCTCTGCCTGGAAGACACTGGATGAAATGAGGAGGTCCAACGATTTGGATATGTTGAGTTCTATTGAGAAGACTGTTGTGGATTCCACAGTCCACAATGTGGATGATAATATTTTGAAAAGTCGTTTCTCTGTCTAGCAAACTTAAATACTGTATACCACCTACCATAAGAAAAAAAAAATTGTTTCCATTATGAGACAAGGTCAAAAGAGGGACAAAGTTGAGTCCAAAGTCTTCCTTCCCATTAATTGCATGTGGCGATACCACAACTACCCAATAAATCAAAACAGAAGTACGACTTGAGACAGTTAACAAACAACTCAATACGCTATTCTAAGAATTTAATGCGAAAAGAAAAACTCTCAGGAAAACTCTCATGTCAATTTATATTTAAATTAATTAATAATAATCTCACCGCATGACATCGCATCGGTACTCGTACATTTATCCGGTAAAACACCTGCTGGTAGCGTGCCGCCATCAAATGAGTCGTGTGCCATAAGTTCTCTCAAATCCAAGATTCTATAAAAGGTATGGCAAAAGCTCATCTAGACTCAGTTCTAATCAGTTCGAAGTTTTGCTAAGTCGACCCTACCTCAAGAAACGACGTTCAAAAGTGAGAGTATCTGCACACTCGTATTGCACAGTGTGTACTAGTGGTTACCTAAAAAAAAAAAAAAACGAGTCTCCTACACGGGCTTTTGGATTTACTTAACGCTTTTGGAAAACGTAAGGAAGTGTGAAATTGCGAAGCTTTTTTGGATATTTTTTGGGATTTTTTTTTTTTGGATGTGGGTCAACACGAAAATGCGGATATTTGTGTATTTTGTTAGATACAATTATTTGTTTTGACCATCGGGGGGATCTTGAATGGTGTTCATGAAAAGACAAGACGAACGTGCAGAAATTTTAGTCGTAAATCGTTTTAATAGTTTCGCGAGTGAAGGCAAATAAAGTTTTAATTTGAATGCCAATCGCTGGAAATAAAACAACAAGTGCTTAGATGCGGATTAGTTCCGACTTTAGCTGTGTATACAAATGCGGGTGTTTTAGCATTCAAGTGCTGTATTTTTAGGAGGAATAGACGAAGACAACTGTCCTTATGGTTAAGTCGTTATTTTACAAACGAAAATAGTGACACTGATTTTTAACTTATCGTAGACAGTTTAAAAAAATGTCGGGCAGTGGAAAAGAAGTGAACAATTTACAGTGTCCTTAAAGGTCTCTAAAATTTAATCAAAACCTGGACAGCAATAGGCAAAACCTTTACGTAGGCTCCTTGTAGACTTTATTGGGAGCTTTTATGATTTTTTGTGCCTTTTCCGATGCTGTAAGTCATTTTAGCTTAGTCCTGCCAAGCAAGGAGCATGTAAGCACTATAATCCCCAAACTCTGTTTAAAAGAATTCTGAGTGAACATTGCGTTTCTAAAGTCGAAATATTTTTAAATGTCTTTTCCGCAATGCATTTGTGGCCTCTTCTAGGATGTTGACATAAGGTCCTTATTAAAATTTGTTTCCCCCGACACGAAAAAGTTTTTTCACAGTCCCACCTCTCGCGAATGTCTGACAAACACCTGAGAGTAATAACTGTTATGAGAACCTTCTTAATTACGCGTATTAAACGTATACAGATCCCGTAATTTTTGTTCGAAAAATATAACAAGCACAACACGAATGGCCGGCAGAAGCTTGTTCCGCTATTTAGGCACAGTTGAACTTTACTAAGTCCAGAAGTTTGGTCCTTTGTAAGTCCAAAATTTGTAAGCTTTCGTGTCATCGTCGCGCACTGCGACTCTGTGGATCTATAGTGCTCTCGCTTAGAGCTCTCATCGAATCCAGTCCAATTTCCTTGATGAACCAGAGGATCTAAAGTTGATCCAACGATGCTCTATATTCTTGGGATAGAGAGGCTTCCAGGTGTTTTCTTTTTTGTGGATTAAGAAGGTGTCCTGGGATTCCCTTAACATCTTCAGCATCTCCTATGCTCTATACTCAGTTGCTTGAGGTGTTCTTTAAGTCGACAGTGATCCATTAGGAAGCCTGTAAGAATGCGCAGGCGGTTTTTGTTGACGTTTATTCAGAGCTTGTTTATTTTCTAGGCTCTTTGGCCTAGAGAATTCTTGCCAATGTTTTGTTCTGTTGTGGTTTTCCACTCTTCCCGTGTCGCATGCGGTCTCAGCTGGTGGAATGGTTCTGGATCGGTTAAAGCGGTCTCTGACTCTTTTCTTGCTAGTTCGTTATTTAGGTAATAGCTTCTAAAAAATATTCTTTTAATTTTTTCTTTCTAATGTTGGTTTATGTTTTGTATATTCTGAGGAATATTTTTCAGGATATTCGGAATGGTGTAGTTCAGTTGCCTCTTTCCGTACCAGTTGATAAAACTTGGAAGTTGGTAAAATCCGTCAGTCCGTCTTCTAGTATTATGTTGATGTTGAATTGGAACTCTAAAGTTTGGGTTGTCATAATACTCCAACGTAGCACACATTTTGAAGATTTGATTCACCTTTAAAACCTTTGGAACGTTGATTTCATTGTTGCTCGGTGATATCAGTTTGATAGCCCTATCTTCGATGGCTTGAAGCTTGTCGATGTGCGTTTGTGCCGCACCTCCCCACGCCAGGATTCCATACCGCAACCTAGACTCCACGAGAGCATGATAAACTTGTTTTTGAACTTGTACGGTCGATTTGTACTTTAAGCAAGCTAATGCAAAAAGAGAACTCCGCAGCTTCTTCCGCAAATCGTTAATATGTGGTTCCCAAAGAAAGTGGCTGTCAATGGTGATACCGAGGTATTTATAGGTATCCACAACTTCTATTGCTTCACCTCTCAAAGAATTGATACATTTGAAGCTTCTGAGCTCTATTTGTTCCGCTGGATACTGAGGGCTGCGAATGTGCATGAGTTTTGTTTTTAATTCATTGATAAGAAGTCCGTTATCGTGACACCATTTTCCCGCTTCTGCAAATTCATCTTGCACCATTCTTTTTGCATCTTCTATAGACCTGTGGCACACAATAATTGCTATGTCATCAGCGTACGCAAATGGCTGACTTTTTTTGAAACAGTTCAGCAATGTATTTGTGTGTAGTACAAACAGTAGAGGACCAAGTTTAGACCCCTGTGGAACTCCATATTTCACTTCGTTTGAATCGCTGCAACAGTCCTTTATTTTTACACGGAAGTCCCTCTCTCTCAAATAGCCTACCATCCAGTACGCCACCTTTCCTCTAATTCCCACGTTTTGCAAAGCATCAATTAGTTTGCTATGGTCCAGAGTGTCGAATGCTTTGCTAAAGTCTAAAAATAGAACTAGCACATGATGGCGTTTGCTCAGATTTGAGTTGATTAAGTACCTCCCTTGTATATTGGTCTTACAATCGCTTCTTTCAGCTTCTTTGGTATCGTAGATGTATCGAAACTCAAGTTCACAAGTTTTGTGAATATTGGAGTAAATATACCGGCATGTGTTTTTAAGTCTCTAGCTTTGATTCCATCTGCTCCAGGTGCCTTATTTATGCATAACTGGTTCAACAAATTCCTTACTTCTGAGGAGTCTATTTCGCTCAAATATAATGAGTTGCTTAGTGTTGTCTTTTGATGAGTGGATGTTACCGTAGTACATGAGTGTATAAATGATGTTGCTTGCTGAGAAAAGAGATGTCCAAATTAATTTACTAGAGATCTTGTTCTATTCGGACTTAGTGAAAAATTTTTACTAATAATTTCGTCAATAGGTGGTACCTTTCTCCCCAATACTTCATTGATCACGGCCCATGTTTGTTTAGGATCACATTTTGTTTGTTCGAACTTCCTTTTATAGTATTCGTTCCTGCTTTTGGATACTATCTTGTTAACCTGGTTGCGAAATTGTTCAACGCTATGTAGACCTGACTTCTTGAGAGCCTTTCGACTTGATGGAGAGCTGACTATCCGACAGTATCACGATGTTTTGTCCGCGGTACTTTTGATTGCGTAGACCGCTGTTTAGAAAAAAAATGGGGTGTGTTCCGATGGCCTCCGAGTATTTCGTTTTAGGCGCGTTACTGTGGATGTTTTGGATTCCTGCTCCGTGCGTTGGGCCACTGAGCTGGAGGTTCGACGTTCTTATCCCAGAAAACACCAAAAGAAGTTTTTTCACGGTACCACCTCTCGCGAATGTCTGACAGACGTCCGAGTGTAATAACTGTCAAGAGAAAGCTTCTCAATTTGCCTTTCGGATATGGCTTTAAACTATTCCTGTGTGTGGGAAGCTAGGCCCTGAACCACATATGGTCCGTTGCGCCAAGTATTTGTATCTTTTTTTTTTTAAATTCCTGTTCCATTCTCTTTGCTGCTCAGATTCCAGTTGAATTTTCTCTCGAAGCAGTATCTCTCGACCATATAACCCCTGGGTCAGTCTAAAGGCGTGAATGATTTCGAAAGTGTTTCTCACTGTTTGTGTGGTTATTGTGATTATTCCTAGGATGGTTTCTTCAGCAATCTATCCTTAAACTAAATGTTAAGGGGTCCCAATATATCTTCCAAGGCTGCTGTTGGACAAGTTCTCATAGCCCCTGTCACACAAACGCAAGCTAGCCATTGCATTTTTCCAAGGGTTTTCTTCGTTTGATCAGCCAGCTTCTACTGACCCAAGCTACTGCTCCGCAGATTATGATGGGCCTGACCGTCATAGCGTACATTCATCTCAGTGTGGCTGTGTTGCATCCCCAGGTTTTACTTGAAATATTTCTCCACACCATTAATGCTCTCGCTACCAGAGCTCCTTCATGTTCCTTCCAGAAAAGTTTACTGTCTAGTGCTATACCTAAATATTTGATCTGTTGTTATGCGTTGCATACGTTTTAATTGACTTTGATGGTGAAAAGTGCCACTGTGGTCTTTGTCCTGCCATTAAGGCACCACTCCTGTGCTACCACTTCTGCGCTACCACTCCTGTGTGACTCTTAGTCTCGCAAAATCGATAAAAACATGATGGGTATCGATTTGGACTTCTTGGGTGTTCCCCGGATCTGCCGAAGTGAGAAAATGGCCTAAAAATGGCCTGCATACTGATGAGTGCCAATCGGGTTGTTAACGAAGGGTTTCAGGCTTCATTTCTTGTGGATCGGGCAAACGATGCTAAGACTCCATTCATCAGGCATACACTCGCCTGACCAAATCTTAAAAATGAGATGGTGTATGCTCTCTACCGGCCGGTAGGCTGTCAGGTTCAGCAGCCTTGATTGGCTTAAGCTTGGATTTTGTTATCCTCACTTCTTTTTGGTCAGATGGACGGAAGTTATGGCTATCACCGTCTATGTTGAGTGGTTCGTTCTGCCGTCTCTTTGATTTTAGAGCTCATGAGCAGACCCCGTCATTTTTTTACAGTGCCGCTTAGCATGCTTCTTGTTTAGCTGCATCTTCTTGCCAGCATTCTTCGTTAAACTAGGGGTTTCTTAATGATGATCGGATGAAAGCCAGTACATCAGTATCTCCAGGCATAGAAGCCCTGGGGATACTTTTAGGTCTCCCTATAAAAGTCCATAAATTCCTGAAAACACATAAAGTAAAGGAAAGCTATGAAGGGCTTTCTACAGACACCACATTGCTCTTTCTCCACTTAAGCAAGCAGTGTTTTAACCTTTAGTCCTTTTCTTTTTCAGATTTACAGTCACCATGGCATACGAACTTGTGATAACATTGGTTGTATTTTTGGTTGGACTCGAAAACTCCTTAACTGAGCCCGCAAAGCTACGTAAGTCCCTTTGAACTTTTAAATTTTCTCCAACCAATCAATAATCCTTCCGTTCAGCTGATTACATTCACGTCTGCCACCGGAATGATCCCAACATTAACGATTGCATGCGAAATACTGTGCACGACTTGAGGCCCTATTTAGCCGATGGCATCAAGCAGTTAAATGTTCCACCTTTGGAGCCACTATTCATTGGTGATCTCAACATCTTGGACGGCGGTCAGGGAGGATTCACCGTGAAGACGAAGAATCTAAACATTTTTGGTGCAGCAAACTTTGAAATCAAGAAATTGACGTGAGTTCTTAGATATATTTCGAGGCTCAAGCTAAAGCCTTATTTAATTCTTACCAATCTCAGGGCAACGGATAAGGGTAAACGGATAGACTTTGAGTTGTTGCTTCCACGACTCCATGGCGAAGGCACTTACGACATCAATGGACAGATTTTGGCATTACCTCTTAAGGGCAATGGGCCGTTCAGTGGAAATTTCAGTGAGTCCTTGAGTAGTGTCCTCCTGACAGGAACAGTGATTTTCATGATTTTTTTTCTTACAGCCAACTTCACGGCGTTTGTTCGGGTGCAGTTTGACGTCAAAAACGATGGCAACGGTGTAGACCGTGTTAGTGTAAAGTCCCTAGATGTCAAGATAAAAGTTGGCAAAGGACGAATTCGTTTGTACAATTTATTCAATGGCGACAAGACACTGGGTGACGTTATCAACGATACAATCAATCAGAACTTTGAAACCTTTACTTCGGAATTGATTCCACATATTGAACGAGCCCTGGAGAAGAAATTCATATCGATTGCTGGCAAAATTATGGAGACGTTCAGCTATGATGATCTCTTCCCTGTGTAAGCAAGGACATAAAACTCAGCAAAGTCTCAGGATGGCATAGCTTTAAATGAGAAATTGATTATTATTATTATTTTTTTATTATTATTGTTGAGCTCTGTTTTTTATATTGCAATAAATTTAAAATCAAAATTGTTGGGGTTATGAGTCAAACTTATTAAGTAGCTCCGTCAAAACTGAGATTTCATTGTAATTTCTGAAGGAGTATCCCTGCCCGCACTGAAGTGGACATCGATGCAACCTTGTAACAGTACAGTAGCTCAGTTCTCTTCTACACAGACGGCTCTGAGACCGAATCAGAGCATCACTTTCCCAGATCACGGTAGCGTTTTTCTGGTAGAAATCATGGGGTAAAGGAAGCCTTGTCGTTGCAATAGATATTGCATCAAGGATAATAACATCTTCACTGACAGTCAATGGGCAATCAAGTCCCTGGAATGTCGCTCTTTCACTTCATAGGCCACTTTAAAATGCCTTTTGTCTCTGGTGAAGATGACGGACCAGTTCAACATTCAGTCTCTGCTGGGTGCCTGGCCATGGAAGGACTCCGGAAAATTGTTAGGCTGACAAGCTCGCCAGAAAGAGTACTACTATTAGGATTCTACTCAAATGGCAAAACCAAAGTGCTCCTACTTAGGTTAGGTAAATGGGTGCCCTTGTTGACAGGATTGTCAACGGCTCACTTAGACCACAAAGAGCCCATTCTGCCCAATATTTAAAAAAAAAACCTGGCAAGCGCTGGACAGTCACAAAGGAGGTGACGAACGGATTCTATTTCCTCTTCGTCCCTGCAGCTGCTACAGTAGTCGTTGTGTGGTAATCCTAGCCGTGCTGGGTGATTACCTATCACACAGTGTCCTGTCACGACGCCAACAGCTATCACTTCCCTTCGATTTAGTTCCATAAGATTGATAGATCTCTTTTTGCCGTTGACTGGCCATAATGATTTGGCTGTTGCGAATGTATCTATCGGTATAATCGATGTGGCCATCCTGGTCTCGGGAAAATTTCCTTCAGTCCTAAGTGAAAGACTCAATCTCGCACTACAACTAGTGGATAAGTGGGTTGGTAGCAAAGGACTGAGAGTGAACCCCTCAAAAACGGAGGTAGTCCTTTTCACTAAGAAAAGATCAACCCCTATCTTCAGACCCCCAAATATCGGTGGTACTGAACTAAGTCTCTCAGGTTCAGTCGATACCTGGGCGTAATACTGGATTCCGAACTAAATTGGAAGGATAACATTACCGAACGCATCAAAAAAGCAAGCGTAGCCTTCTATGCTTGCAAGAAGGCGTTCAGTAATACGTGGGGTTTTAAACCAGCTGTGGTGTACTGGATATACACGGCGGTAGTAAGACCTATTCTCACATATGGTTCATTAGTATGGTGGATGGTACTTGAGAAGCAATACCAGCTCTCAAACCTCACCAAAATCCGGAGGGCAGCGTGTATCGTAGTCATGTGATCAATGAGAACAACACCGACAGCGGCAATGGAAACCATGCTTAGTTTCATTCCGCTCGATCTATACTGTAGCAGTCTGGCTGCCAAAACCGCGGTAAGACTAAAAGAAGGTGGACTATGGTCATCGAGCCTCTACGGTCATGCATCCATTTTGTCTCGATGGGAGACTACCAACGGGTCGACGGAAACTGATCACATGAACCCGATATTAGCTTTTGAAAGGAGATTAGCTACAAGAATTCCTGACAGAATGTACTGGAAGAACCGTAGGAGCATGAAAAAGGAGCTGGCATTCTACACCGATGGTTCTAAGATGGACATTGGCACGGGAGCCGGAGTTTATTGTAAAGCCCTAGGAATAAACCACTCCTTTAGAATTCACGACGACTGCAGCGTCTTTCAGGCTGAAGTCACAGTCATCATACAGGCTGCTGAAATTATTCGCGAGAGTAATAAGATTGGCAAAACGATCACTGTCTATATAGACAGCCAGGCAGCCGTTAAGGCTCTGGACCCCGCGGTAATCAGGTCGAGGCTTGTGAGAATCTGCAAGTCACTCCTAAACGAGATATCTAGAGCCAATGCGGCGACCCTCTGCTGGGTACCAGGGCACATGGATATCAAAGGAAATGAAAAGGCTGATAAGCTTGCTAGGAAAGGATCGGCGCTGCACTTATCGCGGGCCCTCCCTTATGTAGTAACCCAAATCAGTTCCTTACGGAAAAAGATAGAAGATGAAGCCATTGGTCGAGCAAACAGACGTTGGGCCCATCTGAAACATGCGCAACAGCCAGGGCGCTATGGCCGGCCATCAGCAAGATGGGATCAACCTCTCTGGTAAAACTTAGTCGTTATAACGCACGGGTTGTTTCTGGCATAATTACTGGACACTGTGCTATCGGCGTTCACGCAGACCGACTCGGTGTGCTACGTAACGACTTTTGCAGAAGTTGCAGGGACGAAGAAGAAATTGAATCTGTTCGTCGTCTGCTGTGTGATTGTCCTGCCCTATCCGTCATAAGAACTCTTGGTAGTTACTTCTTTTCGGAACTGGAGGAGGAGGAAATGTAGAGCTGGCGGACCTCCTGAGATTCATATCATTATCTGAGTGGTTTTAACAGCGGTTTTCTCATGTTTCCAGGGTTAAAAAGATTGGTCACAATGGACCGACCTGGTCCAAGTGAGCAGTGACTATGTCACAAGGCACCCATCTACCTATCTAATCGATACCAGCGCTTATTAGCCTAATCAACGGCCTCGATTTCTATTTCCCTTTGCAGTGTACTGACCCTCAGAGAGGGACCTTGAGGAGTTCATAAGCGACCCTTCTCTGGCTAGCTCGTCCGCTTTTTCGTTACCGGAGATATTCGTGTGGCCAGGTACCAAACACACGGTCACCTTATTGGCCGCTGAGATGTCATTCAGTCGCTTTTTACAGATTTTTACGAGCTTAGACCTTATCGATGTGGACTGCAAAGCCTTAATGGCTGCTTGACTGCCGACATAGATGCTGATTATTTTTTCTGAAATATTTTCCTCAACAATCATGTCCGCAGCTTGTTTTATTGCAGCAACTTCAGCTTGAAAAACACTCCACCTGTCCTCAAGTCTAAATGAGCGAAATGTGTTTCGAGACTCACAGTATACAACGGCACCCGTACCAGCGATCATTTTTGATCCGTCGGTGAAGATGGCCAGTTCATTCTCGAAAGGGACTCTGCCTTCATTCCATTCCTCTCTGCTAGGAATTCTAAAAGAGAATCTCCGGTTGCAGTTTGGTAGTGGAAGGATGTAGTCCGTTTCCGTCTGGATTCTCGATGCATTCCATCGATTTAGAACTGAGGCCTGACCAACAGGCTTAGCTATCCATAGACCGGCTTCCCTTAGTCGTAGTGCAGTTTTAGCTGCCGAATTTGCACAGTATATGTCAAGTGGAAGCAGAATCAGTATTGTTTCCCGAGCTGCTGTTGGTGTTGATCTCATCGATCCCGTCACCCCCAGACAGCCTGCAAGGTGTTCCTACTTAAGCTGGGCATGGATGGAAAAATGGTTAGACGCGTGTTATATCTAGACAGATCTCTCTCAAACTAGATCCAAAACTTAGTGGCGGCTTGGTTATACTAAAGCATAACCCCACGGGGTCCTGTCGATTAGACCAACATGCTAAAGGCTGGACCTCTTTTCAAATGACTTCTGCAGGAGCTGCAGGAATGAAGAGGTTGCACCGGTTCGACTTGTCCCAAAGAAGCCAGTGCACTGGCGTCCTTAGAGCCCTGTCATGAGCTTCCCCCGCTTCATAAAAAGCTCTAGCTGATTTGATTAGCCCCCAAGTAGCCAGAAGAATGACACCACAAAGGATTTCTTCTGATCTAATTATGTCTACATTCTGTTACTAAATAAACCTAAACCCTCCAGCCAGTTTGATCTTTAGCTAGCTGCCTTCAGTTTCCTCTTGCGTACGCCACCTGAGTCGCGGTCTTCCTCTCCTGCAACGTCACTGGATTCAAAGATTTTCCGAGCTGAGGTATTGGTGTCCACGCGTTCTACATGACAAAGCCACTTCAGTCGTTGGACATTCACTCTTCCTGGTCGATGTCGGTGCAGTTGCATATGGAACTGAAATCACTCGAAGGATTTTCCTCTCAAAGCAGTCAAAAGGAACCTCATTCACTTTTGGCAAAGTGCATGGTACTTGGCGCCATAGAGCAGGACTGGGATGATTAAAGTCTTGTAAAGGGTTTTTTTTTAGATGTTCGAGAGAGGGCTTTGCAGATCGATTGCCTTTTTATCTTAACGGAGTTCCTACCTACCTCAAAGTTATATCTGCCTACGGCGATGTTTTGTCCGAGTCGTCGGTATTAGTTGCCGTTTCTTGTTGACAGCATATACTTGGTCTTGATGGTATTTTGGGGCATTATCTAAACTGATACAAGTATGTACCGATCTGGCTCACAGAACACGATGTTAGGAAGACTGATGTCTCTGTAGTTGGCGGAATTCATAGGTTCGGACAAACAGTTCTGAAGTTACATTCATCGGGCATACTTTCGTCCGACCGTATTTGACTGATGAGTTGGTGCAAGCTCCTTTCCAAATCAAAGCTCGCCAGCTAGGACGTCAGATCCAGCGGCTTTTTAAGACCGAACTTTAGATATGGCTATCTTCTATTCGGGTGGATAGAATTGTTGGTCTACAACGTGCAGGTTAAATGGTTCATTCTGCTTGACAGCGGGATTCAGTTCGTCATTGCCGATAAACAGTCTGCAGAAAGAGTTCCTTCATATCCTCAGCATCGATTGCGTTTCTACAAAAATGCTCCCTTGATCGTCCTTGCAGGCAACGATTCGGTCTTTGCGGCCTCGACTCTTGATCCTTTGGTAAAATTTCTGAACCTCATTCCTGCAGTAGCATCTCTCTATTTCCTTGATCGAACGCTACTCATGCTTTTCCTCCTGAGAAGCCGGCGTTCTGCTCGTAGAGCTCAAGGGTAGCTGTAGTCTTTCTAAGCAGCGCGGCTTTGTATGCCTCTTACATAGTTACACGTGCTTTCCGCCATTCGTCGTCACACCAGGGGTTTCGTCGACGTGTTCGAGTGAAATCTAACATGTCAGAGGCAGCATCTCTGATGGGTTTTTTGGCAATGTTGCCACTGGTCTTCAATACTTGATGATGGCGACATAGGACATCTTAAAAGATTAAGAGAGACTCGATCGGAAAAGGATTTGGTGATCCCTTGCAATTCTACTAGTGGTCCGACGTCAAACTTTCTCACAATAAATTCTTGTATTGACGGTGTTCGGGATATCCGCAACCTTGGCTACCTTGGCTACAACAAGGTAGTAGTCCGAGGCTATGTTAGTCCCTCGGAACGTTCGGACATCCATTATACTGGAGGAGTGCCTTGCGTTGTAGTCAATCTACTTGACGGTTGATTGAGCAAGAGATATCCATATCTCCTTGTGAATATCGAGGTGTAGGAACCGCGTACCAGCTACGACAACATTTCACCCTGGAGCAAAGGCGATCAGTCCAAATCCTTTAACGGAGGTGATATCATGTAGGCTGTACTTTCCGACTGTGCTACCAAAGATGCCCTCTCTTCTTAGCTTTGCGTTAAAATCGCCCAGGTCACTGCTCATATGTTTCGCCCAAGAGCTTGTAGAACCTATCTTTGATGTAGTCGTCTTTCTCCTCTATGGGGGCATGCATGCACATACATATATCGCGGTTTTTCATCCTCTTTTTGCCTGGCCCAACCTTCGTACTTCTTGGGTGACGGGGATATCTGCTTTGCAGCAGTCTAGGCCCTCTTCTATTTGTTCGGCTGGGACCTATTACTCTATGTAGAGATCCGAAGCTCGTTGTCCTTATTTCGTTCGATGTTGCCTTCGTCTAGATAGAAAGAAGAAAGAGTGCCTTGGTGGGAATATCCTTCTGTTTGTAGGGTAATTGATTACTTCCTACTACTCCACTCCGAACCAATTACCTTGCATGGATCTTCTCTTAAAAAAATACTGCGATTGCCTTAGGCCTCCGAAGTTATTCAGAAGAATTCTACATTTATCTGCTTTGTATCTCCGCAGATTTGTGACTGAGTGAATCACGTTTGTATCTTGAATCAAAGTTTATCAGTTCAAGTTCCAATAGGTGGAAGGAGCTTCCCAAGCTCGGTTAAAAAAAGATTTTTTATTTCCCTACGCTTTCGCTTCCTTGTTGGGAACCATGTTACAAATGCTTGTGGTGATACCCAAATAAAATAAAAAAAGCGATTCAGTATGATTGAACAAGGTCAATAGACGGACTAATTGTCGTCCATATTTTAAGCTCGATTGTTAAGTTTTCCTTAATTTCAGTTACAGCCGCCGATCACCTTTCATAGCCAATAAATCAAAATCTGAGCGCGACTTACATAAGTCAACTGCAAACACCTCCACCTCTACCGCATTTGTCACTTCATGAACTGAATGTGGTTATGCGAAATGGAAAATCTAAGCTCATCAATATTTAAATTAATTACCAATAATCTCTCTGGATGACATCGGGCCAACAGTATGTGGATATTCGTACATAAGTACAGCCAACGTGTGTACAAATATGTACGAGCACCCAATAAATCACCAGCTAGCTGCGTGCCGCTGCCAAAAGAGTCATAATGACATGCTTATGTGCTGTGGGTTCTCTCGATTGGCGGATTCTATAAAGCGGATGACAAAAGCTTAGCTAGACTCAGTTCTTGTCAGTGCGAAGTTTTGCTAAGTCGAGCCTAGAATAGTGAGAGTATTTCATTACCAACTTAATTTACACCGGTTACCAGTGTTTAGCTGGATAGTGTATCCTTGTGGATTATACACGAGTGTTTCTGGATTTAGTTATCAGTTTTGGAAAATGTAAGGAAATGTGAATCTATGAAGTTCATTTTTTGGATACAATTGCAGTGCTTAATTCGGTATTCATAAGTGAATATATTTACATTTGTGATTGTGCACCATTGAAGTACTCTTATCCTTGGCTCTAAAGGAAGCCCTCAATGACTAACTTGTATTCGATTCACTCGCTGTTTTAGACGTTCGAAGTGATGACAAAAACGTGTTGAAGGAAGAAATTTTGCTCAGCAAGCAAATAGTTCAGAGTTCGAGGATAATTTTGGGACAGTGTGATAATAGAGGCCCGTACTAGAGAGTTTCCTTTAAGACTGTGTCCTTGGCTTTAGAAATTGGTTGAAAGTGAGGTGCTTAGCTTTTGGTTCATAAAATTTGAATAAATTTCAAGGAAAAAAATATGAGAAAAGCCTGCAATTGATTGTGTCTGTAACTGGTTGTGGAATATCCTTTGAGTTTCAAATTCAGATTCAACTTATGCTTACGTTATTCCTTAAATTCTTCCAAAATAGATCTCTACGAATATTTTAGAGTTTTGGTTTTTAAAGAAAGTAGGCGTGGCTAGTTCTGAATACAGGATCGGAAATAAGGTTTGCCAATGAATTGAAATGTGCATTGTCCTCTGCGGTTAAAAACTTTTTAAAATAAAAGAATTAAAAAAAAAAAATTGTGAAAACGCCCCCAAAAAGTGGGCGTAGGTATAAACATTGCAGAATACACTGTCATCTTTTTATTGGGTTTCGACAATTTCATGTCATTTCAAACAAATGTGGTATATTTACCGCTTTAACGTTGTGTAAAGTGGGCGCGGCTGCAGATCTAGGTTTGAAGTGGCTGCCAACTATCGCTCACACATATGTAGGCATATTTCGATACCACGCGATCCATGGAAAATGTCTCTTCTTACTCGTTTAAGCCAATTTGGACTTCTGATGAAGTGTAAAAGGCTTCTATCAGATCACCTTTGTGGTTCTAATAGAAAACTCCTAAGTGAAGCTTCCTTCCTTAGAATAGAGCTGGTAAGGTACAAAGGAGACGATGAACAGTTTCTTCTTCTTCTTCGTCCATGTAGCTTCCACAAAAGTCGTTCGAATATATGCCAAGCCTTGTAGCACGCTTGCTTACTAAACAGTGCTCAGTGCTGACATCTATTATAGTCAATTTGCAATGTGTTGAGAAAAATCTGTCTCTTAAAGGGTTTAAGGTCCAGCTTTGGCCAAATCTGTTTTGTAGCTAGATTTGTTATAGCTCTTACCCAAGCTCTTTTCGGAATTTTCTCCTTCAAAGCCCTTCAACGTAATGGACCAACGAGCAGCGAGCGTTCTCCATCGTCATTTTTGACAAACGAATGGGCTTAACAGGGATGCCAAAGCTAGACATGGCTCTCTATAGCTCGTCGATGTAAATGCTGTCATATGTGGCCTTAAAATTGATAAAAAAGATGGTGGTGGGTATCGATTTGGACTTCCTGGGTTTTCTCAAGGATCTGCGGAAGTGTGTGTGAAAATTTGATCAGCTGTCGGCTTTTCTGGGTAGAAACCACACTGACACACTGATGGGAGCGAATTAAGTAGTCGATGAAGGGTTTCAGGCGTTCATACAAGTGGCAGATAAGATCTAATACGCGATGTTGGCAAGACTGATACCTCTGCGCAGTTGAGGGGGTCTCCTTTCTTGTGAGTTGGCCAAATGATGCTGAGATTTTATCCATCGGCCATAAACTCGTCTGACCAAATCTTGAAAATGAATAGGCCATCACGTCCAGCAGATTTGTTGGATTTAAGCTTGGGTATTGCTATCCTCATATCGTTTTGGTCAGGCGGTCGGAAATTGTTGGCTATCATCGTCTATGTTGAGTGGTTCGATCTGCCTGACAGTGGTATGTTGGTCTTTGTCGCCTTTATACGAAGTCCTTGTTTTCGAGCGAGAATTTGAATTTTTTATAATTAATGTGCGGCCAAAATCGTTTTTACACCAGTGGTTATCACTTTGCCTCAAGGTGAACAGCTGCACCTGTGGATCTTCGGGTACCCAAATCTTAGAATTTTACTTGTGAACTGAGCCCCACGAGATAAAAATGAGCGTCGCCCGAAAAAGATAATTTTGTGACCGAAATTTTCGTAATTTTCCAAATCATTTAAAAGTGGGCTAAGTGAAGCGATAATGAAGCAAAAGATCATTCAGCTTCGACTCTTGAGTGAGATAGACCTTCCAAGCAAGTAATCCCAGGTTTTTAATGCCATATTCACATGTTCTGCAACAAGTTAAGGCTCAAAGGCTCTGGGCAACAGCAGCAACCCTTTCGTTTGTTCTCCAGGGACAACCTTTTGTTATCCATAACCTTGCTACTTAGTCTCACGAAATTGCTTTATAAATTTTCGCACACCAGGGCTTACTTTCCATCAGAAATTCTTTCAAATCCCGCAGAGAGTTGGGTAGGGTTCACTGTTCCGAGAAACGTCCTGTACTTCTAAAGAACTCCAGGATTTTTCCGAAACTGTAACGTCTAAGATAACGTAACCCCGGGCAAAACGTGTCTTCCCAGACTTTTGCGTCTTAGCACCCCTGTTGCAGGGTATTCGCAGGGGAAGTGTTCCAGGCCTTCTCTTCCTCATATTTCGAGCATGTTCTGGTCCCAGTCTGCAGACGTGTTTTTTCAGGTTGACGTATCTTAATTGTCTTCTGCCTAGGTCGGGCGCCCTCTTTGCCTGACACGGGAGCATGGACGCTGAGTCATGGCTCTTGCAGCTTTGCAAGTTTGCAGTCCTTTCCACAAGATTTCGCGGTGTTCTACAAACTAGCTGCTGTATGCGGTTATAACAATCTACACTATGGCTGTACCCGTAGGTGTATTCATGTTTCCCTACCTCTTTGTCGCAGTTCGCTGTACAGCTCGTAAGCTTCATCGTTGAACCTTCTCTTCTAAAGCCAATCAAAGCAAACGGGAATAAGCAACCGAGGATATCTTTATCTATTTTCGACTGGGCCCATGTTTCAGCGCCATAAAGCAGGACTTGACACTGTCATCATCTCAAGCGTATTAGTGTTGCCAGCATCGAAATACCACCTACTTTAAAAAGAAACCAACAGATGGCTCTCACTTTACTTTCTATCATTGCAATTACAAGTGTACCAACTTCTAGCGATGAGAAACAAGCTCCCGAGGCGGTTAGCTCATCTAGTCGTAAATAAAGTAATAAATGAAATCGATGTTTGCAATTTGTAAATCATACTCAAATAAACAAAAGTATTTTGCCCACTTAGTATGCAGCCATTACAGTCCTTTCTTGGTTATCAATAATCAATAATCGTTTGAATTTATATAATTTCTGCTTAATAACACCACGGCCGCCATTAAATAATCGCTGAAAATCGTATAAAAAAAAGTCTCGAAAGGGAAGCAAAAAATTTATCTTAATTTACATTCCTCGCCTTACACGCGGGTTAGATGAGTGTACTTACACGGATTGGATTGGAATCGCATCGGATACGTGTGGAATATTAATTAAATTATTAAATATAAAAATCTGAATTCAATGTACCCGTCGGTCATGGGTGTAGTTTGTTTGATGTGGGTGGCACGAAATTTTAATGGGTTTTTGGTTTTGAGTTTTGTTTGTTTCGAGGATTGCCATTTCTTTTTATGTTGACAAAATTGTGCAGGTACATATACTGGAAAGTGTACGAGTGTATATAAGTATTTAACAAAAGTGTGTTGGGCTTTGGTTCAAAAACCTCGAGAAGTTATTATTATCTGTCAGTTTCCGGAAGCAATTTCTAATAAAGCGAACGACTGAAGTCGATTTCTCATCGGGTTTAGGTGCTCGATGTCAAAAATGTTCAATGCGAGGGAAATTTTGAATGTTCAGAGCATTCATTTCATTCAGTTTCATTTTTCAACATAGTATCCTTTTAGGTGGATACTCATTTTTAACAATTTTCCAACTTCCTTAACTCGATAGTAGCTTGCGCCTTACATTGCAAGGTAAGAGTCTAGGAATGCGATAATTTCTTCGTTCGATAAAAAAAAAACTTGGTCCTTTGAGTCAAGGCAGTAACTCAAACTGAAACTCGTAAAATTAATGACGGTGCTATGTTGATTAGGTTCCAGGACATGAGGGAATAGAGGGCAATGAAATTGCAGATGTGCTAGCCAGACTATGATAGCAATCTTCATTCATTGGCCCGTCTCCGTTTTGCGGCTTACCCACATGGAGCTTAATTCATGGGATCATCAAGAGAGAATCTCTAAATGGAACTCAACAACCGGGCTATGTCAAGCCAAGAGATTCATCAATGCTTCCGATAGCAAGAGAAGTCAGGAAATTCTCGCACTGAACAAGCTTAATGCTAAGATCCCCACGGACTTCCTCACCGGACACTGTTCATTCAACTACCATCTCCACAAGATGGGCATAAATCCTACGCACATGTCCCGATTTTGACGGGAAGATCAAGAGACTGCCGAGCATATCCTGTGCGATTGTACCACCATGGCTCTTTGACACTTTAGAAGGGCGTTCAGTTCCCCAAACATAGTCAATGTATGCATAGGCACGACCAGCGCTATTAGGACAACACCTAACGCCGCTCTCGAAACCATGCACGGGCTTAGCCCGCTTGACCCCTTCACCAAAGAGATGGCGGCTAAAAGTGCCCTACGACTCCGACAAACCTGGACTTGGAAAAACAGCCATACCGGACACAGCACCATAACCAAGTGGTCTAAAACGCCAATGAGCCTTCGGACTACATGGCCAAATTTCCCTGCTGGACAAATGTTGAGGTCATTAATCCCGCCTCCACATCTATCTTCACGGATGGATAAAAAATGGCCGAAGGCACGGACTCCGGTACATTCTCAGAAGAACCTTCAACCGCCAGGTCCATGAAACTGCCAAACCACGCAAATGTGTTCCAAGTGGAAATTTACGGTCTCACCGAGGCCTGCCGACATCTTTCCACCCTGAGCAACAATAGACAGCCAAGCCGCCATAAAGAGGATGCAAAGAGGATCTCAAATACCTCAGCACGGGGCATAAAATTAAGCTCTGCTGGATTCCGGGACATATGGGTATCCACGGGATTGAAATGTTAGCGCGGTTATTAGCCAACTGCATCCAGTTGCCGTTGAGATCGCCTTCTACTTTCGCGAGCCAAGTCAGACGAGGTCGTCCTCTACAGCGTTGTCCCTCCGGTTTAGATTCGCAGACTCTACGGGGCGGAGGATTGGTATCCATTCGCTCTACATGTCCTTGATCTTCGATTGATTCCGGCGCTGATGTTGTTGTCCGAGTTCATGGCAGAGCCAAGGTACTAGTGGCTGTTTCCGTTTCAATATTAACGACGGCACCAGTGACAGCCCGCAGTGTTCTGCCAATTATGTCAATGTCATCGGCGTACGCTAATAGCTGCCCAGACTTTTGAAAGATTGTGTGTCTGGTGTTAGCTTGTGAGTTTTGCACCAATCTTTAAAGAAAGATCTAAAAGAAGTCCCGTGACAGCGCATCACATTTTCTCTGTAATTGGGACAGTTGAGGGGGTCTCCTTTCTTGTGGATTGGGCAAGCGATGCTGAGATTCCATTCATCAGTCATGCACTCGTCTGACCAAATCTTGGAAATGAGTTGGTGTATGATCTCTACCTAGCTATTTCCAACAGCTATGAGCAGCTCGGTCGATAGGCCGTCAGGTCCAGCAGCTAGTCGGTGTCTAGACTACTGGGATAGGGCCTTCGTGCGAGTGGCTGCACATCGTTCCACCTTAACGCAGTCATTGAGGGTAGTTCTGTAGTGGACGCATAACCTAGTCGTTTTGTCAGAAAAATAACAATTTTCACGGATAGATGACAGAGCTGGAGCAGGGATGTTTTCAGAAAAACTAAATCTGGCTTTTCATCGAAGTCTGGGGACAAAAACCTCAGTGTATCAAGGCGCATTAGGCAGATGGACACTAACACTTATTATTATCGTTATTATTAGGATTAAAAGGCTATGGAAGCTTATAAGCCCATAGCATTGCGACATCTATTGTTTTAATTCACTTTGACCCATAGCCTGCATAAGGTTCAGTTCCTGGAGGAATCTGAGTGTCCTTTTCGCAGATATGTAAGCTTTCGATTTCGGAGAAGGATAAGAATCCCTTCCGAGTAGTCATATCTGATGAGAGCCACGGCTCGGGACTCGCAAAGATTGTGGATAGACGTCTCTTGATCTTCCAAGCGCAGGCGGCAGAGATCTGAGGCAACTTTGCCTATTTTGTGGAGATGAGTGAGCAGTGACCCGTGAGAAAGCCTATTAAAATGCTAGCATCTTTTTTCCAAAGAGACCAAATTTCATCAGCTCGCTTATGTTCTGAGAAATCAATAAATTTTTTGACTTGACCAAGGACCTGTGGTTAATTCCATTTAGCTAGAGATTCTAGTCTTCCCTAGAGTTTAGTCCCAAATTTAGGTGGCTAATGGAGAAGCCACAGAATGGTGTGAATGGTAGTTGTTGTATATTGTTATAAGTAAACTCACTTTTCTTATATATTCAATAATTCTTTTTTTATTCGAAATATATTGGAGCACACGTTGTTTACCAAAAAAAAAGATCACGTCGACCGCGAGGCGCGCTCCCAAAAAGACAGCTCACTGACAGGTGGCTCAAGTCAGAAGTCAAGTTGAAACCGTGCTGCCAACCTTTCGAGGTTTAGTGGTGCTGCCACACTGTCTAAATATTCTAAGTATATAACAGTAGTGTAGAACCGCGTCTTGCTATTGCAGTTCATCCGCGCGTTCATCAATACCCTTGTGAACAGGAACCCAACTGATTGTGACACTTTTGTGAGCAGCTAGCTGCTTTAAGGCAATTCCAAGCAAGCCTAGATATGAAAGGTGAGGAGTAGGGGGGCTTTTATAGCCGTTTGACTGTCGGACAGGATGTTGATATTGGATCTACGGAAGATCTATTGCATTCTCTGGTCGATAATTTAATGGTGTATATTTCGGTCTGGAAAATCGATGTTACAGGTCGCAAACGAACTGCCATTTGAAAGTTAGGGCCAAAAACTCCTGAGCCTATTCCATATTCCATTTGACATCCATCGGTGTATGATATTGAGTGGGAGGTTTGCTTAAAGGAGGGCGCCCCATTATTTCATACGTAACGCTCTGGGATCACTTTCTTAAAGGGTCGGCGGAGATTTATTGCCAGAAGCAATTCCTCGCTGATGTGGTGAATATCGGTATTTTATTCAGGATATTTAGATGCCCCTTGTAATGTGATGTGAAGTGAAGTTTCACAGCGCTTATCTCTGCAGGTTTCTTGGCACTGATATGGAGTGGGAAAAGCTGTAGGAGAGCTTCCTAGAGCATCGCGGCTGTACTGCTTTAATTTAATCTTTGGATTTTTGTACTGCATTCTGGGCGGTAGTTTCTTCAACTTTTTTCCACCAGATCATAGATGCATACATGCTATGGAAAGGTAGGTCCAGTGAGCCACTCCTGGCATTAGTCCCCATTTCCTAAAAAAAAGTTTTGAGCACGCCCATAATATGAAAGTGCTTTCTCGACAGTGTTGTCAAGGAGCTTGTTCCATTTTAATGTGTGGCCAAGCTTGATTCCCAAGAATTTAACTCCCTTTGGGAAAAGGATTTGTTTGCTGTTTAACGTAATATTTGGGAGAATAATTGATTTCTTTCTTATGAAGGGGATGATGATCGTTTTGTTGAGCCCTTCAAGTCGCCATTATCCACACACTATATTGAGGGCGTTCTGCATGAGTTCGGCGATGGTAGCTCCAAATGTGCCTCTAACTATAATGACTGCATAGCCTTGGGTCGTGTATACGTGGTTGTTTGCGAGTCGATTAATAACGGTTGACCAAAGTAGAGGTGAGTTTGGAAGGGATACGAAAAGGGACCCAGTGCAGATCGGTATCCCCCTTACCTAGAATATACATATAACCAGGCACCATCTAGCTTTAATTTACCCTAAGCTCCAATTTTTATTTACAGATAATTATTCAACATGACGAACCAATTCCTCATAACTTTGGTTGTGCTTCTAGCTGCGTTTGATAGCTCCTTACAAGAGGACGTAAAGATTCGTAAGTCTCTGTGAAGTTTAATACTTCTTCAAATAATATTCCCCTCCCTTTTCAGCTGACTACATTCATATCTGCCATCGGAATGATCCCAACATCAATGAGTGTATACGAAATACCGTGCACGACATGAGACCGTACTTAGGAGATGGTATTAAGGAATTAAATGTTCCACCCCTAGAGCCACTATATATTGGTGATCTCAACATTTTGGACGGTGGTAAGGGTGGCATTACCGTGAAAACTAAAAATATGAACATTTACGGAGCGGCTAACTTTGAAATCAAGAGATTGGCGTAGGTTACCTAAAATACGAGCATAAACTCCCAACAAAACTGTCCTAAATTCCTTAAAATTTCAGTGCATTGGACAAGGGAAGACGCATAGACTTTGAAATGTTATTACCAAAACTACATGGCGAGGGGACCTACGATGTCAGCGGACAGCTTTTGGCATTACCTATCAAGGGCAATGGACGGTTTAGTGGAAATTTCAGTAAGTTTTTGAGTCATGTTCTGTAAACTACATAACCTATGTAACGCATTTGGTCCTTTTAGCAAATTTTACGGCCTTCGTTCGTTGTCAATTCGAGATCAAAAAGGATGTCAACGATGTGGATCGTGTTGGTATTAGATCTCTAGATGTCAAAATCAAAATGGGCAAAGGACGAGTTCGTTTGTATAATTTATTTAATGGCGACAAGACACTGGGTGACATCATTAACGACACAATCAATCAGAACTTTGAAACCTTTACTTTGGAATTGATTCCACCGATTGAAAGAGCCCTGGAGAAGAAGTTCATATTGATTGCTGGTAAAATAATGGAAACGTTTACCTATGATGATCTCTTCCCTGTGTAAGCAAGGACAAAGCTCAGAGTAGTCTCACGATGTCATAGCTTTAAATAAGAAAGTTTCCGTTCTTTTTTTTTTTCATTTTTATTAATTTTTAGTGTTTATCTATTTTGTAATAAAACTAAAATGAATATAATGAATGGATTTCAATTTTTGTGAGGTTAAGGTGATTGCGTCCAAAAGTTCTATTCCCCCTCTGTTCAGCTTCAGTTTCGCGGAGCAGAGTTTAAGCATTTTTCAATGGAATCAGCTTTCACCACATCTGATAAGAGGGAAATGATAAGAGGTATCATTGGTCTATCCACAAACTTAGCAGACTGACTTACTCATAGAGATGCTTAGCAAAAGCAAAATGTCCTGATAGAACGTCAATAAGTTGTCTGCAGTCATCATTAGTCATCAGGGATCATTAGTTCAGTCTGTTGGCATCCTAGAGAGCCCATTCACAGTTGTGATCGCAAAAACTCAGTCCTGAGAAATCACCCTCTAAGCCTTGTTTAGCAATCTCATCGAGGATCTTGCCAGGCAAGGCTCAATGAGTTCAGCTCTTTCCATCCGAATTCGAAGAGCTCTCGAATAATTTTCGAACTGGTGAAAGGGTTGGCCCTCAAACCGGCTATGGTATACTGGTTCTATATAGCTGTGCTGAGACATAATCTAACGTACAACTTGACAGTCTCCAAGCTGAGATCACAACCATTACTCAGGCTGCAAAAATTATTTTAGAAAACAATATCGTAGGGAAGTCAGGCATCCGTTAAGGCCTTGAATACCATGGTAACCAGATTCTCTTCTTTTTCCTTTTGTTCGGCGAGGTTATGATCAGGATTATAGGGATCATAACCCTCCCAGTATACTGCGTCCCTACTGGTCCGCCTGTGGGTTCGCCGTGGCAATCAGATTAAGACTAGTAAACACCGGAAAAAGACATCTAAATAATAATTCTGAGTACCAGGGTATATGGATATTCCAGGTAATAAAAAAGCGGATGAACTTGCAAGGAAGGAAAGGAATCAGCTTGCATATTTCATAGGCTCTTCCTTAATAAGTTCATCGACGACGAAGCCATTGATATAGCCTACAGACTCTGCGTTTACTTGGATTCATGCGTGATGGATATCAAGAAGAGATCTCTTTCTCTGGTTAAACAAAATCAAAACAAAAATCCTTTCTGGCATCATTGCGAGGAACTGTGCCATTGGTATTCAGAAGCGCCTCGCGGCTATGCACAACGGTTACTGCAGAAGCTGCAGGACAAACACCAAATTTAGTCTGTCCGGCTATGTAATGTCTTTGGAGGACTTGAATAATATCGAATTGTAAAACCTCCTGAGATTTACATATATCCTTATCTGTGTGGTAGTTATTTTATAGCTACTGAATCTAACCATAAAAAGTGGAGCTACTATGCCTTAGAATACAGTCCAATGGCCATTTAGATAGCATCGATCCCCTCTTGGAAAACAGATGCATACTTGACTAGTTGACTAGTCTTGAAGTCCCTAAAGAATTGGACTTGGGCGCATTAAAAATCGACTTTTAATTTGCTTTGAAGTTCCAATATCAACTATATAACTTCAGACAGCAACAGATTCATGAGAGCAATCTAGTCAATATTTTAGAGCGAATACCATATTTTAAAAACGAAGGCCCGTTTACACATCAAGTATTTTTTTATTGTCTTGCATAATATTTTACTGTCAAAAATTTGTTCTATTCAATCGAATGCATAAGGGGTCAAGTTCACGTTACGGCATTCGAATCTATACTAACGAATACAGCACTAAAAAGCTCGCAATTACAATTGATCGAGAGCCAAATTCTGACACAGCAAGTACTGTGCATACTAATGAAAACGTAGACTTTTATGTCGTCATTCCACGGAGAGTCGGCGTCACCAATCAAAGGCAACTCGATTGACATGTTTAAACTTTCATATCTCGCTTATATTCTACGCACATAATAATTTTAACTCCTGAATATTTAAAAAGCCGGTGGTGTTGGTTTAATAATTTATTACTACACCGGCAAAGAATTTGTTTTAGGAAATCCGGAAACATTCATAAAAAAGATCTTCCGCCATCGGAAATAGTAGAAGGCTTGTAGTGAAGCTTAACCTTAACTTAACTTGACTCTTAACCAATAAATAGGTTAGCTCACTAATTATTCATCAAGTTGCTGCATCATCCCACCCTCGTGTCCGATGAATAGCATACATTACATTGACCTACGCAAACAAATCTAGGTGAATTGTAGCACACTTGTATTAAATCGGACGTATGCTAAATCTGATTGCCTGAACTGCTTTTCAGAAGTCTAGCAAGAGCCCTGAGAGCAAGGAGGTTCGATGGGAGAATTCTGCCGACGGAATAAACGGTGACATTTACAGTCGAACGATCATCTTGCACGAGGTACTCTGACATATTCGAAACTCAGGTCAGTAAGGATTTTCATAGCTGTGCCATGGCCGTGGAAAGAGATGGTGGACATTGAACCCTTAATAAGCCAACGGTAGCTCTCATATCCTTGAGTTCTATGACCTCCTAAATTGTCGCTTCGGAGCCTGTTCGAAGTACACTGATACCAGCACCAATACCTACATCCATTTTGGATCCGTGAGTATAGATACAGACAGTCAGTTCATTCCCGGTACAGACTATTACCTCATGCGACTCCTTTCTGCTAGGAATTCTGATAGAGAAGTTCCGATTATAGTTTGTTAGTGGGACGATGTAGTCTGTCTCAGTCCAGAGTCTCGATATATTCCAGCGGTTCAGAATTGAGGCGTGACCATAGGGTTTAGCTTACCATAGTCCGACTTCCCTAAGTCTTAGTGCAGTTTAAGCTGCCGAGTTGCCGCAATAAATATCAAGTGAAATAAGGTTGATCTCATTGATCCCGTTACCCACAGGCAGCCTGTTCTTTGAATCTTTGTCACGCTTTCAAGACAATATTTCTTCTTCAGCGCCCTCCACCAAAGTAAAAACTTCTCACCAAAATGATTCTCAGTCAGCCTGGCTTAAAAGCTTTTTTAATATTTGAAGATTGGTCAGGCTGTACCTACTCGCTATCAGCCTGACATTAGTTATCAAAATATTCGCGCTGTATTAAAAAAAAATCAATTTTTCTTCACCCTAAAGGCAAAATTCGTATTTTATAAAACAAGCAAAAATTATTTATCCTATTAATTATATTTTTCTTTTTTCCTCCCCGTCCATTTTCTTTCAACGATAGACAAGAAATGTCAATTTACGAAAGGCTACCAAACTCTTAAAATCAAAAAAAAATCTTTTCAGCGCCCTCTGAAATTAAGTGTTCCAAACTATACATGGCAATTCACTTTTGACTGAACATAAAAGCGAAAGTAGTTGCCAGTCATTGTTTGTTGTTGCACTAGTTGCTAAATTTTACTTTACTGAGAATTACTGAATAGCGACGTCTCACCAAAACATGCCTAATGTATGAAAAGCTCATGTCAAATCTGTCACTAGAACAGAATGTGAATCGCAACGCAACTCTGAAAAAAAAATGTTCACGCTCATCTATAGCCTGCATAAGATAAATCTATTACATTTATTTTAACATCTGTTTTTGACACTTCGGCCGCCATTACTGAGCAGGATTAATCTGTTGAATTTGTTTCGACACTTCTGAGTGCGGTTTCTTGGTTATTGCAATGATAACTTGGCGGAAAGTGTTCTTTTATCACACTATGTTTTTTTAAATTTCAATTGGAAGCCATTCAACGTAAATATTAAATTCGACCACCGGCGAATTCGACGATAATCATTGTTATACAAAATCCAGAAATAAATACTTTGGTTGTTGACAACCAAATAAGCTTTAATCGCAAAGACCATATGCAATTTGATAGTGCCGAAGTTGGAAGGTGAAAAATCAGTTGATATATATAACTTAACAATAATAACCATTTTATCGTCCTAAGAAATCTCGGTGCTAGCTAATTTTGAGAAATCCAAGCAGTGTAGAAAGAACGCGATATAGTGTTGATGAGCGGAATCGTTTCATTTGTGATTATTGCCAAATTCAGTGTAGAGTTTGTGTTTTTTAAGAAATTCAGTTAAATTTCTTTGTTTATGTGTTCCTGAGTGTCTGTTTTTGTAATCACATGAATAAATAAATCATGAATAATTTCTGCGAATCACGCACCAACTGGATTTTTGTTCAAACACTCGGATCCGGTGCATTTGGACAAGTTTCTCTGTGGAAGAATACTGAGACGGGACAGTCCGTAGGTAAATGAATGAGTAGATTTAATTATATACGAATATGTGTAAATAAATTTTCTATAATCAGATTTCCTGGTACATAATAATACTTTGTTGTTTCTCTGAGTTGCTTGGCAGGGAGCACCGCTGACTGAAACGTTCGGAGTCACGTACACGTAGTCTAGTTAGTTTCTAGGTATTGGGTGCTAATGCAGATAAAAAAACTACGCTTTTATCGATTTATAACGATAAGAATTTTCGTAGAACTTGAAATTGAAATTGAAATCAATTATTAACAGTTGATACACCGTACATATGTAAACCAGTACAAACTGATGCGCGTCATTTGGGTGTACATACATACATACATACATACATATGTATGTATGTACTTTGTTCAATAGCTATCCAACAACCAGAGTTCGATCGAACTTTCGGCGAAACACGTGCCACAAGTAAAAGTATTTGAAGGGGTATGAGCAAACTCAACAAGATTTGATTGTTTTGATTTCTTAATCTTTTAGACGAACTTATAACCCGCAGATGTCTGTTGTTTTTAGCCATACATAGGAAACTTATGATTTCCTGCTACAACTCAGCCCACCCATCGTCTTGACATCGAGGAGGGTTTTAGTAGTCTATTTATGATTTTATATTGTCGCGCGGCCACTTGTTAACTCTTCGGGGAGTTCAAGGGTATGCCAACAAGTTCAAGGGCTCGGAGCTAAAACATATTTTCTTTTAAGTTTAAGGAATTATTTATCAAGTAGCTTTTTTACACAAAATAGATGCGGTATTCTGCTTTTCTTTTCTTTTAAGGGAGCGTAGCCAGCTCCCTTCCAATTTAATATTGAAGTGACTAGGGGGCAAAAACCTGAAGGTCGGAGTGGGTGGGCTCGCTACGCTCGCAAAAACAAAATTATGGACATTCTTTTCCTTAAACATTTTACATTCTGAACAACGGTGGACTAATGTCCCATTTTAGACCAAACAAATTGTAGACTTATGTTTCATTTCAGTTATTTTCAGTTTCACTTTCGAGATTTCGGGGTTTTCGGGACTGTGGATTTTCGGAATTGTGGATTTTCCGGATATTGGATTTTCGGAACTTTAAATTTTTGGGATTTTGGGTTTTCGGGATACTGGCCGACTCCCGTATTGAACATATCAAACTTCGAATCTTGTGAGGTAATTTTCAATGACTTCTCAGCACATTTCTGGCTGTGTTGCGGCCACAACTTCACAGATGTTGGTTTTTGAGTGCCCCAAGGTTTTGAGATTCTCAACATAGACATGTTCTTTAGCATAGCCCAATAAAATGTAATTCAGCGGGTTCAGATCAGATAATCTTGGTCATCAGTTGATGTTAAACGGTCGGGGAACTTTTCGTGAAATAGATCCACATTTGCTTGTGTTTATGTGGCACGTAGCCCCGTATTGGTACATCAACATGCCGCTCACAATAATGTCTTCAAACTGACGCAAAAAAAAAGTTAGTTATTATTTGACCATGGTGCAGAGATTTGACAGTAACATTGGCGCCTTCGCTGTTTTCAAGAAATTACGGTTCGATTACGCTGCCGATCGATAGCGAGCATCAAACTATAACTCGTGGTGGATACAATGACCTCTCGACGATAAGATTTGGATTCTCAGAACCCTAAATTCCGCAATTTTGTTTATTTACGCAGTTGCTGAATGACAAATGGGGCTTATCACTGAAGAACAACTTTTTTTTTTTTCGAAATATCAGCCTGTTGGATTTTCAGCAGCCGATCGGCGTGTTTTCTGAGTAATCTATGATCAGCAGACTTAAGTTGTTGTGTAAGATCGATTTTATAGGGATAAAGATGCAAATTTAAACGCAAAATACTCCAAATGGAGTTGTAGGAAATGCCCAATTGCTGAGCGCGATGTAGAATTGACAATTTCGGGTCAACGATCAGTGAAGTACTCACAAGCTGACATCACAAACACTACTGATTTGTTTATAGAGGTATAACAGTGGTTAAACGTGAAATAACAAGACAAGAACTAACTATTTGTTACTATAGATGACAGAGGCCATACATATGGTAGGGATGTGAAAACCCAATCTCAAAACGAATACATATCTCTTTATTTGGTAGGATAACCTGTACGACAAATCGCATGACTCGTTGCATGACCAAATTTAAAATCGTGTCGCAATTTATTCGGTCCCAATGTTGTTTAAGAATTTCTTTCATTTAGGATCGCTATCCTGTTAAAACACAAAGGACTGATGCGGTCCTAATTTGTTTTTCAAAATCTTATAGTCCTGTCCTTGATGCAAACTTATGCATGTCCGGCCAATTCCCCAAAAGCGCAATACAAACTCATTCTAACTACTGGTGTATAGCGATAATGTAAGAGCCTACCAAGATCATGGAGAGCATTTCCAATTTCCATAATATATCTTTCGTAACGGAACTAATGCATTTATCAATACGCTTAATCACGAAGCTTTTGGAAGAGAGTGGCATAGCGCCCTCTTAAAGCTTGAAACTAATGGTGTTGGTGACATTTGCTAAAAATGTTTTGCCTTCGAAGCCGATCAGTATTTCCCAATCAATGCTAGTGTACCCCGGTTCTCTCTCCGACCTTGTTCCTTATGTATATTTAGCACTGATTATCTGTTGCTCACTCGCAATCCACAATACAATAAATTTCTTTGCGGTCATAACTACTTTTGACTGCGCCTCCTCTGTAACGACCCTACGGCAATTTGGGGTGCGAAAATCTGTCAATAATGTAACGGAGTTTGAAGGTCTATTGTCATTTATTGCTCGCTCGGAAATGCATTTTAGCCTAGAGAACAACAGATTATATATACGTGTATGATCCAAAGGTGTCGGTTTGACGACTAGGAGATCTAAACAATTTTCCTTTCTTACATTCTTGGTTACAACAATAAAGCTTCGTCCGAAACTTGAATATAGTACATAATATACATATGTTGGACTTCCGTGTTAGTCAACTGGATCAACTGGAGCATGCTCAGCAGCAAGTATGCAGACTAATCAAATATCAGGTTATTTGGAGCCTAATTCCTTCACTTGAACATCGCCAGAAAGTTGGATTCTTAGCGCTCCTGCAAGAGAATTTCCATCACAAGTATGCACATATGTGATGTCAGCATTAACTATTGTTTGAAAAATTTTTGATTACTGTCTCTGAATTATGTTGGACTTACTGGCTGTGCCCCAACGTTGAGCTCCATAGATTGGCTTTGTATAGTATTTTATTGTTTGTTGATAGTGAAAGTAGACAGTACAGTTGTTTGTATTAATTTTTTCGCTTGGTTTCGTTTTTGTTTGTATGTATACATACTATATGTTTTTGTCCTTGGTATTTAGCGGTTCAGGAGCATAGTTCGCTTTTGTTATAAATATTATCTGGACAGTTTTATCTTTGTTTATTTTTGTTTGCCATTCATCAACCATTTGACAGTGTTTTTGATACGTAGCTTTTGGGTATAGTCATATGTGAGTAAAATAGTATTCTATGACAAGCAAAGATAGCGATCAAATTATCTGTTTTGAAAATAAATGTTTGTGTGGGATCTAAAAATGCTTTTGTTTGAAACATAATTCTTTATCAGCAAACATTTAAAGATGGTTTCGGGCATATGAGCAGCGTAACTGGAGCACTTTTTCGAGAAACTGGGACTTCCAAAGCGTCAATCGTTTATCTACGTAAACTCCACAGAATCCCAAGATCTCCGTGGACTTGTAAGGTTCCAATTATGAAATCACTTTCTCACCATACTTTGATTTCAACAAATCGATGGTATTGGTCGCAGTATGAGACGTGGCCCCATTGTGCCACGATTTCAATTCTCGCACCAATTGAATCTTGTAAGGGATTAACGTCACAACTCTATAACTGGAAATAGCGTCGCGAGGAGACCGTCATTATTCTCTTACATGGAGCTAAGTTAAGAGAATAAAGCTATTTGCCTTTCGGATATGACTTTAAAGGTCACTTCAGTTTGTGTGATAAAATATAACAGACACAAGACGACACTAGGTCCTGCACTCTATAAGGTCTGTTGCACCAAGTTTTTGTATGGAGCTAATGTCGGAACTATTGGGCTTACGAATCGAATCTTTGTGTTCCTTCATTTCCATTAACTCGCCACAATACTTTCTCCACATAAGACTCTAGTTTCGCTTTTCGAACCTCCATTTTAGAGTTTTTTTTTCTGTATAAACTGATAGTTAGTCCAGTCATCTTCTTTCTTAGACTTAAGAGCTCTATTCGAACATTTTCTGAACAATTTTTTCAGTTTCTAAAATTGTCCTTCACCAGGCACCACTTTTACTTCTGTTCGCTCTGACCGAACATGCATTCTTATAGCACTCAATTAAGCTTTGATTCAATGTTTGAGTTTATAGTCCTGAGTTTCGGCATGTGGGAAACTTTTTGATCAAGTAGGTTAGGTTGGTGGTTAGTGGACGCCGTGACTCAGTGGTTAGAGCGTTGGACTACCAAGCGGGAAGTTCGAGTTTCGAATCCCAGAAAGCACCAACTATGCAGGGACTCATCAAGCTTTTAATGAAGTATTGAAGAAAAGACAAGACAGACAACTGAATAGGGCATAGGGGATGGTTTCCTCTTCCTATTCTTTCCTACAGCTCCACTAGAAGCTATCTGAAAAAATTTCCAATCTTAGCATTATTGACACTGATTTCGAAGCTATGGTTGCTCTAGCATAATCAATCCGAATCTACAATAGTTTTCTGATCCGACTTAGGCCAGATCTGTCTAGATACATACATATGTACATACATATGTATATGACACGTCGAGTAACTTCTATTAGTTCTCTCGAAGGAAGAGGACTGGTGGAATTCTGTAGCAGAAACATTAACTGTCATACGACTCTTTCCTTCAGTAAGATGCCTTAATCGCTATGCACATGCGATCGTGTGTGGCACAATTATGCTGGCCTTCGAAGTGAAAGAGCTGCACCTATACATATGTACATATGTATATCCGAGGAAATGGACGCTGCTTTGCTCTGGTGTAAATTAATTTGAGAAAATACGACGTCAGTCAATGTATGTATGTTCAAGGCCTGTCATCATGTTACCTCTATATCCTCACCTTCCTTTCCTACGGTCGATTTTCGAAATTCAGCACACAGAGCAAACTGTTTTCATCTTGGAAGTGCTTAAACATATGGAGACTAAGGTTTTCAACTTAGGGGAGTACTACAAGAAAAAGTAGAAATATTCTAAAAACTGGTGAATTGCACTCTTTGCTAGAAATTTAGAATACGGGACTTGTGCGTCATAAATATTTTTACCTTCGCTCCGAAAAAATAAACTCGTTGATATTATTTTCCAAGAATTTTATTTTTATTCTGCCGATTGATAACATTGTATACATTGTTGCAAAACAGTTCCAGAAAAATATACTTTAACTCAAAGTAATCTCTTTTTTTCTCAGCACGTGATGAATGTGAATGTGGATGATTCAAATGATTGTACGAACACTTCGCCTCAATTGCATAAGTACACTAGTTATATAATTTTTTTGTTAATTATAGTTCCTCAACATTTTGAGCGTACACCTACGGACAATTTGTATTAATCTTTTTCTGTGATACAAAGTGGCGCAAAATTAATCATCAAATTTTGTTTTTGAATTACTTTTTTACTAAGTAAAAGAAAATGATTTTGAGTGATGGATATCTTTGTTTGGACCTTTAAAATTTTTTCTGTTAAGTGGAAAAGATAATATCCGCCAAGTGGCTGCCGCCAGTGTTGATACACATTTGTGCCCGTTTTATCGCATTTCCATGACTTTCCGCATGATTTGCGGTGATAACTGTTCGCATTCCTGCCGAATATTCTCCTTAAGGGCTGCGATTGTCTGAGGATTGTTGGCATAAACCCGCGACTTCAAGTAGCCCCAAAGAAAGAAGTCTGAGATGGTTAAATCGGGGGATCTTGCTGGCCATGCCAAATCGCCAAGACGGGAGATTAGGCGACCAGGAAACGCTTCCTTCACAATGTCCATTGTGGCTCGTGCTGAGTGTGCGGTTGCACCGTCTTGTCGAAACCACATGTTCACCAAGCCCCGCTCATCCAACTCTGGCAGTAAGAAGTCGTTTATCATGGCCCTGTAGCGTTCGCCAGTAACAGTGGACCGTATTGCCGATGGCGTCCTCAAAAAAATACGGCCCAATTACTCCTCCCGCGTGAACGCCGCACCACAGAGTGCCTTTAAGTGGATGTAATGGCTCATCGTGCATCACACGCGGATATTCAGTCCCCCAGAAACGAAGGTTTTGCTTACTGACGTAACCGCTTAAGTGGAAATGCGCCTCGTCGCTCATGATGATTTTCGACACAAAATCGTCCTCTTCGTTGTTGAGATTGAGGATGGCTTGACAGTAATTCACATGCGACTGACAGTCAGGCGGCAATAACTGATGCACTGTTTGCACTTTGTACGGGAACTTGTGTAAGTCTTTCACTAAAATTCGCTGTAGGATCCGTCTGGTGATGCCCAATTGCGTGGCGGTGTCGTCTGGTTGATGTTTCTTCGTTCTCAGCGACATCGGCAGCCACAGCCGTGATATTCTCGGCCGAACGACCAGTCCGTCTTCTGTGGTTCCAGTCTGTTCGAATCGAGTAGTTAAGCGCCGAAATGTTTGCCCAGTTGGTGCGACACGATTAGGAAATCGACGTCGAAATTCACGCTGGGCTAATACCACCGACCGATTATTGGTCAAAAAAATCGACACAATTATTCCACGCTCTTGCAGAGTATAGCGCTCCATTGCTTGTCTGTTTGTATGTATACTGCAGCTGTGTAGTTACAAATGTCAAATATGATTGACGTACGACGCCATTTGCAAAAATTATAACATCTTCCGATAGGAGCAAAGTCTTAGCGACAACGTAGCCAACGTACAAATATTGATGCAGTGAGGTAGGGTGTGTAAATATCTGGGCATTTTTCATCAACGTCGTGCGTAGAGATTGGGGATGTGAAAAATGAGCTTGGAAGACATCGTATTTCATACATAATATCAAGCAATCAATCACAGCATCATGACATCCGCGATTGCTTAATCCGTGGCCAACGCAGTCGACGTATTTTCCCAATCTTGGTACAGTTTATAGAATTTGTGGTTACATTTTCTACCTCATTCGTCCTCCTCGCATGTGGGAACGAATATTCGTGGTTAGTGCGTTGGACTACTGATCGAGAGGTTCGAGAGAAAGCTTCTCATATAAAAAATAATGAAAAAAAAAACACGCACAACACGATTGGTGGGGAGAGCTAGGAACTGGAGCACTTACTGTCTGTTGAGCCAAGTTTTTGTATTTGTAGGCCTTATTGCAGATGTCCGTAAGCCGTTGTATTGTAGGCGGCTGCCAGTTGGCTGTAGAAGCTGTTCTTCTCTTCCTCCGTCAAAGCTTCTGTCGGTGCATAAAACTGTAAAACCTGTGACCTTTCTTACTCAACTCCGGAATCTGGCTGTCATTATTCGATCGCTGAAGGGCTTCCAAGATATGGTGTACGGCTTTTGCGAAAGGTGTCATACACAACCTCACACCGAACTTACCAGAGTAAAGTAGGACAGTATTATGCGTCGAGGAGTGGTACTCTCCCGCATCGAACCATCTTATTTCACTCTGGGGGGGTTTTTGGAACCTTTTTCCCGTGAGCTAAGAAAAGTTCTAATGTTCCACAATCCTTTCGCTGTCCTAGTTTGAAAGTCAAAAGTAATCCTCAAAGAATCCGTCTGTATCTAGTCCTACTCGTAGCAATAGATTTTTTATGGGTGTAGGTCACTGGCTCACACCCTAACCGACATTAACTCTGATTTATTGCCTAGAATGCTCGCATCACCTGGATGTGGAAGTGTTTGGCTGTAGCGAATCTTTCTGGTTCTTTAACGAACCAACGCCTATCGGGGGATGCTGCTTCTACGAAGCCCTTGTTAGTCATTTGCTATTAGTGCGTTAGACTACTGAAATACCAGAAAACCTTAAATTTTTTTTCACGCTCCCATTTTTTATTCGTGCGAAAAAATTTTAACACAATTGGTTGTGAGAACATGGCACCCGAAATATTTATTTCTTTTGTTGTTTGAATGTAGACATCAGCAAAACAAAAAATATTTTATTTATTAGCATCATAAAAAGGTAATAATTGTAAATAATGTATCTATTCAACTGACGCGGAGTGTTGAAAAATACTTCTCTTTATTTCGTGTTGAAAATTTACGTCAGACTGCTGAGTGTGCATGTCGTGCGACACTTTGGTTTTTATTAATAATTTGTGATAACTTTCATCGTTGGTGTTCTTTCATCGTTGGTGTTCTGAGCATGATGTGGAGTCGACCACCCAGTGAATTTGAGTCGTTTATCTACGTTTGACATTGAATTATATTTTTTTTTTATCTTGGTAGAAAACTAAATCCAAGATCGTTCCTAGAGTTTATTGGGTTCTCTTTGGGTTCAGTGGTGGTGTTTGCTGTTTCTCAGCGGGGTTTGAACCTGCATCGGCCGCGATTTTTATGATCTTATCTTTATCTAACTATAAAAGATCAGTTCTGCTCTTATCTAGGCGTTTCCAGTTGCGTACGCCATCGAAGATTAGGTTCCTCAGGGGTGGAGTTAAAGATTTTTCGGGTTGGAGCATTGGTGTTCATCCGTTGTATATGACCTAACTACCTTAGTCATTAAATACGTAATTTTATTTTATTTGTTTTTGACTAGGTTGATGTCAGCTTACACAGACATGTGTTCATATGTAGTTTTTGATTGCATCTTCTTCATGTACCGTCAACGCAGGCAGGAGACCAAAAATTTAACGAAGGGCTTTTTTCTCGAAGACTTAAAATGCATTTTCTTCGGAATCTTCTCTGAATCTTCATGCCAATGCATTACTCGCTATTGGCGAGTAATATTCTACGCTTGATCCGCTGATGTCGTTGGCAGAATAATAATAATATCAGACGATTTCCGTCATTACTTTGAGTTTATAGTTGTCTATCGTAATGTTTTTTCTAAGAGGCCGACGTTGTGGTGTTCATAGACAGAATGTCCTTCATTTTAAATTCGTTGTTACCACACCGATTTTAGCTGCTTTTGCTTCGATGTTTGCGAATGTGCCAGTGACTGCACGTTTGGTTCTTCCAATAGTGCCAATGTCATCTGCGTAACCCAACAATGGAACTCACTTGGAAAAAGTAGTGCCAGTTGAACATTAAATGTCGCAGTATTTTATCCAGTACTGGGTTAAAAAAGCTATGTGATGATAGGGTTTTGTCTTGTCGAAACTATCTGTTGCTATTGAAGGTTTTGGTTGTGTCTTTTCCGAACCTGACGTTGCAGCGCGTGCTCACCGACGTCATCCTACAAAAGCGAATGAGTCTTGCAGGAGCCATGGCGGCAAATGGTTCATCTCGGTTCACACTATCATACACGGTTTTATAGTGGGTGTGGAATTGGAATTCTTGTGTTTTTTTCAGAATTTGAAGTTAAATGAAATTTTGATCAATCGTCAGTTTTTCATGTTTTAAGTTATACCGGTAAATCCAAACCAGTTCGTCGACATATGGTTTCACCATAGCACCAGACTAGCCTTTATAAAGCCTAACAGTAGGCTTATGCTGTTATAATTGGCTCAGACACGGTGGTGTCCTTTTTTATGGATTGCGCAGGTGATACTAGCTGACAAATGACAGTGAAATCAAAATGACAGCTAAACAAAATCGGTCTGAAATACATAAACGCCTCCTGTACTATGATATTTATTCTATCCGCTTCTGTCAAACGCGCCGGTGACAGCCGGATGAGCTCAATCATCACTAGTTATCGTTGTCAATCATGTTATTATCGTCGGCGTGCCTCCGGTATTGGCTTGCGAGAACCACCCCGTCCATAGCTGAGCCGAGCAACCGCGAGCGTGCCACCGTCCTGCTCACCCACACCGAAGTTGTCCCCGTGGCCACGCTTTGCTAAGAGGATACTTTCCACCCTAGGCATTCTTGTATCTGGATGCACATAGTTACTTGTCAGATTAGAGGAACTTATCATCTTACTAGATGGGCGATAGAGAAACATATCCTATACGCACCGTTTGACTCGAGAGATGGAAATTCTGACTCGAGATGCTGCTAAACATACTTAAAGGGGATATGAATAACGCCGAAAGGTAGAGTCAGGAAAAATACTTGTCTGAAGGATCACATGTCAGGGTCTACTCTGTTTAGGTAAAGCTACATAGCTTAAGCATTAAAAGTTGAATTCTGTGGTCTCCAATGGACAAAATGCCACATCATCACCTATTCGTGTGCCGATGCACAAAATGCCACATCATCGCCTATTCATGGCGCCCGCAAAATAGCTATCTCAACTAACGATGAGCGTATGCTGAGCACTGAATTCCTAGACCTGCGCAACACATCTAGCTGAACTTCAGCACATTTAAATTAAACCGAAAGAGAAATCTCTTGTTGACCCAGTTAGCTAAACTGCGTCTCAGAAGTCTAGCGAGAGTCATTAGAAGGAGGATATGTGGCGAAGAAAACGTCAGGATAAACGATGGCCACTACAGTCGGAATAGTGGTCAGCTTGCATGAGTTACTCTATCTATGTTCAGTAAGGATTTCCATAGCTGATTTAGTGTCGTGGAAAGAGAT
Source organism: Blera fallax (assembly GCA_946965025.1). NCBI lineage: Eukaryota > Metazoa > Arthropoda > Insecta > Diptera > Syrphidae > Blera > Blera fallax. The sequence continues at coordinate 100,125,469 of OX337244.1, forward strand.
GGTGGCGTTTACCCTTAATATGTCAAAAGTAGCGCTTATATCCCTGAAGTGTGTCACTGAATTTAGTTTGACCGATTCCTTGTTCTAGGGTTTTTTTCTCAATTTAACTGGCCCTTCAGGTTGACGATTCTGCTGTCGGGGTAGTTTCTTTACGATTTGAAAAAATGCGAGACACGCATCAAATACCGTGAATATGCACACATTCAGAGGGGTAAACGTTGATTTGCACCATTGTCTTCTATGAGTCAGATTCAGAGCCGGACTGTCCAATGAGAAGATGCCGCGAATTGCCTAAAAAAGAAGACTAAACCTTGAGCGTAAGAGTACGTCCGCAATAGCCACAGATTAAATAGAGTGCCTGAGTTGGAAACTCTCCGCTTCTACCACAGCCACCATTCAGTGGACCCAATAACGCAACATCTTCAAAGAAGTACCCGATGGGATACCAATTGTCTCCATAAAGGAATCGGTGGAATAATAAAGTTTGTGAATACCGAAAGAAAGGTACAGAATATGCATATCATAAATCGCTGTAATGCAGAACAAGGGCAGCGAGGAAACCGAACCAGGAAAGGGCCTAGTGTACTCTACTAAAGAAGAGGTTTGCGCAGCTATCCATAAGCCGAAGAATAACATGGGCGTCTGCTATAATGTCTTACTAGCGGAGATATTTCAATACGGAAGTGATGTCCTGTCATGTCAGCTTCACGTGTGGATGGCCAGAAATATCCCCGATTATCCGAATAATAGCTTCATATGCCCCATCAAGGAGAAAGGCGATTCTCTGTCTTGCACAAGCTTCTATGCATCTTTTCTACCAGAAGAAACTACAAGTAATGGTCCTTAAATATCCGAGGCCTGGGAGCACATTGCTATTTTTTTTTGGAATCGTATGATGTGACTCTTCGTTCTACTACTAGTCAGAATTTGCAAATTTATAAGGGCTTACATCTCGCTACTAGACCAAGCCAAGTTTTCGACGGTCAGTAGTTTCTCAACCACAAGTCAACCTAATCGCTTAACTGATCACTAGTTTTAGTTGCAAATATTTTGCACAGCACTGTATGCAGATGACACATTTCATCATTGCAATTAATTTTTGTATTGCATACCAGATACCGCAACGAGATGCACATGCAATTAATATTCTGCACACAAAAGATTGATTATATATCGCCACATTTACGAGGAATTTCATACATTTGGTGGCATTTTATATTTCGCACCTCTGCGCAGCAATGTTTCGAATAGAAATTAACGTATGATTCGATAAAATATAATCAATTTCCCACCTTAAGCAATTAGGTATGTTAGATATATTCTGTCGGCCTCTAGAAGTACATAACTGCGTACGTGCAATTGTACACGTCCGCAATTCGAACTGTCTCGATTAGATTTCTATAACAGGCTCAAATTTAAAACACTATCAAAAAAACACTATTATCTTTGCTTCTAACGACGCACAGTGGGGCCAATATACCCCAAAAACTGGAATCAATTCATATGATGGGCTAGCTATACTGAAAACAACATTTTTGTGTAGGAATCACTTATTAGTTCATAGAAAGACCACATTTGACTTTTTAAAGTTTTTTTTTTATTGTTTAACTTATGATTTTTGAACTTACAAAGAGGGAAAAAATTTAAAAAAATTCAAAAAACAAAAAGAAAATAGTTCCGCATTTTTTAGTAATATTAGACGTATTTTTACGTCAATTAAAAAATTGGAAAGTGGAAATATTGAAAAACTGCTTGTCATTGAATTGACTTACAGCGCTTGTCAATGACTGACAAAGAATTTACATGACAAGTGGAAATAGCTGAGTTGACAAACAAAATATCACTTTGTTTTTAATTGACAGTGAAAATTAATTGGCATCACTTTCAACTGCTTGTCAATCAAAAGACACATTTTGCGATACAAAGTAAAATTCATTTATGTTTTCTCTAACCGGAAAAATTAAATAAATAAATAATTTCCATTTGTAAAATAGAAAAATGAATATTCCATCGACATCAAAAGAAAATGTTTCGGCAAAATCCACGCCTTGTGTATAGTGTACAGAACCTGCAGAAAATGTTTTTTGCTTTAAGGAACTTGTCGTTTAATGTACCGTTTTTGTATAATTGAATGACATGTGGAAACCCACCTTAAGATGTTAGCTTACGAACTTAACAGGTCCCCGACCAGTCAAGAGTTGGTGCCTGAGAAGCGGTAGCCCTCCATCGTTGCTGATCTCAGATAGGTTGCTTCCAATTAACTAGACCAAGCTCTATGGCATGTGCGATAGCTTAATCCCTCAAGCAGGCGTTCAGTTTTTTGGTCGTCTCGAACCTAGGGACTTGGATTTGAAGAACCCCTTGACTGGAGCGTTTTTGTCCATGCGTTCGATATGGCCGAGCCAATGCTATCATCATATCTACGCCTATTGGACTACATCCACATCTTTGTACATTTGGGGCAATGATTAAATCGAAAACTTCTTTTGGAAATGATTTAAGCTGTTTTTTAGGTAGTTTTCTAAAGTTTATTTTCAGTGGATCTGATGTAATCAACATTAAATTAAAACTATCTTAATAACATTTTTTGCGGGAACATTTTCTTGAAAAGCTCTCGCGATATTTTTTTAAAATCTTTGTTCCTGGCTTCCTGTGCTTCGTCAGACAGTTGGCCTATTGGAAAAAGTGCAGCAGAAATCACATCCGGACAGTGCTTCTTCCCCTGACATCTGCCGAGTTCGTTGTTGTTCTCTGCCGTCAATTCCTTTACTTCTTAGTATATTTAACAGTTTAATATGCTGAACTTTATCGAAATCTTTATCGTAGTCTACATATGAAACATATGTACAAGTCCTGATTAACCTCCATACTTCTTTGCGCTAGAATGTTGAGTGCAAAGAGAGCCTCTCTTGTTCCTAGTCCTTCTCTAAATCCAAATTGTGTGTCACTAATGTCTTCCTCCAGTTTTTTATGGATTCTGTTATGTATTATTTTTAGAAACAATTTTAGCATGTGACTCATCAGACTGATCGTCCTGTAGTCTTCGCATTTCGTAGCATTATTCTTCTTTGGTAGCACTATGAAGGATGTTCTTAACCAGTCTTTTGGGATTTGTCCACTTCTATAAATTTTGTTAAATAAATCTATTCTGTCTTTTGCGTTTCTTATTGCCTTGATAATTTGCTCTTTTAATATTGCAGGTCCTGTCATTTCCGTTATCGGTTGTTGTTACGTTTTCCTTTGACTCTGTCAGAATATTGCCGTTTTCGTCTTTTATATTTCCGTATTGTCTCTTTCGATTTTTGCCTGTTATTTCTTTGAGATTCTTGTGCATATTAAAACTGTCATATCTTTTTTCATATGTCTCGATTTCCCTACATTGTTCTGACCAAAATCTGTTCTTCGCTTCCCTTGTTTTTTGTTTAATCAAGATGTTTATTGCTTTATATCTGTCGTAATCCTGTTTTTTCATCTTCGTGCTTCCATCAGTTGGAGGATCTCGTTCGTCATCCAGTCTTTCTTTACTCGCCGTAGTCTGGGTTTTAAAAGGCTTTTTCCCGTGTTTATTATTGCGTCTTTTATTTTCTCCCATTTATTTTCTGTTTCTGTTTCGTTATTAATATTTGCTTTAATCTGCTGCAATTTGTTATTTAAGTTTCTGGTGACCTGGTCCTTTGTATCTCGTTCTTTTAGTAGAGTGAGATTGATCTTTCTCTCTTGTGTTCTTTTTTTTATTATCTTAAGTCTTATTTTAAGGGTTGCTACTACTGGGTTATGGTCCGAGTTAATGTCTGCTCCTGGATACGTTTTTACCGATGTTACTCCGTTTCTATATGTTTTGTTAATTATGAAGTAATCTATCTGATTCCTCACAATTCTTCCATTTGCATTGTGTCTTGGTGATGTCCATGTATATCAGGGACGTGCCGTGATGTTCTCAGCAGGGTGTTCTACACTTTTTTTTGTTAGATAATAACGTCTGTACGTAAGTCCAATACATTTAGTTTTTTTCACAAAAGTTTTCAAAACCCCATCATAGAAACTGATCTTGTTCTTATTTTCTTAAGTAATGTTTTTCTATGGAAATCAAATATAATCTTTCTTCAAGCGTGCGTCGTGTTTCTAGAATAAGATTTTATTCGCTTGCAGAAAACAATCTTTCAACTGAATTGCTTGTTGTTGGTATTGATAGCATTAAAGAGTTCAGTTTAAAAATTTTTGAGAATGTATCTTTTAAATTTACATATATTCTGAAGGAATCCAAGTATGCATGTCTTTACGAAAATGTTTCGGAGTTGCGCACATTTAACTCATGGAAAACTTTTTTCGTAAATACTAAAATTTTTTGCATTCAAAAATTCCAAAAATCCGTCAGGGACTTGAATACTTATACATCCATTTGTGTTGACAAAGTATTAATAATTTCAAAATATTCTCGCCTGTATCGCAACTCAAAACCTGTTAAATCCTCGCCTCGTTTTGGATTTGGATTAACAACATTTTTAGCAGGAATTCACTAATTTTGAACCTGCGATCTGTTGTTTCAAATTTGCATTTTTGTACTTCAATTTTCTCACAGCAATATTGTACGTCGAATGATTTTATTTGTAATACGTTAAACAATACATCGGTAGGTAAATGAAAATACATATGTACATGTGTCATTAAATGTGTTGAACGTATGTATTAAGAAATTGTAAATCCTCTTGCTTCGGCCCCCAAGTAATTGCATGTCAATCATTTCTTCAAATAATATGATCAAAATATAAGTATGAACCACATTAACAAAGTCGAGATGAAACTAATCTCGTGGGGACGACTGTTGGGAGTCTGCGATTAACAATTTGTTCCAAAAAAAAGTTATCTTAGTAGATTGGTAAAAAAAGGACGATAGTCTGGATAAACTAGTAAAAATATTATATGAAGGAAATTCGCGAAAACAAGGTTTAAAATGTAAGCATTAAAGTTTGGGAAAATTGCAAAAAATCGTTCGAGCTACTAGCTTCCCACTCCATTTTTTAGATTTGATTAAATCTATCAATTTAATGATAGATTTGTTGCTGTTTGCTTTCGCTTCAGTCAATATGGGGTTCTAGGTTCTACAAATATAGAGCACATCGAACCAGTGTGACCATTAACTTCTCTCAAAATATTCCACTCACCCGGAGAGGTGGAATATTTATATTCCACTTCAATATTTTTTTATTCCACTTTTATTTTCCACTTGCTAAAAACACCTTAATAAAAACATATAAAAGTTTATTTTATACAAAAGTTTTATACAAAAGGTAAAACATGATAAACCAAATATGGGTATTACTCCAATAAAAAAAAAATTCCACAAATGGAATATTATATTCCACTATGGTCACACTGACAATAACTAATTTGTGTTAAGGGAAGGGAATCGAACAAAATGCAACCAAAGAAACTTTTTTCATTCTCATTCTCACAGGTAACTGATGTGCGCCATGGTCTGGAGAACCCAAATTCATGTATTTTTACAGGCGGTTGTTGAGATTTTGAATGTGGTAGAATTTTTTTTATATGGAGATTTCCTTTGGGTTGGTGCTCTAGTAATTGGAGAACAACTTGGCGAGTCGACGTCAAACTGAATTGTTTGTAACACTTTGGTGTGGATAAGTTGCGCGAGCGCGAGCGCGGCGGTTTCGATTTGTGTGCTCCGAAAAGAGGAGAACATTGTGTTCAACTTCAATTTGTGTTCGATGGTAGTTTTGGGGTTGCGATTGTGACTGTGGTGTTTGGTTGATTTGGCTATGCTATGAAATGGATGTTGAAGCAGTACATATTTTTAATTGAGCATTTTTGATTTGCAACTCGATTGAATATTGTATACCAATCAATTTTGTATTAAGACGGATTTCGTTGGGGTGTGCGGAGAACACCTGCGCACCTTAGAATAAACGTGCCTGATGTATATAGTCTTCTATTTGGTAACTTGAACCAAGCGTTCATCACTGCTAGTTCCTTTAGTTGGCAGTATTCCAGTAGTTTTTGTCCTCTCCCCCTAGTCCAAACTCGCCAACTGTGTAACCAACTCTGTCTTTGCCAACTTCAGCATTGAAGTCTCCTAGTACTATATTTATGTCCTCTTTTTTTGTCAGGGCTTAAGCTTGGTCAATATCCTTGTAGAATTCGTCCACAACAATATCATCATGATCGGTTGTCGGGGCCTAGGGTTGTGTAATGTTGATATTTGACTTTTTATTTTTCATTTTCATAATCATCACTCTGTTGGATAAACTGACGTCTAGTCTGCGTGGATATTACCGAGTCAGTGAAAACGTGCCCAACGGCAGCTAAAGCCGAATTGCTTAGTCTCACGCCACTGCATCTGCTGGTGCAGAAAAAGGCTATACTAAGTGCTCTTAGGCTGTCTCAGATATTTTACAAATTGGAAAATGCCAGCACTGGCACTGGGATGTATGGTCCCAGTTCCCAACGCTCGGCAGCGCTTGGGCGATCACCGACAATATTTCAAGCAGAAGTCCATGCCATTGAACTATGTGCACGAAAAGCAGTCCTTTAGGATAACGTCCAGGCTTGCCTGGCACCTCCTCGAAAAGTTAGCTTCCAAGAACAAGATTATTGTAGCTTGGATTTCAGGTCATGAAGGCTTCGAGGGCAACGATCGGACGGGCTGCCTGGCGAGTAGAGGTGCATGTCGCCCACTCATTGTTCCTGAACTTTATTTTGGGAGAGTACCTAACAGTGTCCAATATGAGATAACACAATGGGAGATAAACAAACATGCTGTCTACTGGGCCAACCTTCAGGGCCTAAGGCAAGTGAAAACGTTCTTGAATCCCAAACGATATAAGGCCAAGACTTTACTCGATCACAAGAAACACGAATTAAGAACCTTATCGGGCTACCTAAGGGAACACTGTTCACTTAGACACCATGTGCAAAGTAAGAAATTGTCAAATACAGACATAGGCCGACTTTGTGGAGAGCAGAATGAAACATCAGAACGTATTCTTTGCATTTGTCCAGGAGCCGCAGGGAAAGATTGTTCCATTTGGCGTGGGAATCTGTAAGTCCAGCGATATTTCGAACCTGAAAACCTAAAGCTATAGTGAGGTTTATTAAGCTCAATGTAACTTCTGGGCAATCTTACAGGTCGCAGTACACATTAAGGGCCCTAGGATGCTATAGTCTAACATAGACTCGTCTAATGTGGGAGACAGGCTGCTGGTATTGATACCATGGTATAGTGAATACCATAACCCCTGACAGACTGCACTTCGTAGTATACGTTGACTTTTGCGTTTCGTGGTATACTTAGACATTTGTGTTGCGCCTCCTCCAGCTCCTTACACATTTTTTGCAACACTCCAACATTGCGTTTTGCTCCTCATAGCTCGCCGATATAATTCCTCTAAACTTGTTTTACTTCATTGTTTCCAATGCAGATAAAATTGTCCTCCTTAATCCATTTTCAAAACATTTTTCGCTGTCATTGCTTGCTTTTAAATTGTCAAAGAAGCTATGAAGAACCACCAACAGAAAGAAAGTGGCGCTGCAAGCAATAAGATGGTGGTATTGCAGTGACAGACATGTGGTATAGAACGTAGTATTGCTATACCATGGTATCAATACCAGCAGTCTGTCTTCCACATTACATACATGATATGGCCTTAAACCTCACTTACTTACTTAGGTAGGGCTACAGTTTAGGGTGAACTTGAGCTGTTAACTCCTGCGGGCAATTGCTAATCTGGAGGACCAGACTTTGGCTGGACTCTTATTGTTGACCTAACAAACTCATGAACTACTCGTCCGCGTCAAGGCTTATCCTGGGCTGTCAGTAAAGCGCTGACATTTCAAACAAGATGTGATCAACCGAATCCTGGTCGTTCTGAATGTCCTCGAAGCTACATATGGCAAAATAATACGATTTACTCTAATCCCATTTTGCACACAGCGGATACTACAGTCTTATAGCTGTGCTTAAACTCATAAGAAGACCTTACCTTAAGGTTTTGATATCACTGAATAATAAAGCTTGATCGAAAATTCTTGTATTAATGTATTATTTTCTCAACAACACAATATTGTAAGGTTTTGCTTAGTTATTTGCATTCACGATAGTAAATATATTCTTTCAAAATTACAAAGTGGAAGATTGAACAAGTTCCAAAATGTATTTATCGCCAAACATATCCTAGAATGTACCTAGCCCGGCTCAATTATAAAATTTCAACATAACCGTTGCGAGATATATTAAAAAAAAAAATATACGAGTATTATCAGCGCTTCGAATTGTGACCCTTTCAACTTCAAATATAATAAAGTTCAGGCTACGAAACTATCAGAGTTTTGTGAGGAAGATTGAAAGAACTCTTGGTTCTAAGGAAATAGCCCTATGTGCCTTCCTTGACATTGAGAGCGCTTTCGAAAACACTGGCTACAGCTCTATAGAGAGAGCAATCAGTAGCAGAGGCATCGAAGATTCGACCAGCAAATGGATAAGAGCCGTGCTTGAAAATCGAATTATGACTTCCTCCTCGGGAGGAGTTTCAGTGTCTGTGACCGCTGTGAAGGGCTGTCCCCAAGGCGGAGTTCTCTCTCCCATTCTATGGTCACTAGTCATAGACAACCTTCTAGTCGATCTTCACAGATTAGGCTATATCGCCATTGGTTCTGCGGATGACTTGACGATACTTATTAGTGGCAGGCACAGCACAACTATTTCCAGCGTCATGCAAGGTGCTTTACTACACGTTTTAGAGTGGTGTAGCAGAGAAGGACTGCTCCATCAATCCCTGCAAAACTGTTCTAGTGCATTTTACTAGGAAAAGACTGGTCAATCTAGGACCTATCATTATCAAAGGCACTACTCTAGCTTATTCCAGTGAAGTCAAATACCTCGGGGTCATCCTCGACAAACGGCTCAACTGGAATTCTCATATCAAGTTCGCCATCGAGCGTGCTACTAGGGCCATGTGGGCTTGCAGGCGCCTCACTGTGGAATATGGTAGTACAAGACCTGATACAATGGATGTATACAATGATGGTGAGGTCTATTATCACGTACGCGGCCATCATCTGGTGGCCGAAAGTTCTTCAACGGACAACGCCAGCTAAACTTCAGAAGTTACAAAGAGTTGCCTGTCTCGGTATCACAGGTGCTATGCGTACCTGCCCGACGGCAGCTCTAGAAGCAATCGTCGGGCTTTCACCCCTTCACATGTTCATTAGGAAGACAGCCGCTAGGTGTGCTATCAAGTTGCAGATAGAATACAAGTATAAATCAGGTGACCATGTGGGACATCTGAAAATTTTTGACTCAATCCCCAAAAGAGACATGTTTTGTACCATCCCTGACATCATGGTCAAGGAGTACTGTTTCCGTAGGTTATTTGAGGTAGAAATATTAGATCGTGCAAATTGGTCTAATGGTGTTCCGGCATTAGACCCTAGAGGTCTGCTTTGGTTCACAGTCGGATCGAAAATGGAATCTGGAGTTGAAGCTGGTGTCTTTGGACCCAACACCAAAGTCTCGATACCTATGGAAATGTGTCCCACGGTATTTCAGGCTGAACTCCATGCCATTGAAATCTGCGCTGGGTTAAACCTTAGTAAGGGTATTAAGGGCGCTAGAATATATATATTTTCAGATAGTCAGGCAGCACTCAAAGCGCTGTCGTCCACTTTAGTGGACTCCATATCAGTTAAAAGCTGCTACGATGCACTGCAATCCCTGGCGAGACTTAACAAGGTAAAACTTGGATGGGTCCCCGGCCATCAAGGGATTGCAGGCAACGAGCTAGCAGATGAAATAGCTAGGGCTGGCTCAGAATCTGCGTTCAGAGGACCTGAATCTTACTGTGGCATCAACTGGTCTTTCGCCACAGCGCTGATTAGTAACTGGGAACATAAACTTTGCCTGGACCACTGGGAAATTGTCCCAGGGTTGGGACAATCCAAATTACTAATCAAACCTTACTCCTATAAGGATATGCTTAACCTTAATAAGGAAAGTATCAGAAAGCTGGTGGGTTTTCTCACGGGCCATTGTGGCTTGAGATACCACCTTAAGAAACTTAACCTGAGCTCAGACACGGAATGTAGGTTCTACTCGGAGGAGGACGAATCATCAAAATAAAAATCAGAGTTTGTCCACCTTGGCTTTTATTTTTCATCTGTGCTTTAGCAACCTTTTAATACAATTTTTCGAAAACGATCATTCTTTGAAAGCAGAACGTACCATGTAGTGCTGGTTTTCACATTGTCTTACGAACTATCGCCGACATTGACTACGAGGTTTCATTGCAGAAGAAGGCTGTTGTTCTTTTAATGGTACCTGATGGCATTATTAAGACTTTCTTCTTAACTAATTGAAATTATCTTTTCTTATCATTTAGCCATCAAAAGATGCTCTGTGAATCTCGATGCATTGGATTTGGATCAAAAAAAAAAATTACAAACACGATGGAAACAGGAATTTGACTGGATGACGGAAGTCGATATACCAAACATTGTACGTGCTTGTCCCGATGTATGCCCTGAGTTAGCCGCAGAACAAAATCGCATGTCAAATCTACCGGTAATTGTAATGGAGTACTGTGATGGTGGTAATCTAAGATCAAAACTGTGTGAAGTAGAAAACGTAAACGGACTCAGCGAGTATGATGTTCGTTCCGTACTATGTGACTTGGAAAAAGCTGTTAAGCACTTGCACGATCATTGCAAAATAACACACCGCGATATAAAGCCCGACAATATTGTAATAAAGCTAGGCATAGATGGGAGAGCAATTTACAAGGTGAGTAAGCGTATTTGTTTTTTTTTTTATCTCTACATTGAATCATTCTAGTTGACAGACATGGGATATGCCCGAATTCTTGACAAGAATACAATTGAAGGCAGTATGGTTGGCTCACCAAATTACTTCGCTCCGGAGATAGTTGAGTTTGCTAGGTACAGTAACAGCGTTGATTATTGGTCACTAGGAGTTGTAGCGTTCGAGATCATTACCGGTGTTTATCCATTTTTACAAAATCAAACCATGTATGAAGTCTTGAATAGTATCAAGCAAAAGCCGTCTGGTTGCATAGCCATTACCAAGTTAAACGATGGAAAACTTATTTACCACGACAAACTTTTCCCAGCGAATCGTTTAAATATTGCATTTCGTGAATATATTGAATCGTGGCTGCAACTTTCTCTCGAAAAGGATGGCCGAAAGCGCGGCTCTGTAGTACCTGATGAAATACAACGGCCACGGCTACAATTTTACGAAAAGTTAGATAAGGCATTAAAAACCAAGATTCTTACAGTTTTCTGGTTGAATCGATCCAAGTTCTTAAGTTACTGTGTCGATACATCAACAACAATGGATAGTCTTTTGAGTGATATCGAAAGAGACACTGCTGTAAGTAGGACCAAATTTTATTTTATCCTACCGGCTGGACACACAGTGGAGTATCTGACGCCGGGAGTGCACCCAATACAATTGCATGATGAAAAATTCGCCACCCAAGATAAACCAATGGTGTATTTAGTTGATTTGGAGACTGATAGTTTGTGCAATCCGGAAGACCCGATACTTTCCCAGTCAATAACACAAATGTTTAATACTACAGAAAAATTAAAGCCATGGTTTCTGAAAGAATGTCTAATGAACGTGTTATATGTTTATCAGAATGAACAAAGGAGAATTCGTGAATTCTGTAATGGCTTACAAGAGTATGCAATGCATTTGGAATACGAAATAATGAACCAGACTCAGTATGTTAAGAACTTCAAAAATAAAATTTTGCATTATAATGGACAAAAGACTCAATATGATTCTATGGTGGCCATGGGAAAGCAATTGTTGCATGAAAAGCAGGTAAGTCGTTCTATTAACAATTCTATTTTTATTTTTTTTTTCTTTAAATTTTTGTGACTCTTTTATTCTTCTTTTAATGTTGATCAAGCTGCTTTGCTATTATCTTGCGCCGGTAATCCTGAAGCTTAGATTATTCAATCGCTTGAAAAACTTTAAACTCAATATTTAATGAAATGAACTCAATTGCAACGATGAAAATAAACAAAATAATTAAATTATATTTCTGTCATGGTTGTTTGTTTGGTTTGCAATGGCCCCGATGATGACCGGTTGTGTTGCTATAAATTAGGAAGTTTAGGACAGAGTATATCTACTTACAGTGAGTAGGGACACTCTCCACACATATGCAAATGCTACTAACACAAGAAAAACCTAAAAAAAAATCGTACAATAAGCGAAAAGAAGTAAAAAGTATTGATTTTGACCCTTATGTGCGATCTCTTATAATAAAAAGAGCACACAATACAATTTGCCAGCACGATCACATACGGCTCTATGCGTAAGATACATAAATGTGGTTTTCCCATAATGTTTTTTTAAAGGCGGGCTGGAGTGACTGTCAGTGTAGTAGTATTTTTGCTCTCCATGCTGGTATGAATTGAAGTATACGGGGTGACCAGCTTTGCTTTCGTATAGTAGGTTTTGTTTGTGTTTTTTGTCAGTGGTTATTGATTTTATGGACTTAGTTATGGATTTTCAAAATAAATATTTCATTCTAGGAAATGCAATTGAACCTTTTTGCGTTGCTATGACGTCGTTAAATATCATATTTAACGATTTTAAGTTTTATTGTTAACCCTTTTAATATGCTAAATTTTATGGCAGATGGTCACACTAATTATGTAGTCAGACTGGAGCGCGGTTTGTTTACATTTTTTTCGCCCGTCTTTTTAAAGGCGGGCTGGAGTTGGATTGTTATCAGTTGTTCGATAACTTGCATTGGAAGAAAAACGGGTGTCGCGTGTGTAACAGTCAAACTAAAAGACTTAAAGAACATTAAATATTATAATAAACAAGTGTAAGTGCAACGTTAAATATAATAATGGGAAAACATGATTTTAAGTGTCTGGCGTGCGGGCGAGAGAAGAAAGAAAACGTTGGTGTCAAATATTTAAGAATACCGGAAAATAGTGAGAGGTAAGCATATTGAAACATTTATTTCAGCAAAGCAAAAGGTAAAACATCTTAAGTCGATTTAAGACGTTTTCGTTTTTTTTGTGTACCTTGTTGAAAATGGACTTAAGATGTTTTACCTTTTCAGTCGAGTTATAATTCAAGCAACAAAAAATATAAAACTGTGTTGTATTTCTTCATTTTTTTTTAGAAAAGCAAAGTGGTTTGCTTCCGTTAACAAACAGCATTTATTACATGAAAGGACTTTAGAATCTGCGGAAGACATTTCTCGAATGACTGTTATGGCAAGTCAAAGCTGCGTTTGAAATGGTCGGCAACACCTAATTTGGTTATTTTGAAAAGTGTTACCCATATAACAAAAGGTAATGAAGATATCCAAATGATGGAGAGCTTTGTGGCGAAAGAAGCGGAAACAGGCTATATTCAAAATAATGAATCTGTCAATGCTCCAGTGGAAGCACCGGAATTAGATGAGCCACTTAGTGAAGGTATTGCAGTCATTGAGGTTTTTGACGAGTTTATCATATTCTGAAGAAATTTAATAAAGATAACAAAAAAACTAACAACAAACATAAATATTGAAGTGTAACACACATGTGAACTATATAATTATAAAATGTGTAATAAAGAATGATGAGAAATTGATTTTTGATTTTTTTTATGGTGTCACCCTGTGCCACATTTCAAATTAGTTCTTCTTCTCTTCTATCCCTCTTTCACTACAGCATTTATACTGCCGTCTATTTCTTGTGTCTGTGAGATATAGCGGTACTCAAAATTGTAAACTGATAAGAAACACGTGGAGAGTGTCCCTACTCACTGTAAGTAGATATACTCTGGTTTAGGATCGCACCGTCTAGTTCTGCAACTATTTAAATTTGAATATGAAATATTTAGCCACTTGAATGGGTATTCCTCCTTGTGGAGCCTTGCTCATATTGGATGTGGGCTATATGTGGACCGTCACCTTCCTTACCTCTCTAGCTTTCGCGTATCTATACAGGATGTTTCTAGCTTTAAATCTACTTATATAGTAGTGCTTGACTATGACTAGTACCTAGATCTAGTGCCTACCAGCCAAAGTATCTTAGTGGTGTTGCATTGGAGAAGTTTTCATTTATGGTTCCCTTTATTTACCGCTTTAATGAGGATAAGATACTTAGCAAACAACAAGGGTGCCTCGATATCGCATAAATCTGTGCGGTTAGTCAGCTCCACCATTCCACGGAATGTCACACTGGTCTGGTATCCAGCGAAGGGTGAGGTTCTTCTGTTTAAATATGTCGCTATGAAAAAGGCATATATGTATAAATGTACAGCAATAATTGTGAAACCGTAGTAAGCGTAAACTAGGAAACTAAAATGGTATGAAAAACGAGATTCTCGTACTCTTAAGGTATTCGTTGACTATTTTTACTTAAGCTAGTGTAAGTGTTAGACCTTAACCGGTTCAAACTAGACAAGTCCGCCCAATCTGCAATTCGGAATTTATATGTCAAATCGTTTCTTAGAAGTACGCAAGCTATTTCTTAGAATGAAAAAGCGAATGGTTCAATTGTTTGATTATTCCACGAATGACACTTCATAAATGGCGTAAAAATAGTACTGTTACGGTTGATAAAACTCAATAACAGTAAACAGAAAGATTAGGGTTTCGTAGAAGTTAAACTCATGTGTTTCACACATGTTGAGGTGACTGGCTGCCTTTTTGCCATTTTTTGTATTTATTTTCTTTCATAGTCTGCCCCCGTGATAGTTTGAGTAATGAGTAATGTTTATTGCTTTCAAATGATAAGGCACTTAGACCTTGCCAAGGTCGATTAAAAATGTTTGGTCATGGTGGTGGTCGGAAATATTGATAAAAATAAATATGTAATACACTAACAACGAGCTTAAAATTGATTAACTGATTTCGGTCTCATGTTGCAATAAAGAGCATTGAACATTCTTTATTACAATGCTAACCTGTTACTTAAGAATAGATGAACCTGCCGCTCGATTTGGTTCTAGCACCAATTGCTGCAACTTAGTTTTATGTTTGTGTAACACACATAAATATAGAAGTCATCGTACGGGAGAACATTATAGTCAATTATACAGTCAATAATAAATCTGCAACCATATCTCCTTTCGACAGGTGGAAACATGTTGAATCAGCTATTTCTCGTTTCCGTTTACCGCCGATTCTATGTTCATCAGAGTTCCAGAATGAAAGGGACCTGCAGTTTTAAGCTACATATGTACACATACATATGTATGTATATCCGAAAGACTTTTTTTGAGAAACTTTCTCATGATAGCTATTATTCTCGGACATTTATCAGATATTTGCTAGAAGTGGGAAAATACTTGTTGGTGTTTTCTGGGATTCGAACCTCGAACCTCCCGATCAGTATTCAAAAGGACTCGCTAATGAGCCACGTCGCCTACGTACATGTATTACAGATTATATAAATTTCCAATATTTCCTGTTTTCTTTCAAAAGTCCGTTCAATTACTCGGATACGCCTACGATATGGAAGAACGCAGCGTGATGTCAGTGGCGAATGCCCTACGCAGGGTTAACATAAGCGAACCTGTCTGTTGTATTTTAGAGCATATGCTCAGAAGCAGAGTCATAATTGCTTCATTTGTATACACGTCGGTGGTGAGGCCGATACTCTTGTACGGCGCAATAGTGTGGTGGACGGCGTCTTGGAGAGGAATTCCAACTGGAAACAAATGGAAAAAGCTCAACGAGTGGCATGCCTCAGCATCACGGGTGCGCTGAGAACCTCTCCAACAGCGGTGCTTCAAACCATGCTTCACATTTTCCCGATAGACATCGTCGTCAAGTACTGGTTATACCAGCATACTTATGGTGCATCGTCATCTACCCAAAGATACCGACCGCTTGCCTACTGAAATCGACGTCTGCCTTTATCCACTACTATTATAAAATGGAATTGATATTTCTTTGTCCGGTATTTGTAAGAAAACGACTGAACCAAATTTAATGATTTTTTTTTATTGATTAGAAAATCGCGTGGACCAGGTTCAGATAAAGCTACTTATTCAGTTTTGTGCTTGGGAGACCACGAAAAGAGACAAACAAATTAGAAACACAAATAACATTAACTTCGCCTTTGTCGATTTTAATAAAATTAGTTTTGCCATTTAGAGTTTTTAAAGACGCAAATTCCAAGTCCAAAATCATGATTCTACGTCATGTAGAAGTTGAGCAATATCAAATATATCATTTCTTTATCCTTTTGTTCCTTATCGAGTTATTCTTCTGTTATACATGCATACTGGATGGGTTGTCTGCATGTTGTGTCTGTGTATTCTCTGGTAGCAATTATAATTGAGTTAACACATTTTCAGTATTGCTTTCAGTTTAACCGAATCAGTTGCCAATTGTATTTCAACGAGTGTATGGCGTCAAATGAGTAAGAGATATTCTAAGCCTGAAGGAGTTAAGATACAAAAATTAGGCGGATGTCTCCGCCTTCTTCTATCGTCTTTTTTTATCTCCAGCTTCTTTTAATTTGCACCGAATTTGACAATTATTCCTGTTGCACCAGCAAGAGTAAAAAAAATAGACAACCGTCGCTTATGACAATTCAAGAAGAACTATATTCCATGCAATAGATAACATAGATTATGATGTATATAGAAGTTTAAGTATATAAGAAAACAATAGGGTGTTGCTTAGGATATTTGGCATTTTTAGAACATTAGAAAAATATAACTTCAACACTCCCACTTTTAATAAATGTTTTAAAATGCTAATAATGTTTTACGTAAATAAAAAAAATTCAAAATTCAAATTAAAACTTTAACTTATTTCAAAAGCAAAACTATTTGAAACATATGAATGATATGGTACAATTCCCATCATAAATCGAAATTTAGCAAATGAATCTTTAGGGAGCGGCTTAATGAAAATATCAGCTATTTGATTTTTAGTTGAAATGAACTCTAAGTTAAACAAACCGTCTTCAAATTTCTCACGTATAAAATTATAGCGAACATCAATATGTTTTGTTCTTTTGTGAAATTCCGGGTTTTTGATAAGCCGAATAGCACCTTGATTATCCACAAAAAGAGTAGGTTTCACGATAGAATCTTTCTGCAAAACGACCAAAAGTTGTTCGATCCAGATTAACTCTTTGACAGCGTGACATGCAGCAACAAACTCCGCTTCGGTAGTTGACAGGGCAACACATTTTTGTCTCTGTGAAGACCAAGTGATGCAGCTTGATCCAATAAGGAACACAAAACCACTGGTGGACCGCCTGGTGGTAACGTCGCCAGCATAGTCTGCATCACTGAAACAGGATAAAGTAAATTCATTACATTTGAAAATCATACCATAGTCAGCAGTTCCTTTGATTTAGCGTAGAATCCTCTTCACCATATTCACGTGGAGTTGATTTGGATTTTCTAGATAGCGGCTTACACATCCAACCGCAAATGCTATATCTGGTCGGGTAGCCACCATAAGGTACATCAGGCTTCCGACAGCTTGCTTGAAGGGAAAACAGATATTTTCTTTTGGACTATTAGACCCACCAACTGAATTAAACGAGGTATCCGAAGGGGTTGAAACTGGGACTGCATCATTCATGTTAAACTTGTCAATCATACGTTTTACATATTGCGATTGGCTGACGTGAATTGAACCATCGTTTAGCCTTCTCAGCTCCAATCCCAAAAAAATGTCTTGCAGGGAAAATTTTGATTTGAAGATTCTGCTTCAAGTATTCACATAGCTCTTCTATTTCTTTCTCCTCAGTTGACGCCACGAGTCCATCGTCAATATAAATGGCCAATTTGGTTTTTGCTTTATTTTTTTACTCTTGCTGGTGCAACAGTTCATGGGCCCAGCAACGGGAGAAACAGTTGGTAGAGTTTGCTTAGATCGAACATTTTTTTTGTTGGTCTCGCGGTGTTAGAAGAACGGTTTTTTTTTGGTACCGAGAAGCAAGTTTGCTGACGAGTAGTGTCGAGAACAGTTTACCTAAGCAGTACAGTAATTTTTTTTTGTTAATATGTCGATTGAAAACGATATTGCCAAAATTGAAAAATTATGCAGTGGGGAACAATGGAATACTTGGAAGTTCCAGGTAAAAATAATTTTGAGCTCCTATGATCTTTTAAAGTATGTCACTGGAATCGAAGAGAAACCTGCCCAGGGTTCTTCTGAAGCGAAAGGAGACTTTGCGAAGAGATTACAGACATGGACTGACTGATAGCAAGGCGCAAAAAATTATTGTTACGAGGATTGGTTCACAACCCCTTCTTCACATTTTAAATTGTGTATCATCAAAGCAGATGTGGGATAATCTAGAGAATGTTTATGAATTAAAATCGAAATCTAGTGTTCATATGTTACAGCAGCAATTTTATAGTTTTCTAAAGATCCCCAAGACGATGTGATAATGCATATTTCGAAGTTGCAGGCAATCGTTCAAAAATTAGCAGATGCAGGGGAAAGTGTATCACAATCGATGGTGGTGACTAAAATTTTAATGACTTTACCAGATTCATTCAACCATTTCTAAAGTGCGTGGGAATCCACGGCGCCGGAGCAACAAACTCTGGATAATCTAATTTCAAGGCTAGCTATGGAAGAGGAGCGATTAAAATCGAAGAGTGGTTCGAGTGAGGCAGGTACTTGTAGTGCTTTATTTGCAGCTATGGGATCTTATTCAAGTAAGTCCTTAAGTAATAAGTCCATCAATAATAAAGCGAGACAAGTTACGAGTAAGTCAGGCAAATGTTTTTTTTTGTAAAAACCCCGGACACTGAAAGAAAGATTGTCCAAGGCGAAGGGGAAAAGAATCGCACTACACCAATGAGAAAAGAGGTAACGCGTTTTTGTGTGAGATGTTTCTGGCGGAGGGAGTCGATGGAGCAGATGGGTGGTTTTTGGATTCAGGTGCAACAATTC
Organism: Blera fallax; assembly: GCA_946965025.1. Taxonomy (NCBI): domain Eukaryota; kingdom Metazoa; phylum Arthropoda; class Insecta; order Diptera; family Syrphidae; genus Blera; species Blera fallax. The sequence goes on from OX337244.1 coordinate 100,144,398, forward strand.
CTTTAATCGAACAAGAATTGTTGAACGTTTAGAATCTCTGCACACTCTGAAGGACAATCTGATGACGCCAATGCGTTCTCTCACAAAAATCCACAAGTACCGAGTTGCCTGTCGACGTGGGTGCACGCGTTTAACCTCTCCATCAAAAAAAAAATAATAAATAATAATAAACCGGTCACGACAAAATACAAAAAAAAAAAAAAAAATAGCAACAATTAACAATCCACCCAACATCAAATAAACAAAAATACAAAATACAATAAAACATAAACCAAAAAAAAAAAAATATCATTAATACAACAAATAGACACATTAATCGCGCGCGCTTAATATTACTTCAGTGCAGTGCAGTGGTGCAAAAAAAATAAAAAATCAGTGCCGGGCCCTCCATCTCTCCCCTCCCACTCACTCGCTGTTAGGCTTCTCAACCAACGCAACAGTTGGATGCACTATACATTCTTCTGTTGCGTTGATTGAGAGAGCGTAACATCTGATGTATAGCGGGCCGTGAGTGTTTATCCGAATAGCGGACCACAGCTGACTGTCGTTTGGGCATAACACCGGCGACAGCTTGTTGTGGAAAACTATTCTTAGGATCTACACTTCGCGGCTACGCTTAGTTTCGTCAGAGTTGTGTTTTTTGTGTTTTTATGTTGTAATGATGAGGGAATTCAGGGTGGATTTTTCTAACATACGTGGGCTACGAACAAATTTCTTTGATGTGTATGCCCACACCCATTCCCACAAACCGGCTGTTCTGGCACTTAGTGAAACACAGGTAGTGGAAGAATCTTCTGATTTGGAACTGCCTGGATATAGCTTAGTGCCATTATTCTTTCCCCACCGCGGCCTCGCCATTTACATCCGTAGTGATATCGCTTACCAAATTCCGTCACAGTATGGCCACTGTTCCAATCCAGAGTTTAACTTCAAATGGCTAAAATTCACCGTCCGTAAGCAAATTATCCACTACTGTTTTATATACAGAAGCCCTAGTGCGGACAGCAACTCAACCTTTAACGAGTTTGATGCGCTGTCCGATTCCATCACTCGAATTGTATCCCTGTATCCTCGTACTGAAATCGTCATTGCGGGCGATTTCAATATTCACAATTCGGATTGGCTTCGACACTCTGGCCAGACAACACCCGAAGGAAGGTATGTTGAACTTTTCGCTGAGATTAACAACCTGACTCAGCTTGTAAATGAGCCGACACGAATACCAGACATTGCAAGTCATTCCGCCAACACCCTTGACTTGTTTCTTACTTCTCACCCTGATAAATACGTCATCGATGTTTTAGCGCCCCTAGGCCGGTCTGACCATAACGTCATATCAGCTAAATTCTCGTACTCCGACCACACAGTTAAAGAACAAACTCCCAAAAGAAAAGTATGGCGTTACGAGAAAGCCAACTGGGACGGCCTTAATAGCTTCTTTAGGAGTTTTAACTGGTCACTATGCTTCCTCGATAGTGACGTGGATGCCGCCGCTGATATGATCACCGACACGATTCTCTTAGGTATGAATGACTTTATTCCTAACAGAATAAAGAGCATTAAACCTAAGACAAACTCATGGTTCGACCAGAGCTGTAAAGAGGCTATCAGGTTGAAAGAAGTAAGTTTTCGGTCTTATAAAGCCAACAAATCTGAGGAAAACCGAAAGAAGTTCAAACAAGCAAGAAATGACTGCAACGCCCATATTCGACGTGTCAAATTTCTACATGACCAAAAACTGAGGCAAAAAATACTACAGTGTCCCAAAGGTAGTAAAAATTTTTGGTCATTCGTCAAAAACATTAAAAATTCTGCCTCATCCGCCATCCCAACGCTCATTTACAATGACATTCCAGCTGTCAGCTCCTTAGACAAGGCCAATCTGCTCGCTGCACAATTTGCAGCCAACTCAACACTGCAAGATAGTGCTTTGTCTGTCCCTGTGCTTGAGAGCGTCGATTTTTCTATGGGACAAGTCCATTTTCGCACTCGCACAGTTGCAGGAGTTCTCAAAGGTCTCAACATACACAAATCCGCTGGTCCAGATGGTATCCCCCCAATAGTTCTGAAGAGGTGTTCTTCTTCGCTGGCAAAACCTCTGCGTAAGCTTTTCTGTCTGTCCTACTCTTCTGGACTCTTTCCGAGAAGATGGAATACAGCATTTGTCCAGCCTGTCCCTAAAAAAGGCGAATCTTCCTCTCCGACCAATTACCGACCCATTGCACTTACGTCCCTTCTTTCCAAGGTCATGGAAACGCTGATAAATCGTCAGCTTATGAAATATCTTGATTCACGAAAACTTCTCAATGACCGGCAGTATGGTTTTCGTAGCAACAGGTCCACTGGTGATTTGATGGCATATCTCACCGAGAAGTGGAACCAATCTCCTCATCACTTCGGCGAAACAAAGATAGTTGCACTTGATATTTCAAAGGCATTTGACAGAGTTTGGCATCAGGCTCTTTTGTCGAAAATGCGTGCATATGGCATCGATGTGTCTCTTCTTCAATGGATTAGAAATTACCTTTCGGGGCGTTCAATACAAGTTGTCTTGGACGGCTTCAAGTCTGATATTCACCATATAAATGCTGGTGTCCCCCAGGGCTCAGTTTTGTCTCCGACTCTCTTTCTCATTTTCATAAATGATCTCTTGTCTGCAACCTCTAATCCAATCCATTCCTTCGCTGATGACAGTACCCTCAGTTTTTCATATTCGTTCCCCAACTCACGTCCCTGCTCTTCGGCCGTAGAAGAGGAACGGCAACGTATGTTAAACTCATTAAATTCCGACCTCGACAGCATAATCAAATGGGGCTCAACTAACAGAGTGGAATTTAATGCATCCAAAACTCAATGCTGTCTTCTGTCTCTCAAGCGAAACCAAGACCCTCAACCATTATCCATGAATGGTACTTGCATCGCCGAAACCGAAAGACTTGCCATTCTCGGTATGTGTATTAACAACCATCTTCGTTGGAACGATCACATATTCGAGGTCGCCAAAAATGCTGCAAAATGTCTAGGATTCCTTAAGCGATGCAAGAAATTTTTCACCCCGTCTGATTTGGCCTCAATATATAAGGCATTCATTCGCCCAAAGATGGAATACAACGCCCATATCTGGTCTGGTGCACCCAAGACCGTCTTGCACATTCTAGATAGGGTCCAGAACCGCGCGATAAAACTAATAGGTGATAGAGATATTGTGAGCTCTATAGACTCACTTGAACATCGTAGAAATGTCTCTTGTCTTTCCCTGTTTTATCGCTTATTCCACAAAAAATGTTCCAACCAAATAGCCACTTGCATTCCTTCCCTTCAAAATTTCACCCGCAATACGCGTCACGCTTCGAATGCACATCAGTTCACCCTCAAGCCCAATTTCGGACGTACTGTCAAATATAGGGATTCGTTTATAAGCCGAACGACACGTATGTGGAACGATCTTCCAGGAGCTGTATTTCCTCATCGGTACAACATCCAAACATTTAAAGCCAACGTGCACCGGTATCTCCTCTGTTCCTCTTTCCCCTCTTTCCAAACGCCCGTGCCCTGAATATTCAGAATAAGGGTATTCATACCCCCTTTGGTGCGCGCCAATTATAAAAAAAAAAAAAAAAAAAAAAAACAAAATGACGATATTTTCATTTTGGCTCGTCACCCTTATTTTGGCTCTAGGCTCGCGAGCGTGCCTTTCCGTTAGGTTACACAAAATATGGGTTCTTGAATATAGCTATAAGAGATTCATAATTTCTTAATTGCTAGACGAAAACGTTTGAAACTAGCTTTGCTATATTTTTTTTTTTTATAATTTGCACGCACTAAGGGGTTATGAATACCCTTTTACATGTTTTCACACGGTGCGGGCGTTGGAAAGATAGATAGAGAGAGAGAAAGAGATTGGTGTAGTGGTTTGAAACTCAGGTGTTATTGGGTTTCACATTAACTCCAGGGGTGGTGTCCAGAATAACTGGGGAGATTTGTTTGTTGTCATTTATTTTTTTGCCTTCGCTTCAGATTCACAGTATTTTTTTCGCAGTCCACCTGATGTCATAAGCATATCAATCATCAACAGAGCGAACAATTTCTCCAGCCATATGACAAACCTACTGCCAGTGTTATGCCTTCGCAGTAGTTTTCTCATAAGCTTTCGCAATTGATTCGACTGCCTTTTATCATATAATGCTTGCCGACATCAGGGATTGAACTGTGAACCATCAGCTCGACAAACGATGACGCTACCACTACACCATTGCCACCCCTTATATAATACTAACTTACTGGCCCATGGAATATGTAAATCTTCTCTACATAGTCGTATTTTCAATCATTTTTGATATCCTCATTTTCTTGTTTATTAATTATTTTTTTCCTTCAGAACCCCATATATCACAAATCAATAACTGTTTTATTTTATTTACCTTGCAGTTACTTGATATTGACGTCCATGATAATGAATTAGAAAGTATTGCACAGAATTTAGAAAATCTATTCACTCTTTTCCATCACTATAAAATGATTCTGAATAGAATTCGGGAATTAATTAAAAACGATCCATTTCCTACATACATACAGACTGTTGGTCTTCATGTGTAAGTTTCCTAAAAAAAAACCTTATTGGACAAATTATTATTTTTTGTTTCTTTTCGTCTTTTTTTTAGAAAAAACTTTGAAGATATTTTCGAAGAAATTCGTAATAAATTACGTTTAATATCAGACGAAGAATTACGAACGCACATCTCTAGTCTACTTAAAGAACGAAACAATTTCTACTGTAAAGCAAAGAAACGGTTGCAAAAATACGATGCTGCCAGCAGCAGCACATCACCAACTGATAGTTCGGATTCTATTATTAAAATCCACGCAGAATTTCAAAATATTATGAAAATTCTACGTGAAAATGAATCATTTTGGGATAATTCGCAAATCCTTATCGCACAGAAAACAAAAAATTTTATGCAGAAATTTGCGGAAACGTTCCATTCTGAAGGATATGGTAATCTAGTTGAAAAAATGGATACCTTACAGGTAGATAATTTCGAAACTGATACGGATGAGAGCTTGTTAAATATTTCAACTAAGGACTTAATAAATAACTCTCAGATTTTGATGCAAGGGTGAGTATTAATGTAGTAGAAAATAAAACATAAATCAATTTTAAGTTAAAAAATTATAAAAATTAGTTTGAGACTTGTCTTTATAGCAAAGGGTTGGCTTTTAGTTTATTGGGATGATAGTTGAGCGACTAGCATCCGCGTAGGTTGCAGCCTGTTAAGGGTGTGAACATTCCACCTTCGTGATCGTGATAATAATGAACACTTGATATCCGAAGTGTTTGATGAATTCGTAGCCACATTTTTACATTGTATTTAGGATAGTTATTCCCCTTCGATAATTCCTTACCTGGAGGCCTAGTTCTTTTTTTTTTGAAACACCGGTGAACCAATGCATCCCACTTCAGGAACATAAGAGCTGTCGTTGGCTCATTAAGGTTGTATCCACATCCAGCATCCATCTTTCTTTTAACACTTAGACTCCTCAGTGTTAAAAATATTTACGCCTTTTGAAAGAATCGTCTTAGGTCAATGAGAGGTGCGTCGTCTGGTTAACTACATGTGTAGTTCACTCAGAGGTTCCTGCGCAGGTCCAAGTGTTCAGCTCCACATGTACAGTGAGACTATGGATGCGCTTATCGTTAGTTCACTACCAGATATTTATAATGCACCTCGTGTAGGTGATGATGCGATTTTGCTTACATCATTGCCATCAAGCATTAATTCATTAATTCAAGAATCTTATTTACTCAGGTGGTATGAGGTAGACCAGGGCCTCAGTCATAATTTCTTTTCAGTCAGCTCGACCCTTAGCCGACTTCGTCCAGTTTTGAGTTGAGGTTTCTTTCCAATTGCATCTGCTGCCAAATTAGATGCAGTCTTTTCTTAGCACGCCCTCCTCACTCTGGGGTAAATACAAAAACTCTTCGAACTCGGAGCGATATCGTAGGCGATGAATTCGGACCTTTTTTACTAGGTTGAGGACAATGTATAGCTGAATTTACTTTTCCACACACCGTCGATAAGTTACGTTACATAAATGGGTGCCCCTGCTGACAACGCTCCATTGTACCCAATTTAGAAGTAGCCCTAGGAACCTAGAAATAAAAATTTAAAAATTTTGAAATTTAAAAAATTAGCATTTGATATAGACCGCTAACTAAGCTACAGAAAGTGGAAAAGATGATATCCGCCAAGTGGCTGCCGCCAGTGTTGATACACATTTGTGCCCGTTTTATCGCATTTTCCATGACTTTCCGCAAGATTTCCGGTGATAACTGTTCGCATTCCTGTCGAATATTCTCCTTAGGGGCTGCGATTGTCTGAGGCTTGTTGGCATAAGCCCGCGACTTCAAGCAGTCCCAAAGAAAGAAGTCTGGGATGGTTAAATCGGGCGATCTTGCTGGCCATGCCAAATCGCCAAAACGGGAGATTACGCGACCAGGAAACGCTTCCTTCACAATATCCATTGTGGCTCGTGCTGACTGTTGTGTGTGCGGTTGCACCGTCTTGTTGAAACCACATGTTCACCAACCCCCGCTCGTCCAATTCCGGCAGCAAGAAGTCGTTTATCATGGCCCTGTAGCGTTTGCCAGTAACAGGGGACCATATTGCCGATGGCGTCCTCAAAAAAAATACGGCCAATCACTCCTCCCGCGTGAACGCCGCACCATTCAGTGGCTTTGAGTGGATGTAATGGCTCTTCGTGCATCACACGCGGATTTTCAGTGCCCCAGAAACGAAGATTTCGCTGATTGACGTAACCGCTTAAGTGGAAATGCGCCTCGTCGCTCATGATGATTTTCGACACAAAATCGTCCTTTTCGTTGTTGAGATTGAGGATGGCTTGACAGTAATTCACACGCGTCTGACGGTCAGGATTTTGTCTGTTTGTATTCAGCAGCTGTCTAGTTTTCAAGTGTCAAATATGATTGACGTACGACGCCATTTGCAAAAATTATAACATCTTCCGATAGGATGATTAATTTTGCGCCACCTTGTATGCGTTACGTAGTTCATCTAACTCTGAGAAGAAATGACTGCCAAGAGAAGAAGAAGAAGAGAAAGACATTTTTTTTTTTGGGCCAGCGCAGGACTTAGAATAGATTCTATTTCTTCTTCGTCCCTGTAGCTTCTACAGTAATCATAGTAGAAAAATCCTAGCTGGGTTGCGTGGTTCCTTATTTCCCTGTGTCCGTCTAATCGACACCAGCTTTTGTTAGCTTTCTCGAGAGAGTCTATGTCTATTTCTTTGTGTAATGTACTAAGCAGTATAATAGAGCATGTGAAATATACGTATTTAACCATAACTTGGTTTTATTGCTTTGGCTTGAAAAACACTGCATCCATCTTTAATCTAAAAGAGCGTTTTTTATCCCGAGCCTTACAGTATACGTCAGCTCAAGTGCTGCTATCCACTTTAGATCCGTTAGTGTGGAAAGCTAGTTCGGTACAGACCCTTCCCTCATTCCACTCAACCCTGCTAGGGATTTTAATATAGATTGCATTGTGGAAGAGGTTTCCATCCGGAGTTTCGGGATATGCCACCAATATAGCATGGAAGCGTGTTCATAGGGCCTCGCTGTCCAGAGACCAGTAGCCATCAGTCTGAGTGCATTTTTAGGCGCCGAGCTTTCGCAGTAAATGTCTAGTGGTAGAGGATACAATATCGTTTCCAGAGGTGCTGTAGGCGTAGGTCGTAACAGTGAATGCATTCGTTTCTAGAAATTTTATAATATCATCGACTACTAGAGGCCATATGAATAGCGGTAGGGCTCCACCTTGGAGATATCCCGGTTGACATTCATTCTGCCGTTTACATCTCTTAGAGTGGACTTAATTACGCCAGTATTGGGTATCTTCACTATCCACCTATTTACTCTCGGGTTGTTTGGCCCCTATATAAGCTGCTTTCTATATTGCTAAAAGCGAAAAAGGCGCCTAGAGGATATGATTTGACTAGAAGAAATCTTTGTGTTGTATCTACTACTTTAGGGAGGATAGCGTCTACTGATTTCCATTTAATGTACAGTGCTGTGCAAAACATTTGCAACCAACATAAGAATAGAATTCAACAACCATTAAAAAGGTTTTCACTGGGGTGACATTAAAAAAAGTTATATCATTTTAAAAGTTTTAAATGCTATAATTTATTAACAAAAAAGAAAAAAAGGTAAACTTCATTAAACAAAAAAATACATTCAAAAGAAAACGAAATATAACATATCTGGCTGTGCAAAACATTTGCAACTGATCAAAAATATTACCAAAATATAAAAATTTCTCAATATTTAATGGCAAAACCCTTATTTTTTATAACAGCCGAACACCTTTTGGGCATAGAAGCAATTAAATTATCAATAAATGCTTTTGGAATATCTTCCCATTGTTGTTGTATCTCATTGAAAAGATCATCCTTTTTTTTGAAAATTTTGTTCCCAATTCTTCTTTTAACAATCTCCCATAAGTTCTCGATCGGGTTGAGATCTGGTGATTGAGGGGGCCATTGTAAAACATTAACATTTTGATCCACAAGCCAACGTTTTACTAGCTTAGACGTGTGCTTGGGGTCATTGTCATGCTGGAACCACCAAACAAGCGGCATCTCCCATTCCGCATAAGGAAGCATGGTGCTATTTAAAATGTCCTTGTAGTCTTCGGACACCATTATTCCCTCCACTCGTCGGATGGGACCGATACCCTGCGCTGAGAAGCACCCCCAAACCATCACGCTACCACCGCCATGTTTGACTGTCCCTTTAGTGTACTTTGGGTTCAGTCGCTCGCCTTTTGGTCTTCTCACGTGTTGTCTCCCATCAGATCCATGCAAATTGAATTTTGACTCATCGGAAAATAAGACGGCTTTCCATTGCTGAAGACTCCAGTCCAAATGAGCCCGGGCAAAATTTAAGCGGGCCTTGACATTCTTTTTGGAAATAAATGGTTTTTTGCAGGTTTATAGCTTCGGAGCCCAGCCTCTAAAGTTCTTCGTCTTATTGTTGATGAGTCAATACCCAATTCCAATTGCAGCTTTACCTCTTTAGATGACGATTGAGGATATTTCTGAACAAAATTCAATATTTTTCTATCTTCTTTTTCTGTTGTTTTGCGCGGCCGGCCTCCTCTATGAAACACGTGCTCGTTTCCGTTATTTATAATGCGGCAAATTGTTGATTTGTGGATTTTATATTTTGCTGAAATTTGATTTTGAGTCATTCCTTGGCTATAGTCGCTCAAAATTCTTGATCGGATTTCAGAACAATACTTGTTTCCGCCCATTTTGTTAAAAAATGTTAATTTCTCACAAATTCACAGTGTTTCGACTTAATGCTATCATTCCAAAAACCACAATGAGCTACAAATCTCTACAAAGCACATTTAATGCATAAATAAACTTTACCGCTATGAAAACAAAAAATATTGCGAAATAAAAGGGAACAATGCCATCAGTTGCAAATGTTTTGCACAGCCAAATTCGATACCTTTTTAGGTGTTCGGCCCATAGCTTTTAAAAAAAGTATGTACATACACAATTTTTTTTTTTGATAATTAACAACAATATGTACAAATTGTAAAATACTACAAGTCATTTCAATATTTTTTATTTTACTATGGAAAAATCATTATTTAGTTATGTAACTTGTAATTCTAGTTGCAAATGTTTTGCACAGCACTGTATACCACCAAACCCATGTTGGCAGCTCTCGTTTCAATACTAGTGAACGCATGTCATTAACGTCGGCGTACGCTAGTAGTTGCACAGACTCTTGAAAGATTGTGTCTCCGGCGTTAGCTTGTGAGTTTCAAAATTTTTTTTAAACGTTATGTTGAAAAGTCGCATTGCAGAGCATCACCTTGTCTGAATCCTTTTTTGACATCAAATGTCTCGGTGAGGTCACTGTGGACCTTAATGGAACAGTGAGCGTTTTCCTCTCTTTATCCTGCACAGGCTGACGAATTTTGCAGGAATGCCAAAATATGATATGGCTCTATGCCAATTTGGTTTATGATTTGTTGATCACTTGTATACTTTTATGAATAGTGACGTTTCGCTCCGCAGCAAAATCAAGCAGGTTAACTCCATTTCCTAACGTTGTGTCGTGTAGGCTATTCTTATAGATCGTACTACCTCTCCTTTTTCGATAAAATCACATAACGCGATTTAAGCGTCATAGTTTAGATATTGCTTGTTGGTTTTGGAGAAGAGTTTGTTGCAATGCAACACTCGTTGGTAGCGTCGTGTTTCTCATCTAAGAGAGAGTGAGTGCATATTCGGCTTAAATTGGCGAATTTAGGCTGAATACTTCTTGCCTAAATCTTTCGCGTATAACAAATCCGCACCCAAATAAGTGTGCTGCTTCTACTTTCTGTCACAGTTTTTCATCTTCGTTCTCTCGACCTATGCCATCGAATTTCCTGGCAGGCGGTTAAGGGCCAAGTCCATTGCTGGGGCGCTTGGTGGAAGGGAACGGATAACCCAGTCCTTGTTTAGCCTATGATCCTAATATTTCAAAGGGGCCGATTTAAGATACTGGGGACATCACTGGTGACTCCATCTAAGCATTTTCTACGCTTTCGTCCAAATATAAAGAGTGGCTTGGTGGAAACATCTTTCTGTTGTGCTTGTGTAGCAATAAGTTGTAGCATACAACTACGCTTTAACCTGTAAACCTTCTGTGGCCCTATTGCGCAAACTAACTCTTCGATCACATGGCTCTAGGTTCTGTTCGCATTAACCACCCCGCTGCGACCTTATGGGGATACTTTATGGATGTCGAAATATTTCTTATAAGGAGAAAACTATGTACGGGGCCTGCCTGGTATTTCACGTCACCGTTAATTTTGTCTAAGAAATTTTTCAGCTGTCGCTTGAGTACAAGAGTAGAGTATGAATGCCCAGTTGCAAGGTTAGTCTACCTGTAGAAAACTATATACATGCAGTTACTGGGGACCACCGCATGGAGGTACAGCAAGTACTCTCTTTTGTGCTACTACCCAATGCCATATTTTAAGCAGTAAACGAGTTCCGACCTATCATAGACAAGATTCCCTTGCATACTACTACGACTATAGTCAATATGATTGCTTTTTTGTTTGTTTCTTCATTAGATTGACATACAACAGACAATTGAAAGATAACATAACATAAATTTTATTTGAAAAATAAGAAAGTATCTTCATCGTGAATTTGTGTTTAGCTTAATGACCGCTTCAACAGCAGCGTTTGATTAGACTGATGGAAAATTGTTGAAAAGAATCCCCTGTTAGGTAATTAGTTAAAAATTGCTTAAGTATGATAGATACTATCAAATATTGCATCATTTAACACAGTAGCGATATGTTTTTAATTAATATTTTGTTTTAAGAAAATTGCTTATGGGGTATTACATACATTTTTTACAAAAGTTTCTCTTTAATATTGCATCCGAACTGTAACTTACATATTTTTATACTTTCTTTGCAGGTTGAAGCTTGAGTTTCAAAAATGGAAATGAACAAATCAGCTGTACTTTTGTTCTCTCTATATTCATTGTATATAACACATTTAGGTCTAGAATACCAACCACACTAACGCTTAGATCATCTAAAAACGAGTCACACTGAATAGGCCCAATTTCTTTAACGGTTATATAAATCATGGAGGAAATAACTATTCAGCACAACTTTCATCATCGCACACCTGCTACCTGCTTCCATTTGTTTTGCTGTCATTTGCCTGAATCAGCAGGAAAATGTCGATACTTAAGTTTATATTTAAACCATGTGGTTCAACTGTCGGCAGTATTCATCAATCCATTAAACATGTCACAAGCGCAAAGTATACTCTTATTTGGCATTTTATTATTTTGTATTTCGTCAGGACCTTTCGCTGCTGTATTGCGTGAGTAAAATTGAATATCTTTAAAAAAAACTTAGTAATTCAAAAAAGTGTTTTATCTTCCTTAGCTAAATACTTCCAAGTTTGCCATCGTTCGGATTCAAATCTAAATGAATGCGTTAAAAATGGCGTAAAAGATCTACGAGTACGAATGCCTGAGGGTATTCCACAGCTTTACTTACCACCTCTAGACCCGTTAATTGTTCCAGAAGTCAAACTAGATCAAGACTCTGGTGCTGTTTACCTTCATTCAACATTCAAAGACATTGAAATTCGTGGACTATCTCATTTAGAAATCGAAGATGTGATGGCCAACTTGAAGAACAATACATTGATAATGAAGTTGCACTTTCCCAATTTGGATATAAAAGCGAATTACTCGTTGAAAGGCAAGATTATGATGATGCCACTTTTAGGTGACGGCATATGCATGGCTAATTTGTGTAAGTTAAGTTGTTTGTTATTAGATCAAGGCACTTATAATTCTTATTTATTAACAGCTAATATTGCGGTTGTTGCAATTGTGTGCGGCAGCCGTTACCACAAAAATGGAGAGGAACACTTGAAAATTGACGACGTTAAAATAAACTATAACATTGGAGACACAAAGATTCACTTCGAGAATCTGTTTAATGGTGATAATACCCTAGGCGAGAAAATGAACGTGTTCTTAAATGAGAATTGGCGAGCCGTATCTGAGGAGATGCGGCCAATTATGCAAAATGCAATGGGCGAGGTACTCCGGCAGACTACAAAGAAACTTTTTGAAGTTTACACTTTCAATCAATTGCTGCCAGAATAGGAATCTTTTCTGTTCTCTGTTTTGATACATACTCGTATGTAGCTCTTGTACGAGAAAAAATATTGTCGACGATTAAATCGGTTCTCTTCATCTATATATTCTTTGGTTAAAAAATAAAAAAAATTTACATTTGTTGTGATATTGTTAGATATTAAAGTAAATGTAATCTATTTTTTACTGAATGTAAAAATGTTAACTAAAAAGAGGAGATTTTATTTGTATTGATTGAAAATACAAGCAATTTTTGCTGCATTATCAACAATTCATAACCTTAACAGGCTATAGAATATTGATAGTCAAATGTCCACGTTTAGAAATCTATTAAATCTTAAGTTGTACACAAAATGAAGATCTTAGTGAGTATACATACACATACAGTGCAACAAGAGGAAACGTTAAGTAGAGCAAAAGATTGAGAGATCGTCAAGTAGAAATTCTTGTCAGTTCCTTTTCTTAGACGCGTAGGGAAGTAATTTAAGATAAAATACGTCTTATTCAAACGATATTTACAATTTGTATTTTTGGAGTTGATTGGATTGAGAAAATGTTTAAGGAACCCAATCCAGGCCGGTCAGCAAAACAGTTTAAGTAAATGGTAATAGTGATTTACTTTTGTGAGCCAAAGAGCAAGCGAAAGTCATCGTGATGGATTTTTCCCGGCGACACTAAGACGACAAAATTGAAGGAACTCTGGCAAGCAAGCAAGCAAGTGATTGCCAAGTTCTTCGGGCATGCGAGTCAAGTTGCCACTACTCGAATGGACGATCGTATTATGGTTAATGCTAAATGGTACACTATCATTTGTTTTATGAACTTTTTAAGAAAAAAATTGGTGAAAAACGACCAAGAGGTTGAACTCAGTATCTCAAATTCAAAACGATACCTGGGCGTAATCTTGGATTCCAAACTAAACTGGAAGGATAGCATCGATGAATGCACCAAGAAAGCAAGCGTAGTTGTAGTAATACGTAGGGCCTCAAACTAGTTGTGGTGTGCTGTTTATACACTGCGCGCGATTGTAAAACCCATTCTTCTAAAGTCTTGAGGACACTGGAACTGCCAATCATATATAAAGGTTTTAGATCACTGTTCGATGTCACCTCTTCCTTAGCCCAGACAATATTAAGTTTCTTTGATGAACTTGATTTCAGCTAACAGGCAATACTTATTTACAAATATAACGGGAAAGCACAAAAAATCCCCTTAGGTGGTACTGCTTCCTGTGTTAAATTCATGGCATATCACCCTATGATTCGCTGGTATGCTGGAAGGTATTTGAGAAGGAACACTAGCTTTTAAACCTTATTAAAATCTAAAGTGCAGTGTGCACCAACAGCGGCAATGGAAGCAATGCTTAGCTCCATTCCACTTGATCTATACAGCAACAGTCTGTCGACCAAAATTGCTCTAAGGCTAAGGCAAGGTTGACTATGATCATCTACGGCCATGCCTCAGAACTATCCCGATTGGAAGCTGCTTCGACGAAAACCGATGACATGAACCCGACGCTAGAATTTGAACGGATATTTGCTATAAGTATTCCTGACAGAGTTTACTGTAAAAACCATAGAATCTTAAACGAAAAGGAACTAGCCTTCTATACCGATGGTCCTAAAATCGACGTTGGCACAGGAGGCCGGGGCTTATTGTGAAGCCCTAAGAGTTTCAGTCTGCGAAAATTATACGTGAGTGTAATATCGTTCGTAAAACGATTTCTGTCCATATAGATAGCCAAGCAACTGTGAAGCCTCTGGAGTCTTCTGTAATTAGATTGAGGCTTGTGAAGATTTGCTTTTAAAAGAGATACCTAGATTCAATGCGGTGACCCTTTGTTGGGTATTAGAGCACATGTGTTCCAAATATAGGTGTCCTACGATGGTTTCATTGCACATCCGGCAGTATGCTATGACAGCATAGTACCAGAAGTGGTGTAAATGTCCACCGCTTTTGGATGGAGTTGTCGAAGTAGATATTGTTAGATATTCCGTCGATAGCTACGGATTTCTTCCATCTCAATGAGTCGAAGAGTACTACCTTCGATATAAAAAAATTAGTGGCAGTATGCGATTAGTACTCATGCAAAACGCTTTGGTGTGTCGCCACCTGCTGTGTGCTTGTCCAGCCCTCTCTGTTACTAGAGGACTTCAGTAATGTTAAAGTGGTGGACTTACAAGGCACCCAATTACCTAACTTAACCTAAAGGATCCCAATCAAGTATTCCCACAACAGTCATGCAGACAATCTTATACTTACTCTCTATAGAAATGCAGGTGAAAAGATCTGCCGGACTGTCTGCTCTTGGACTCAAGACCTTAGGACATTTGACGGACGGATCGAAACGGGATACAGGGCAATCTAGAAGCAAGTACAAACGATCTCTGGACTCATAAGGCATCCAAGCAACCTGTTAAGTAAGGAATACAACTTCGGCACAAGCTACTATATAGTTCGACTCTCAAAACGTCGGGGAGTGACAGCAGGGTACTGTCGTTCCAAACGAGGATGGAATAGGAGCGTATACGGATGGATCACACATCGATGGAGAATCGGGGGCCCGGGATGCGAGGAAGACGAAGAAAGAAAACTTCCTTTGCGCATGCCCTACAACAGAGCCGTTAAGATAAAAACGTCGTATCTGGGCTGAGTTATCTTAGATGTAACAGTTTCGGAAAAATCCGTTAGAAATTAGAGTTCGTTAGAAGTACAGGACGTTTCTCGCAACAGTAAACTCCACCCGACTCTTCATCCCCAACTTAAACCTACATCCGCCCGTTTCTACCTTTCCCTACCAGACAGTTTCTCTAGAAAGCAACATAACGGCCCAAATGGCAGACTACTTGATGAAGATATCCTCACCCTCAAAACCAACCAAACAACCAAACCAATTCCTGTGACTTACTTTATTCCCTTAACCCTAAACCCGTGTTTGGGGCACTGAATGCCCCAAGTACATAATTATCAAATTCAAATTAAACTGCCTTTTAGGTTGTAGGCACCATCTATATGTCATTTTTCTGAAAGCTACTTTGTTCACTTACAAACGAACATGAGAATAAAATTTGTTTCTGCTTGCTCCGATTTACGGTTAATTTTTGAAAAAAAAGAGTAGATTTCGTGTTAAGGTGCACTCAGTGCCCCACAGTGTTTTGTATGGAAATTCCTTCGGCAGTTTACAGTATTTTTGTCGAAAGTAGTCAGTTCACAGGTAACATGATCATTTTCATTCAAGAAATATTTTTGTGGAATAAAATAGGCGATTTTTAGCAGACAAGAACATAAAAAGCTGCAAACACATGTACTTTGTAAGATTTTAGTCAAATTCATATGTACGTTATTATTTGTTAATTTTTTTTGTTGGTTCGACAGAAAAATGGATAATTTTTTGAGATTGTTGAACAGAGCAGCCCAGCGAGAGTTGTCTTCCGAGGAACGAGAGCACCTTGAGAATGATTTTGAGAGTTTTTTTTTATGGTGGCGGTAATGAAGAGAATCCTGGAAATATCGGAGGTGCCGACTTTCCTGTTGATGCTGAAATAGAAAGCGAGGTTCATCTTATCGGTGTTCGAGAACATGACGAACATGGAAACATTAGGGAAGAATATGAAGAAGACTATTCAGACGTTGACGACCCTAATTGTGAACCTGACGCATTGATAGACCTACGAATTGCACAGATCGCGGGTGAACTGCAGGCAGATGACCAAGGAGAATACTTGGAAGAAGAACAACAAGGGATCAATGAAGAGGACTTTCCAGCCATTGAACCAAACAGAGGAATGAGGTATGTAGCTCGAAAAAAAAAATATAATCAAATCTGGTGGTCGCAGCCTAGCGAAAGAGAAAAACGGAGAACCGCTAGTGCAAAAAATGAAAGAAGAAACCATGAGCCATATTGCTTAGATACTTTTGAAAACAAAGCAGACGCGTTCAAACGTGTCATATCGCCCTCTGTGGTTGAAAATATTGTTCTGGAGACCAACAGAAAGGCTAAAAGAGCAAATGAAAAGAATCGACAGAAAGATTTGGTCAGAGGGCGATATTGGCACGATACAAATGAAGATGAGATATATGCCTAAGTATATTGCAATTCTTCTTTTCGCTGGCGCTGAAAAATCGTCTTCGGTGGAGGCTAAAGATCTTTTCCACGAATCTCATATGCCTTTTTATAGAGCTGTAATGTCTTTAGAAAGATTTGAGCAAATAACGAGGTTCTTAAGATTCGATGATTCACGCACTAGACCAAGTCGGCAGCGGGAAGATAAACTGGCCGCTTTTCGTTATATTTGGAGTTTGTTTCAAAATAATCTTACTCTATTCTTCCGACCATCTAAAGAATTGACCATTAACGAACAGTTGGTTACGACACGTGGAAGATGTAGCTTCCGCCAGTATATACCCAGTAAGCCAGGAAAATATGGTATAAAAATATTTTGGCTGGTAGATTCGGTAACAAATTATCCTCCAATTGGAGAAATATATTTGGGTACGCAGCCAGGACAACAACGAACCAAAAATATTGCACATGATTTGGTCCTTCGTCTATCTCAACGGTACCTTGATAGTGGCTACAATATAACAATGGATAACTTTTTTACCAGTATCGCATTAGCAAAAGAATTGTGTTCGAGGAAAACTAGTCTAATAGGCACAATTCGATCTAATAAACCAGAGTTGCCCCTACAGTTCACGGATCCATGCGAAGTGAAACGAAGGGAGCCTTATTCCTCAATTTTTTGCTTCTTAGATTCAATATGTGTAGTGAGCTATGTTTCTGATATAAAGAAAAACGTCATGCTCTTATCAACAGCACACGCTGATGAAACCATTAATGAAAGAACCAGAAAACCCCAGATTATCATAGACTACTATGCTACAAAAGGAGGAGTTGATACATTTGACCAAATGCTCCGTATCTACACTTGTAAGCGCAAAATTAACAGGTGGCCCATGACGCTTTTTCATAATATGTTGGATGTGGGTGCTCTTTGTGCATATCGCATGTTTGAATCAAGCAATCCTTCGTGGTGTAACAAAACATATATGAAAAGAAAGGTGTTTTTGAAATCGTTGGCCACTGAGTTAGCAACTTCACATATTCGCAAAAAAATTGATGAAGGATCTATACGAAAATCTGTAAAGACAGCCATCAATTTGATAGGCTTTGAAATACAAACCCCAATACTACCACCAATTCGTTGCAATAATGTACGCCAAAGGTGTATAGCATGTATGACTGATCGGAAAGGGTCGGAAGGTGACACTAAAACTACCGCAGTTTGTGATGTATGTAACAATGCTACTTGCTCCAAGCATTATATACGGGTATGTGAACGTTGCTACGCTGGAAATGTAGATGAGGAGGATAGTGATGAGTTGGATCTGGCAGTACCATCTACCTCTTCTGCACATGCACCATCAAAACGCTCCAGAACACATTCTCCAATTTAATTACTTAATTTTATTATATTTATTGACTAATTTTAAAGAAAATGAATTTTTTAATAAAGTTATTTTGTTTTGAACTCCCATGAATTTTGAATAAAAATAGCGAGGGGCACTTAGTGCCCCTAAACACGATAAATGAGATTTCCAGCATACAAGGATTGAGGGTTAAGGATGAAATGCGCGGCTTGACATTCAACAGCTTTCAAGCTGTGGTTGAACCTGCCAAAGTCTTGTTTCATAAATGAACTTGAAAAGATGGACTCAGTGGTCGCATCAAGGCAAATATTTTGAAAAAGAATAAAATTAACAGTTTTGAAGAATTCTTTTTTATCCGCTTTATTTAAGTACGAGTACTAGCCTACGTATCTTAGGTTTGATGGGTGCCCTAGTTAACAGGAAACTATCAACGGCTCACTTAGACTAACGATAAGCCATTGTGCCCAATAGTAGACCCCTGAGAGCTTAGGGCTTAAATTTCACTATCGACGGATGAACTAAACCACTCAGATATACATACATATGTATGTGTAAATCCCAGGAGTTTGTTCAGCTCAATGTTTCTTAGATCATCCAGCTCCACAGTAGTTCCCAAGAGTATCTTTCCTTTTGGTGGCTAGTGCTGGACAATAGCATACCAAGTGGCGAATGGATTCTATTTTCTCTTCGTTCCTACAGTTCCTACAAAAGTCGTTGTGGGGTAGTCCTAGCCGTGCTATATGATTGCCTATCACACCGTGTCCTGTCACAAATACCTTTGCGACTGAGTTTCATGAGATCTGCGGATCTCTTTTGTCATAGACTGGCCATATCGATTTGGATATATAGCTTTCCCGTTGGCCTCGCATTACGTATCATTCTTAAGGTTTTGCAGATCGTAAAAGCGGAACTCTAATTGGTGAGACAAAAAAAAAAAAACATTATTCGACAAGTGAATGCTTTTATCGTCTTTGCGTGGAAATTCTCCCATAAACCTTTCATTACGTTACGGATTACACATAATTATTTAAACTACTTGAGTTCTATTACGAAATGACTGAGGGCAAATACCCTCGTAATTGGCATTACAATTTCGTTAAACTAAAATTGTGCAATGCTTGCCAGCATAAGAGCCCAAGAGACAGTTTTGTCCATTTAAATCACAACAAAGACGCGTTTGTTTAGCTCCATCTGATGGGCGTAGTAATGTATGTTACCACACCCCATGAGGACATGCATCGTTTGGCATCTCCACTCTACCGTAGGATTGGATCTCTAAAAATCGCTTTCACTCTCTGCCTTTTTTTGGTCGACAGAGCGACCTGCAAGCCCAAACGACCGTCTAACAGGTTGAATGCAATTTGATTTTGATTGTAAGCCCCGGCTAATGAATAGACTTGTATGCAGTTTAATTGTGCGAACTATCAAAACAAATTGCTGGTCATCAACAGTCGCAGCAGACCGACTAGTAAGACTAAAGACTTCCGCTTACATATTTCTGGCCGATTAGATGGCAGGCATGATAGTCAGACGTTTCGCTTTGGAGAGAGGTAAGTATTATAGAATCAATCACGGAAGTGTTTGTCGCCTTAAGGGCTGAACTGAATCTGAGTCTTGCAGCGCTGTCAAAACTTTGCCGCGCGGCTTGCGGCTAAAGCAAACGCAATGAAAGAGATTGTCAAGTTTACATCTTGTTTTTTGTTCTACGAAATATTTTTATTGTTTAACGAGTTTGTTATTTGTAGAGGTATGTAGACGAATATGATGAAATCGCTGTGTTCTGCACATGCGTTATTTCATACTTAAATGAATAAAACATAGCAAAAGCAGATGGTGGATTCGGCCTTTTCGTAAGGAAATAAGAGAAAGAAGATTTTTTGGAACAACCATCAAAGAGCATGATGAGGACCTTTTTTCTTAAAGCAATCAGGATGAAAAAGCAACAGTACAATTTATTAAGTTTGGCAAATGAAAAATTAAGTCAAATTAAAAACGAATGCGGGCTTGTCAGCTTGATGCAAAAGTTATACATACAAAAGTATAATATAACAACTTAGGGTTCTCCTTTTTCATCCCTTTACGTATGTATCGCAAGAAGTTTCGCGATATTTGGCTTAGATGAGTGGGAGCGTCAACAGCCATAATCTGCAATGTTTGTGGAGTCCTTTGGGATATATTAAGTCCAGTTTACACGCCCACTTTAAGTCTTGATGACTGGCAACACATTACACAGAACTTCAAGGACAAGTGTCAAATGCCAAACTGTTTAGGAAGCACCGACGGGAAGCATGTCGCAGTAAAATACCCACCGAATTCAGGCTCCATGTTTTATTTGTAATTCTAAAGTCAATTTCAGTTGCAGTTTTGATTGGAGTTAGCGATGCGGATCACACTTTAAAAGAGGTCAATGTAGATGTGCTTGGAAGCGCAATGGTAGGATATTAAAAAATTCCACTTTCAGCGAACAAGTAACTGCCGACAAGGTAGTAACCTACTACACATTTTCTTGCAGACATGCACAATGCATTTGAGAAATATCATGCGGCCATACCGTGGAATTTTGGAAAACTTACCAGAAGATGTATACAACGCAAGGCAAAGTATCCTGACAGCCCATTTTTGCATTCTCGGAAAATGCATTGATTTCCACACAAAAACTGCGGACAAGGTTTTACTTGCACCATCTGCATAATGTGGGCAAAAACGCATAATAACTTCTGCCTGGTGCTTGTTGGAAGGCTATTTAAAAGTGAACTAATGATGTCTGACTGTACATGTGGATCTGGACAGTCGGACAAAAGCTAGTTTAGCCGGGTTAACTTCAGCACGCATATGCCAGGCGAGGCATCTCTTGCTGACCTGACCTTCAATATTGCAACGGAGAAATTTCTTCGACATCTACAGCCAGACTAGCAGAACTTTTAAGACGGAGGCATGGTCTTGAAAAGGAGATGGTGGCGGATCAGATCTTAATGGGCCAATGCTGCTCGCATTCCCAAAGTGGGTTACTAACATCGGCTTAACCAGCACCTCATCTTAGGGGTTGTATATAAGGATCTGGCCCTTTGGATTGGGGGTTGTGTCCTTGGGATACCTTCCCTATCACACAAAAAAGGTTAGCTAAGGACTTGGCTCACTGGAAAGACTTGTTGGTTGAAGCCCAGGTTCCCCCCAACTGTAGTGCATACTACGCAAGTTTAGCTGAATGATCTTCAACATATGTACATATAGATCTGTATTAAACCAAGTGAAGCACCAATCTCTGACTTGTTGTTATAGCCGGCGACTCGGAGGCCTCAACAAGATTAGACGCAATCATTGTCAACAGTGCTAATGAGAATAACTTAAGTAGGAATGGGGTAAGCAAATAACGTGGAAAATTAGCCAACCTTTTACTTAAAGTGACTACCAGGCAATACCCTGAGAGTTTAGATGACAGCAAAAGCCGGAAATACACGAACCAAGGAGCATGGTACAAGGAAACATTTTTGCCGAAAATTAAGAGTTCTGTCTTGTCCAGCAATCTCTAGCCCATCCTTCGAGACTGTAACGTGCTGATACCATTCTTTCACTTAATGTGTTCAGGTTTCTCTGAAATAAAATCACCACTTCATTCGCATATGCGGTGACGCTTACTTCTGTATTACTTAGTTTTTTTAATGGTCCTCTCTTTTCGTTGTTGAAGGCGACTTCTATATCCAAGAAGACAGTCATACTGAAGGCTTATTTCAACATTCCCTACTAATTCGAGCAGAGCTGTTTCCACCGACTAACGACAAGAAATCATTTCCTTAATTTTTTCTGCAGATCTACAGCCCCAGCGAGAACTAGACAACGTACTTTGAGTAAAACCTTCTTCGACGACCTTAGAGAGATGTCTCACAAAAGGATTGGAGCCTTTATCCTCTAACTGAACTCGACAGGCTTAGTGTGTCTCTTATCTCAACCGAACATTTACCATTCAACCAGCTTATAGCTTTGTTTAATGAGGCTGTCCAGCTCAGTCCAAAGCATGTAAATTACAGGTTTTCGTGTTCAATGAGAAAAATTTCTGTCCAGCTCATGTTTGCTTTTTGTTCAATGACTCTGCCTGGACTCTGCCCGGAGCAGAATTTCTGCACTTACTTTTGAGGTAGAACAGATTTGTGAGAAACGTCAAAATCAGCTGTGATTGCAAATTAATTGTTTTGTCCTCGAAGTGAAAAGTTGTCACCTTCTGAATCCGTCGCCTCTAATACCATTTGTTCCAACAAATTAAGTTCCATTATTTTATTGTTTTTATTTCACGATTTATACTAAACTTGTAGACTCAAATAATTATAAAACTATCGAAAATTAAGTTGTCATTTTGACAACTAACATATGGCTGTATTTTTCTGTTCTACCTTTGAGCCGACATTTTTCACAAATTTGTGCTGCTCTGCCTTGCCTTTTTTCTCATTGAACAAAGCTTATGTGAGTTGTGGTATTCAAATAGCGTAAAATAGTGTTAATTGGCTTCTTTTCGGAACCGCCAGCTCTACCCATGTACCTACGTAAGATACTTTACGATACGATGATCGAATGACAGTCATTTTGAAATTCAACGAATACTTGAACTTGCTAACTTAAAACCTTTTCATCCTAGGGTTGTAATTTTTTGCACAAGATCCGCCTTAAACATTTTGCTCGTAATATTCAGTTGATTTTAAAATGAGTAGAACTACGATGGAAAGAGGCATTTTATAACAGCACTACCTGTGGCAATAGTCTGCACCAAATCTTGCGAAGTGAATCCATTAACTACATGTGTCTTTCCAGTTCCGTATTTTTTTTTAATTTTTTTTACAAACTGTGCTGTGGTCGGCTATTACAACATTTCATCGGTGGTAATACGAGAAAAATCAAAACAACAAGAAAACTAAGATTGCATTGCTGGGCTGGTAGCATTTCATCTCACGAGATCCATCGATCGATCTCGTGATCCACGTAACGCCCATGGCTTCCAGCAAGCCATTTATCTGCGTCGACAGTACAAGGTATGACATTACCGTCATCAACGATAGGCGTAACTCCAAAAAAAAATTGTTTACATTTCGGCAGACTTTCTACAAAAACAAAGAAGTTCACGGTTTAATGGATCCACTTTTCGGACTCTCGTGTGTCGACTGTCTTGATTGCTTGTGATCACGTTTTTTTACGATGCAGATATGGAGGGTTTTGTTTTTAATTTAATTAATGGCAAC
Source organism: Blera fallax (assembly GCA_946965025.1). Lineage (NCBI taxonomy): Eukaryota > Metazoa > Arthropoda > Insecta > Diptera > Syrphidae > Blera > Blera fallax. The sequence continues at coordinate 100,167,777 of OX337244.1, forward strand.
GGGCGCCACCTTTATGGCCGTTTACATAAATTAATGACAATTCCCCGGTAATGCGTGGTGGAGTTATTATTTAATTCAGCAAACTTGATCGTGAAAATTATTCCATTCGTTCATTTTTTTCATTTTTAATGCATTTTTATTTTTGGAATTCATTATTTCTTACAAGCTAGACAAAAACGCTTAAACTAACTTAACTAACTTAACTTAATCTTATTCTAACTTACTGACCCTATGCGGGTGCTCTAAGCTAAACCTAATGCTTAAAACTATGTCTTTCGACGTAACCTAACTTAAAATTAATTATTTATTTAAATGACTTAACAACTAGGATGACTAAGGAAAATTTAGAAAAAACTTAGTAAACGTACGTGTTTTTTATAAAAAACTAAGATAAAAACTTATACATCTAAAACTTAAAAACTACCTTAAAAATAAACCTTAAAACTACCTTAACAATAAACCTTAAAAACTACCTAAAAAAAAATAAACCTTAAAACTACTTATTCTAAACCATATATGTATATATACACATATATATATATTTTTTTTTTTTTTTTTTTTTTTTTTTTTTTTTTTTTTTTTTTTTTTTTTTTTTTTTATTATTCCATTCGTTATGGAGATGTTATGCAAGTCAGCCCTTCAGTTTGTGTATTTCCAGCGGAAATGATAAGTGGACATTTTTGGGGAATTGTTGTGCGTAACGACCCAACTGACAGGGAAAACGAAGTAAAGGGGAAATCCAACAACGAGGTGTCATTTCAAATTGGCGCGCCATTGTTAAACTGTCAATATTCGACTATCATTGCGTTGACTTTTGATTATTTCAAAACTAGAAAATATTGAAATAGTGTCAAATTTACTACAAAAATGGTGAAAATATCTCGTAAACCTTTTGTAAAGTTCGTACTGCTTTTGGTCACCGCCTCTTCGCATAGCTGGATAAATTGGAACGTCTCGGACAGGTTAATAATGTGAAGACTCCAACTAGTGTTCGTCCGGCAAGGTCAGCTGAAAATATCGCGGCCGTTGCTGCGAGTGTGACTGAAAAACCAGGTGTGTCCATTTCGCGACGATTACAGGAATTGGGCCTATCTGCAACCACTTTGCACCGCATTTTGCATAAAAATTTTGGTCTCCATGTGACCACGCAGAACGCCATACTTTTCCTGATTGGGTGCTGGATATAGTTGAACAAGATCATGATTTGTTACACGAAATTATTCTGAGTGATCAGGCTCATTTTCATTTGTCTGTAAACAAGTAAAACTGTTGCATCTGGGGGTCCGAAAAACCAAGAGAAATAGTGGAACAACCTCTCCATCCACAATGAGTGACAGTGTGATGCGGTTTTTGGGCTAACCAATTTGTCTGCTGAAATTGGTACTGTGGACGTGGATGACGTTTATTTTCAGCAGGACGGCGCCACATGCCACACAGCTGGTGAAACAATGGCTCCATTGCGTGACAAATTTACTGACCCGGCACTCTAGTCTTAACTCCAGTAAGGTTTTTCCCTTTATAGACCCCACTTTTTGGATACAGTCTTCCCATGTAAATCGGGAGCACCTCTTGTTGCTCTGTGCTCCACTCTCATTCACTCATCCACTCTCCCTCTAGCCTGATAATAAGCCGACACTGGTTTGTTTGTCCGGTTTGTGACCTCTCGGTCTATTTCCTTTGCAATTAATACTAAGGTTTTCGATCGACTTGTCCCCTTTAGAGACCCACATCACTTTACTTTCATTCCCTTTATTTATAAATCCTGGAACCATTCATCCAATGCTCGTTGTAAATTTACTGGGCTATTTGCAAGATGACTATGTCATCTGCGTAGAGTAGGAACTGTGTACGGGACGTAGTCTCCACAATCCAACTCTCGTAATCTCTCAGGGACATTCCTTGCTTTTAGGTCATCTCATACATGTTGCCTCAGTACACTGTAATATGCCGGTTTGAGGTCAACAAACGCCAGGAATAGGTCTTTTCCCTTAAATATCCATTTTTCCATGATGGCTGTTAATGTATAGATGTGTCTACCTGGTCTAAATGTCGCCTCCTCCCAATGCAGGTTGACCTGGGAAGAGGTTGCAGAGATATTAAATTTTTCCTTGCATTCCATCAGTTGGTTCTTGGGTTTGCTAGTGCAATTAGGGTAGCTTGACTGTACGAGCAGATGTTAACTCTGTTGCCTTGGGTTCCGGTGCTGAGTAGTAGTTCCGTGCCTTTAAGTATACCAAAAATCTCAGCTTGAAAGATAGCAACGAAAGTTCCAGATGGACTGCGTGACTAAGAGGTGGCATTCGGCAGTACACCACCGCCCTTGATTCTCCATCGATTTCTGATTCATCCGTATACACTTCTACTTCATTCTCGTTTGGAACGGCGGGCCCTGCTACCATTCTTCGGAAATTCTTGTGAAATCGAACTGTATAGCTTGTGTCTAAATGGTATTCCTTATTTAAAAGGTCGCTCGGATGCCTTACGAGTTTAGAGGCCGCATGTACTTGTTTCCAGATAGCCCTGTGTCCCGTTGTGGTCGTCCGTTCATTGAAATTTCCTAAGGTCTTGATTTTAAGAGCAGAAAGTCCGTTAGATTTTTTTAACCTCTAGTTCTATATGGAGTACGTTCAAAATTGCTTCTCTGGCTGCTGTGGGGGTACTGCATTAGGACCGGGTTATTCCTAGGCAAGCCATGGATGAGGATGCAAATGCAAATCCAGTAGACTTGCTTCGTTTTTTTTTTTTTTTTTTTTTTTTTTTTTTTTTTTTTTTTTTTTTTTTTTTTTTTTTTTATTATTCCATTCGTTATGGAGATGTTATGCAAGTCAGCCCTTCAGTTTGTGTATTTCCAGCGGAAATGATAAGTGGACATTTTTGGGGAATTGTTGTGCGTAACGACCCAACTGACAGGGAAAACGAAGTAAAGGGGAAATCCAACAACGAGGTGTCATTTCAAATTGGCGCGCCATTGTTAAACTGTCAATATTCGACTATCATTGCGTTGACTTTTGATTATTTCAAAACTAGAAAATATTGAAATAGTGTCAAATTTACTACAAAAATGGTGAAAATATCTCGTAAACCTTTTGTAAAGTTCGTACTGCTTTTGGTCACCGCCTCTTCGCATAGCTGGATAAATTGGAACGTCTCGGACAGGTTAATAATGTGAAGACTCCAACTAGTGTTCGTCCGGCAAGGTCAGCTGAAAATATCGCGGCCGTTGCTGCGAGTGTGACTGAAAAACCAGGTGTGTCCATTTCGCGACGATTACAGGAATTGGGCCTATCTGCAACCACTTTGCACCGCATTTTGCATAAAAATTTTGGTCTCCATGTGACCACGCAGAACGCCATACTTTTCCTGATTGGGTGCTGGATATAGTTGAACAAGATCATGATTTGTTACACGAAATTATTCTGAGTGATCAGGCTCATTTTCATTTGTCTGTAAACAAGTAAAACTGTTGCATCTGGGGGTCCGAAAAACCAAGAGAAATAGTGGAACAACCTCTCCATCCACAATGAGTGACAGTGTGATGCGGTTTTTGGGCTAACCAATTTGTCTGCTGAAATTGGTACTGTGGACGTGGATGACGTTTATTTTCAGCAGGACGGCGCCACATGCCACACAGCTGGTGAAACAATGGCTCCATTGCGTGACAAATTTACTGACCCGGCACTCTAGTCTTAACTCCAGTAAGGTTTTTCCCTTTATAGACCCCACTTTTTGGATACAGTCTTCCCATGTAAATCGGGAGCACCTCTTGTTGCTCTGTGCTCCACTCTCATTCACTCATCCACTCTCCCTCTAGCCTGATAATAAGCCGACACTGGTTTGTTTGTCCGGTTTGTGACCTCTCGGTCTATTTCCTTTGCAATTAATACTAAGGTTTTCGATCGACTTGTCCCCTTTAGAGACCCACATCACTTTACTTTCATTCCCTTTATTTATAAATCCTGGAACCATTCATCCAATGCTCGTTGTAAATTTACTGGGCTATTTGCAAGATGACTATGTCATCTGCGTAGAGTAGGAACTGTGTACGGGACGTAGTCTCCACAATCCAACTCTCGTAATCTCTCAGGGACATTCCTTGCTTTTAGGTCATCTCATACATGTTGCCTCAGTACACTGTAATATGCCGGTTTGAGGTCAACAAACGCCAGGAATAGGTCTTTTCCCTTAAATATCCATTTTTCCATGATGGCTGTTAATGTATAGATGTGTCTACCTGGTCTAAATGTCGCCTCCTCCCAATGCAGGTTGACCTGGGAAGAGGTTGCAGAGATATTAAATTTTTCCTTGCATTCCATCAGTTGGTTCTTGGGTTTGCTAGTGCAATTAGGGTAGCTTGACTGTACGAGCAGATGTTAACTCTGTTGCCTTGGGTTCCGGTGCTGAGTAGTAGTTCCGTGCCTTTAAGTATACCAAAAATCTCAGCTTGAAAGATAGCAACGAAAGTTCCAGATGGACTGCGTGACTAAGAGGTGGCATTCGGCAGTACACCACCGCCCTTGATTCTCCATCGATTTCTGATTCATCCGTATACACTTCTACTTCATTCTCGTTTGGAACGGCGGGCCCTGCTACCATTCTTCGGAAATTCTTGTGAAATCGAACTGTATAGCTTGTGTCTAAATGGTATTCCTTATTTAAAAGGTCGCTCGGATGCCTTACGAGTTTAGAGGCCGCATGTACTTGTTTCCAGATAGCCCTGTGTCCCGTTGTGGTCGTCCGTTCATTGAAATTTCCTAAGGTCTTGATTTTAAGAGCAGAAAGTCCGTTAGATTTTTTTAACCTCTAGTTCTATATGGAGTACGTTCAAAATTGCTTCTCTGGCTGCTGTGGGGGTACTGCATTAGGACCGGGTTATTCCTAGGCAAGCCATGGATGAGGATGCAAATGCAAATCCAGTAGACTTGCTTCGTTTTCAAACCCCACATCTTACCAAACGCCCTACGAAATATCCAGTACGGCCTCCTGAATTTCGTGATTTTGTTTCCTTCTCCAAGCTAACTTGTTGTCCAGGATGACACCAAGATAGTTTACCTAATTTTTTTTAAGTTCCAATTTTACTCCCTCTATAAACGGAGCCTGGTAGCTTGTATCTTCTCGTGGGGAGTACCAAGTCGGTCTTTTCAGAGTTGAAGCCCAATCCGAAAAGGTCCGCCCCTGTTACCCTGAGTCTTTTTTTTTTTGAACTGCTTTATGGAGAATATAATGAGCACCCCTATGTGTACACCAGATCATTTCAGAAGACAAACATGTCATGTCTTCACAAAATTACAGTGAACTCCAAAAGTGCATAGATATTGCAGTCACACTCACCGTTAGTTACAACACTTGCCCTTCAAAAATGTGTTGATACATTTTTGTACCTTGTACCGAATTGGGTTAATGTTTTGTATGCTCTATGCCCCGATAAAAAAAAAAACGTTCAAAACGTTAGCTAAAACGTAATTTAGCTACAAGCCATTTACTTATTGGTAAAATAAGTCACTTGACTTGACGTGTGCCACAGTCCCCCGGCGGAATGAGAAATCATTGAACTCAATTTCTTGGGTCTATTGCCGTCCGATTAAAACAAAAATAATGAACGGCCTATTACATAAGTATCTCTGTCAGGCATAAATAATAATAAAAAGCAAATGTGAGTGCTATTGGCGAATAATTAGTAGGGTAATGGCTTGAATTGTTGGTAACAACTTGTCGTGCAACTTGCGCTGGGTATTCCGCTGAATTCCTGCTGATGGAAATCAAATAATTTAAGGAACGTTTGACTGAGAGTCTTCGATTTTGTCAGACAGTGTAGGACTCAGTTGGTTTCCTGAGTGAATCCAGTGTGGCCGGTTTGCCAGTAATTTGACGTCGTCGAATAATTTTGTTTCACATACTGTTTTCGATTGTCGAATCAGCATCTTTTATTCGTCTTAGTTCCTCTCGATTATTCCTCAGCGACATTTTCAGAAGTTTTCTAGTTTTTTAAGAGCACGGGTTTTGAATGTTTAAAAGGGGGTGTGACCGACTGACCAAGCCTATCCTTAAAATGGATTCAGCTTGGTTTTCCCGGATTTTCCATTTCCTGCAATTTTTTTTGGTTTTTTGATGTGCTGGAGGGTTAGACATCGGTTTAACCGAGCCCTCGCCCTAGGGGTTTCTTCAATAGAACTAGTCTTTCAGTTTGGGGAAAGCTCCCTTGATGTCGAGAAATGCTCTTTGCAATCAAAATATTTTTTAATAATGCAGCAGCCGTTTCCATCAATTGCCTTTTACTACACGCATACACTACATTCACTTTGGTCCAAGATTTAGGGATGTGAACCAGATCTAGGCAACTCTACAACAACAATTATTCAGCAGGGATTGCACCACCTGATCAGACAGATTTAAAGGGTTTGAAGGTCCGTATAGCCCAAGCGACAGTTGGGGAATTGAGAGCCCATTAACAACTCGAGGGATTCAATATTATATAGATCTATCGTCCAGGATCCATCATTCCTTTTTAGATAGCTAGGGGTTTTGGGAAAGGTAGCTAAGATCTTTCTGAGCCTTAATGCCGCAGAAACCTACATATGCTATGGTCTCTAAAATTTGCGTTGGGTTGCCCTAAGGTTAAACTAATAGATTTTAAGGACCTTCTTGCATAGGGTCCACATATGAAGATCGCGAGACTGTGTGGCAAGGGTGAAGAGCCGCCTGTATGTGCCAGAGTTTGAAAATGTCTTTTTACCCTCAAGTAGCTGGCCGCAGTACTCCATCACTCATCTGGGTTTATTTGCTGTTACTGATTTAGAGCCACTTGATCGATTGAATGGAACTTCAACGAGCAGCTGGAAGACCTTGCAGACGACATCTCCTTTCTGTGACAATGGTACCAACTTCAAGATATGTACTTACTTACCTAAGGTGGCATTATAGTTAGAGGTGAACCTGGACCTGGTGAACCAACAAGTGTCTCCAACCGGCTCGATCTATAGTTAGCTGCCTCCAGTTTCGCACGCTAAATTGGTTGAGGTTCCCTTCCAGTTGCGAGCGCCACCTGAGTCGCGGTCCTTCTTTACTGCACCGTCTCTCTGTCTACGGTGACCTTCTGTCCGAGATGTCGGTGGTGCTTACCCTTCCTTGTTGACAGCATAGACTTGAGTGACCGATAAAACCTCCATCGCAGTATTCACGAAAGCGCCACTGACATCACGCTCCATTCTTTCGATCATATCAATATCGTCGGCGTATGTGAGTAATTGGACGGACTTTTGAAAGATTTCACCTCTGGTGTTGGCGCGTGAGTTTTGCATTGAAGAAGTCGCATGACAGCGCGTCGTCTTGTTTGAATCTTTTTTTGACACGAAGGTTTCAGTGAAGTCTTAACCAACCTTGATGAAGCGGCGTGCAATTTCCACCGCCATGCTACACAAAAGGACGACTTTGTCAGGGATGTCAAAACTAGCCATTTTCGTCTCTATATACGCTGTCCTACGCGGCCTTGAAATCGGTGAAAAAGTGTTGAGTATCAATCCGCAGCTCTTGACTGTTTTCCCCGATTTGCCGCAAAGTGGACTTTGCTGGCCTTAAAGCACACTAATTTGTACCGATCAGATTGTTGATGAACGGCTGTATGCGATATTAAGAAGGCTCTGTAGTTGGCGCAGTTCAGATGATCTAATTTTTTGATTTTTTGATCTTGTTTTTGATATAACTACTTGTACTAGCTTGTAATAGTATTTTCTCGACCACTCCTCATGCTCCTTTTTTTTCCCCCTGAGAAGCCGGTGTTTGTCTCTCCTCATCTGCTCATAGAGCTCGCGGACAGCTGCCGCCTTGTAAACTTCTCTTTTAGTTGCATGTGCTTACCGGCACTCGTCGTCAAACCAGGAGTTTCGTTGCCCCGTTCGAGTGAAAGGCGGTATCTCTCATGGCTTTTTTTTTACAATGTTGCCACTGGTCTTCAACATATAATACTGATGGCATAGGACCTTTTAAGGGATTAAAGGAGACTTGGTGGGAAAAGACTTTGGCGATCACCTTCAACATGGATTGATGAGGTATAGTTTACGACTCACCTGAATCATATGGGATTTTATTGCTCCAAGATACTGATTCGATTTTAAAGTAGGTAGGAGAACATTGCCTGGAATTTGAAAAGTTGTTAATACCACAAGTGTGTATGGTTAATGGAAGCACAATAGACTCCATTAAGAAACCGCTGTGTCAGAGCAGTGCTGAAGGCTCTCCCGCCTAATAATCTAATAGGTAAGCTAAGCCTTTTACGGTCATGTGCATAAGACAAGTAAATAGATTGATATCGTTTAAATGGGCTTCATTTTCTCACTGATAGCCAACTTATGAGCAGCAAACCAAAGTCTCAATCTCTCTAAGTCTACTCCAATCTTTACTTTGCACTACAAAAAAATTTGGTACTGATATGTAAAAGCTATATCATCAGTGAATGCAGTAGATATACCATTAAATTCCTCTGTGAATAGAGAATTTATATAGATTAGAAATAGAAGAGGTCCAAGCACAGAACCCTTTGGGATGCCATTTCGTAATACACGAGAGTTACTGAAGGTTTCATTGATATTAACTTTTTTGTTTCCTATCTTTTAAATACGTTCTGAACCATTTATGTAAATATTACTCTTATAAAGTCAGCACTATATACATATATGTACATATGTACACATATGTAACTTGTCTAGTAACAACTGATGGTCGACCACGTGAAATGCTTTCGTCGTAATTGATTTTTTATTGTTTGTACCTTCATATAACTGACTACACAAACTAAGAATAGCATCTTCTGTTGACATATGTACATAATCCTTGTTATGCCTTTTTTTTTAAGGACACCATTTGTAGGGTTCAACCGACGTTTGCATGTTATCAGGAACTAAAGGGTGTCCCATAATTCACGCAAAATTTGAATTTTGGGCCATTAATGTACAGTGATGCCAACGAGGAAAAAAATAACAATGTGACAGCTGACATTTCGGGGTTAGTAAAAATGAAGCGCTATACGAAAGAACAACGCATTTTCATTGTTGAGCAATATTTTAAAAATAATGAAGGTTTGTCAGCTACAGTCCGCAATTTTCGTACAAAATATGGCTGTCATAGAAGAGGGTAATTGAAAAATTCAGGGAGACTGGATCAATTAGTGTTCTTAAATACTCTGAGTGTCCTGTCACAAGTCGTTCAACAGAAAACATCGAAGCAGTTAGCGAGAGTATTTCGAGAAGCTCCTTACAGCGAACTCTTACGAAAGACTTGAAACTTCATGTTTACAAAGTTCAACTGACTCAAGAACTGAAGACTACTGACCAAGCAGCGCGAAGAGAGTTCGTTGAATGGATTTTGGAACAACAACATGTGGATGCTGATTTTTCGAACAAAATCATCTTTAGTGATGAAGCTCATATTCATCCTGATGGCTTCGTTAATCGTCAAAATTGTGGCATTTGGGGTTCAGAAAACCCACGAGTAATTGTTGAGAAACAAATGCATCCACAACGCGGGACTGTTTGGTGCGGATTATCGAACCATTCTTCTTCGAAAATGCGGCTTGTCTGGCAGTAACAATTAATGGTGTTCGTTATCGTGACATGATAATCCAGTTTTTAGTGCCTAAATTACAAGATATGAATGTGACCAACATGTGGTTTCAACAAGACGGTGCCACATGCCATACAGCCAGAGAAACAATTCAATTACTGCATGAGTCATTTCCTAATCGTGTAAACGGCCGTTTATGCGATCAGAATTGGCCATCCAGATCTTGCGATCGAACGCCATTGGCATAAAGAAAGAATTAAACCTCAAATTTACACATAAAAGGACTGCCTGACAGCGAACAAATATTTTTAACTCCTTACCTTAACTCCTATTACCGCGAACATAACAAACCTCCGCCATAAGTAAGTGAAAACTTGAATATCTATGCCTTGCCTTGTAAAAGATGGGGTTTTTCAAATTTTCGAGCTAACTTCACAGCTTTCAGGTCCGCCGCCTTTACCAACTATAGCGTCCTCAAAAACGCTTACAAACTGAGTGCTGCTGCAAAACATGGATGTAAATCCAGTTGAACGGACCAACCTAAGCTGCATTTCAACTTGAAAACCGATTCGCCTGAATTTACAAAAAAAAAATTCCATTGAACTAATTACCAGAGTCCCTATTTTGCTTAACAACTTTTTTATGCAATGTCCCAACAAACATATTTGCATAACGTCTGTGCAGAAGGAAAACCAGTAGCCGCTCACACCGCCAAACAAGTAAATTACAGCATTTTCCGAAAAAAATGACATCAAATGGGTTCCACATGCATCGACTCTAGCCACGACTTTTAGTACGGATAGCCTACGAGTATTACATTTACTTCTTTTCTATAGCTTAAGCCAAACTGCTTAAAAAAAAAACAGAATAACAAACTGCCACCAAAGAAACATTAAGAAACACTTCAACCAAACTGGCAGTCTAACCCGTCTACCACTCACCATCTATACGAGTGCCTACCAGCCGTTGGCTGTCCAAAAGAAAAAAAGTTGACTGCCTTCAAGTAAATTCAGACAAACTAGTCCGTACCGCTGGCTGTGGATGCAATGCAATGCTGGATGGTATTCATGCGATGCAAAACCACCAATCAGATGCAAACCACTAAGCAGATACTCGCGGTTTTAGTTGGCTGGTATAGTCTAACGTGGTCAGTGATATTTCGGCTCCGAAAACAAAGTCTCTCACTTTCTTTCGGTACGTCGAAGACTTCGGACGCACCTGTTGGCGAGTTGTCGGATTTTTGCTTAAAGTTCCGCAGTTGTAACGATTGTTTGTGTAGTTTTGAAAAAAATAAACACAAAAACCTGATATTACACAAGTATTTCCTGAAAATATTTTGCAGTGCAATTTACGTTTGTGATAAAAAAGATTTGTAGTCAGCATAAGCAAATTCCTTGCAATTAAGTGAAAGTCGTTAACAGCGCGTAGTTGGTTACAAGTTTTCTGTTGTTGATGCTGAAAGTGACTAGTTTGTAAAAGTATTGTGCACCATGGAGGCTAGCAATATCCTTGGAGTACTGTTTTTGAGCACCTTAACAGTGTCATGGGCTGCCAACCGACAGATCATCAACCATTCACCGCAGTTCCAAGAAAGACGTAAGAATATTTAAAATTTTCTTTTTAACCGATAATCACTTGAAGTAGTACTTTTACCTACTCACGGGGACTTTTCCTTGAAGTCTTCTATTTTTTTTTTTGATTTAATTAAACGTAACAGTTCTGCATTCAACACCGTACCTGTCTGTGAAATGCTTGTGACTTTTTGATATTTTTATGCAAATGATGGACCGTGGAAGTGTGTATTATTTCGACGCTGGCAACACTAACCAGCGTCAAATGTTGACAGATATGTCAATGTATGTCTGACAAATGACCGAGAGTCCGAGGTAGGCCATAAGAAAGCTTCTCAATTTCCCTTTCGGATGTTGTTATAAAATTGTAGGTCCCTTCTCCTTTATGTAAAAAAATTTAAGCCACACAACACGAATGGGAACGGGAAGCTAGGTCCTGGATGTAGTGACAAGTGTCAAGCATCCGCGGTAAGAAAATGATCGTTTTACGCTAGAACAGCGGTAGAAAATGTTGAAAAATTATTTCCAAAATAAGAGTTGTGTTGCACAAGCTGTGCAAAATTTGCTTTTAAGGATCAACTCACTCAAGTGTTGAACCAAACACCTGCTGCTGCGCTATCCCTTCGCTATCTCTTTTCTGTGTCAGATTTAGGTGGAAAATGCCGTCGATTTTGGACGTAGTGTCAACTTTTTGGCCGAAGCTCATTTTCATCTCGGTGGCTTCTGTAAAGAAGCCAATATATCAACAAATACTGTGGCTTTGGTATGGGTTTTGGAATAGTTCCGTATTGGTCCCTATTTCTTTCAAAATTTAATTGAAGCTGACAGCAACGATGAACGGAGTGTGCTACACTTTACGGACCCAGTTCAACATTGACCTCTACTGGGTTTAGGGCGATAGAGAGGTTCCGGAAAACTGCAAGGCTAGCGAGCTCGTCAAAAATGGTACGACTCTTAGGAGTCTGCTTAGATGGCACAATCTGGGTATATCCTTCTTCTTGACGTGTCTCCTATCAAGACAGAGTTGCAGCGATGAAGAGGAGGGGGAAACCGTCCATTATCAACACTGTACCTTCCTGGCTCTGTCCCAAAGAAGACTGCTTCCTTTACGGTCTCTTTTCTTCAGTGATCTTAGCGAAATGGCGTCCTAAGACGTCACCAGCTTCCTCCTATTTACTTACTTAATGGGTTCTCAGACGCGGCAGCCTTCTATATTTCGATCCAGGGTACGCTGCTTCCAGTTTTCCAGATTAAGCGCTTTGGCATATGGGACCGCATATTCGACGAAGAATTTTTCTCTCGAAAGCATTTAAAATCTGCTTCGCTTTCCTGCTTATGGTCCACCACTCAGCACCATAGAGCAGAACTGGTAGGATAAATATTTTCTTCAGCATCCATTTGTCTTCCGACTTAGGAGTTTTAAACCCAGTTGTTTCCCAAAACCGAAGTAGCAGCGGTTTCCGTGGGTTAGTCCTCATCGAATCGTTCGTGGAGTTGATGGTTACTCCGAGGTAGGTAAACTCCTCAACCCCTTCGAAGATACTGTTGTCAACAGTGATGTCTTGTCCCAGGTGGCTTGGTCTGCTCTTCAATTGCCGTGAAGGTTTCTATGACGGCATGCTGGGGGCAACCGATGAATTCAATGTCGTCTGCGTATCTAGTGCCCTCTATGTTGACGCCTGCCCTGCGCTTTTTCCATCACTGCTACAACGTTTGTTTGTGTACCTTAATGATTTCTTGGTACCGGTTCCTCAAATTGTTGGCGTTTGTGGAACAGTGGAGAATCTTTCACTCAGGCGCTCTCTGTAGTCTCTGGGTTTTCCATGCTTGCTAAGTCATCCAACCCAGGAAGCCCAGGAAAAAGCTTTTCGTAGCTTTTTTTCGCTGGGCAGTCAAACTCAAAGCTCTGGGGTTACAAGAAAATAGTCAGAGTTTTTGGGAAGCGCGAAGTTGCTGTATGGATTCATAGTCTTGGAAACCTATTTAACATCGTATAACGAGCTGCAGCAAAGTCAATTCATCAGAAGCCATTATCTGTTGTCGTGTCGTTGGGGCTGCACTTGCCGACTAACCGCCCGAAAATGTTTTCCTTACTGATTTTGGCATAGAAATCCCCGGTGTGATTTTGTATCACACTCTGGACAGGCTGTGTCTTCACCTTCCTTCACGAGGTCGTAAAATTCCTCCTGGATGGAGTCTTCAATCTCATCGGTATGGGCATGTGTCCAAATGAAGGTGATGTTGAAGAATATGCCTCTAATTCGGATCATTGCTACGCAATGGCAACATAGCCTGTAAGTTCGAAGAATGTGCAAGTTATTTGCTTGCCAGAACTTCGTGAATGCTTCGTTATTGTTGGCTTATTGTAGCCTGAAAGTTTGTCTCGACCATCACAATAAAACCCCTGGTTCGACGAAAACCAGAACAACAAGAGGCATACGGGGAGAACTGTTCACGAGCTCTACAAGCAGAAGAAAAGGATCGCAGACTGGCTTCTTAGAAGAAGAATCATGAGAAGCGAAGTTGTTGCAGAATAATGTTCAAAAAAGGGTTAAAGGAACATGCAAAACCTATAAAGCCTAAACAAAAAACTGTGGAGCAAACGAAGAAACCTAGACATAGAACCGCAGTCGATGCTGTAGAATACCTCTATAGACGGCGATGCTCTCAGGCAGAATGAACCATTCAACCCGGGCGACCTGTTAGGATACTTTCTTACTTACTTAACGGACTATTGACCCATGAAGAGTCTCTGCCTGAGAGACAGCCTTCCATCCTCGTCCATCACGAGCATGCTGCTTCTAGATGGCAAGACTAAGTGTTTGAAAACTTGGTCTTTAAAGCGGACGTGGGTCTTTCTGGTAGTCTTGAACCTGGCGGTTGGGATTGAATGATCATCTTGGAAGCAGCGTTGTTTTCCATGCACTTGATATGGCCGATTCAATGTAGTAGACATATCTTGGCTTTTCGGTCTATATCCACATCTTCATGTAGTTTGTAGTGTTTGCTGTTGTATCGTTCCCTACATTCGCCCTCCTCGCACTCAAGAGTAAACATTTTCCGAGTAAGCTGTTTTGACTGCTGTTTTTCCAAATTGAAGTAGCGCCGCTTTCCAGGGACTAGTCTTCGTCAAATCTCTATCAGGGTGTCATTTGAGGAGTTGATATTGACTGAGAGATGGATAAACTTCTAAACTACCTCGTAGTTAAGGCTGTCAACAGTAACGTTTTGTCCTAGGCGGTTAATAGACGATGTCCCGTTTGTTGATAAAATATCCTTAGTTTTACTCTTGATCAACTCGTTCCGCTCGTGACCTTAAGCCGGGATATGCCTCGATAGGATCTGATATCTCAGTCATTGGCAATATTTTCCTTCGCCCATACTTGATAGGTGATTTTGTGCTTGCATCCTGTTTGTTTTTCTTCAGCTTATGAATAACTGCGCCAATCTAACGTATACTGGTCAAGGGGATAACTTCTTCGTTGACTGGAAGTAGGTTCTCTTCTTGCCCTATCACTCTCTCTACATTATGTCCATTTAGCAGCTACTGAAAGTGTTGCTTAGACACATCTTCAATTCTCTACACATCTGTGACTAAGTTTCCTTCGAGAGTCTGCGTTACAGCCGCCAGTCGCTTCGTTTTTTTGTAGGTCTGCTGGATATTGTTCTTGTCACATGACTCTTCGATTTCCTTGACCTGGAAGACTCTTAACATGTGCAACTTTCTGTGGCAGGTGGCATAGATTTCGTTTCTTTTTCGTTTTTGTATATCTGATCCTATCCATTGTATGTCGAAAATTGCAATAAAATCTTCACGGCTTTGCCGGAGGACAGTTTCAAGTTTTTGAGTAGCACCATTAGTGCACAGTGGATGCATACTCGTTGGTCATAGTTTTTAAATACCTAAGACTTCAGCTCTAAGACGGGTGTTGAAAACTCGAAGACTGCAAGCCATTGTAAATAGATATCTACACAACATCTTAAGGACATTTTGGCCGAATTGTCTTCCTGACGTGCAGCTTTATTTGAGAACGGGTCAGAAATCTATAGTTTGGTCTGACCCTACGGCGTAAAAATAGCTCTATTGTGCAGTGGAATCCACCCACCCAGTCAGGGAGAAGAGTGGGGCGGCCCAAGCAAACATGACGAAGAACAGTCAAGGAGGAATCGAGATTACTGGGAAGGAGCTGGAGAGAGCTGAAACACATTGCAGGAATTCGAACATTTGTACGCAGGCGTTATTGACACACTATGGTAGTATGGTATGAAAGCCACCCCGAACCGGAGGGCCAGTTCCAATGAAGAAAAAAACCCTAGGACGACCGATTTTATTAACCCACTTGCGGGATAAACCTTCTTCTGCCACAATTCCTTTTTCATGACTCGCAAAAATATAAGGGACCAACAATTCTAAAGCCAAATCCGAAAGCTAATTTAAGAAGTTTTTTAATGACAGTGGGACCGCTAAAAGTTTGGTGTTTTTCTCGGATTCGAACTTCATACCTCCCGCTCAGTAGTGACTTGAGCTCAAAAAAGTTAGAGTAGTCTCAGCATTGTTTGCTCCATCTTCTTTGGATGTACTACCATCACCATCATGAGCAAGATTTTGGAGCCTTTAGGGTCCTTTCTCAACAACCTGGTTGGTTCATATCTGTCTGTTTTCAGATCAAAAAAATCTAATATTGACTAAATATTCACACAACGGCATATGTATCTACTAGAAAACCAACGAATTTCAAATCGATACACGAATTCACTCATCGATTTTAAAGCCAGATTTTAGAAAGCCGAAGTTCTATCCGTCGTCTTTGGTCGTAGAACTCACGAGCAGCCTTTATCCTTCAGCAGCACCTTTTTGTGTGCGCCTTGTTTAGCTGCATAGTTCACGTTCCACATTGCATCTTCCCACAGTAATTCTTTTTTGTTGTGGCGTTTGGAATATCCATATTCGTACCTTGGCTGCAACACGGTAGTGGTGCGAGTCAATGTTGGCTGCTTGGAAGGTTCGGGCATCCAGAATACTCGAAGCATGCCCTGCGGCGGTCGCAATGTGATCAATTTGGTGGACCGTTTCATGATAAGAAGACCTTCATATCCCCTTGTGAAACTGTGTGCTTGCAACAGCGACATTTCGCTCTGCAGGAAAGTAAATAAGCCTACGTCCATCGTGCAGGCTATGGTTACCAACTGTCCCACACAAAATGTCCAACTTTTCTTTCCTGGCGTTAAAAATTCCTAGCACAATTTTAACGTCACATTTAGGACATTGCTCCTGTCTTGTTGGGGGCATGAACGCTTTTTAGGCTAATGTTGGCGAATTTGGCCTTAATGCTTGCTCACAGCTACATTGGTAACAATGCTCCACGCAAGTGCGTCCCATGTTGATCCTATTCCAAATCGATAGACTCAAGTCAGAATAATTGTTGCTCTAACCTACCTAACCTACCTCTACGTATATCTCTCAAGGTAGTTTCAAAATCTCGAATCATATTTTGTCGACGGCACCTTTAGTCTCTTTAAAGTTTTCCAAAATCTTTGTTCCTAAAATAAATTTGTCATTTCAGCCAGCTGGTTACGAACTTGTCCACGCGCCAATCCAAATGAAAACAAATGTTTTCGAGATCTCTTCGAAGGATGTTTCCCAGCACTAGCGGCAGGAATACCCGAAATCGGTGTTAAGAGCTTCGAGCCTCTGCACATTGACTCTGTATCCGTGTCGAAAGGAAGTGGGAATCTGGTTCTCTCAGGTGGTTTCCAAAATTTGATCGTTGGCGGCCCATCGAATGCAACAGTTCGAAGAGCAAGGTAGGTTCTCAAATACAACTTATTACCTTATATGTGCCTTACTGAAATCACACCTCTTTTAGCCTTGATCTAGACAAGAAAATCTTTAATTTCGAACTGGAAATTCCAATTCTACGGATTCGAGCCAAGTACAATCTGAAGGGAAACATCCTTCTTCTACCTTTGGTCGGCAATGGGGACGTTAACATGGCATTGAAGGATGTCAAAACTGCTGTTTACACCAAGATTAGTTTGCGTAACGATCCAGAGGTAGGCCTCTTTTGACAGAAACGGTACGAGAATACAATATTTTTGAATAATTTCAGGAAATCATTCACATTGAGGATATGAAAGTAACATTCTTAGTGGGAGCTATGCGGATTCATTTGACGAATCTCTTTAACGGTAATGAAATTCTTGGAGCTTCAATCAATACATTCCTGAATCAGAATGGAAATGATATTATATCAGAACTGAGACCAGATTTGGAGAAAGGATTAGCTGATATATTCCTGGGATTGTGGAACAATGTCTTTTCAAAGCTCCCAACCAAACTGTGGCTACTGTGATGTGATTCTTTTAAGGACTCATTTTTTCTTTACTAAATCATGTTCTTGTTTCTGACTGTAAATATTATCATGTGCACTTAGGGTTAGTTAGGGCTTAGAAGTACCTTTATAGATTCTTGTTTTGTAGGTTAGGACTTAAGTATGTGTTTTCTTTATAACTCCTCTTTTATGCGCACTGAAAGGATGGCTAGATACCGATTGAATAAATCTATTTATTTTTTATAGCAATTTGAATGCGAGTCCTTTTGTGGCTTTGATCTGCTGCTTCGGCATAAATGGGACTTAGACATTCCTCTAATATTTCAGGTGCTTGAATATTCGGAACAGCCAGCGAAGTTTAAGACAGGGTCAGGAACTTATTGACGTCACCATACGATGAAAAAAATGGCACTGGATTCTGCACACCTTGCGAAGCGGAAAAAATTTTATTGCCAAGTATGACATGGTGACGGAAATTATTCAAAGAGCTCTTGAAACAAAAGAGACAGTAATCTGCGGTTTCCTAGACGCAGAGGGGGCTTTTGACAACACTTCGCATGAAGCTATTAAACGAGGCCTGGATAGGAAAGGAGTAAGCAGAACAGTATCTAAGTGGATGCATGAGGTACTGAGAACAAGATCAGCAGAAACTCAAACATCAAGAGAAGTTATCATGGTCAACACGACAAGGGGATGTCCGCAAGGAGGAGAGCTTTCACGTCTAATGTGGAGCATTGTTGTGGATGAACTACTTGAAAAGCTAACAAACCTCGGAATCAACTGCCAAGCTTATGCTGATGACATTGTACTGATTGCCAGAGGAAAGTGTGAAAAGACCCTATGTGATATTATACAAAGGGGCCTAAAAGCAACTCAAGAATGTGGTGCCATCAGGCTGGGTTGAATATAAACCCGGCTATAACCTTGATAGTACCATTCACGAGGAAAAGAAAACCAAAACTAAAACCGATCCGACTGTCGGGCGTGTTACTGAACACCGGTAAAAGATTTAAAGTATCTAGGCCTATACCTAGACAGTAAACTCATGTGGAAAAAGCACACAGAGGAGATATCCAAAAAGGCTACCCGCGCTCTAATGATATGTAGAAGCCTTGCGGGCAAGTCTTGGAGACAAACATTCTAAGATGGATGTATATTGCCACTGTGAGGCCAACGATCACATATGGGGCGATAGCTTGGGCAAAATGAACCAGTCTGGTCACAACGAGGGAAAGACTCACTAAAGTGCAAAGACTTGCGCGCCTCTGTATCACTGGGGCCATGAGAACATGTCCAGCTGCTGCCATGGAAGTACTCTTAGAGCTGACTCCGTTCCATCTCGTAGTGGAGCGAAGTGCAAAGCGAACAATCCTAAGGATGGCAAAGGAAGGTATTTGAAGTGAGAAATGTCTCAGCTCGAAAGAATATGACGCACTTCTTAAAAAACTACCCCTTCTGGCAATCCCTAGGGATAACAGTATTAAAAAAAATAACTTTGGGAAAAACTTTCGCACCAAGTTAAGTAATAAGAAAGAATGGAGCAGCGAATCCGCAGTATATGGACTGAGTAACCACGTGATAAAGTGGTACACAGACGGCTCGAGAACTGAGGAAGGGGCAGGTGCAGGAGTGTTTGGGCCAAGAACGAAACACTCAGAACCCATGGGTAAGAGTATCAGCATCTTCCAAGCTGAAATACATGCTATAGACAGATGCATCCAACTCAATCTCGAAAGAGGATATAGAAACTGTGACATAGAAATACTGTCAGACAGTCAAGCACCTATCAAAGCACTCGATTCCTATGTCATCAAGCTGGGTACCCGGTCATGTAGGGATAAAAGGCAATGAAATAGCAGACTCACTGGCAAGACAAGGAGCTGCAGAACCCTTCATTGGCCCTGAACCATTCTGCGGAATAGGGGAACATACCATCCGCGAAGAATTCAGGAAAATGGAGAAAGAAGACAGGGCGAGAACACTATGGGCCTGAGGCAAGCTACTGGGACACTATAATCGGAAAAAATTTGAAGCCTGCATAAGCCTTAGCAGAAACAACCTACGAATCCTAACAGGCTTCCTAACTGGGCACAGCAAACACAGGGAGCATTTGAGGAAACTAGGAATAACAAATGAACCCCTTTGCAGATTCTGGAACGAGTCAAGTGAATCTCCGAAGCACCTTCTGGAATCGTGTGGGGCACTGACCCACAAAAGACTGAAATACTTGGGCAAGTACCAATTATCAGCTGAGGACTTGCCAACTTTGGACCCGCTTCTCATACTCAGATTCTTAAAAGAAACTGGTCTGGAGAAAGAGCTCTGAGGTGAATTATTCTCGCCAAGGCAAAGCTAGAGGATATGACCCTCAAACACAATTCTGATGGAATCACGATGCGAGGGGAACTCTAACGAGGGAACGAACCTCTCCAAGGCAATAGCAGGGGGCACAATAGACCATTAGGTTGCAGTGCAAGATGACCGTACACAAATGGCATGCAAAGGAATCGGCTTCCCAATTAGGCAGATCAGCAAGGCGTCCAAAAACCAAGTGGCGCGGAATAGTTGAAAAGGAATCTCGGACTTTGGGATTGAGTTGGTCAAAGTTAAAACGCGTTGTGGAACCCAGAACACGATAGCGTTGTTGACGCCCTTTGCCTCCGACTGATCATTGTCGACAGCTATGACTTTTTAATAGTAAGAGACATTGTCTACCGTGGTTCTGCTATGAACTCTGACAACAACATCACTGCAGAAATTAAGCGAATCTTCCCAATCGCTATAGTAGTAGGGCTCTATACCGAAGGACTAAGGAGACTCTATACAAGACCTTAATTGTCCCAGTCTTACTTTACGGAACTGAGACATGGAGACTGTAGAAAGCGGATGAAAATATCCTCCGCCGTGTCGCGAATAAAATTCTTCGTAAGGTATTCAGTCCTGTTTGTGTTTGGAGGAGAAAATTCTACGAGGATTATATGAGCTGTACAGCGACATCGATCAATTAAAAAAAACTGCGCATCAGTAGTCAAAGATAGCTAGGACATGGAGAGAGGATGGACATCATTGCTTCGGCCCGCAGAGTCTTGGAATCTAACCCGGAGGCACAAAGCGTTAGAGGACGACTTCGCCTAAGGTAGCGCACAAGTAGAATGGAACCTCAACCAACTTGAAGTGCACAACTGGAGGCGGTTAGCTAAGGACCGGGCTAACTGGAGAGGTTTGTTGATTGATGTCCCCGTTCACCATCTGTCATATCTCCTGAATTGCAGAAATATCTGCCTTGTACTGCGAGGCTAAGTGTCCATTAAGGGTTCGCCCACGACCATCTCTTTCCCACGGCAAGTGACAAGTGTTCGCAATACGAAAGGGTAACAGTTCTAAAGGCAACCACGTAACGCAATAGACCGCATTTACTAAGCATGACAGACGACCGGTTCAACTAAGAAACATGGCGTGGTAGAGCACTTTAAGAGCAGTCACGGCTCACTCAGGATCCCTACCGTGACAAGGTCGGGAGTCAACATTGATGGCAATACGAAAGAGTTACAGTTCCAAACGCGACTACGTAACGCAGTAGACCGCATTTACTAAGCATGACAGACGACCGGATCAACTAAGAAACATTGCGTGGTAGAGCACTTTAAGAGCAGTCACGGCTCACTCAGGATCCCTACCGTGACAAGGTCGGGAGTCAACATTGATGGCAATACGAAAGAGTTACAGTTCCAAACGCGACTACGTAACGCAATAGAACGTATTAACTAAGCATGACAGACGACCGGATCAACTAAGAAACATTGCGTGGTAGAGCACTTTAAGAGCAGTCACGGCTCACTCAGGATCCCTACCGTGACAAGGTCGGGAGTCAACATTGATGGCAACACGAAAGAGTTACAGTTCCAAACGCGACTACGTAACGCAGTAGACCGCATTTACTAAGCATGACAGACGACCGGATCAACTAAGAAACATGGCGTGGTAGAGCACTTTAAGAGCAGTCACGGCCTACTCAGGATCCCTACCGTGACAAAGTCGGAGTCAACATTGATGATAGTACGAAAGAGTTACAGTTCCAAACGCGACTACGTAACGCAATAGAACGCCTTAACTAAGCATGACAGACGACCGGATCAACTAAGAAACATGGCGTGGTAGAGCACTTTAAGAGCAGTCACGGCTCATTCAGGATCTCTACCGTGACAAGGTCGGAGTCAACCTTGATGACAGTACGAAAGAGTTACAGTTCTAAAGGCGACTACGTAACGCAATAGAACGCATTAACTAAGCATGACAGACGACCGGATCAGCTAAGAAACATGGCGTGGTAGAGCACTTTAAGAGCAGTCACGGCCTACTCAGGATCCCTACCGTGACAAAGTCGGAGTCAACATTGATGATAGTACGAAAGAGTTACAGTTCCAAACGCGACTACGTAACGCAGTAGACCGCATTTACTAAGCATGACAGACGACCGGATCAACTAAGAAACATGGCGTGGTAGAGCACTTTAAGAGCAGTCACGGCCTACTCAGGATCCCTACCGTGACAAAGTCGGAGTCAGCATTGATGATAGTACGAAAGAGTTACAGTTCCAAACGCGACTACGTAACGCAATAGAACGCCTTAACTAAGCATGACAGACGACCGGATCAACTAAGAAACATGGCGTGGTAGAGCACTTTAAGAGCAGTCACGGCTAACTCAGGATCCCTACCGTGACAAGGTCGGGAGTCAACATTGATGACAATACGAAAGAGTTACAGTTCCAAACGCGACTACGTAACGCAATAGAACGCATTATCTAAGCATGACAGACGACCGGATCAACTAAGAAACATGGCGTTGTAGAGCACTTTAAGAGCAGTCACGGCTTACTCAGAATTCCTACCATGACAAGGTCGGAGTCAACATTGATGACAGTACGAAAGAGTTACAGTTCTAAAGGCGACTACGTAACGCAATAGAACGCATTAACTAAGCATGACAGACGACCGGATCAGCTAAGAAACATGGCGTGGTAGAGCACTTTAAGAGCAGTCACGGCTTACTCAGGATCTCTACCGTGACAAGGTCGGAGTCAACCTTGATGACAGTACGAAAGAGTTACAGTTCTAAAGGCAAATACGTAACGCAATAGAACGCATTAACTAAGCATGACAGACGACCGGATCAACCAAGAAACATGGCGTGATAGGGCACTTTAAGAGCAGTCACGGCTTACTCAGTGACAAGGTCGGCAGTCAACATTGATGACAGTCAAGCACTTAAATTGTGTGATGTTCCACTTTAAAGTCTATTTAAAGACTTCTTTTGCGAAATACCTCAAACCACGCTGATGATCATAAGTCGTGAAGCCAGACATTGAAAATGTCGACAGAACATATCCTCAAACCACCGCATCCCCCCCAAAAAAAAGAAAAAAAAAAACATCGGTCGAACGGCTTTTAACATTTCGCCGCACATATTGCTGAGACATCCGTATCCGTATTTAAAACTCGTCCGTCATATTTTATGACATGCAATCCCGACTGCTGTCTGCCATCACATAAATCACGTAATTTTATTATCATCTTCAGGACAAGCTGAAAAAGCAGCCTGGAGTGTGGAATCGTCCTGTCGTCTCCGATACACCACCGATTATAACGGTAATGGCAAATGGCAGCATTGTAAAACGGCAAAGACGCAGGGGAATTTGCATTTTACGACATCTTTTATTCATTCACTTTCTTTCCCTCACATGGGAATATTTGATTAGTATCTGCGCTTGATAATTTTGACATTAAATACGTTTTGTATCTCATACCAGACTATCGCATCGCAGCAAAAATCTTGTTCAGCACTCGTATCCCTTACACGCTAAGCTGCGAGACGTAATAACCAATTTTAAGCATCTTTATGACGCAATAAATTTGAAACCACTAATGGACCACTGCAGACCCAATTCGATTAACCGATTGTGATTAATCGAATGAAATGCGATGCAAAATTTGCCATTCGATAAAATTCGATACACCACCCTTGCCCCAAAAAACGGTCTCCTATCATGACGATGGCGGGTGATGACTGAGCCATTGGGGTATTTCCACAAATAGGGCACCCCTAATGCCTCTAAAAAGATATTCTTCCATTTTTTGTGCTCCTTTCCGTCGGATACTATTGACGGACAGAGGGGTGAATACTGGTCCATCAAAGTGCTTTAATGTTATCGACACGCATTTAGCCCGAGATCGTGCTACTTTTGTCGGAAGGAATGGGATTTTTTTTTTCTCTTCTGCCGCTAAGGAGTGGGACATCTTTGGCGTGGTTGTCAGCTCCGCCAGGACAAGTAAATAATTGAATCAATGAAAATGTCAGGGTGAGAGGTATAATTGAATATAATGGTAAATGGCATCTCTACGGTGATGATAGGTACAGTAAGAGATACAGATACAGATGTTTTTCTTTTTTTTCATTTTCTTAACGGTTGCTACTGCGAATTTAATGCGATTGATGGGTTTGACTTTGACCGTTCAATAACAAATTATGTCAAGGGGTAGAGATGGGTCGCTAATGGGGTGGTAAAGTTAATTATGTTATTTTAGACTTTCTTAAGGATTTAAGCCTAATGGATGGTGATAAAGTGCTGTGAAGTTTAATTGAGTAAATAACTTTTAAGATACTGACATTGTGACAGGGTATACGAGTATAAACGACGTATCTGCCGGTTATTGATTTATGAGCTAAGAGGTGCATTTTTAAGATCTAAGTAAATGTCAAGGCTGTTTTAATTTATTATGCCATGGCAAATAGTCCTTAAGTAAGTTAACTCAGGGCGAATACTTCATTTAATTATTCTTCTACTTCGTTCGTGTACTTGCACTTGTACGGGTATTGACTTAGATTTTGAGAAGGCCGGATGCTTCCACGATGGATATGCGATGGAACTAAAACTCAAAATTAGTCCTCGATGTAAACCTGACTGTAGTATTAATCATTATTTGAACTCATCTTGACGTATGATAGAATGAAAATTTACAATGGAAGGATAATTTGAAAAGTGTTGGAGTTTTTGGACAAACGAGAGGGAGTTTAAATCTTTTTTCAACGGATTTACATTTATATAAAAAAGTACAAAAGGGTGTCCTAGCAAGGGCGCAGATTTTAACACAATAAATTTTAAAGAACATTCCACCTCTGCATAGCAGTCAGTTATATGTACATATGTGGCCTGAAGTTCGATTACAGATGCTCGCCCCTAGTGTTGAAAATCTTCAAGATTTTATCCAAATTATTTCGGTCATGGAAGTGGCTTGGCAGGACACTGTCAACATTTCACTTAGACTAACGATGAGTCCATTGTGCCCAATAGTAGACCCCGGAGAACCTAAAATTTCACTATCAACGGCTGAACTAAACCACCCAGACATACGTATAAACCTCAGAAGTTTGTTCAGCTCAATATTTCTTAGATCATCCAGCTCCGCAGGGAAGTAGTTGCCAAGAGTGTCCTTCATTTTGGTGGCTAGTGCTGGACAATTACATAGCAAGTGGCGAATGGATTCTATTTCCTCTTCGTCCCTGCAGTGCCTATAGAAGTTGCTATGAAGTGGGGTCGTCGTGGCCACGCTGCATGATTGCATATCACGATGTCTACAGCTATTGGAAATATCCCTGCGACTGAGTTTCATGAGATCTGGGGATCTCCTTTGTCATAGACTGGCCATAACGATTTGCCTATGGCACATGTACCAACGCCTGTTAGTTTATACTGTTACGCGGGTCAACATTACCACAAGATCATCGCTGCTCGACACTCTTCTGCCACCACCACGCCGGTCAACACTACCACGAATTCATCGCCACTCGACACTCCACTGCCACTGCCATTTCACCAGACATCATCACCTCCAAAGACGACTAGAAAAGACGCGCACCCAAGCCTACTCCCGTCACCATCCATCAACAGCAATGACCCCGGGAGCCCTGCACAGCACTCGAGGAATTCGAACAAAACTTCTCGTTGGATTGGGAGTCAACAACTTTTTGACAACTCAAAAGTTCTGTTCGGATAGTTACAGATGATAGCTGTTTGGTTTGCCAATGTTTTGCATAGGTTGACAAATAAAAGACAGGGTGACCGGCTAATAAAGTTGCTGTACATGGGATGGCGGATAAAAGTTATTTTGGCGGCCGTGGGACATGCGACCCCTCATTCGACGGGGAATTTTGAGCTCACAACGAAAATTGAGTTTATTTCCCCCCTAAACTACAGGGCTCCTTCAAAAAGCGGACTAAACTTTTTCCAAAATGGCGCCGAAAATGGATTGGGAATAGCTGGCAGGAGAAACATGGAAGGTTCCAGTGCTGAATTCGGGATGTGGAAGCACGACTAGAAAACAGCAGGGATGCTGTAAATGAACGGCGCACAGTAGCAGAAGATGATTTTTTTTTGGAGTTTGTTCACCTATACGAAACAAACAAAACAAAACCAATAAAAAAATATTAACCCGCTCGGGAACCCAGTTTGATTGTTTTTTTTCCGTTCTTTTCCTACTTTTTTTTTGGGTCGTCGATTTTTGCTCGGCAAAAGCTATTTTTTGTAACAATACGTTGGACTCAATACCTATGTATCTTTCTGTTTATAGTGCTAAGCTGTGTATTAGCCTAGAAAGGGCCTGCGAGACGCTTAGATATGACACTGCCTTAGCTAGTTCATCAGCCTGGTATATCCTTGTGACCCGGTACCCAACAGAGGTTCACCTTGTTGGCCACTGAGATATCACCCAGTCCTTTGGTGCACGTTTTTACGAGCTTGGACCTCACCGATGTTGACTGCAACGCTTTAATGGCTGCTTGACTATCAACACAGCTGCTTCGGCTTGAAAAACATCGCAATTGTCCTCAAGTCTGAAGGAGTGGTTTGTATTTCAGGACTCGCTGTAGACACCATGGAAGTCGGCTTTGCAGGGCTTTCATTCTAAAGGTCGTACAAGTGGTTATCCCCATTTTTATAAGCGGTTTCTGTATAATTTCTTTCCATGAAGTTGTATTGTAGTCCATTAAGGGATATCATGGTCGCTACATAATCTAATCCGTTTATTAAAAAAAAACTGCGATTTAGCACATATTTGGTGCATTGCAACTAAATATATGTATGTTGGAGACGGCGACTTGGTTACACCAAAGAACTAATAATTTTCATTGGTACCAGTAACCCGATCTACTGACGTGGACGATTCGTAGACCTGACTAATTGATGTCAGGAATACGCCTGCAAAGCGATTGTTTGAAACGGTTCGAAACACATTGGCGACTCTAAGGGCGCTAAGACGGTGGACGGATTTAACTACATGCACGTAAGACTTAAACTTTGCGGCACTGGACCATATTTATTCTGCGTACATACATATATACCTATTGAACCAATCTCTTCACCAATTTGGTGAAACTAAAATTATTGCTCTTGATATTTCTACGGCATATGACAGAGTTTGGCATCCAGTTTTTTTGTCGAAATTGATTAGAAATTGCCTTTGGACCGTTCAGTTCAAGTTGTTTTCGACGGTTACAAGTCTGCAATCCACCATATAAATGATGGTGTTCCTCAAGGCTCCGTTTTGTGTCCGACTCTCTTTCTTTTCTTCATTAATGACTTCTTGTCTGCTAGCGAATGCGAACTAGCGAATATTCGCAAATTTTGGCATTTCATTCATAACCCCTTTTTTTAGTCGCAGCAATCTGCGAATTTCTCTTGTCATTCATTCGTACGTACAAAAGAACTGTTAGGTTAAACTCTCACGAATATTTTGGTCGCGCAAATGTGGATTGCGTTCTATATCTGTGGAATGTGAATAAAATTTGACAGTTCGCAAGAAGTATTCGCCTATTCGCGGGAAAATCAGCGAATTGTTAATTTCTTTGCAGAAACTAATTAAAATTTAACTTGCAGCTTGCGCACCTCTCCTTACCTCACACTATTAAGCTCTGATCTTTTGGAATAGTAAAGTTGTCAATTGCGTGCCTTTAAATGTACTGAAAATGGTTTGTTCGCAGTTCGCGCATTCGCTGGTCGCTGAGCTGTGAAAGAGCCTTTACCCAATACACTCCTTCGCTGACGACAGTACCCTTAGGTTATGTAAGGTGGAGGTAAGTGCACCTAAGTGCTTATCACGGGGGCCATTACGGTCCATTGTGTTTCCCTTTTGTTGTGTGGAACCTGTAAGATGAGTAAACAAATCATTGTCTTTCGGGTGGTTCTGTTATAAACCAGCCAGCATATCATATTCCTGAGTGGAACATGTATGAGATCGCCTAGTTCGTCAAAGAGCCTGTTTTCCATATGGCATAACAGGTGCTTCATAGTATCCATTTTCTCTATATCTTGACAGCCCTTGCAGTGGTCGGGTGAGTTGATGCCCAGCCTGGCAGCCATTTCCCCTATCGGGCAGTGTCCTGTTAGCACATCTATCAAGATACGAATTTCTTTCTTATTCACCGTCAATAGTTTTTGGTTCTGTTTTCATCCAATGACGGCCATAAGCTGCGAGATATGAGACAGTCGCTTCTGGAGGACCATGCGGAGTTAATCATTAGCCTTGCTTTTTAAAACACCAATTGGAACTTCTACAGGTACCTGAGTGTGTTGAAAATCCAATGCTGATCCCTTTTGGGCTAGTCTGTCTGCTATATCGTTCCCATCTGTATTTTTATGTTCAGGAACCTAGCATAGAGTAACCTTAGCTTCTTATATTCGTTTTCAGATCTACGCCCCTGTGCTGCGGCTGTGGAACTAGAGCGACAGCGTATTTTACGCTCATTAAATTCTGACCTTGACAGCAGAATCAAATGGGGTGCAGCTAAACCGAAAGACTTAGTAGTCTCGTTGTGTGTGGAAATGGCAATTTGCGTTGGAATGATCAAATATTCGAGGTCGCCGAAAACGCTGCTAATGTCTAGGATTCCTTAAGCGGTGCAAGAAATATTTCGCCCCCTCTGATCTGGCCTCCATATATAAGGCGTACATCCGCTAAAAACTCGAGTACAATGCCTCTGTCTGGTCTGGTGTACCCAAAACTGCATTGCACCTGCACCGGCTAATATAGGAGAACCCAGGCAGCCAGCCTGAAACTTGAATGCGACAGTGACCAAGTCAATTCCCATCTATGCAGCCCTTATATGGGCACCGGCAACATCTATAAACTCGTGCATGGGAAGGATCAACTCTGTGCACAGAAGAGCATTGCTCAGAGTATGCATACAGAACGGTATCGGGGGATCCAATAAGTGTGATAGCAGCGCGAATGCCTATAGAGCTGGTGGTCCAAGGAGCAACATCTACATACATATGTATATGCAATGACGAAACTTCAGAGATAGGGGCCATTTAAGCAACTGCTGCTAGACGGAATGGCAACGCCGACGGAATACCTCCAGCGTATAAAGAAAAGAACTGCCCACCTAGAGAGATTATTTGAAGCGTTTTTTAGGAATTCTTTCAAGGTAATAAGGTTACGGCCTAATCTTGTAGGAAGCAAACGTGGCAAAGTACTCCAAAACGTATCCATCTACATGAGAACCGTTTAGTAGTAATGCCCTCGTTCTGATAACGAGCCTGTTGAGCACGGATGCTCCATTTTCCCCCTTTTAAGAAGCCGCCTTGGCCATCTCCAAGAAACCTCAAATGAAAATTTGTACTTGAATCAAATTTTAACATCAAACGCTAACGATGTCTGGCAGCTTGGAAAGGACCCACAAAACGACCACCGCTAACCGCTATATCACGACCTTATTAACGAAACTACTCAACTTGTGATTTCCACTAAGAACATTGCCATTGCCCTCCACAAACAACTGTGAACTGTCCCCGCCTTAAACAGTACCCCTGCTCGAACTTAATCGTTTTCAGCGTTTCGTGCTTCTATTTATGGCCTGCCTGTCACCGAGAGCACAAAAAAGGGTACAATATCGTCCTCGTTCCTGCCGTCGTCGTCGTGTGTTTACTTGATTTTCTGATGAAACGATGGCCATAAAACTACCACCCATAACATCATCTCTCGTCCTTTTAAGAGTATGGCGCACTATAACAACTGAAAGTCATGTTTATACCACCGTGTCGTGTAGGGGAAAACAATTTCGTTCCGTTTGGTTCGGTTGTGCTGTGCCATCAGTGTAGAGTAGTGGCAGGACAAAGAGTTTCCCTCTTTGGTTTTATTTCAACCTTAACACACAATAAAACTTGCCTATGCCGTTTACTACCGTTGTTGCCCGACCCAGGTAGCTTACAACGACCACCCATCCAACCTGCCGCCCATCTATGCCTCTTGGTGCGGTGACAATCGATGCAAACAACGGTAAAGGTAGAACTCACTCGTATAAACCGAAGTGACTCGTAGAAACTCAAACTCAGAAGTATGGACTCCCTGGCTACGAAGTCCAGGATGCAAGTCGTATACAAAAGTGTAGCATAGTACAGGTGGGCTTTGGCAGTGGCATCGCCTGTGGTTTCTACTGAAGAAGGGGTCTTGCCTTTATGGTTTCATAAATTGTAGTTTAATGGCGATAGGTGGCGTCATCTAAACGATAACGCAAAACGGGCCGCCATAGGTGCGGCTGCGGAAGATGGGTTTCGTTCGGGAGAATTGTTGCTGCGACGCCGGAGTAACTAAATAATTTACGAGCACACTGTTGTTTTAAGGCTTCGGCTTTGGCTTGGTAATGAAATTTAAATGTTTTAAGATCTCGGATTTAGCCGACGAGATAAACGAGTTATGCCACTTGGAGATTACATCCGAGTGATTTATGTACGGCCGCCTAAAGCTACTGTCTATTCTGGGAGTGGGGAGTGCTGTTTTATCGGACGGCATCATCTGTAAATAGTTTTACTTCCGGAGGGGACGATATGAGTACAAGTTTGTCTGTACATCAAATTTGATTTATGTTTGTATACGTGTAGCTATTCGTCGTCAATTGAAAAGGAAAGCAGGGACTCTCGGTGCCTGGGAGATGACAGAGCTATTAGGATGCTTTGGAAGAGGGGGTTGTGTTTTTTTTAATGGAACACTTGAGAATCGAGGTCATGAGCAGATATGTTTCCGATAAAGTGATAGGGCAGCCTGAGTGAAATATAGCTGACATGACAACGTCAGCGGTCTTTGGTAGGATGGAATGACAAGATTTTTGACTTCGCTTTCAGCGCATTGCATGGGATAGATTGCAATGCAGGATTCGCTTAAATAGTCGAACTTTACCACAGTTGCCAGTTTGGATTTCTGCTTTGGATTGGCATGTGTAGGAGATGAGCTGCTTTTAAAATATGACCCTTCTTGGAGGTTTTTATTTGAATCTTCTAAATGACGTTAAAGGAGCTGATTAAAGTAAGACCGATATAAAGTTGTATATTACAGCCTTAAACACCGCCAAATTGGAGTTCTCAAGACCGATTTACTCTGGAATAGTTAGAAAACTTCATTGCTGAGGTAAGTTGGCAAAGAGTCAGAGATGTCTTTTTCTGATGCTGTGGGAGCTGTATGCGCGTTCAGTGCTGAATCTATTCTTTTACGTCAAAGTTTGCCCTTACTCGTAGGATCAGTGGGATCTTCTAGAGAAGTTCGCAAAATGCTAAGACGGTCAGGACACTAAAATCACACCTTCATTCTTAAATATAGGACTGGACACGTATAAAAGGGCGAAAAGTTTAAGCTTCTCTGTCTACTTTGGACCAATTATTCAAAAGAGGTCCTTGTATGTCTTTTGGAAGTTGACGGGAAAATAGCTTACTGAAAAGGCATTGCAATGCAACCAAAAATATGTATTGAGGCAAAGAGGAAGCCACATTCGAATGCTGTGTATTCCGGGATTGCATGCTCCTCTAAACAAAGGCAGTCTTCAACATCATATGTTGAAAATGACTTGGTGTTGGATGAACCCTAAATGGGTTCATCTCTGTGTCCCCGACGTTGTAAAAAAGCATCTAGCCTTCCAGGTTGGATGTAGTATCAAAGCAAAAACAAGACTTGGAGACAAAAGAAATTACTCTGGGTGACAGTAGCCAACAAAAACAACCCCCTTCTGACCTGGATGTGGACCCTTAGATAATATTCTGCGTGCAGCCGAAGAACTACCAGAGGCCTTAGACTGTTATAACCCAAATCTAATGGCCATCAAGGAAATACGATGCGATGGGTGTGGCAAAAGATAGAGACAGCGTTTGAGTCCGGATTTGTCATACGCGGCAGAGTTATCCCAAAATCCTTGCTTGATAATAATCCACTTCTTCTTTTCTTCTTTTTCTTTTTATTAACCGTTGAAATATATAACTCGTTCAAAGACGTATATTTATTTTATGGTACATACATATATCTCCCACGTATCTGCCTTGCTACTGCGCCGCTTGTGGGGTTGTCTAAGTTTGCAGACCTTTATTTTAGATCACCTCCTCGTTGAGGCCAATAAATGGTTTCTGTTTTGTATTAGAGTAATTCAATTGTTTTTTCATCTGCCTCTTTTCCGAATTTCGTCTGGAACTTGAGTCGCTATTGTTCTTCGAACGGGATTCTCCGACGATTTTCTTTCTACGTGACAGTACCAGCTAATGTGCTCAGCCTGGACTTTTTCAAGAATTGAATTCGCGTTTTGATACTCCCGCTGACATCCGTAACATTTTTATCTCCGTCACTGTCATTTTTCCTTTATAATATTTATACATCGTCCTATACTGCGATCCGTATATTGAAGCCGGCGGCATGACTGTCGTATAAAGTTTGATAATAATCCACATCAAGGCCAAATTTAACTTTATATGCCTTCATGCCCTCACCGAGGAATTGGATGACGCCACCAAAAATTGTTTCTAAGAGCTCCTCGATACACTACATATGTTAGTTATGTCCAAAATATAACATTTGAATCATGCTAAATAGGAAGATGGGACATATTTGGTAGGACAGGTGGTAAGCATAGCCTACACGACATCAGGTCTGGCAATGGACCGTAGCTACATGACTATGCTTCGGGGGGAAATTTTACTATACAAGCGCAAGGATTTCTCATCTCAACACTTACAAAAAGATAGGTGTCCTTTGATGAAATAGCTAAGTAGGTTGGTTGTACTCTGCTGGGTTACTGGACATAAAGGAATACAGTGAGCGAAATTTCTATAGCCGCAGAGCAATATTTAACCTAAGCAGCGTCTCATAAGAGTACTAAGTGTTGTAATTCGGTCCTACTATTTTTAAGTGACTGTTCCAAATCAGTGTAGTCAACACTGAAAATAAGAACAAGCAGCTGCATTTATTCATTTGGTTAAGTGGTAACGGTGCGGAAAGGTCGTGATCTTAAAAGCGAAATTTATTTAACCGCACTTGAAATTATTGCGTATTTAACGCAGAATTTGCTTTTTTTAAAACTGTAAACGTAATTATTTGATAATTCTTGTTATTTTTGCTTAATTTTCTGTTTTTATTTTAATGAATGAATAAATGGCAACGGAAAAATGGTAGAAGTGTCGGCTACTCAATGAGAAAAATAGCGGAAGACATTAATTGATCGGACAGAGTGGTGCAAATTTACATCCGGCTGATGAAAATTAGGACACCCGAAAGCCTCCGAAGGGCAATACCAAGCTAAATAATAGACAAAAAAAATCAGATTGTGCTTGAAGGGACAAGAAACCGTCTCCATGCCCTGCAAATAATAGACAAATTAAGCTTTTCTGTAGCCACTCTCTGTGCATAGCAAATTTTAAGAGCCAATCCACATGCGGTTTTCAAAAAACCGGTAAAAAAAAAAACATCAGAAGGGAGCGTTCGCTAGATACCATATGCATTGGAACGCAAAGTGGAGTGGCGTCATATTTTCTGACAAACAAAAATTTAACCTCGACAGTTTAGATGAATTTCGTGCTTACAGTCATGATCTGCGGAGAAACAATCCTCCAAAATCCATCAGCAGCTAAAAATAAATAAAAAAAACGGGAAAAAATAGAATTTATATATTTTCCTTTCATCATAAAATTAGATATTTTATATAATACCATCACCTCAGGTATATTTTTCATCTGAAACCGCATCAATGTCAAGTTATAAGAAAATATACCAGTGCGGTTATAGTAATTTCGGTCACTGTACCAGGCAACGAGAAGCCTGAATAGCTGGCAAGGGGTGGCTCTGCATCGACCACCGAATTGACAGACCCATCCGTGAGAATCCCTCCTTGTACACTTAATCTTAAAGCAGGGAAAAAAGCAACGAGAGAGGCAAACTATAGGTGGAACTCCATAGAAATCTGCCTTATCACAAGGAAACTATGGGCCACTTTTGACAAAGTTAGAACCGAGAGACTTGTTCGGAAAGACCGGAAGTCCATTTCCACCCTCGTGAGTATTGTGACAGGGCACAACATTCTGCGGTATCGTATGAAAAAGATGCGTCAGACAGGAGAGGAGCTCTGCAGAGGTTGTGGCGATAATTAAGCGATTGAGGATACGCTTCCTATGCCACTGCCCCGGCCTCCAACATTCTAGATGGGGAGACACTTCTTTAGGAGAACTTCTCCCCGCCACCCCATAAACCTAACCTAACCTAAGTAGGTTGATCATACCATTCTGGGTTTTCAAAACTTCCGAAATGCCAACTTCGACTAGAATCACTTATTGCGGCCAAGATTAGGTTATGAAGAGATACCTTTATGCCGCAGTCAGACCAATATAAAACCACTGTGATGACCAAAGTGAATCGCTTAGCTCGTGAAGCACTACACATCCAATAGTAGGTTATGATTTACATATGTACACTACTTACTATGTCTGGAACACAAGCTATCCTGTCGATTTAATGTATCGTTGATGTCGTTCATTATGTTTGTTGGAAAGTTTTTCAATGTCCTGGCACAGAAAGGTGGTAGTGTCCGCAAAGACCTCCTCATCAGTGTTATGGTCCGTGATTACTCCTATAATGGTAAATATGGATTTCCTGTCTTCTTGCCTCCTGGTTAAGCACGGGACGTTTCTCAAAACAGCCAAGCCCAACCCACTCCATCCACAAATTAAACCATCCTTCACTTATGTATATCCCTCCTTTGACTTTTCTCTAACACAGAGACAGTTTCTCTAGAGGGTGAAACAATAAGCCCAAACGGAGGCCTATGTGATGAGGATATCCTCACACTCCCAAACCAATCAATCACCATCATCACCGAGCTTACCGATGTAAATCTGGAAACCGCGACAATACCGAAAATATAGCAATATTACCAGTCGTACAGAAGGATAAGTATCTGATCAAACAAAAACCAAAACGGGTTCGAGAAGCACAAACAAACTTCTTAGGGACTTTTCGAACCTTAGAAGAATGTCTTAGAAGCTTTGAAACTATCTGACAGAGAGAACATTTAAAATTAAAAAATGCAGCAACGAATATAGAGTTAATTATGGGGTTACGCAAGGAACCGAACTCGGACCCCTACTCTTCGTACTGCACACAAATGGAGTGCTGAAATATCTGGAAAAGAGTGTTCCACTAGCAGATGATGACCAGAATAGTTATAAGTTACAAAGCAATAACCGAGGCAACGAAGATGATGCAGGACGAGTGGTGCCATGACAATAGACTAGTGCTGTTAGGTTAGGTTAGGTTAGGTTTGTGGGTTGGCGGGAAGAGAGCCTCCCCGCCACACTCAGGTCAATGCTGACCCATTGTGATGCCCTTTGGGGGAAAGGATGTCCCTTGCCCATTGAAACCTGATACCAATTCTAATTTGCTCCGATAGTTATTGATGCGAGTCTTTGCATAAGAACTATCCTGCTGGCGAGTTTATCTAGGTCTTGCAAGAAGTAGCTCCCTAGGAACCTGTTCCTGCTGTGTTGGAGGCTAGGGCAGTGACATAGGAAGTGGGTTGTGTCCTCAAAAGCTCTCTCGTCACCGCGACCTCTACAGAGTTCTTCTTCTATCAGACGTAGTTTTTTCAAATGATACCTTAGAGTGTTGTGCCCTGTGATAACCCCAACGAGGATGGAAAGGAATTTCCTGTCTTCCCATATAAGTCTCTCGGTTCTGCCTTTATCGAAGGACCGCCATAGTTTCCTTGTGATTACACAGGAATCCAGGGAGGTCCATCTGGTGTTTGCCTCCTGTATGGCTATTTTCCCTACTTCAAGCTTAAGTGCGCAAAGCGGGATGTTCACGAGTGGTTCTGTTTGTCTTGAAACGGCTGCAGAACCCTCTCTTGCTAGTTCGTCAGCTTTCTCGTTGCCTGGTAAACCCTCATGTCCAGGGACCCAGCAGAGCGATACCTTGTGCTGTATTCCAAGAACCTTAAGCTCTTCTCGACAGCACTTCACAAGTTTTGATTTAATTTCTGTGGCAGTTATTGCTTTTATAGCTGCCTGGCTGTCAAGAAAGAAGGTGATACCCTCTTGTGGTATTGGTCTTATTGCAGACTCACGGGCGGCTGTTGTCACTGCCAAGACCTCCGCTTGGAAAACGCTGCTGTGGTCTGGGAGGCGTATTGATTTCGATATTCCTAGCGATTCGGAGAAGATGCCTGACCCTACGCCGGTGTCCATTTTAGAGCCGTCTGTATATATGGCAATGGATTGCGCATTTGGTATCAGACCTCTTAATTACTCCTCCCTGCTAGGATAAGCGCTTGAGAAAGGTTTAACAAATTCTAAGTATGGCGTGATGTTGTCCGTAATGGGTACATGGCCAATATACTTCTGAAGGATAGTCGTATGCCCTGTTGCATTTGACCTCCATGTTCCTGACTGGCTGATTCTGATGGCGCTTTTAGCCGCAGTTGTTTTGATGAAGATATCTAGCGGAAGCAGGTTGAGAATAGCCTCAAGTCCAGCGGTTGGGGTTGTCCTAATCGTACTGGTGGTCCCGATACACGCTAGTCTTTGAACCTTCGTGACGGCCATTAAGTTAGTGACCTTGTTCACCGCCGGCCACCAAACAAGACTTCCGTATGTCAGTATGGGTCTTATTATAGCCTAATACAGCCAGAGAATTATTTTAGGAGAGGGTCCCCAGGTTTTCCCAAAGATTCTGCTGCATGAGTAGAAGGCTATAGTTGCTTTTTTAATCCTTTCATTAATATTCATTCTCCAGTTTAATTTCTTGTCTAGTACAAGCCCTAACTATTTTGCGCTGTCGGAGATCTTAAGCGGGATGCCTCCGGCAGATGGCGTATTAAACTGTGGTAATTTTCTTTTATTTGTGAATAATACGAGCTCGGTTTCCTGCTGCTGTTAAATACATCATAAGTCAAAGTTATGCACATTCGTAGTCCTCAACAGGCGGTAGCTGGAATAAGACTTTACATTTTTAACTGTGCCAACCAGGTCAATAGTGAAGTAATAGAAGTAGTGCATACGTAAAAGTACGCAGGTATTATTGTTGGCAGCCACGTCCTCTGACAGGCGCACATCAGAGTCCTATTTTCGTTGGCTTGCTTGCAGCATAAATCAACAGGTTTCATGCTAAAACAGGTATACTATGCTATGAATGAGTCCAAGCTAAGATTATGCATTGCCTACCTGCCTGAGGAGGTGCGGCGCATAGGTGTATTTAACAGCTGTAAAGTATTAAAGATCGGGCGATTAATCTCATATTGAGAAGGGTCATACAAACGATAGCAAGCAGAGTGAGGGTTTTAAGTATGAATCAGATCTTCAAAATGATAGCCACATATTCACTTGGTCACTTCGATGACTGCACACCATGTGACTTCGCAGGTCTGCATCAAATTATATTACTGTTAGGGCAGAAAGAAAAGAAAAACACAACTCAACTCGTTAACAAAAAGAGAGGTTTATTATGATCAACTCTGACTTTATATAGATCATAAGTATACATGGTATGCTAGTGTGAGTATTGGAATTCAGCAATATGATCACTAACAATTCAAATAGTTTTAGCAGTAGTATATGCATGTATGATAAGTATGTATTGTACGTTTGGCCAAGTTGGTATTTATTGCATTGTCTAACAATTACAAAAACATCAAATAAATAAAAATGATATCTGCATAAACAACTTCTATCTTAAACTATGGTTTCTAAGTTTCTAAGTCATTTTCCATGACTATTCTGAGGGATACTGTTCTCGTATAAGGTCACAGAGTCTCCTCTAAAAGTATAAGAGCTTATCTTGCAGGATAGACTGTACATAACAAACGAAAAGCGAAATACATAAACT
Organism: Blera fallax; assembly: GCA_946965025.1. Classification (NCBI taxonomy): domain Eukaryota; kingdom Metazoa; phylum Arthropoda; class Insecta; order Diptera; family Syrphidae; genus Blera; species Blera fallax. Next base: position 100,205,409 of record OX337244.1, read on the forward strand.
AAATCAATTTGAAGTTAAAATTGTACTTCAAAATAAATTGTCTTTTCAAATTCTCTACGTAACCAGACTATGGAATCAATTGAATTCTATTGCATTTCCCGCAGAGCTACCTACGAGTATTTCACTGAAAACTACTCACACACACATGAAAACTGTGCACATACTACATATGAGCCCTCTAAGGATCCGGCGAAACATGTTACATCCAACAACTGAAAAAACCGTGAGGAAGACGTAAAGTTTATTTTTACTACTTCTACGAAACACATACACTGAAGTGGTGCATGTATACGAGTACAAGGAAATACACAAATTGTATAAAATCACACAAGGATGAGAAAAATCGGATGCTCCTCATTGTCGGGCGGAAATTACTTTTCACAAACACTACGACTTCCCGCAAGGAAGTACATTTTCGAGATTAGAAAGAGGCACCTGTTGTGTCACAAGTACTCATCTTTTCCTGACACAGATACAATACGCATAACAGTGCCGCGCGCCACGGGAAAAGGAGCCACGAATGTGTTGTGTGTATGCTTGCACTTGATAAAGTGGGATTATTTCCAGAAAAGGATGCAACGAGGGTTTTCCTTTTTAGAGCGGAAAGAGTCATTGATATCCCGGCGGAGTATGGCTAAAGGTATCAAATGGAATTTCTTTTTTTTTTTTGTTGAATTAAGCTTCAAACATATTTAATAGGCTTACGTCTAGCAAAGTGCTTGCATTAGTAAGCGGAATAAGAATTCGAAAAATTGCATTATGATGGGTAGGTGGTTTCTAGAATTGATGCGGAATATGAAAATGCGCTCCGATTGTCACAGGAGATAGATCTAGAACTCGAGAAAGAGTGTATGATGTGCTCTTTGCTTTTTGAATGAATGCAAGGTGAATTCATGTGAAAAATTGAATCCATTTCAGTCTGAGAACCCGGAAGAATAACCGGGCAGAGATGTGTTGCAGGAATCTCAAAGGACATCAAGTGAACAGCTTACCGAGTAGGGGAACAAGTTTGAAGGCAAACGACAGAGTCATATCGCGTAAACTACCAGAATTGAAGGAAAGGGAATAGTGTAGACATGAAGTATAAGTGGGGTCTGTTGAACGTTCAACGTTAGTGCATTTGATGATATGTATGTTGGACTGGGTTCGAGTTACTTTGAAAACAAAGGGACTGAGGAACTGGAGCATGGGAGTGAGGAATTATGTACAACTTTCACCTTACATCCATTGACCCCTAATGGCTCATAGGGCATAGTTTTAGGTTGTAATCATTGGAGATTATAGTCCTAATTCTGTTTTAAATCCATCTGTATAAATTCCGTTGTAAGCCAAGATACCCTTGCTAGTCTAGTCTGGAGGGTATTCGGGTTTCAACGCGTTTATTAAGCAGAAGTTGTGAAGGAATGCAATCGGTGTCTTGCGGAAGAAATTTAAGGTCATTGAGAATAGAAGAGTTTCCACTACATAGACTAGACCACTGAGATACATATGACTTTCTTGAGAGTGACTGCAGACGCTATTTGTAGAGTAGAAGGTTAGCAAGTGGAATAGGGTTTCTAGAGCAGCTATTGGGATAGTTCATGGAACTCCATTAATGCATATGCAAGCCGATCTTTGCACTCAAAGCAAAGTTGCAAAGTTGTTGCTTAGATTGTTGCAGGGAATGGCCTTCTCCAAGGACGTCTACTTCACGATCACGCAATATTGTAGTAGAGGCCTAATAGCAGATACATATAAACAGTATATAATACGCGGCTGTAATGGCTTTCTTGGCAGGTTCCAGGACGTTGGATTTCCAGCTGAGTTTCTTGTCAAAGATGATGCCCAAATACTTGGCTTTATCTGCATGTGTAAGACTGACGCCACAAAGTTTTGTTGGATTAAAAGAGCACTATTGTCGACACGATTATTGTTAGCAGCAGTCTTTCTCTATGTCATAGTCTAGCAATATTGGGCATCATACTTGCCAGAGCAACTGTTGCCTCTGCTGCCTTGTCAGCTGCATACTGTAGCCGGGCATGCATACAGATATGATTATAACAAGGTACTTTAATTCTGCCTTGGAGATCACGACCCGGTCATAGATAGTTACCATTATAGTCACCATCACTTCTCTGCTGCTTTTTAATAATAGTTTCGTCTTTTCTTCCACAAGCTTTGAACCCGCGCTTATTAGTAATTCTCTCTCTTTATAGCCTTATTGCAGTCACGATTTGCTTCTTTTATGAGTTTCGCCACTAAAACGATGGCTATAGGTTAGGTTAGGTTGAAGTGGCTGCCAGCTAGGAGTCGCCAGCAAACTTAGAACAATGAGGTCCGTTGTGATACCACGTGGATCATGGGATAAAGTTTCTCTCTACCTACTCGTTTTAAAACCAATTTGAGCTTCTTATGAAGTGTAGGAGGCTCTTAATGTCAATATTCATCAGGTCGCCTATATCACTATAATAGGGAGCTCCTAAGTGGAGTTTCCTTCTACGGGAGAGAGCTGGGCAGAAACAAAGAAGGTGAGGAATAGTTTCCTCCTCTTCTTTATCAATGCAGCTTCTACAGAAATCGTCCGCAAAGAGGCCTAGCCTTGTAGCATGTTTGCCTATTAGGCAGTGTCCAGTGATGACACCTATTGTGGTGCCGATATTCAATCTGTTGAGAGAAATCAAATTCTTCAAGCGTTTTAGATCCACCTTTGGCCAAATCTGTTTTGCCGCTAGACATGTTGATCCACTTGTTCACATAAGATTTGTACTCTCGACAGCATCCAGCTTAAGTTTAAGTTTGCGAGTAGCGATTGGAATACCTTAGGTGCCGTTGTCCGGCAAGATGGGTATAGTTGTTCCTATTCTGGCGAGTTCATCGGCCTTACAATTCACTGGAATGTCTCTATGCCCCGGCACCCAACACAGGTGAATATTGAACTGCTCAGCCATCTCCATAAGAGACGAACGGCAGTCTAGAGCTACTAAAGAGTTTATAGAGGTCGATTCCAGGGATTTGATTGCTGTCTGGCTTTCAGAAAAGATGCGGATGTCTCTGGCAAATATCACGTTTTACTTAAACCAAGATAAGGCTTCTTTAATCGCCATTATTTCCGGCTGGAATACGCTACAATGATTTGGAAGACGGAGGGAGAGCTTAAGGTTAAGCTTATCAGAGAAAGCACCTGCACCGACTCCGTCTTCGGTTTTTGACCCGTGAGTGTAGAAGTGAATAGAATCATCTTCTAAAAATGCATCGTCCTCCCAACGTGATCTGGAAGGGATGGTGACAAGGAAGTTCTCCTCAAAATTTAGACGTGGTATGGTGTAGTCCGTGTTTTCGGGAGAGATTTTGAATTTATTCAGAATAGAGGCGTGGCCGAATTCTTTTCTTGACCACTGTTGGGTAGCTTCAATGCGAACGGCTGCAATCGCTGCCATTTGCGTGCTATATATATCGAGGGGTATTAGATGGAATATAATGTCCAGTGCCGCAGAGGGAGTTGTACGTAGTGCTCCGCTAATGCACAGACAAGCTGTACGTTGAACCTTGCTTAGATAATCGCGATTTATGGCTTTTTCTAAGGCTGTCCACCAGACAGTCACCCCGTATGTGAGTATCGGTCTAATGATCGAGGTGTAGAGCCAGTGAGTAATTCGAGACTGTAAACCCCATTTATTCCCAATGGCCTGTCAGTACATAGCGCTAGACGGTGAGTGTTAGACACATCCTTAATGTCTAACGTGATGATGGCGCAGTACTTCTTCGGCACTTCCATCATGGTTCCTCGATGGCCTTACTCGCTATGCTGACATTTTCATCGACAGCGTTGATTGTGGTGCGCACCTTTCGAGATTCATATTGATGACCTGCTTGTCCTCCTGCTTTTACAATCGCACTTTCCAATCTGTTCCTGATGATGCGTGCGCTCTTGTGTTTTCGATATGGTGCCCAGCATGCACAATGGCCTATGGAAGTAAGGGCCTTGTAGGAGCTTCTTTCCCTGGTTTTGAAATCCTTTTCCTTTAATGTAGACATAGCAAGTGCATTTCTTATTGCTGCCTTAAGGGCAATGTTGATGATGCCATCGACGCTGGGTGCTTATTTGTTTCACATTTTTTCGTAAACGCGTGGAACCTCGTTTGGGGACACGGGGGAAAAATGGAGGCCCACTATAGTTTCCCAACCACATTTTCCAATAAAGCTGCAGACGTGGGCGAACATCCTTTAGTCTGCATCACTACTTGGAAGGCTTTGTGCCATGCGTTTTGAACGTCCTCGTTGTTGCACAACTCCATGGAGATTCTTTTTGTGCTCGTTTGGATGGCATTCTTTAAATATCTTCTTGAGTTGTAGACCTCTTGCGGAGTCCTATTCCCTCGTGGTTGCTATTAGTATTCCCCTTACAATAGTCTATACGCTCGGTGGCTCTCTTCTCATTCCACCAATACACTGGAGGCCGTCTGTGAACTGTTATACCTTTTCAGCCACTATTCTGCTTGGCGATATACATATCATCCATCATCAACTCAAGTAATTTTGTGGTTTCCAGCCTCTTTGTTGCGATTACCTGGCTGGTGCTCGACTATTCCCACCAGGGCTTACATATGTGTATCTCATATTTGATTGTCTGATTATCCTGTTCGTGTACTTGAGGCACATTTTCCACGCAGCAAGAAGATTAACTTGTTTCCAGGATTCTTCTTTGGGGTTTATAATGCGCGAGCCCTATTCTACTACAATGACCAGCTAACTTAGCAGAGCGTGTGAACTAGGCTTTAATATTCTTCTGTATTAAGGCTTGTAGGGGCATCTATATCTAAGATTCTTTTTAATGTAACGTTTTTTCTGTGCCGGGATTTAAATGTAGGTGATTCCTCTAATATTTGGCGGATGTGGATCGCTAAGATGCGTTACAAAGTTGTTAATTCGGAGGAGGTGAGGCTAATAGACCCAAAATTCTCCGAACTTCTTTCGAAATAAGAACCGCACGAAAACCTCTTCAGAATTGAGGGACATGGTTTGAAAACATGCGGTTTCTGAAAACATGCATTTTCTATAGAATAGACCTACTTACAGAGTCTACTGAAAAATAGTAGTGTTAAGTGGTTCAGGCTTAAAATCCAAGTAATTTCTAAATAAATACCACAACTTTACTCAAGACTTCCAATCCATTAGGGCGAACTTCATTTCGAAGAAAACTTCTCAAGGCATTGGCCATCCATTTTATATTGATTTACGACTTCGAAAGATTGTGTGCAAATTTTTGAATTCCCTATCGTAGTCGATAATACATCATAATCCCGTGGTAACATTCTCTACCCGTTCACAACCACCATCAACTTCATGGACGAGGTTCTCCGCATGAGCGGTGAAATAATTACAAAAGTTTTAATCATTCCTCGGCAAACTATTCAGACTGAGAAAATGTATTACGATGCCAGCTGTGCCCGAGATTATAGCTGTGTAAAGTCCTCCAGAGGATGGTGTCATCACGAGTGCTTCTCATATTTTCGTCGAAATTGTCACCTAGTGGTTCGGAAACTTTTGATGCTTTGTCAACAAACTAAAGGGCGATCAATGTCCTCTCTTCGAGAGAAAACACTTTTCAAGGCAACCAAACCAAACGGAAGGAGTCCTGCCACCCCACCCGCCATGATATATATCAGCCATGCAGCCAAGTGTACCCTCAGTATCTTACATTTTTTGGCCAAGCGCCAAGTACATCTCCTCTGCCGAGGAACCACCAAACAGATATAGAATGAAAGATACAAAAAAAGGGAAAAGAATTGCCTACGTGCCTTTGAAGGCACGATAAGTTTTCATCTTAAAACGTACGAGTATATGGCTTGAGTGGTAGCGCAAGAGGAATGGAATACAATTTTTGTTTAGAGTTTAGGTTTTCACTGTTTTTTTTTTCCTCTCTATTTGACTGTTGTTTCTGTAATGTTTCTCCTACTGTCAGCTTATTTATCCACCAGCGATAGTATCTGGGGCAAAGAATTAAGCTGCAGAAGGAAAAAAGAAAAATCCTTAATTGATAAGCATCTCTGACGGGCTGTGTGTGAATGGAATGTTAGGAGCGCCGCTGCGAGTAGCCACTGCCGCCCCGCCGGAGGAACGAAAAGTTTACTCAGCATAACAACTACTACTTTTGTTCTTTGTTTACTTTTTTTTTCTTTCCGTTGTGGACATAGTTGGTTGAGTATGGTCCCAAGTTATGCCTTTCTCTTCAGATTATCTTCTGGGAAATAGTCGTGTATAAAAACGATATTAGAGGCAGCTAGATGGAGCTAAAGTAGAGCAAATTAATTAAAGAATTTTAATTGAATTGTATCTTAACTTAGGAATTCTGGAGATTAATTGAAGGACGTTAGTGTTGGTCATGGCTCTTTAAGTAAACATTCTAAAGAATAACTGCAGTTGTAGGTACTTTTTAGATGTTACTTGAAAATTGACTGAAAGAAATTACCAAGTCGGTTTCGTGGTAAATAAATGGTGTTTTTTTGGAGGTTTTTTTTTCAATATGGCAACACTCAGACAGCTGAGAGTAAATCTGACAGATGACGCCATCTTATTATTCAGTACTGTTTGGCAAATTGGTTTACGCCCGAGAAAGGCTTACAAATTGTGGAGACTTATTTCCAAAATCATGTTTATGGAGGGCTATGCCAGTTTTACGATCAACATAATCGACCAAGTAAGTCGGCTATTCGCAAGGCAATAAAAATAATTTCCCACGATACGTACTCCTTTGGACTCCATGCCAGTGACAAGAATGCAAACGACGTCGTTTGGGCCAGTGTTGAGGAAGATCCTACATAATTTATTGATTCATCATCGTGCGCAAGAACTTAGCCTGTGTTCATCGACTTAGTGGAAGATTTTGCTCGGGGGATCTTCGTTTGCACGCTTACGAGATCCAATTTAGGCAAAAATTAAAGCCAGGCAAACCTCGTTCGTGTCTTCGCTGATTGGGCGCGTGAGATACGATATCGAATGGTCGAAAAACTGGTTGAAACTTGGAGCTTCAGAATGCAGTTCCTGAGACGCTCTCGTGGTGGGAGTATTTCATCATTAATGCCATAAAATAATACATCGCATGAAAAAAACCTAGTCGCGACATTGTATCTGGGAAAAATCTAAAAGTCGGCAACTAACGCGATCAACCGAACAAAGACATGCCGTCAAATATCCTCCATAACTTGTTCTGACAGTTACTTAACTTACTTATTTTTTTTTCGCTTTCCTCCACTTTTGGAATGGTGTACCTAATAAGGGCTTTCAATCAATTCTTGCAAGACTGCTCTAGTGATCTTTATAAAAAGAAGACAGGTGTCCCGTGAGAACACCAATAAGTTGTGTAGAATCGATTTTGCTGAGAGATAGCAAAAATGTCGCTGAGCAATCGTTTAGTCCACCTATATCCTGGAGAGCCGTGCCACTCGCAGTTATGTTCGTGAGAAACCCAATGCCGGCCCTGGCCAAGGACACGGAAAAACCCAAGACAGGAGCAGGTCCTGAAGAAACATCATCTGAGCTTTGCTTAGGAATCTCATCGGAAATCTCATTTCCCGCAATCCCAGAGTGACCTTGGGCCCAGACAAGAGTCAAAGAGTTCAGTTTTGCTATCAAATTCGAAGCATTCTCGAACTATTTTGAAACGGAGTGAAGGGTTGAGCAGGGCCCTAAGTGCAGCCTGACTGTTACTACAGACGCAAATACTTCGACCCCTTCACCCATTATTTACAATACAGTTGGTAGCTATTAGGATAATGTAAACCTCTGCTTGAACTAAAGGTGCACTGTTTAACTGGGGAGTAGTGAAGTCTAGTGTCATGGGACTCCATGAAGGCAGCCGCGGACCCTTGACCAATTTAGAGCCACTCGTAAAAATTTGACTAAAGGCACAGACAGATGGATGAGAAAGACAAATGTCGCGCAAGGTCATCGAAAATCGAGTACAAATGATACCAAAAGCCACGTTGTCTGAGACGGTTGATTGTTTTTATCCTTGATATACGGAACAAAGGGAGGTAAATCAAGCAGAGTGTCTGGAGCAGAGCCAGGCGTACTCGGAGAAGTCAGACACATACTTAAACCTGAGGGCCTTCCACTAAACATCTGACGCATAAGCTAGAAAAGGTCTCATCATAGCGGTATAGAACCAGGATACCTTTCTCTGTGATAAGCTCCACGTTTTGCCACAAGCATCCTTATGCTGCCAGAGAACTGAGAGCGTTTTAGACGTCGAGCTGCCGTATGGGCTATGGTTGAGGTGGCCCGAATTTATAAGAAACCACACTAGTCTATTCCAGTGAGGTAAAATACCTCGGTGTCATCCAAGACAAATGACTTAACGGGCAATCAGACATCAAGTCCGCCACCGAGTTCACCACTAGAGCCTTGTTAACCAGTAGGTGCCTATACGACAGTACTTAGGGTCTCAGCCCCAAAATGATAGACTGGTAGTACTCGTGCATAATGAAGGTGAGACCCGTTATCACGTACCCGGCCATTTTTTTGAAAGCTGAAAGTTCTTAAATGGACAACGGCAATCAAGCAAGAGAGGCTTCAGAGAATTGCCTGTCTGCCTTACGGCAGCATTAGAAGCTGTTGTCGGGTTGTCCCCCTGTAAATCATCGTTAGAGGGACAGCGACTAGATGTGGAGTCAAAACTGCAGCTAGAGTACAAGTACAAGCCAGCCAACCTTGTGGGACACTTGAAAATACTTGAATTCCTAGGAGATATATATTCGGCGCTGCCTCCGCTATTATAGTCGGGTAATACTGTTATATGGAAGGTTATTTGAAGCAGATGCATTGCAGTCTCTAGCCAGATACAACAGCGGTTCCTGGTGACCAGAGAATTGCAGGCAATGAATCTATTAGGGCCGACCCAGAATCTGCATGGCGTCCTTGCTGTGGCGTCCTTGCTGTGGCGTCAAATGCAATGCGGCTATAGCATTGTTTAATGACTGGAAACATAAGTCCCAGGGCTTAGACAACCCAAAATAATAAACAAACCTACAAAGCTGGTAAGCTTTCTCATAGGTTACTGAGCCTAGCTTCTTGCGGCCATTCGTGTTGTGCGAATGGAAGAGATCTAAAGATTAGAGCCGTATCCGAAAGGCTTTTTTGGATTGAGAAGTCTTCTCATGAAAATTATTACTCTCGAACGTTTGTCAGACATTGGCGAAAGGTGGGATCGTTAAAAAACGCTGTGTTGTTTTCTGGCATTCAAACCTTGAGTCTCCTGTTCAGCAGTTCAACGCACTAACCACTGAACCAACATCATACCCACGGCATGAGGTGCTACCTTGGCAAAATAAATCTGTATCCAGAGATGGAATGTTCATTCTGTTTGGAGGCGGGTGAATCATCTGAACACATTCTGCGTGAATGCCACAAAGAAAGTTGATGTTAAGTTGAAAATCTCTGCTACTATTTCATAAGGAAGGTGGTACGTCAACTGCGCCCTTTCGATGCAAAGATCTCCTAGGTCTGTCATATGGGCAAGGGTTGAATATTAAAAAAATTCCAATTCAAGTCCTCAAAATGTGTATATTTTCGGTAAAAGATACTTAATACCTGTGCTTCCTACTTATCCATCCCACCTTCAATTGGATATTCCCAAATCAATGGTGAAAATGTAATCCCCTTGAGTTAATTCAAAACACGAGTCTTAGATTTCTACGAGTAGGTGTATCAAATTCTGCGTACACACTTCCCCACCTCGGTCTGTATCCTTTCATTTAAAAAAGATTCGCCCAACGCACCAATATATACCTACGACAACGAATATAGTGGATACAGAATCCACTTATTATTACATTCTTCACTATCTCCAGTAGCAACAAGTGTCGGCGTGAAAACTAACAAATACGAACATACACCCAGCTATTTCTCCCTCCCACCCCATCCTTCACATAAGACACACTCAAAGTTGCAAATCAAGGATATAAGTGCACCTTCATACCCCTCCACAACCAGGGCCATAAGCACAGTTTACTTAACACAGGCTTATTGTTTATTCAATTAATGAGGACTTATCAAAAGGTCGATGCGTTATCTGTTCAAGTATTTCTGTCCCATCCGTTCCATTTATAAACAAATATTTACCAGAACTGTCCCAGGAATCACAATTAGTGTCGAAAATAGAAAAAAAGAAACAAAAACAAAAACAACATCATCCATCCATCCCTCGACTGGGGTGTGTTTTTGAGGAGCAGCTTTCAGCTGAAAATGCCATCGTTGTTGGGTGTTTCTTGTGAAAATATACAGACGTAGATATGTACACGCACATCCACATGTGCAATACAATAAAAATTAACAAGCGAATTTAATGCGATTATTAAATATTGAGAAAGCTGCTGAGTGTGGTCCTTTGATAAGATAAACATAAATGTACGAGTGCGAGTACATTCGCTTGAAATATGAGGCAAAAGCTTCTCGTTTTTTCTTTGAAAATGACTGCGCAAACGCTGTCAAGACTGGGGAAATGCTTCAGCGAGGTGAAATTCTTGGAAAAACATTTCATATAGCTGATGGTCTGGTGGGAAAAGTGTTGCCGATTCTGAAATACTACTACGAAGTAGTAAAATGTATCCGATGTGAAAAAAGTTACGTATACGCCATAGGACACGAATTCTTCCAGTGCAGCATTTTGTAACTATGCTTTGGGTCAACATTGTAAATAATTTTTTTCTAAAATTATATTTAGAACTTCATTTTTGCTTTACGGCGGAAGGTGATAGTCTTCAAAAGATACCGCAGAGGCCGCAAGCGTGCTTGGAATAGTATGAGACTTTAATCGACTAAAAAGTGTGGTTTTCGTAGCAACAGGTCCACTGGTGATTTGATGGCATATCTCACAGAGAAGTGGAACCAATCTCTCCATCACTCCGGTAAAACAAGGATAGTTGCACTTGATATTTCAAATGCATTTGACAGAGTCTAGCATCAGGCTCTTTTGTCGAAAATGCGTGCATATAACATCGATGAGTTTCTTCTTCAATGGATTAGAAATTACCCTTCGGGGCCTTCAATACAAGTTGTTTTGGACGGCTTTAAGTCTGAAACATAAATGCTGGTGTCCCCCAGGGCTCAGTTTTGTCTCCGACTCTTTTTCTCATTTTTATAAATTATCTCTTGTCTGCAACCTCTAATCCAATCCATTCCTTCGCTGATGACAGTACCCTCAGTTTTCATATTCGTTCCCTAACTCACGTCCGTGCTCTTCACGTCTTCTGTCTCTGTAGCGAAACCATTATCCAAGAATGATACTTGCATCGCGGAAACTGAAAGACTTGCCATTCGCGGTAAGTGTATTAACAACCATCTTCGTTGGAACGATCACATATTCGAGGTCGCCAAAAATGCTGCAAAATGTCTAGGATTCCTTAAGCGGTGCAAGAAATATTTTACCCCGTCTGATCTGGCCTCAATATACAAGTTATTCATCCACCCAAAGATGGAATATAACGCCCACATCTGATCTGGTGCACCCAAGACCGTTTTGCACATTCTAGATAGGGTCCAGAACCGCGCGATAAAACTAATAGGCGATAGAGACATTGTGAGCTTCATAGACTCACTTAAACTTCGCAGAAATATCTCATGTCTTCCCCTATTTTATCGCTTATTCCACAAAAAATGTTCCAACGAAATAGCCACTTGAATTCATCCCCTTCATAGTTTCACCCGCAATACGCGTCACGCTACGAATGCACATCAGTTCACCCTCAAGCCCAACTTCAGACGTACTGTCAAATATAGGGATTCGTTCAGAAACCGTACGACACGTATGTGGAATGATCTTCCAGGCTCTGTGTTTCCACATCATTACAACCTTCAAGCACCGGTACCTCCTCTGTTCCTCTTCCCCCCTCCTTCAAGCGCCCGTGAAATTCTTCCTAAGATTGCACCTAGTCGGTTGACTAATCAGCAAGTTATATTTGTTGGCAGATGGTAAAATGGTTTTAGGGGTGTAAGCACACTGCGACCTTTGCAGATCTATTGGAGCTCTACCTGCCTTAGAGCACCTCCTCCAGTTCAATTTCGTTGATGAATCGGAGTACCTGGAGTGGATCTTAGGACAGTAAATGTTTTTTGATAGTTGACAGGCATCCAAGTGTTTTCTTCTTTTGTAGATCAGTGCTCCACATTCCTTTGGAAGGTGCCCTGGGGTTTTTTTTTTAAATTTTCGTAGGGTTTGCAGTCTTCACGTTCTATACTCAGTTCTCTGGTGTGCTCCTTAGGTCTATGGTGACCTGTTAAGTTAGGATTACACGATTGACGGAAAAGCGTAAATCTAGCGTCAATAGTTATTCGCCTGATTGATGTTGTTTTGACAGAAGCGTAAATAGATTTTTCCCCGATTTACACGATTGACTTAAAAGCGCCAATTTTCTCAACGTCAACCAAAATATCGATTGACGCAATTTAGAATGAAAGTGTAAACCGTCAACCGTAAAATCAGCCCGTTTACACGATTGACTCTTTTTTGACGTTTACTGTCATTAATGTCAAATGAATTTCCCAAATTGACAGAAGAAAACATTTTCAACCGGTGAATAAGTTTATTGCTTTGATTAGAAACGTATAAAAAACGTTGTCGAAAAGTAAAAAAAAGGGGCAGCAGCTTTGTACGTGTTTGCAGCTTTCTATAAGCAGCAATTGGAAAAAGGCAGCAGAAAATTCTCGCGCTATACGACGAGCCTGGATGCTTGCATTGCTGAAAAAGCGGCCAATATGTGGAGCACTTTCTGCGGATGAATGACCACTTTCAATGAATTGTTGCATATGGTGACACCACTAATTCAAAAATCATACACAAATATGCGAACGTCAATTTCCACATCTGAGCGAAACTGATCTAATATTGACGTCTGTGGTTGATACTTGAGGCGTCAACCACTGGTTGACGGAATTGAGCTGTGGGTTGATGCCAGTGTTTCAATTGATTCGTTTACACGATGGCGTAAATTTTAGTTGACGGAAATTGGGGACAATCTGAAGGTCAACCAATTTGGCGTAAATTGAGGTAAAAAAAATGTGTCTTTACACGATTAATGTCGAATGGATTTTAAAAAAACGTAAATATTGACGCAAATCGTCAATCGCGCTATCCTAGCTTAAGAGGGTGCAGTTTTTTCTGAAGTTTAAGCAGACCTTACTTCTTTTCTGTTTATAGTTCCCGAGAATTTCTTTGGCCCGTCTTAGTCTAGGAAGTTCTTGAAAAAGTTTCCATATCTTTCGCCTCTCTGATCATTGTAGCGTTTTTCAGGCGGAAATCATGACGATTAAGGAAGCCTTGTCCTGGCTGAAGTGTGATGTACTATCTATCAAGGAGATAACCATTTTTACTAACAGACAAGCAACAATCAAATCCCTAGAATCGTCCTCCTTTATCTCAAACGCCCTTTTCAACTGCCGTTTATCCCTCATGGAGATGACAAAGCAGTTCAACATTCACCTATGTTGGGTGCCAGGCCACAGAGACATTCTAGGCAACTGCAGGGCAGTCGAGCTCGCCAGACAGGGTACTACTCTACGGATTCTGCCTGATAGGCAATCCCTAGGTATGCCCCCAGCTACATGTAAGCATCTACTAAAGCTGAACGCTATTAGCAAGACCAATCTCAGATGGGAAAACGGCTCAATGTGTCACATTTCGAGACAGATCTGGCCTAGGTTACCTAGATTATAAACGTAGTGCCGAGCGATCACAGATCAGCTGCGTTGTCGGTGTTCTCACTGGATACTGTCTTATAGGCCAACATACCAGAGGGCTTGGCCTCTTTTCTAACAATGCAGGAGCTGTACGGACGAGGAGGTTGAGGAAACCATCCTTCACCTGTGTAATTGCCCAGCTTTGTCGCATAAAAGAATGCTCCATTTAGGGTCCCTCTTCCTTGAAGACCTTGGCGATCTGGCGTCTTTAGGCGTCATGTGCAGCCATCGCTTTATCAAAAGCTCCAGTTGGTTTTGTTAGTCCCTGAGTGGCCAATTGCTTTGATCCATGGAATCACAAAGGACATTTACAGGTCTAAGTGAGTCTGCACTCTTGTGTGGACAGCCAACCTAACCTAACCTAGTCCCCTTTCTTTCTTAGTTCTTCCCGTAATGTATGCGGTCCCAGCTCGATGAATGGTTCTGGGCCGGTAAAGGTGGTTTCTGAGCCTTTTCTTGCTAGGTCGTTAGCTGCTTCATTTGCCTCTACTTCCACGTGACATGGTATCCAGCAAATGGTGACTCTTTTGTTCTCAATCATTCGGTTTATCTACCTGATTTCGTAAGATTTTAAAGATTGACTATCCGACAGTATCACGATGTCTAGTCCACGGTACTTTCTATCGAGGTTAAATCGGTGCCATCTTTCGATTGCGTAGACCTCCGCTTGAAAAATTCTGAGGCATGTCGCCACGGCTTCCGAATACTTTGTTCTGTGCCCGTATATACCTGATCCAGTTCCTATGGATGTTTTCGATCCATCCGTGTACTATTTTATGGCGTTTTCGTTGAGTTGTTTCATCACGACTTCACTACTCTTTTGCTAGTCAGCTTCCAGTTGTATTTCCTTTCGAAACAGTATCCTTTGACCATATCATCTCTGGGTCAATCCAGAAGTGAGATTGATTTGGGAAGTATTTCTTGCTATCTATGGCCGAGGTATTTGCCTTTCCAGAAGCCCTCTTTGATTATTCTTAGTATGGTTTCTTTGGCGATTATTTCTATTACTTAATGTAGGGGGTGAGTCCTAATATCACTTCCAGTGCTGCTGTGGGACAGGTTCTCACTGCCCCTGTTATGTAGATGCATGCTAGCGTCTGTACTAGCTTGGTTTTCCTATGCCAACCTACCGTTTTGTACATTGTAATGGTCCTGACTATCAAAATGTACATTCATCTCAAGCTTAGCTGAGTTACATCCCCAAGTTTTGCCTGAAATATTTCTGCACACCATCAGTGGTCGCATTGCTTAGACTACCACAGTTCTTCGTGTTTCTTCCAGAGAACTTTGCTGTCTCGTTTTATACCTAAATACTTGACTTGCTGTTGTGGATCTACTCTAGTTTAGCTAGTTTTTCCTGGTGGAAGGTACCACTGTGGTCTTGGGCGGGTTTAAATGTAGTCCTACCCTCTCTTTATTCTCTTACAGAGTATCTCACCGGATTTGCCTCTCGCATTGATAACAATTTCGTCGGCATATCTTTGCCAATTTATGGCGATGTTTATTAACATTTGCAGGGGTACATCTACAATTAGGCTCCACATTAGTGGTTAGAGAAGTCCTTCTTGTGGGCGACCTCAAGTTGTGATGGTCCTATGTCCCACCAGTTATATGTCGTTGCATTTATTCTTTTTCCTCGAGGATTCTCTCGATTGCTTCATGAGATGCATTGTCGAAAACTCCTTCAATGCGCAGACAGGCGTAGATAATCGTCTCTTCACAATCTATGACCCCTTGAACTAGGCTTGTCAGTTAGTAGAATACAGTGTTTGTAG
This sequence comes from Blera fallax, assembly GCA_946965025.1. Classification (NCBI taxonomy): domain Eukaryota; kingdom Metazoa; phylum Arthropoda; class Insecta; order Diptera; family Syrphidae; genus Blera; species Blera fallax. The sequence continues at coordinate 100,220,894 of OX337244.1, forward strand.
GTTTTTCGACCCTTCATACTTGGGTTAGGTTAGGTTGACGTGGCAGGCTGCAAGTATGCAACCTCACTTAGCGAAGAGGCCCAGCCTAGTGGCGTGCCTACCGATAATGCAGTGCTCTGTAACGACACCCACTATGCTGGAGATGAGCTTCCTTTTCTGTCTTATAAGACAGTTGGAGTGTTTGAGATCCAGTTTAGGCCAGATCTGTCTAGTGATTAACAGGTAGTACCATTTGCCCATCTGTGTGGACGCCGCGTCTAGTGGTTAGTGTATTGGACTACTGAGCGGCAGGTGCGAGCTTCAAATCCTCTTGTGAGGATTTCTTTTCTTTCAGTTAAAAAAAAAAATACAACACGCGCAACACGAATGATCGCGAGAAGCTAGACCTTGGACCACATACATACCACCAGTTGTGCCAAATATTTGTTTGTCTTCTCTGGATTATTTGATCCAGCACGAAATTGGAGGAATTACATGATCCTGTAAAGGATTAGAACAATTTAGATGAACTACTTCCAAGCTACTGAGTGAGGGGCTTACTTCTTCGTCCACTCAGATTAGGCTCCTTAGCTTGTACTTTAGTTCTCTCGACATTATGTCCATTTAGCAGCTGCTTAAGCACGTCAAGAATTCCTTGTGCATTGGTGACGAAGTCGCACTCTAGCGAAACGGCAACACTTTCCACAAACACCCCCCATCCACCCCCAATTAAGTGCAACAAATACTCACCCCTAAAACGAAAACAATCTGAATTCTAAAATCTAGGGGAAGCCAATCACATCGGTTCTGCAAACGCAAACGTCCCTTATCCAAGAATCACAACAACCATATCAAAGAAAAGCTCCCCGGCCAGCATCAGTGGAGTACCAAAAAAAATTGGGGTAGGCATTGTATTCCACAACTACACACACACAGATACAGCTCAGGAGAAGGAATCCATGTAAATTAAAAGGATGATACCATGCAAGCTTAACTTCAGATACATTACTGACCAAATACAGCATCCAGGGGAAGAGAGAACTTTTTCTCTCAATCCGAACCAGAATCCGCCAACTACGGATAGCAGCCAAATCGATTTTAGTCAGGTGTAGTCAGTGTTCGAGTACGGTTGAAGGCATCGTTTTTATTTGCTACATCGGTTTCCAAGAGTGTTTGCTGGTCTCTTTCTCTTTGGTTTGTTGGTTCCCTGTTTTTTGTGTCCATCATTGAGGAAACGCAGTCTCCCAATCGAACCCAAAGTGTTTTTCCATTAACAATAGGAAACTGCAACCATAAACCACATATTCATCGAATCCAAGAACAAAATCTAACTTCTCAAGTGCAGAAAGGGCCTCAACACAAAGTACTTCACATATAATATGTGCTGAGGTTGTATGTAACCAGGAGCAAAAAAAAGGAAGCAGAATGAAAACTTAAGAAAAAAAAAAACAGAAAAAAGTAAAATAAAACACATACCTACTCGACGAGAAAAGCTCTCCGGTTTTGTTGTTTTTGTATTGAAATTTTCATCTGGTACACAAATATTCACCACACCCTGATCTGCTTCCACTGCTACTGCCTGCTGTTGCCTACTTCAGCTTCATCCTTACAGAAGGGAAATTCGGGAACAAATATTGTCTTCCCTTGGTGATATCCTGTTCACTACGCAACATCCTGTCGGTCGGTAATCACTTTGCTGTGAGTCCTCAAATCTTACAAAAAAAAAAAAAAAAGTTTTTTGCTTGTGATTTATTTTTATTTTTCTAAATAAAAAAAAAATAATATTTCAGTGTGTCCACCTATAAAGTGAATTAGTGCGAAATCCTTTCTCATATTTAAGATGATAACCTAAACCGGTGATGTGGAACTTTTAATTGCAATTAAAAAAGTTCACATAAATAGGCACAGAGTAGGTATCTACAAGAAGAGTGAAAATTTTAGTTTGTGTATCTCAAATCAGTTTTGTAGCGCAAATTAATTTAGAAAATTAAAATCTATAGAGCATGAGAAGGAAACATGTTCAGTGCATAGGAACGAGTGAATAATAGTGTGGCAAGACCGACATTTGAATGCATAGTACGAGGGTGGAAATACCAAACTAATGACCGGATAATCGCAGATGCTTTTATACTGATGCGTACATAAACTGATAGATTGTGTATCGAAAGGAAAAAAAAAGTATCTTTTTCTGCAATCAGCAATAATTTTTCGGTGAAAAGAAAAAAAGTGAAAATAAATTGAGTACATCATCAGGGAGGAGCTGGAAAATATTTTCTGCAACAAAAACAACAACAATATAAATTGTGTAAACTTTATCAGAATCCAACGTTCTTTATGTGATCCAGATAACCGGAGGCACACACAGAGAGCAACCCTAAACGAGAGAGAGTCTACAAGAGGAGCTTTTCGGTTAATTCACTTACTGCCGCTTCTGGTACTATCGGAAAATCCTGAGTCCTGAAGCATCTGTATCTAATAAAGAAGGAAAACGCGCGGCAAAATATTCGCCAAGGTATGTGTTAAATTTTTTTCCTTTTTCGAAAAAAAAAATGTGTACTTGGAGTTTTAGCCATTAGCCATTAGATAATGACAGAAAAGGGTGTGATTTCCGGTACAAATTGAGGCATTTTAAAGGAGAATAGTTCCAGAAGCGGATTCAAATGTTCTGTTGGGTTGGTGCTTATTTGTTTAGATTGACGTTTGTCGATAGGTGTCTGAGAAGTGGATGAAAACCACAGTTTTTCGTACCACCAAGTGCAATCCTTGGTTCCCGGTACAATCCGATTTCTCATGAGGACTGTGCCTCCCTTGTGACCTAGTCAGTGAACGCCCTTACAAAGTTCTTGATTCAGGTCAACTTACATTCATCATAATGCTCGTAAGGAACGATTTTATTGAAATTTTGAGCCATCTTATGTGGGTCCGGATGTGCTTTTCAATTTGAGTCCTTTTTTTCTCTTACAAGCAAGCACGTTTGCACATACATAGGACCAATTTTTCAACTGCTGGATGTACAAGGTGGCGCAAAATTAATCATCCAGTTTTGTTTTTGAATTACTTTTATACTAAATAAAAAAAAATGATTTTGAGCGATGTTTATCCTTACTTGGACCTTTAGAATTTTTCCTGTTAAGTGGAAAAGATGATATCCGCCAAGTGACTGCTGCCAGTGTTGATACACATTTGTGCCCGTTTTATCGCATTTTCCATGACTTTCCGCAAGATTTCCGGTGATAACTGTTCGCATTCCTGTCGAATATTCTCCTTAAGGGCTGCGATTGCCTAAGGCTTGTTGGCATATGCCCGCGACTTCAAGTAGCCCCAAATCGGGTTAAATCGGGCGATCTTGCTGGCCATGCCAAATCGCCAAAACGGGAGATTACGCGACCAGGAAACGCTGCCTTCGCAATATCCATTGTGGCTCGTGATGTGTGTGCGGCTGCACCGTCTTGTTGAAACCACATGTTCACCAAGCCCCGCTTACCCAATTCCGGCAGTAAGATGTCGTTTATCATGGCCCTGTAGCGTTCGCCAGTAACAGTGGACCATATTGCCGATGGCGTCCTCAAAAAAAAACGGCCCAATTACTCCTCCCGCGTGAACGCCGCACCACAGAGTGCCTTTGAGTGGATGTAATGGCTCTTCGTGCATCACACGCGGATTTTCAGTGCCCCAGAAACGAAGATTTCGCTAATTGACGTAACCGCTTAAGTGGAAATGCGGCTCGTCGCTCATGATGATTTTCGACACAAAATCGTCTTCTTCGTTGTTGAGATTGAGGATGGCTTGACAGTAATTCACACGCGACTGACAGTCAGGAGGCATTAACTGATGCACTGTTTGCACTTTGTACGGGAACTTGTGTAAGTCTTTCACTAAAATTCGCTGTAGGATCCGTCTGGTGATGCCCAATTGCGTGGCGGTGTCGTCTGGTTGATGTTTCTTCGTTCTCAGCGACATCGGCAGCCACAGCCGTGATATTCTCGGCCGAACGACCAGTCCGTCTTCTGTGGTTCCAGTCTGTTCGAATCGAGTAGTTAAGCGCCGAAATGTTTGCCCAGTTGGTGCGACACGATTAGGAAATCGACGTCGAAATTCACTCTGCGCTAACACCACCGACTGATTATTGGTCAAAAAATCGGCACAATTATTCCACGCTCTTGCGGAGTATAGCGCTCCATTGCTGGTCTGTTTGTATTCTGCAGCTGTCTAGTTCACAAATGTCAAATCTGATTGACGTACGACGCCATTTGCAAAAATTATAACATCTTCCGATAGGACGATTAATTTTGCTCCACCTTGTAGGTACTTTCTATTACAAGATGCACCAACTTCATTGTCCTCTCTGAAGAATTTTCCTCTTGGCAGATATAAATACAAAATTTTTGAACTTTAATAGATACTTCTCGTCCTAAATTGTAGACCAATTCAAAACAATTTAATGGATTTCTAAATGAAACTTAATACGTACGTTAAATTTTAAAGGCAAGGTATGAAAAAGTCTTCCTTTAATCATAATCCTTCTGTAGGTCAAAAATGATAAGAATTTATTAGAAAAAAATCAGAAATTTCTATATCTTCTAAGTTTTAATCAAAAGTTTAAAAATCTACTTTGAAATCCTTGTACCTACCTTATTCAGTAGCGAAACTCTTAGACTTTAGTTGCGAACTCTGTTGAGAGCTAAATTTATTCTGATGAACGGGTGACTCAATCATAAGGACAGTAACTGACTCAAGTTAAATTTTACAGCAAGTATCTACAGATGAATAAAGACTAACGTGCATTTTTTAAACCCGATGAATTTAGACAAATTGGTCAAATGTGCTACGTTTCTACGTTGAGCATTCCGTTCAGAAGAAGATGATTCCGATTTCGAATTATTTTTCCATATGAAAAGCTGAAAACGCCTTCTGGTGGCCTTTTCCATGTATTTTTTGAGTTTTTTTTACCGATTTTAGAAACTTCTAAAAAAGGCTTTCGGATATGGCTCTAAGTTATAAGTCTCTTTTGTGTGGAAAAAATATATCACGCCCAACACAAATAGTCTCGAGAAGCTAGGCTATGGATCACATACGGTCTGGTGCGCCAAGTATTTGTGTTTGGAACCGATTTTAGTGTTTTTTTTTTTTATAGAATAGAGAAAGGATTGAGAAGTCATCGAGCTGAAATTTTTCGTCTCTCGCTTTTTCAGGATGAACACACAAATGATATCAAAATCAGACGTTTTTTTTGAAAATCTACCATAGACACTATGAGAATAGCAGGGGCGTGCTGATAGCAGTGTCAGATTCTTACTGACCAAAAACACCACATCCTACATGTTCCGCAATCTAAACGCGGTTAATGCTTATCTCGCCAAGTCCAAAGGTTTCATCCTTTATAGTCGGCGCAATAAATTTCCTGCTAGTCCCTGCTAACTCCGCAGTTTAAACGCGGTTACTCACTATCGGTTTGGTTTTTTACGTCCATACGTCCAGACTGGCTTCAGCACTTGCTTGTGTAAAAGCAGTTTGTTTCCTATATTAAGCTTGGAATACTTTCCAAGTAACCACTACATTTCTGCGTATTTATTTTCTAGCTCCTTGCGTTTTTTCTTTACATGGGACTTCCATTTCAGCTTTGCATCGAGGGTCATTGCAAGATACTTAGTCTCGTTTGCAAACGGAATTCGAAGCGAGTTTGAAAAGATCGGCAAATTATTCATTTTTTTTTTTATTTTTTAATTTACATGAACAGATTTGGTTTCATTCAGGGCAACTCGCCAAATCTTTGTCCAATCATTTACTAGATACAAAAGTGGATCAAGAACACTACCTTGCGGTACCCCAGCCATTATTTCCTTAAAATCTGAATATTCGTTTCCGTGTTTGACATGGAATAGTCTGTTCGTCAGATAGGTCTTCAAAATATTATATCGGGATCGGGCAGAACTTGTCGCAAGGGCATGAGCCCTCCTGCCAGACCTTGTCAAGGGCTTGTGACTCGTCAAGGAATGCACTTGAACAAATAATTTTTTCTTCAAGCGATTTTTCTATTACATCTGTACATGGTCAACTGTAGAGTGCTTGCTTCTAAACCCGAATTGGTGATCCGGGTTAAGACGTTTTTCTTCTACAACTGGCTCTAATCGCCTAAGCAATATTCTCTAGAATACTTTCGGCGGTTTTCCTGGTTTAAGAACCATTACAACTTCCGCGACTTTCCATTGGTTGGGAACATATTCTAATCCAAGCACGGCATTTATAATGGAAAGAAGAATAATTTCCTGGGTAGATCTTTGAGAACCTCTCCTGTGATAAGGTCATATCCAGGAGGTTTCTTAGGCTTCAGTTTCTTTATTTCTTGCTTAAGTTCGTTTAGCACTATTGACTATATCAGATGCGTTTAAATTTTGAAAAGTTTTTTTTTTTTTTTTATAATTTGCACGCACTCAAGGGGTTATGAATACCCTTTTACATGTTTTTCACATGGTGCGGGCGTTTGGAAAGATAGATAGAGAGAGAGAAAGAGATTGGTGTAGTGGTTTGAAACTCAGGTGTTATTAGGTTTCACATTAACTCTAGGGGTGGTGTCCAGAATAACTGGGGAGATTTGTTTGTTGTCATTTTTTTTTTGCCTTCGCTTCTGATTCACAGTATTTTTTCGCAGTCCACCTGATGTCATAAGTATATCAATCATCAACAGAGCGAACAATTTCTCCAGCCATATGACAACCTACTGCCAGTGTTATGTCTTCGCAGTAGTGTTGTCACAAACTTTCGCAATTGATCGGACTGCCTCTTATCATATAATGCTTGCTGACATCAGGGATTGAACTGTGAACCATCAGCTCGACAAACGATGACGCTACCACTACACCATTCCCACCCTTCCTTCTTCTTCCTTCCTTCTAGATGGTTGGCAAAAACTTGCGCTTTCTCTTTGGCATCTCTGGCCCATTCATCATGATCTTGAATTTTAGGGTTTTTAATACCCTAAGGAAGGCTATAACTTCCAAAGCGAATAATTAGAATTGCATGCCACGATTTTTAAAATCTTTGATGGTCTTTTTTAGCGAGTCGCACTAACGGTTTAGTTGTGCTTTATGTTTCAAAATGGTTTCAAAAATAATCGCTTTGCATGAATTTCTTCAAATTTTTAGATCTAATAACTTATAAAACTGAGGCGAGACACTAGTTTTTGAAAATGTTCGGCAATTATTAGTTTTAAGAAAATGCTGTGTGTATATTTTTGGATTCTACTCAAAGAGCTCTTTTTAATGATATATCACATGTATACATACATAAGGCAAACAAAAATTTTACAGCCGCCTTAGCTCGTACTGGAGCTAATATTTTTCGAGAAATAACATTAGCGTTATATTCGGGTCAGCGCTCTTCATAGGTGATTGCTTTTTCCCTACACGTAGGATACAGGGTATTCACAATGTGTGTCCGCCATTTTCTTTGAAGTTCTGAAACGTGTTTTAGATCTCTTCAACTTTTTTGAAGTGACCTCGATTCCCCCTTAACAGTGCTACATCACGTTTGTTTAAGAAGGCCTGCTCTTCATCCAGACTGGGAAAGCAGGCTTCGAACAATAACGTATGACTGATCAGCTTGATCTTCTTGAACCGTGTTATGATGATTGTTGGCTCCAAATATGTTCTCGCAGGAAGCCGTTCCTTTGAGACACGACTTTGCTAGATAACACTTAACGTGATGAGAATGCATCTGTTCACGAAGGTTTTGAACCCTTACTATGGCGGTCAGCTTCCAAGTACTGTAGTAGTACTGGCTCAACCTTGGAGCGAAACTTGGTGCCTTGGACTTAGTGCTTCCAGACTTTGGAAAATTTACCGAACGCAGCCTTTTTGATTTCCCGATTCTGCCGCCAACATCAATTTTAGCGCTACCTTCAGGTAAGCTATCAACTTTCTTGGCATGCTGTTGGGCAATGACAAGTTAAGTGAGCGAGTTCGAAAGGGTAAGGGCTTTTATTTTGCTTGATTCTCTTTAGATAGTATTTTAGGAAGTCCGTTAGGGTCTTCGTGTTATATTTGCTTATTGCTAGAATCCCGTTCGCTCTTTTTTTGCAAAATTTATAAATTTCTTGGGAAGTTTGTGAGTTCCGGTGAGAGAGCATTTACTTTTGCTTCTGGCGAGTCAGCTCTGGCTTTATCTGTCTTACAGACCACGAAATGGTTTGGAATCAATAAATCGAGTTTTGGCCCCGGATCTTGCAAGTTCATCAGCAGCCTTTATGGCCAGGGACTCAAGTTACTGTGATCTTATTATGTGCAGATAGCTATAGAAGAGGAGGAGTTTGAAGACAATTCCGGGCCAGCTTAGACTCAAAGATAAGGGACATGAGAACTTTTAGGACTGTTTGGCAATCTGATAGGATGTTTATGTGTGATCTTTGGAGGTTTTTTCTGGCCACGATAGCAAATTCTTTGCTTGGAACATAGAAGTAGAACGTCCTGATAGCGCAGAAGGTTTGTAGTTGGGGCCGAAATTCCAACTCTTTTCCCATTTGACATTGTTGAACCGCCTGTGTACCGAACTTGAGATACCGATTCGATGATAATCCTAATAACTACCATCTGGAATGACAACTTTTAAGGGAAAATAGAAATTAATTCTCGACATAAAGTCAGAGGCGCATACTGTCGGTGAAGGTATGGAGTTTATTCAAGGATCCTCAGATGTCCAACTAGACTGGTTGCATAGGAGGTGCAACTTTAGGATAATTGCCACCGCAGTCTTCATAACACGTATATGCAGTGGTGGGAGTCGGAAACACTTGGCTTATAACTTTGAAGGACCGACTCCTAAGTGGTGCAGAAAATAAGGAAAAAAGACCAGTCACTTCGTCTTCACGAAGATCAGGGTTATAGGTATCATAACCCTCCCACTTTACTGCATCCCTTCCCTACCGGTCCGCCTATGGGGTTCGCCAATTCGACCTCAAGAAGTATCTGCAGTTCTCCCGGTTTCGGATCACTTCGTCACTGAAGCCAATCAAATGCTGCTGTTTCTGTTTTTTGGCCTGCCTCTCTTCCGCGCTTGTGTAGGAACGCTGATTGACATTGCCTTTTTGACAGGATTCGTAGGATTATTCCTTTGAGCCTATCGTGCTCCAATATTTGCCCCCAAACTTTTTGTACAATCTCCAGCATTACGAGCCACATGTGAGTGCCGGACGAACAACTGCGGTGCAAAGCCTTCGTTTCAGCTTAGGAGGCATTTTCAGGCCACAGACGAAAGCAGAGTTTTTCTGCCATTTCATCCATCCTACGCTTACGCGATGATTGATGGTTGCTTCGCTATTGATCATAGATCCGAGATACTTGAAATTTTCGGAGTGGACCAGAGACTGGACAGTACAGATACTCTGTCTTTTTTGAACTTCAAGCGCTCGTTGCAGGGATGGTTCATCCTCGCTTATGACAGCTCCATCGTCAGTAAAGAATAACTCACGTACTTTGGGGTCCGTCACTTTTCCTTCAGGCAGATAATCTAGGACACTGCAATAAATAGCAAAGGACCAAAGGCGCTTCCTTGGCGTACATCGACTTTAATTGAGTACCCTTCGGTGATTGACGGGGCGGGTCAATAGTTTTGACAAATAACGTCATCTTTAAGCTCAAATCTTGTCTATCGATCTAAGTATGAACACAGAGAACATCTAAAGCAACTCCTTACTTCTTCGACCAAGGGCGGCAAGCATCAACAAGAGAAAGATTTTCTGATGTGAGATAAAGCAGGAAAGCTGGATAATTCTGTTAGACTGCGCTAAGTTCATGTTTCCACGAACCATAAACCATAGATACGATTAATTTAAAACCAATTAAGACAGCTCAGGGACCATGTTCCTCTAATTATTTTGGCACTCCAAAGGTCAAATCAGATAATTTCCAATTGACAATCCCAGATATCACATCCCTTCCCATGCATACTAAGTTATTTTTAGCACTTTTCTACTTGAAATACAAATCGTTCTACAACAAGTTCGGCTATTTTGTTGAAGACACTTTCAAGATAAATACCCTCACAGAACGATAGCAAGTGTAATCTCACTTTTCTACTTTTCTCCCTCAACTTTGTCCTGAACCAATACAAGTGGATTATGTGTTTTCTTGACATTGCATTCAACTTATTTTGAGATGCGGATACGTACGTACATGTATACTTCATCGGTGCAAATAGGGATGCTAAATAAAAAAGGAAAAAAAAAAACTTTTCAAAGTTCCTTAGGTTTTCTGAACACTACGAATCAGACGACGGGAAGGATAACGTAAATAAGTGAAACGAAAATAATCCTTTACGTGCTTGTCGATAGTATTAAATAGGCTTGGAATCTGCTTTACACTTTCGCTTGTGCAACGAACAATAGGTTAAGATAGTGTAGTGTCCTATATTCCTTGGAGCCGAATTATTTCATTGAAAAAGGACTTTTTTCTTTTCTCTTTCTTATGCGACATCGGTTTGTATGCGTGAGTAGTGCTTGAGTTGTCTGAGAAGACATTCCTTCAATTACTGACAGCAGTTCTTAACCTACTATGCACGTTGACTCATAGATATGTCAGTAAACTCAAGCATACAGTTCTCTTTATCTAAAACATGAACTGCAACGCAAAAGTAACCTATTTACTGTCAGAAAAGAAGGATGATGCGCACAGGGACCGCATTTCTTTAACATTTGAGGAATAATTCTGGGTCAAATGCGATTTCAAAACGCAACGAGAATAAAGCAAACTCGAATCAAATGTACAAGTACAGTTCACGTTAGTGAATTACTTGAAACAATCTAGAACAACTCATAAAAATCATTGGCAGGACGATCGACCTCCTTGCACCTCCGTTTGTTAAAACTTTCTTAGTTCCTCTCACGCCTTGCAGGGCATGTGACGTGCCAACCCAAATCCTGGAACTCTAACCCATTTCGAATGTTCTCGGTTCCTGCTCTGTCATCCTACGCAACCTTTGCCTGGGGCGACCTACCCATCTGCCAGATCGGGTATTCCATGGACTAACAAAGTCCCGCGCCAAGTGGAGTAATCTTTTCCATGTGGCTCTTGGACACACACGAAGTCAATTTATGTTCAGCCACCTCTTTTTGTTCTCCACAGAGTCGGAAATACATCAGTATCTGACAGGTTCATTTTGTGTGGATGGTACCTAGGTGAACAATGTCCCGTTCTTAAATCATCTTTATCGAGATCAAGTAAAGTCTTACTCGTATTTCGGTTAGGATTGATGAACTTTTTCGCTTGCCCTAGGCCCTGGAGGTTTATCCAGTAGTCGGCATGCCTGTCGATCTACTATTGTGTTATCTTGGAGTGGGTACTGGTAGGTGTAACCCCAAATATGGTTCTGGACCGACAAGCACTTCTTCTCGCCAGCCAATCAACCCATTCGTTTCCCTCAAAACTTGGAATCCAGACCTGGAATCCAGACTACGGAAACCTTGTTCCTAGATGCAAGATTTTTGAGGAGATTAAGACAGTCCCAGGCAAGTTTAGACTCTATTGTGCAAGAATTGGGGCTACTGGACGGTCTGAAAAGATGCAGTTGCGGGCACCATTAATTTTTTCTCCGCAGGCATTCTCGAGTTCAACAGTATGGACTATTGCTGATGACTTTCCCAGCGCTATTGCGTGTTGGAATTCGGGACCATCTGTGTACCAGATTTGGGAACATGGTATTGTTATGAGACCTTCATTTTTCCAATCTTGTCGGTCATCTATAATGAGTGGATCAGGGCATGGTATCAGGTATCTTGAGAATAGGGTCAGGATGAATGTATTCCATTATATTCAGATCACCTTTAAAGCCACCAGCTTTAAGGTGGGTTAGCATGGCTTCCTTCTGCACGACCAGATTTACCGTTTCCATGTTAAGGGTACAATGCAAGTTTTTCTAGGATTAATGGCCAGTCCGGCAACCTTGCACCACCTACATATAAAATAGATTGAGGACACTTTGCATCATTTCTGGTAAGGTGTCAACGAATTTGCCAATAAAGTTGATGACTACATCGTCCGCCCTTGCACCCTGTGTCCAGCTTTAGTTGTTAATTCTAGGAGTACTGGCATCGTCTGGTGGCTGGAATTGCTTTAAGCGATCCTCTGTATGTATTCTAGTTGTATTATTCGACTCTTCAGTATGGTGAACACCCAGTTTATAATAAGGGGTGTAGGTAGGTAGGTAGGGGGGTGACTGCATCAGCAGGGGTGCAATCTCACTCGGGTCTCAACGGATCCATTGTGTTCCCCCGGTGTGGGATACCTGTAAACAAAAAGAAAAAGAAAAGAAGGAAGATATGGCGGTGGGTTAGCTGTTAAGTTAGTAGCAGGGGTGGCCCTCCTGAACCAGCCCGATTTCATGATGAATTTTAGGGTGGTTTTAGGTGGCGTGTTTGCTAGTTCGCTAAGGTCTTTGAAGTGTGATTTTCTGAGGGTTGAGAGTCTGATTTTCCTCTACCTCTGTGTCGCCACAGCCTCTGCATAGGTCGGTGGTGCTGATTCTCATTTTTCTGAGATGGGCCGCCATTGAATTGTAGCCAGTAAGGATTCCAATGAGGAGTGACAGCTGTGGTCTGTTTAATGATAGGAGTTCTTTGGTCCTCTTTTTGTCAAACTGGGTCCAAAGTTTTCTAGAGACTCGGCATATGTTGATGGTGTTCCACCTTGCGTTGGCCTTATTTAAGAAGTCTGTGGAGATTTTTTGGACATGAGGAGACTGATGGGCAATAGTACAGAGTTGTCTGCGTGTAGGTCATTTGATTCTGAGCCTTTCATGGCCAGTTCGTCGGCCATCTCATTCCCGTGGATACCCATATGGCCCGGGATCCAGCAGAGCGAGATCTTATATATCGTGCTGAGGGATGATAAGGGGTGTAATATCTTCTCTAATCAAAGGCTCGATAAAGTCACAGAGGGTAGTTCCTTTTACAGCCATTGATTTGTGTATTTGCGTTATTAAGCTGTGAATGGCAGTCTCGGTAAAATGTCCAGGTTGACAGGCAAATTAGTTTGCATGCAGAGGATCAGAAGTAAGGAACTTGTCCTTTACGTGGTGATCTATTATTTTCTTCATTGTTTGAAGGAGAAAGGAACGTAGGCTTCTAGGGCGTTAGAACTTAGGCAGCAGTACCGCCTGCTTTGAAGGTTTTGGTGTGAAAACTGTCCTAACCTCTTTCTAGCTATTGGGTATGTAGCCTACTATCATATGAGGTTGGATCTAAAGATTAGTATAAGGGAGAGTATCAGTAGGTCTTGAGCCTGCTGTAGTAAGCAGGGAAATGCTCGTGGTGATCTGAGTGGGCTGAAGTTGTATAGAGACTATTCTATATGATGGTCTGTGGAATTCTTCTTGATAATATGGTTCCTCAATAGATCCATGGAGACAGCCGTATCGGAGACACAGCCGGGAAGTGGGTGTCGGGTAGGAATTGGCAGGTTTCTTCAGGACGGCTTGTGAATTTACCATTTGGTTTTTAAAGGAACATAAGTAGTGGAACTGACTGTAGGCTAGCGTCTTCTGAAGGCGAGCCGCTGTCGGAAAACTTTCGATTTTTTACAAAAACAAAAAGTTGATCAATTCATCACCGTTGGCAGCGATTGAGAGTCTCTCCGTCCATCTTAGCTTGTGCCCATAGTTAGTTGATTGGTCATGAAGGGTGAACTTTCGCTTGTAATGTAGGTCGCATTACCCTCGGTGTTCTGTTAGACTAGAATCAGGATTGGGTGGTATTTGCGGTGAGCGGGTGAGGGTTGGGCATATTGGAGTGTGCCAATGTACTAGTACTCGACAAGGCTCAACCACCAATCAAATAACTTCGGCATGAGTTTCAGAGACGAAGAGGTAGAGGAGGATGTACTCCGTATGCTGTGCACATGTCAAGTCCTCTCCTTTAGAAGAAAATTTCACTTAGAAGCTTCATAAGAAGGTGCAAATGACTTAAAGCGTAAATAAGAAACCTTTTCAAGATCCGTGTGGATCTCTGCCTCCTACTACCTAAACCAGCCTACCTACCTACCTACCTACATATGTACCTATGACTGGATGCAAAAGCTCGTACATCCACTGTTGAACGGTATCACTCCAGATAGCATGAACGCTGGACTATGGAACCGGCTCTTCGCTCCTTTCTGTGCATCGATTATGTGTAGAGTTGGGTATAATCTTGATGCTTACAATGGATCAGTAGTTTAGTGTGGATGCCTCAGTAGATAGTAGCAACCTGTGACTGATATACCGTCTTGTGACAGTGGCCTTTCTGCTGTCCAGTTGTGGCCTTCTGCAAGATGATAACCGCAAACTATGCCTAAAAGACGTGGCGACAGTGGTACATAGGTGGGGATCTTGGTCTATCACTGGCTGAAAAGTCAGAGAATTGGCTAGATTGTTCTAAGCAAATGTATTAGTGACATGCAAAGAATCAAAACTCAACCGATCCACATATAGGTTAGGTTAGGTAAGGGTGGCTGCCTGTATCAGAATACAGACACATTTAGTCCAGAAGAGGTTCCTTGTGATGCCATGGATCTTTCCACTTGGCTACCCAGGGGCTAATCAAACCAACCGGAGTTTTTAATGAAGTGGAGGAAGCCCATGATGTCTAAGCATGTTAGTTCACTGAGATCATTAAAAAAAGAGCCCCTTAATGTTTTCTTTGAGAAAAGGGCCGGAGAGATGGAAAGGAAATGAAAGATGCTTTTTCCTCCTCTTCATCCCTGCAGCTCCTGCAGAAGTCATTTAAAGTGAGGTCCAGCCTTTTAGTATTTTGGCCTATCAGACAATGTTCCGTAAGGACACCGATTGCATGGCTGATCTGTGATTGCGTTTCTGATCCAGTCTATGCAAGATCTACCGAGATATAGGACACGTTGAGCCATTTTCCTATCAGTGGTTGGTCCTGCTGAAAGTGTCCAGCTTAAGTAGATATTTACATTTAACGAAGGGCATACCTATGTTTTGCCATTTGAGCAGAATCCTAAGAGTCGTACCCTATTCTGGAGAGCTCGTCAGCGACCTTGTTTCCTGGAATGCCACTTTGGCGAGAAGACAGATGTAAGACATCTCACATTTGAATTGAAGCAACCATCTTTACATTCATGACTTATTCGACTTTTTTCTCTGTTCCTTCGCATGTTTTTAGTGTTTTCTAAGCTTTCGATAAAGAAACTACCAATCTTTAAAGTACCAGTCTGTAGATTGGCACACTTCCTTTACTTGCACTGAAATGCTCACGCAAGTGGCGTTCTCAAGGATCTTGTCAAGTAAGTGACTACATAAAGACTTGGATGAAAGTAGGAAGAGTTCTTGCTAAACACAGTCCTTTTTAACGATGAAGATTTACTAGAAGTAGTCCCTCCCTGATGAATAGTTTCAAGAAAGTTATTCGCAGAATAAGAGACCTCATGGGGCTCAAAAAATATGTACATCATTGAGTTCCTTCCTAGAAATTATTTCTAAAGATGAAAATCCATAAATAAAAACCATATCCTGTAACATCAGTGAATAATAGAGATGTCGATACCCAATACCCGTATACAAAAACCCCTCTAAGTCCCATCAAACCACTCAAAGCATTTCCTCCATTCCAGATACATACCATGCTCGACAGGCTTCCTAAGAGGACCTGTATAGCATTCAAATAATAGTTACGTTGATTGGATTCCTAACAGAAAATAAAGTCAAGTGCTTACAAGTGCTCCACAGGAGTGCAATATACGGGGGCACAAGCATCTTCGAGTGAAATCGCATTCAAATTCTATGTCAGCCCTCCTTCGTGTTCCATGCCAGTAGAAGATGTACAGAAGTTAACGTACAAATTATGCATCCTTATCCCTCTCACACTACTCTGTTTGCTCCAATTATCCAATTAGAATGTTTACATAAATCATTGCAGGTATTACGTGAAAATTAAAACATTCATAAAACAGGATTCGTGACACCCACGAAATGTATCTCAGTTGATGTGGCGTACGGATTTTTATTAAACCAAACTGAAATCTCCGTTTTGGGGGCAGGCAGGGTCTTACGGCGTATTATCATCGTCATTATCCTTTAAAAAGATAATTACAACATAAATGTGCCCGACTCTCAACTCCATTTCATGTGTTGTTATCGTCCTCAATCCCCATAAGGATAATGTGTTGGTTTTAAGAACGAAAATTTGGCTCATCCCCCTCTTGACTTACAAAAACGTTTCCACACCCGAGAATATTCGAAAAGTTAAGACGTTCACGTAATCGGAAGGGTACTTCAGTGTTGGGGGCGTTTTATTACGTCTGCGCCTCGCTAGATACTCCTTATTAACAGGAAAGGTTAGTAAAATGTCGGAAATTTCTGACGAAGTTACCGGTTGCTGAGATTGATTTAGCAAGGAGGGATGAAATCAATTTAAAACTTTCCTCCTTCAAGAAACTATTTGTGCCTTGTAGAAGTGAAACAGGAGCATTGGTTAGCGTGTCCTTGTGCGAGGAGGTAAGTAATTAACAAAAATTCATTTTTTTCCCATTTCCAGGACAACTAAAGGAAAAATACTTTTGACCCAATTTTCATTTGGTCGCTCAGCTCTCACAGAAAAACAATCGCTTGGTTGAGTCCAGGGCAAATACCGCGCACAGGCTGGTGGACATGACACACACTCCAAAGCATTCCTTAAAAATTGAAATTTTTTTCCATTTTCCCAGCAAGGACTCCCATTCGCTTTGCCATCGCATGCTTGTTCTAATTTTCTCTGCACGAAAATAAGAACTTTTTCGAGAGTCCTCATTGCAGTCGACAAAAGGATGGTGCTGGGATCGGGTTCGGGTATATGAAAACCCTGGTCAATTCCATGATTTTATTGAAATTTCCATTGAGTTAAGGAAAAAGTTTTTCGCCATTTCCCTCATGAGTATTTTTATCTGTAGAGATGCACATGCACAAGGAATATTTATGTATCTGCTATCTGCACTTGAGCAGGGCGTGAAAGGAACTGCTTTCCATTTGGAAATATGTACATAATTACTCTGGAATTGCTTAAGCCAGATGAAGGGAGGGTGTAAATGTGAAAAATCTAGATCATGGGCGAATGCCGTGCATGCATTATGGTGGTAGTAAATCTTCCATTAAAATGGTTACACAGTACGAGGCTAGAGGACGATGATGTATTTTAAAAGCAATACTTTTCGCACTTAAAGTGAACTACAGAAATATTCGCCATTCGAATGGCAATGACAAAGAACATTTTCGCATGCATATAAAAATCGGAATGTAGTTCATGCGTTTTGTACTAAAATTTATGCACATGTCAGTGGATATCAGCGATTTTAATTGCAAGATACATTGCATCCTAGTGACTTCATTTCAAATTTATGGACCTCAATTAATTATAGTGGGCTTCTTGGTAACGACGATGAATGATAAAACATTCAGAATGCTATCAAAACGGCTGCCAACTAGTGTTGTATATTGGCGAAATAAAAACCGAAAAACGCTAGACTTGGTTCGATGAGGATTGTTAACAAGTCATCGAGGAGAATAATGATCCAAAAAAAAAAAAACTGCTGCACCGATATAAAGGGGGTAATATGGAGGCGTATACAGAAGAAAAAGGATTCATAAAACTATGCCACAGGAAGAAAAAAGAGAAGCGCTTAAGCGCAGCAAAAAAAGCCAGCATTTCTGCAAATAGCCGAAGCAACAACCACAAGGTTGTCAGCCTACAACTAACCTCAGCTATGGTAAAGCAGGCAGACTAGTTATGAAGGAAGAACCAATCATATCACAGTGACAGGAGTACTTCAATGAGCTGTACCACATCAGTAATGCAGAATAGCCCCACTGATTTAGGTGGTACCACTAAGGTTGGTGACAGCGGCGAGCCAGAGCCAATATTTGAGGAGTTTCAAAAAACCCTCAGCCTTATGGAAAACTTTAAATTTTCTGAGAAATATGGACGTTTCCCGTTGAAGTTTCCATATTACGAAGGACTGGTGGTTATATACCACCACAGTCTTCATATTTGTCATCTTAAGCAAAGTCCTGAAGGAGGAAAAGTAGAACTGATGGTAGCCATTCACAAAAGGCTGCACAAAGATCAGAGAATTGCCGCGGCATCGCACTATTGATAGTCTGCTCAACGGCCTTCTCAATGAAATTCTTTGGATGGGCCGGATTATGGATAAGCAAATGATTATATCTTTTCCTTGATACAAAATCTCGAAAGGAGTTACGAATTTAACCTCGACGTCCATATATTCCTTGTCGCCAGGTATTTGATAGTGTATCTAGGAGTAAAATGCCCCAAAATTTTGCTCAGCTAGGCATCAGTAGGAGACTGACAAAACTAACGATATCAACACTAAAAATCACAAGAGAATCTCGAAGAACTTCAATGTTGAACAAGGAGTGTAGCAGGAGGACTTGCTAAGGTGGTGCAATAGTACAGGGTGAACCTGGGCTTCAGCTAACAAATATCTCCATTTAGACTGGTCTTTAGCTAACTGCCTCTTTAAACAACTTGAAGTTGAATCATCTTCTTCAACGTAAACGAGACCGAATATCTGACAAAGAAATTTAAGTTCAAAACGACCAAGGATACCCTCATTCGCATACGATAAAGGCCATGTTTTTGCTAAGTAAAAAGGAGAACTGGGATGATAAGGATCTCCTTAGTTATTCAAAACAGGGCCTTACTAGTAAATTGCCTTCTAACCCGAAAAAATAGCGATTGGCAAGTGTTATTCTTTGATTGATTTCTGCTCTGATGTTTTTGTCAAATCCAACGGCGAGCCAAGGTAAACGTCCCTTACTACCTCGAAGTCCACTGTGACATTCAGTCCAATTCGTCGATATTGCATGTTCCTTCTTTCTGACAGCAGGTACTTTGTTTGACCCACTTCATCTGCTTCTGTTTCCATACTTTCAAACAGCCCGCTGAGTTGGGGTCTCCAGCTATCGCGTCGCTCTCAGGAACCTAGAAAAATCGCTTAGAGTTCTATTTCTCAAGTGGCATAGGCTTGGGCATTGACAAAGGAAGTCAGGTGTATCCTTGTGAGCCTCTTTGTCACCGCAACCTCTGCAGATATTGTCGTCATTGAGCTTAAATTTCATCGTGTGGATTCTTGGAAGGTTATGGCCAGTAAGCGGATCAATCAGCATTGACAGCGATTTCCTTTTGTTATTTAAGAACTTGCTGGTTTAGGCTTTGTCATATCTTGGCCAGAGCTTCTTTGATATCTCACAAGTGGGAAGCGATTTCCACCTATCGTTGGCTTTTATTAGAATCTTACACTCAATTTGCTCTCTGAGGTTACAGAGTGGATGTTTAATCCATTGAAGTGCTCGGTTGTGATCTATTGTAGACTTTGAGCCAAGAACCTTCAGTTCTTCGCGACAGCGTCGAACTAACTTAGACTTGATTTCAGTAGCAAAAATGGCTTTAATGGCTTCTTGACTGTCAATGAAAATGGTGACATCATCTCGTAGTATTGCCAAAATTGATACCGTACTAGCTGACACTGTCACTGCCAGTACCTCTGCCTGAAATACACTGCTGTGGTCAGGGAGTCTGATTGAGCTGCGTATGTTTAGCTTTTCGGAGAATACGCCAGCGCCTGTTCCTACATTCATCTTTGACCCATCTGTGTAGATATGTAGGTATACGCTTGTCTTTTGCTGGTTCATTGGTTTCCCATTCTTCTCTACTTGGAAAAATGCAGGAGAATGGTTTTTCAAAGTCGAGGTATTGTGACGTATAGTCACTACCTATGTCCTCACTTATGAGTTTCTTTAGAATCCGTGCACGTCCTTTGTGATTCGAGCTCCAACCAGTTGATTGGCTAATCTCCAAGGCACTTTTGAGAGCAGATTCTTGCATGCAGAGATCTAGGGGTAGCATGTTGAGAATTGTTTCCAACTCTGCTGTTGGCGTTGTTCTCATTGCACTGGTTGTGTGCATGCTAATTTGGTCATTGGTTGCTTTGTCCGCGGCTTGCCACCAGACAACATTGCCATACATATGTGAGTATAGGCCCTCACGACTGCCGTGGGGGCAAGGCTCCTGGCAAAGGAGCCATAGGAGATATATCTCCTAAGGCTGTCCATTCGTGGTGAAGAATCACATCCTGCATGAGGTGTCCCTTCTGTTAACGAAATATGGCGGATCTAAAGAGGAAAACTTGTAATCCCTGGTGTACAACTACCGTACCTAGGGACGAATAGCACTACCTAATTGTGTTTCATAACGGTGAACTCTAGATACCTGGGGACCTCTAGTTTCAATCAAATTCCCCTTTTCTGAATACAGGGGGTGAGTACAAAATGACCCCCTTTCCTCCTTACTCGTGGGACCAAAATTGATTGTGAAAATGGTTACAAACACCGGAGAGCTCCGACACCTCACCAAAATAAACCTAATCTTTGGTCTAAGTGATCAAAATCTCTCCCGAAAACACGGACTACACCATAACACGTCTAAATTTTGAGAAGAACTTCCTTGTCACCATCCCTTCCAGATCACGCTGGGAGGACGATGCATTTTTAGAAAATGAGTCTATTCACTTCTACACTGACGGGTCAAAAACCAAGGACGGAGTTGGTGAAGGTGTTTTCTTAGATAGGCTTAATCTTAAGCTCTCCTTCCGTCTTCCAAATCATTGTAGCGTGTTCCAGCCGGAAATAATGGCGATCAAAGAAGCCTTATCTTGGTTTAAGTAAAACGTGATATCTGCTAGAGATATCCGCATCTTTTCTGATAGCCAGGCAGCAATTAAATCCCTGGAATCGACCTCTATAAACTCTTTAGTAGCTCTAGACTGCCGTTCGTCTCTTGTGGAGATGGCTGAGCAGTTCAATATTCACCTGTGTTGGGTGCCGGACAAAGAGACATTTCAGGGAATTGTAAGGCCGATGAACTCGCCAAAATAGGAACAACTTTACCCATCTTGCCGGACAATGGCAGCTTAGGTATTCCAATCGCTACTCGCTTAAACTTAAGCTGGATGCTGTCGAGAGTGCAAATCTTAGGTGGACAAGTGCATCAACATGTCTAGCAACAAAACAGATTTGGCCAAAGCTAGATCTAAAACGCACTAAGAATTTGATTTCTCTCAATAGACTGCATATGGGCACCACAATAGGTGTCATCACTGGACACTGTCTAATAGGCAAGTACGCTACAAGGCCAGGCCTCTTTGCGAACGACTTTTGTAGAAGCTGCACGGATGAAGAAGAGGACGAAACTATTCCTCACCTTCTTTGTTTCTGCCCAGCTCTCTCCCGTAGAAGGAAACTCCACTTAGGAGCTCCCTATTATAATGATACAGGCGACCTGGCGAATATTGACATCAAGAGCCTCCTACGCTTCATAAGAAGCTCAAATTGGTTTTAACGAGTAGGTAGAGAGAAACTTCTCCCATGATCCACGTGGTATCACAACGGACCTCATTGGTCTAAGTGTGCTTTGAAACCTCAAAATGTATCTGCAGGCCTCATGTAACGTAACAACTGTAAACTACGTATGAGTACATATGTGTGTACATGCATACCTACAATTATTCTGTACTCCACTCCAAGCCTGTAATCAAATATTTATTTCCCTTCATTTTACCATTCTACACGAATTTCATTGGACATCGAATAACCATCATCAGCAGCGCTCTTGAAAAAGTATTTTGGCAAATTCCCACATTCGCTTGTCTTTTCATGAGTGTACAAAAAACTATGATTAAGTGAGAAATTGAGCGATTGGATGCTATAATTTATTTAGCATTTCCCTTACACTTGAATTCGAATAAAAGTTAGCCTCTGCCCGACGTCATTTAAATTTGTGAGAATCAAAAAGAAGGAATGTGCTGCCCATGTTGTTAAATTGCTGTGGGTGAAGCAACATCTTTGATTTTAGAATGACGTCTAGGAAAGGGAAGAGGATGTGGCTTTCTTGCAATAATCGTTGATAAATGTTTACATTCACAGTAAACAAAAATACTTAAAGACGACATAAATCAGTTTTTGATTCCTTCCGTAGAAAGGATTATCGTTTCAAAATGTTCAGAGCATTTATGGCTTTTTTATGAAACCGTTATTCATAAATGTGCCGGTCACTGCATTCATTCCGCCGAAATTAAAAACGCTTAGATAATTATGAACTCGAAATAAACCAACGAGTTATTAGCACTGCATTTTACTATGTGTGAAAAATTATTATTGTACATATAATCGGCTGACATTCAGCATTTCGATCATTCCAACAAAAACACATTTTAAACGTAAATAAACAAGTTTATGACATTAATATAAGCGTCGGTGTATTTTTAGAACCTCTGCAGAATGCGTCTCTTCAGTCGAAGCGTATTTGCACTGTTTGATGTACGGTTTCAAATGACTACGAGTATCTGCTAGAAACACTTTGGGCAGGTCTCGTGTGCGCTTATTTTTGTTTTCGGGGAAAAGTAGGAACTTAGTCCACCGTAAGAATTGCAGAAAAATGAAACTTAATTATGGTACCAAATTGTGCAGAATTTGGCGCCCGGACTTTATACGTGGTCCGCTTTTGAGGCTGTTCGTGAAAAAAAATGTGAACTCAGCAATGGCATTGAAAGAAATTTAAAAATTCAATTTCATTAAAATATTTTCTATTTTCGTTTATTTTTTCGTTGGCATGATTTTTATTTGCATTGAAGATATAAATCACAGGTACTGATGGGATGTAGAATTTAATTAAAAACCGTTTTAGAGTCTGATGAAGAGGAATTGGAAAACTAATTGCTTTTAGAATCGATGGCAGATTTCAGTACAGACGAGCATTGCTTTAGTAATTTAGTCAATTTGTGTCCTGTGTTGTTGAGGAGTAATTGGGTTAAAAATCAAGGATTGTCTGAATGGGATTTGAATTCATTGGGGATAATGAATTCTTTTGATTTATTGTCTGAGTTTTGATTCTGACAGAGGGACCTCAGCCGTATATGGTAAACGTTTAGACTGATTCAAACTACCAAATGAGCTGGGCAGAGAAATGGGTAATGTTCAAAGACAGTCTCTAAAAGGATTGAACTTGTCAAAGTGAGTTTCATGGTAAGGCACTCCCGATAGATGTTTGTTCGCCAAATAATGCGAAAATTAAGACCTTGGACCTCTGGTAATACATAATACGCTCCCGCTCCTTCATGTACAGTCATCTGAGAATTTCTTCGAAAATTGAAAGGGGAGAGGACGATCGGCTGGCATCTTGGAATACAAATCGGGGAAACTTTCTCTTGGTATGTAGCCTAGTGACGCTGGCCACTCCTCGATCGTCGATCTATTAAACTTTACCCATCAAAACATCGACTACATTCCACTAAAACTGAGATTTTGACTGTAACTTCCCATCCCTGTCCGCAGTAGATAGGCCAATTTAGACGGTAGTTCCATTGACTTTTATACAGACGACGACTCCAAAACCGTCTTCTCGTGTCTTCTCTGAAAAAATCAATCTGAGTACCTTCCTCAGCCTTCCAGACAACGGTAGCGGTTCTCAAGTGCAAAATCAT
Source organism: Blera fallax (assembly GCA_946965025.1). Taxonomy (NCBI): domain Eukaryota; kingdom Metazoa; phylum Arthropoda; class Insecta; order Diptera; family Syrphidae; genus Blera; species Blera fallax. Next base: position 100,244,386 of record OX337244.1, read on the forward strand.
GGCGATCAATATCTTTCAGGGATATTATTCACTGATAGCCAATCAGCAATCAAGTTTCTGGAATGGTGCTCCTTCACTACAATGGTCGCTTTGAACCATCTCTCAGAGATGACACCCTTGCTGCGTGTCTGCTCATGGAAACATTCCAGGAAACTGCAAGGCTGACGAGCTTGTCCGAAAGGGTAGGATCCTTAGGAAAACCTGGATGTGCTCTGTGATGTATTTAAGCTGCACGCTTTTTGCAGGACCAATCATAGATTGGAAAATGGCTCGACGTGTATCATGTATCTCGACAGATCTTGCCTAAGATGAATCAGACTCCGGGTTAGTCATGCTAAAGCAATCACAGAACAGCTACATAATCGGTGTTCTCACGGGACACTGTCTGATAGGCCAGACCTCTAGACCTCAAAGAGGAAGAGGAAACTATCCTTCATCTCCTGTGTACATGTCCTCTAAAAGAAAAATTGTAGCCAAAGTGGAAAGACCCATGACATCACAAAGAAAATCTTCGGGTCTAAGTGCATCATGGTACAGACAACCACCTTAACGCAAACCTACACTTAAACCTAAGTCAGACTTCTTTTTTCTGCCGATTCACTTCCTAATCAAGGATACCACTGTGGTCAAAGAATTTTAAGCTCTTTGTAGCGAAAGCCTGGTAAGGGCTTTGATTTTATATTAATAACAGAAATGGCTGTTAACCATAACCATTTCGGAGACTACCGATGTTGATGATCTCGTCACTATCCGGATCTCCGCTTGGAAATGCTATTGCAGTCAAAAAGCTTGATTAAGATTAGGATTTCTAGAATTTAAAACAATCTGAACACATGCCTATGTCCGTAGCTGGTAGTCTGAGTGAGGACTAATGTCTAGGTATATTTTTATATACAAGGTGGCGCAAAATTAGTCATCCTATCGGAAGATGTTATAATTTTAGCAAATGGCGTCGTATGTCAATCATATTTGACATTTGTGAACTAGACAGCTGCAGTATACAAACAGACAAGCAATGGAGCGCTATACTCCGCAAGAGCGTGGAATAATTGTGCCGATTTTTTGACCAATAATCAGTCGGTGGTGTTAGCGCAGAGTGAATTTCGACGTCGATTTCCTACTTACACAAGTTCCCGTACAAAGTGCAAACAGTGCATCAGTTAATGCCTCCTGACCGTCAGTCGCGTGTGAATTACTGTCAAGCCATCCTCAATCTCAACAACGAAGAGGAAGATTTTGTGTCGAAAATCATCATGAGCGACGAGGCGCATTTTCACTTAAGCGGCTACGTCAATAAGCAAAACCTTCATTTCAGGGCACTGAAAATCCGCGTGTGATGCACGAAGAGCCATTACATCCACTCAAAGCCACTGAGTGGTGTGGCGTTCACGCGGGAGGAGTAATTGGGCCGTTTTTTTTTGAGGACGCCATCGGCAATATGGTCCACTGTTACTGGCGAACGCTACAGGGCCATGATAAACGACATCTTACTGCCGGAATTGGGTAAGCGGGGCTTGGTGAACATGTGGTTTCAACAAGACGGTGCAGCCGCACACACAGCACAGCACGAGCCACAATAGATATTGTGAAGGAAGCGTTTCCTGGTCGCGTAATCTCCCGTCTTGGCGATTTGGCATGGCCAGCAAGATCCCCCGATTTAACCGTCTCAGACTTCTTTCTTTGGGGCTACTTGACAGTTATTACTCTCGGACGTTTGTCAGACATTCGCGAGAGGTAGGACCGTGGAAAACTTCTTGGTGTTCTCTGGGACTCGAACCTCGAACCGCACTAATCACTTGAGCCACGGCGCCCATTCTCATCGTAGGTGATATATTTCTTCGTACTAATAAGAGGGACAGTCAATGACCCAATGCACTAACCACTAAGCCACAGCGTCAGAGAGCGAATGCACCTGCAAAAAATACCTAGAAGTTCAGAATTCATTCGTCTTCGATCTCCAACCCCCTGATTATTTTCGACAACATAACACTGCCGTGAACCACTCCTATCACGATGACTACGTTGCCGTTAGGTATTGCCCTGTCTCACCCTTAATATCTGAAGTTAAAATGTTATGAGACTTTGGCGTGCCGTTGCGGTAAACAGCAATCCCACCCGTATTTACGAGCACCCTCAGTGGTTCTCCTAGAGCAGAGTTAAATAGTAGTTTTGTATTCTTCTTCACTTGCAGGTTAATAGTTTTAATCAATTTGAAAAAGATCCTACCATTGCCGTTCTTTGAAAGTCAGAATTTCCCTCACAGATACAATCTAGGGACCGAGCGTGCAGAATGTGCATCACATTAAATTCAGCGGCAATTCATTCTACAACTTTTTTATGTATCTACGAATCGTTTGCATAGATCAAGCTTAATTTTGAATTTGCGTGCTACAAATGCCAACTCATCCCTCTTCCATCCGCCACTCACTCGATTGTACAATTGTTCACTTCGATGCATTTTTTTTTTATTTTTTTTTCGCATGACAAATGACAACTTATTTAAATCGCTAACTCGTTGCGACCTGCCTGTGAAGCCTAGTACCTACCACCTGTACATTCTGAGAAATAAAATTAGCGGTGAAATATTTCAACACTCCTGCTCGCAATACTTTTATTTTTTTTGCTTGCAATTAGAGCAAGGATAAACATTCACCCAACAACGACTAAATGTCATCCATAAACGCACAACTACCAGTAGTAGTATGTCTACATAGTTGCGAAACGATAAATTCTAACAACTATGAGGTAGGAACGGTACCGTATTTTACGCCCCCCCCAAACACCAGCCACCTCTCCGCGCACAACTATCCAGATTGCATAGAGAAAAAGGACGACCGAGTGAACGGGTGAAACACACGCGAAATCAGGCGAAATCCCCCCATTTAGTTGACATTATTTTTTCTCCACCAAAAACGAATCGACGTACATAAAACACAACATTTACCACTATAAACAAATACTGACATACACACACACACGCGTTCGCACAGAGTGAAAAGGCTCAAAGGAGCAGAGGGTTTAGTAAAAGAGAGCGAGGAATCAAAACCAGCAAAAAGCGTACTCTAGGGACACATACATACATGGCAGTCAAGAAAACATCAATTTAAATAGCTACTGCCTGCATAGCTGAGCTCCAACAAATGGCAACCAACCTCTCATCACCCACCCCCATCACGTTGGATACTCTCTACTCTGTGTGTGGTGACAGTAAATCAACTAGAAGTGCTAGGTAAGGATACAAGAGAAGGTTCACACTTCGGCACGCATACACCTACACTGAATCGTGTACAATTTAGCTATGTGATAGGTTTAGTTGTGTATTTTCAACTAAGTTACAAAAAACCGGTCGTCCTGTTTTGTCGTCCTTTAAAGGAAAAAAAAAAAACAAGAAGCAAATCAATACACTCCCCAACACCCCATTCACGTATAAACACAGTGTGAGTAAATGTTGAACGTGAGGGGGGGGGGATACGATGACGATGATGAATCCTGCAGGCGGGATATATACATTTACTATACATTTGTATAGAATGTCGGGAACTCTCACACTCCTTCTTAATATATGATTGAGGGTGGTGAGCTGATGAGACACAGGATGCGGGTAGTAAGAATTGCATTTTGTATGTTATGTGCTAAATAAATGCCAAAGGGTGTTAGCGATAGCGTTAGTCAAGTGGAAACAACCAAAAATTAATAAAAGCGGTTCGTTGATGTATGTATCTGACGGATGTACTCCCGTATCTTCGATGGTCTGAAGTTACCGTGCATTTGCATGAATGATTTTTTTTTATACACATATGTAGGTAACTCACTTCCGTTCATGCTGAGAGGGAGAGCTTCATTTTTTTTTATCTGAATCCATTTCATTTTCGATGAATAGGGATTTATTTTTTAGATAGGGAATCTCGTTTAAAGAGGTTCAGGAGATTGGAAAAGATAAATGTAACAAATTCGACGTCTTATTCGTTCGCTTTTTTAAGATGTAATGATGTTGGTGGGGCTTAAAAAATTACTTGGGTGGTTCGTATCAATTAGGGACAAATGTCGTGACGAACTGTAGGATGCTACAGCATTTAGCTATTATTAGAGGTTTTGAGTGACATACATAGATCGTAGATAAATGCCAATTTGAAAGTAGCACTCGCGCTATGACAACACACATCATGTGACTGCTAATGGTTTCATTTGGAAAAGGTCTTCCTATAAATAAGGAGCTTTTATTCTAAATTAGTAAAAAAACAAGTTTTTTTCTAAAGACGTGCGGATATTTTCATTTCGTTTTGAAGTAAAGACTCTAGTATTACCTGTGGAGTACAATATCTGCTAGATGTCCACCTTGGTTTCCCTTGCGAATGATCATCCTTTGAAGGAAATTTTGAAGAAATTTTCGCGCAATTGCCGCTCGAATCGTTTATGGATCATTGGCGTAGGCCTTAGCCTCAGTGTATTTTCAACACTGAACGCTTTGGAAAATGGCAATCAAGTAGATGTTGTAGCCACAGAATTTAGTAAGGCTTTTGACAAAATTTCCCACCAAATTATTCTCTTTAAGCTGAAGGCCCTTGGATTTCAACCGCGGTTTATCTCATGGATCAAATCGTACTTAGTGGACCGTCAATACAAAGTTCGATTCAGATCAACAGTATCAGACCCTATTACAGCAACATCGAGCGTCCCTCTTGGACCTTGGATCTTGGACCATTAATCTTCATCCTTACAACAAATGATGCTGAACGTGTCATTCAGAACTCTGATCTCCTGGTCTACGCTGATGATATGAAAATCTTTAAACGTATATCATCTGCCACTGATTCTCGCCTACTACAGGGTGATCTAGATAGCTTCACCATCTGGTGTAATAAAAATGGCTTAGAACTTAATATCAATAAATGTCACTCAATCACCTACTCCCGCAAGCGTCTCCCAACACCAGCTAGGATCTACTTCATTCGTGATGAGCCTGTACCCTCTGTCACGTCTGCACGTGATTTGGGCGTTATCTGCGATAGTTAACTTAACTTTCGATCACATATCGACAATGTCATAAGTAGAGCCAATTCAGCTCTTGGATTTCTGAAACGCTGGTCAAAAGAGTTCTCTGACCCCTACGTAACAAAATCCCTTTATCTCACTTTCGTCAGACCTCATGAGAATTGAGGCTGTCCAGCGTACGTTCATTTGCTTCGCCTTACGCGGTCTGTCTTGGGCTGATAACCTCAACCTTCCATCCTATGTGGATCGTCTTCGACTGATTAATCTTCAGTCATTGGAGGAACGCCGTGATGTTGCCGACATACTTTTTATTCATCAGTTGTTATCTGGCAACATTGATTGTCCCGCCTTACTTCAAGCGATTTTTCTAAATACCAATCCCCGCAATCTAAGGTCTGTTCCTCTATTCCGTATACCTCCTCATCGCACTAACTATGGGTACAACGAACCATTATCAAGAATGCTACGCAAATCAATTAACGCGGCACATATCTTTGATTTTAGTAGAAGTAAATGCGTACTCCGTAATGCCCTAACCATACCTAACCTCCAATCATCCCTCTTAGTTACTAGGTTTAGTCCAGCTTAGTATAACCGTTTAGCATTTAAGTCCTGTCCTTTTTAGTTCTAAGTTTATTATCTCCTCAATCTCAACCATCCTCCCCTCACTTCATTTTTATAGTTTATAAGGCTCTAGTTTGTAAGTTTAGTTTGTTTAAGTTTCTGGCTTGTATTAAGCTTAATAAAGTGCCTCCTTGTGGGCGTCAAATCAACACAGTCTGGGTCCCTTCAATCAATAAATTTAAATGGCTTCAAGGATGCATACCTGCGCTACGGCAGACATCTAGGCTATTATCGGGCTCACCATCTGCATATATTTATCAAAAAAGTGGCGATTCGAAGCGCGATAAGTGACCGAAAGTCGGATGTACTTTCCCTTGGAATCAGATGGATCTCGTGGAACTGATATCCAAATTCCTTGAACTAGAAGTAGGTACTCAGCACGCTTTCCGATTTTATGTGATTTTCTTTGGCAGAAGTTTCGAGATCGAGATTCCTAGATTCCTTTCAAAAGGAAACGTGTGATTTACTCTGATGGATAAAAAATGAAAGATTCTGGTGTTGGTGCTGGGGTATGCGGACCTAATCACAAAATGTTGAAATTACTCAGGAAAATTCCGAATGTTTTCCAGGTTGAGCTCAATGCTATAGAAATATGCGCCAGCATCAATCTGAGCTCGGGCATTAAATGTGCCTCCACCCATATACTCACTGACAGTCAAGTGGCGTTCAAAGCTCTAAGCTCCCACTTGGTTAACTTCAAATCAATCTTTTGCTGCTTTGTTAATCTGCAATGATTAGCCCTACTCAACAAAGTAAAGCTTTGGTGGGTAGCTGACCATATATGTAAACCTGCTAGACAGGCAAGGGTCCTCTGATCTGTTCATTGGACACGAACCCTTTTCTGGAATTTCCTGATTCTGCTTTCAAGGACTCATCTAGACTAAAAGGGCTGTCAGACTCTTTCATAAAATAGCAAAAGATATCCTCAAATTTCGACGAAATTGAATCTGTTCGTCATCGGCTGTGTGATTGTCCTGCCCTATCCTCTTGGAAGTTACTTCTTTTCGGAACTGGAGGACTTAGGAAATGTAGAGCTGACGGACCTCCTGACATTCATATCATTATCTGGGTGGTTCTAACAGCGGTTTCACAATGTTTCTAGGGCTTAAAGATTGGACCTGGTCTAAGTGAGTAGTGACTCTATGTCATAAGGCACCCATCTACCTACCAACCTACCTACCTACCTAGGCTGACCGGTCTGAAGAACTTCGCTTCGGTGTAATCCTTTTTACCCGGTTTAGGAAGAAACAGCCCATATGCTAGGGTTCCTAAAGAAGGAGAGCATTGAAGGGCTAAGCCGATGTCCTACAGTTCTTGAAAATAATACTTTAAGAGTCCTTAGAAGATTCTTTCAATGGGCGCTGCCTAAGGCAATGTTATCGTCTTCAATTTTGGTGTTTGTTCCTCCTAACGTTCTCTCCCAGGAACACCGCTTGAATAAAACTAAAAGTTCATACATTATTGGCTCTGATTCTCGCCCTAGCTGTTCCACTTGTAATTACCCCTCTATATACGGGCAGATAAAGCAAAATTAATTGCCTATTATTCAAGGGCTGTCTTATAATTAATCACTTTATAATCTCAAGTTTACATTCCTTTGCTCTTATTTCAGCAGCCAAGTCAAAGCCAAAAAGGACAGGCAACCCCCCTTCGAAAACAAGTACAGAGGTATGCAATATTCGATGACCTATAAATAATCGACAATCTCTGAGAGTGTGCCTGCCTATGTAGGTGACGGTAAAAGGATGAAATCGTAGAATATTCGATGAGTATTGCTTTTGCACTTAAGCAATGCCAGTTTCAGATGTCAAGTCCTGGGGAATTATTAATGATGCTGCATGTCATTCGTTTCTGTTGTTTTTCTTTTCTTTTTTTAAATGAATTTTTCAATAGGGTAGTGTTCGGATTTATTTGTTGCCTATCACACAGTGAACAAAAGGGAATGTATTCGGCAAACTTTAAGCATGAAATTGAAGGACTTCGATTCTCGTATGAGTCTTACTTCAGAACCCGTTTCTCCGCGGCTAACTTTTAGTAACTTTTTGTGTAAATGAAGGACTGATTCTGTATTTTTTTAATTTTTTTCCTTTAAGTCGCGAAGATAATATCGGTCAAGAGACCGAAGCCAAAGTTGATGCACATTCGGGGTCGTTCCATAGCATTTCCATTTCTCAAAACTTACGATACGTTCTCCGCTTCTTGTTGGATGTCCTCCGTTAGGGCTGCCATGGTCTGTGGCTTGTGCATATAGACCCGTGTCTTCGAATAATTCCAAAGAAATAAGTGTGAAACGCTCAAATCGAAAGATCCTGCGGACAAGTGCAAATCGCCAAAACGAGAAATTAAGCGGCCCGAAACGCTTCCTGTAGAGTGCCCACTATTGCTCATGCTGTACGTATGTATGTACGGTAGGCGCTCTGCTGGATTCACATGTTTTCCAAACCTAATTCGTCGATTTGCAGCAGCAACAAGTCGTTTAACATGGTTGTTTAGCGCTTACCAGTCACAGACACAGTATACCAATCACCTTTCTTCGATATCACGTTCATCACAATGGGTCCACAAGGATCTAAGTGGACCTAAGTCGAGTCTGTTCTCGCCTCACCAACGCAATAACCTTTCCTCCTTAAACGTCGACCACACCAAGCAATAACTTGGAGAGGACGTAATGGCTCTTCAGTGGGTTTTCAGTGCCCCGAAGCTATAATTTCACTTATTCACGTGCATATTTCGTCGTTAGGAGGCCTTGACTGTAATTTACACGCGATTGGCGGTCTGCAGCGACAGCTACTTTGTACAGGAATATCTTCTAGTCTATACATGCCCGATTGCATACCTCGTCATCCGGTGATATTTTAGGCTAGCCTTGGATATCTGCAACCAGATAACAAACTAAAAAATATTGGACACAACAAAGCGTATAGAGCCAGGGCATAGCACCTCGCAACCATTCGTATTGTGCGCGTTAAATTTTTTCGCACAAATCAAACGGACCTACAGTTCAAAGCCATATCCGAAAGGCGGATTGAAAAACTTTCTCATGGCATGTTTGTCAGACATTCGCGAGAGGTGGGACTATGAGAAACTCTTTGGTGTTCTCTGGGATTCGAACTCCGAGCCCCACGGTCAGTAGTCGAACCTACTTACCACTGAGCCACGTCTGCAGCGACAGCAGCGTTATTCTTGACCGAATGGCTTCTCAAAGCCGGGCGCATCTACAACTACCTCGTGTTGAGCCAAAACATAGCCGTGTTTGTCCAGCTGATGCCACATGTCTAGGGAATCTACAACGAAATTTACGTTCAGCCAAAACCACCGACCGAAACACATTGACACAATTATTCCGCGTTCTTGATGGGTATGGATTGTGTACGTGTATTCTGCTTGCGATGACATCTTCCGATGGAGTCATGACTTTTGTCACCTTGTAAAGGGTGACCAGACAAGAATGGTAGGGAAAAAAATGTAAATAAAACAATAACGGTGTAAGATATAAAATTGATTCTGACTTTATTTTGAACCTACATTCATGGCATAATGTGTGAAATAGCACACCATTTAAATGGCCGCCGCGGCTTCGCTAACAGTGCTTCAAGCGGTCGGTCCAATTTTTGATGACTCGATCCAATATGTACGGCATTCTTCTCGCAATAGCGTCTCGAATGTTGGCCTCGAGCTCGTTCAAAGTAGTTGGCTTCTTAGCGTAGACTAAGGACTTGACGTAGCCCCAGAGAAAATAATCGAGTGGTGTTAAGTCGCATCGCGGTGAGATGACTCAGTCGCCAAATTTCTCCTTCACGATTTCGAGCGTTGCGTTGCTTGTATGGCATGTAGCGTCGTCTTGATGGATATAAGATATATCGATGTTGTCGAACTCTGGCCACAGAAAGTCTGTTAACATCGCTCTATACCTGAGACCATTGACGGTAACGGTGTCTCCTTCCTCATTTCGAAAGAAATAAGGTCCGATGATGCCGCTATGCGATAACCCGCACCAAACAGTCAATCTTTGTGGATGCATTGATGCTTGGTCGAACACTTGTGGATTGTGTTCGCTCCAATAACGGTAACTTTGACAGCTGCTGAAACATAACAAATGGCAAAATTATCATTGCTATCTGGTCACCCTGTATATTAAAAGCATAATTGCTGCTACGCTCGTGGGGTTTAGAACATGTACACCACCTAAGCGTCACTTTGTTTTGAGCTTTGCAATGCTTTGTAGCTCTCTCCAACCTTGCTAGTGAGCGGATTCCATGCATGGCATAGGTGTGACCGATCCACTGCCACTCTTTTGGCCGTATGGTTATGTCTAAACACTTCTGAGCTTCTGGTTTGGCCATAAAACCCTCAATTTGATGCAAAGATCTGAAGCTAACGAGTGGCTATGGCGATCACTGTCAAAGTATTACACTCATGCACTAATCGAAATACTGACTCGACGTTGAAGAGTAGCTTTCAAGCTCTGGATGTCATACCGAACGCAGCCTTTCACTTCCAACACCAAGTTCTGTGCCACCTTTAGTCGAGTTGATGCTTCCTAGATGAAGAAAGCTATCAACTTTCCCGAATTCCGCACACCAATGTTGAGATGAGTGCACGAGTTTAAAAGGCTGACGGCTTTTCTTTTGTTTCAATTCATCTTTAGCCCTACTCTGTTTGCCCGGGCTTTTACATTGTATACCCTTTCATTCAAGTTCAAAACTCTATGTGAAAGTCGGCAGACAAACCAGCTATGTGAGGTACGGTGTCATTGTTCATGAAATCCCCTTGCATCTTTCCGATAATGCCGTGCGCTTAATATCACAAATTAGTACCAGGAACAGCAGCGGTGATAAAACGCAGCCCTGTCGTATTCCGCTTTGGATTGCAAAAGCGTCTCATTGCTTACCGCTTCGGAAAACTATTTCAGTTAATCAAGTGATAAAGGTCCTCTAAGTTTTGACAGGACTAAGCACTCACCAGTTACGACCAAACATCTCTGAAAGCTTTAATGACATATGGTGGTCCTGGTAATATAATTTTAAAACTTGGTTTATGTAGTCCCCCGTATGTAACCTGGTTTTCGTAATCGGATCCGCAATAAATGTCAAAGTTCCATATGCAACTAAAGTGAACATCATTCAAAAAAGCCGAAGGGATCATACGGATACCATGGAATCCACTTAGCTCGTAAAATAATGGAATTATCTACCACTCGATTATGACTGTTTTTTTTTTTTCTGCAGCGTGTGAGATGAATATTCCTTTTGGTAGGATTGTAGTGTACACGTGTGGGATTATTTGATTGCAGGTACTTAATTGAATTGGCGTGTTGCAGTATGATTCAAGGACTTTTTTATTTGGTTAGTTTTATGCACGGTGTAAGGTCAAACTGGGGTGGCATCGATGACACTTAATTGAGGAGGTAATTGATTTAGTGTCTACTGGAACTTGACACTCAACAAGGATATAAGTAGGAGTAGCAGTGATTTTGGGAATACTCGTATTCGAGGTTGGATTTCGGGAGAAAAAAAGGAGATAAGTGTTTATTAACAGATTCAACGATTTTCTTTTTGGATTGTCTCCAAGAGCTGTTTTGGCTCTTTAAAATTCTTTGGGCTGTTAAGGTATTAAAATTATATTCTGCAGTCCGTGGGATCCTATTGTGTTGTTAATATTCTTGAAGGAGCGAATCCAGGAGATGAATTAAGATATGGTCCGACCCTGCAGCTGGGACATAAGAACATATGAATGAAGAAGGCATGGTTGCTTTACGATTTTAAATAGAAAAAGGAGAAGTGATGAATAAAAGACCCAAGAACATTTGCTATAACTGTACCCGTAATGTCCGTCCGATAATGAGCCTAATTCTGGGCGCTACTGTACGATATCGAACTTGCAGTTAAACAGGATTAAAATGAGTCTTCTTCAAAACCTTTTCAAAATTCCTGAAAGCAGATTGATGGTGGATTCTATGACAAGCTGAGAAGTATTTTCAGCGATACAATCTCACAACTTAGAGAAGTTTACACTAGTGGAATTCCTTCTAGTGGAAGTGCGAAGGTTAAGGCATTCACAGCTCTTGAGCTATGTGGAGCCTATCGAATGGTCAACATGTAAAGAGAAAGAAAGAACTGTAAATCCTTACAAAGCGGATTAGATTTACAAAATCGAACTCATAAACCTAATTTTCATAGAGCCACGTTTTGTCTAAGAAAAGTTCACGCCAAGGCTGATATTCCGGCTTTGACTAGGTTAGATTTGTGTTTTGAAACTACATATCCGCTCTGGTACTGCTTCGCGGACTCTATTGTGTCAGTAAGATGTTCATTCCGCAGATATCCAGGACTTTCAGCAACATTTCAAATATGATGCATATCACTTCCGAGTCATTGTCTACAAGATAAATCAGTGGAGGTGCCTCCTTAATATGGAGAGACCACTGAAAGCGGTCTTTGGTAACTTCTCTGCATATTCACAAGAATCTTCAATTTCTTGGGAGAAAGTGCTGGGATAAGATTATCGTAAGATATCTATTCCGGGGTACCCATCCAGGTAGCATTGCATTTGTATAGCTTTTCTTCCATGCGTTTTCGAAAACGTTTTCAGTTACTCCGGACTCAGAAACAATAAATTTGGTTAATGAGCCAAATTTGGTCAGAGAGTCGGCTATTTCGTAATCAATACGACCTTTGTTTGCCGATATCCTATGCAGTGTTACTTAGTTTTTCTTTCCTTATTCTGAAAGCTTTTTAACCATATCCAGGACTAGCTTCAAATTTATAATGACTCAATTCAAAGCCTTCAGAGTGCGTTAGCTATCGGAAAATATGAAGATGGTTTTGTCTTAGGTATTACATTGCAAACTTATGTTAGCGCACTAGTTGAGGGGAAATAGTTCTGTCTGGAAAATTATTAAGCATGCCCCTAGAGGTTTGTAACAAAGTGTTAAGCAGACTGAGATGTCCGATGTGGAAATGTGCCTGTACAGGCGAAATCTAGCTTCATTTTCAATATGCATTAGAGCTGCAGGTAAGTGGAGGTCGTGCGCAGACAGGCCGTTAAGGCTCATTCCAGCTTCTAACTTCCTTATTCTTTGTACACTAGACTATATACTACCAAAAATGGACTTAAAACATAATTTCGGGACCACGATTTCAGTGTCTGATATAGATTCGACTAACTATCCAAATTAAAAAAAAAGTCCTTGCATCATACTGCAGCACACCAATTCAATTAAGTACCTGCAATCAAATAATCCCACACGTGTACACTACAATCCTACCAAAAGGAATATTCATCTCACACGCTGCAGAAAAAAAAAAAACAGTCATAATCGAGTGGTAGATAATTCCATTATTTTACGAGCTAAGTGGATTCCATGGTATCCGTATGATCCCTTCGGCTTTTTTGAATGATGTTCACTTCAGTTGCATATGGAACTTTGACATTTATTGCGAATCCGATTACGAAAACCAGGTTACATACGGGGGACTACATAAACCAAGTTCTAAGATTATATTACCAGGACCACCATGTGTCATAAATCCCTTTAGGGATGTTTGGTCGTAACTGGTGAGTCCTGCCATGGTTTGGTTAATGTGCAGGTTCCAGTACACCGTTTATTGTTCAATATAACCCCAAGCTACTGCACTACTTTCACAATAGCTGCCTTTTTGAGGTTGGTGGAGAGAACTTCATCGATTGATCTGATATTGTCGTCGATAAGTCCTGGTTTTCTTTTAGACCAGACTAAGCTAGTGATAACAAGACATCATCTAACTGGCGACAGGATTTCGCCTCAAATCTTAAGCGGTAACACGTCAACATCGTCAGTGCTGGTGTGTATCATTATGTTAATCATGATGGGCATCATTCGTTTGTTCATGGTATCTTTAGATGCAAGGTTCATATTAAGGACAGCACGTAATGTGATTACACATAAGGTGTTATGGAATGCTTCTTTGACATTTCGAAACACAACAAGGCCGATCTGTTTTGAAGTAAACTCTGTAGTTCAACATACAATCACCATGGACATAACATGGAAATCTAACGTTGTGAAATAAAGATTCTCGACTGGTATACCTGAGCATCAAAAGTTGACTGAAAACCTCTGCTGCCCTAGCGCTGCAAACTCCCGATAGTCACTTTGTTTTTCGAATTCAGCTATAAGACGACAGGAATCTCTACATCATTTAAACATACCGTGGTCGCTACATAGCAGCCTTTTAATACTACAGTTCTACTGGCTACCGAAATGCTGAATAGAGAAGCGCGATGAAGCTGCATAGAGAAGCATGATCCAAGATCTGTCTTTATGGGTGGCTTGTAGACAAATGTACACCTTAATGTGTTTTCAGTGGATCTTGTCATACGTCCGTCAATTAGTCAATTGGATCCTTCGCATCCAACTGCCACCAATTTCTGAACGAGAAAAATAGCATAATTCTGTGACCTGGTTTTTTCTTCTTCTTCAGATGTACGCAGAGTGGTTTACAGATGATAAAGCACTGAGAGAATCTTCTCTACAGACAGGCTCATCCTGACAGTTGTAACTCTGCTGACTACTACGACCAAGCCTAGACCTTGACCGCTAATCTCCAAACTCACTATTAACGTATACAGCGTCCTTTTAAATGCGTTGTGAGTAGTAATGAAGTGAAAGAGGAGTCTACTCTAGGCGCGCACATCTTGAACAAACTGAGCCATCTAAACTAAGCTTGCAAAGGTAAAGAAGGGCCGGGCTGGATTGCAGACTCACTGAGCACAGCTGGTATATGGATCCTAGGCACGAACACAGTCGCTATAAAAAGTCACGGCGCAGCGGCAGGTTTAACTTGGGCGAAATGCGCGAAAACGATGCTCATCAGTTGCTACTTCACACCGAACGAAACCACTGCAGAGTTCGAAGCGAAGATAGAAGCACTGGAGAACACCGTACGAGAAATACAAGGGCCGGTCATCGTTGCTGGAGACCTCAACGCCAAAGTGGTTGAATGGGGGATGCCCCGCACGGACCAAAGAGGGAGACGAATATTGGAAATGGCTGCCAGGCTAAGCCTCGACGTGATAAACATAGGAAACGTATCTACGTTTGGACGACCTGGTTACGGCGAAATGGTTCCAGATGTAACTCTCGCATCGGAGTCAATAGCTAGAAACATCCAAAACTGGAGAGTTATCGAAGACTATACTGGCAGCGACCACCATCTACAGATGGACAGTCAAACCCAAAATGTAGGCCAAAGGCGAGCACCTAGGTGGAAAGTGGACGGCCTCAACGAAGAACTCTTCTCAAGCGTCATAGAAGATGGAAAGGACGAAGTCCTCGAGCTGACAGGGCCGGTGGAGGCAAAGGCCAAAACTACTATGCGCCTCATACACCGCGCGTGCGACGTCGCAATGCCTCGGTCTAGGAGCTTTTGCGGTCGCAGGACACCGGTTTACTGCTAAAGATGCTAAAGTACCAACTTTCTACGGCTATCCAGAGTGCAGGTGACCTATCTGAAAGACAACATGGTTTCGTAGAGGACATTCAACAGTAAGGGCAATCCAGGAAGTGGTTAAGACAGTCCACAACGCACAACAAGGCAACCGCCACTCGAGAAAAGTCGTTGTGCTGGTAGCTCTAGACGTGAGGAACGCCTTTAACTCAGTAAGATGGGCAGATATACTGGAGCCACTGGAAAATAAATTCAGAGTACCACAGTATTTGTTGCAGGTGTTGGGGGACTACCTCAATGACCGGAAACTGCTCTACGACACTGCAGAGGTACGCCGCAGCAAGAACATCACAGCAGGAGCAGCGCAGGGTTCAATACTGGGTCCAGACTTGCAGAAAGTCTCGTATGATGGAATCCTTCGGTTGGAGATGCCTGAAGACATTTTTCTCATAGATCATGAGACGAGTGCAAGGGTGGATGGCGGACCATGGTCTAAGTCTAGCAGCCGAGAAGACCGAGATACTTCTACTAACCAGGAGACGGATCCCGATTCACGTGAATTTCCACGTAGGTGCAGAGACAATCACCATGGACTGCAAACTAACTTACTGGGACCAAATAAGATCGGCATCAGAGCGAGCGGCGAAAGTCACGACGTCACTCAGCAGGATCATGGAAAACATCGGAGGCCCAGGAATGAGTAAACGGAGACTGCTTATGTCCATCACTCACTCCATTCTCTTGTATGGATGTGAGATATGGGCTGAGGCACTCAACGTGGAAAAATAAGAAAGCAAATGGCCGCAGTGTAGAGACGAGGTTTCCTTCGTTTTATTAGCTCCTACCGCACAGTGCCCAAACCAGCTGTCCTCGTGGTAGCGGGAGTGACCCCTATAGACCTGCTAGCAGCAGAAAGAAAGTACGTTTATGACAACAAGACGGAAATGGGGACTGAAGCGACAGTAGCAGAAGCAAAAGAGCAGACAAGAGAGAGGTGGCAAAGCAAGTGGAACAGTGAAACCAGGGGAAGATGGACCGCGGGGCTGATAAGGGACTTTGCTGCATAGACGGAGCGGAAACCCGGTGAAGTGAACTACTACATCACCCAATTCCTAACCGGACATATATACTTCAACCGGTACCTCTGCAGAATGGGAAAGAAAAACAGCGCAGCCTGCCTGTACGGAGACTCCGAGGAAGACGATGCCTACCATACCGTCTTCGTCTGCAGTAGGCGGGCGATGCAGAGGACCAGGCTTGAGTCGGAGATAGGCAGCCTCTCACCAGACAACGTGGTTCAGAAGATGATCTCGAGTACCACCAGTTGGAAGAGGATCTGCGCTTTCATCGAAACGGTGTTAAGAAAGAAGAAAACCGAGGAAGAAGCAAACCGGCAAGAAGAATCACTCGAGTCCTTGCTATAGAAAGTTGATTTTTCTATTACTCGTAGTTACTGATATTGAAGAAGCTCCTGATTGACTAGATTGAAACATTGTCATTCGTCTTTGAGTCCAAAACCTATTGCTACACGTCCACACACTGGCACTACCATCAATTGGAAGTAACAACAACTATATATCCTTCTGTGCTACTACAAGACGTAAAGGACACATTCACCAGCGGATGCACGAATTTCAATTCTTCAGAAAAGTTCTGCTAAAAAGCGTTCCATTGTACTTTTGAACACATGGTCCTGTATATTCCAAGGTATGTAGATTCTATTCACCTGTTCTATCAGCATCCTGCTTGTTCATCCTTGTCATGCATATCTCTACTACCACAGCGGCATCCTGTGTTTCTTACATCTCGTTTTATTTAAGGATGATTGCATGTGACAAGACTATGCATGTTGTAGACGATAAATGGATATCATCTACAACTCCTTGCCCTACTTCGGCCCCTTTAAATCTAGCCCCCATAAAATCGTATTTCTTTCAAGAACTATCTAACGTACTCGAATTGAATGCACCCATTGATATTCCCAGAAATCTATGTCAAACGTGTCTCGTTCCGCACTCCTGAGCAATCTCCCTGGTATCCAATCAAAAATGCTTTTCATCTTACGAAAAGACAACACAAACAGGAAGTCACCTCATTCCGTGTAATAGTCAAACAGGATGCCAACATTGTGTGCGTTGCATTTTGCCAATTGCTTGAATGCATTTGGAATGTACTGCAATCAGGCAGACATACTAACAGGCACACCACAAACGCACAGATCTAGTCTAGTTGTCCTCTGTATAATGAAACGCATTCAAAACTCTCATCTCCACCTCTACGCCTGGCCCCAAACCTCCAAACGGGGTTACCTAGGTGGGCGGTTTTACCCTTTGACTATGGTCTTGTCGTACCATTCTCCATGATGTGCCATTACGTGCTCTCCGAGCATTTGAAGATGGATGGATTATTTAGGAATTCATGACGTAAAGTGAATGAGGTGAAGGTTTTCACCATGAAACCATAGACGGCTAACAGAGATGAAATTAATATTCCAAAGCTACAGGGGAATAGAAGGACCTCACAGTGTTGCTGTGGTAATGCATTCAACCATAAATATACCTACATATGCATACATTTGTACTCTCCACCTGTCACCATCAAAATAGGGCTTCGTACACGAGCTGATGGTAAAATAATGAGCTATATGGCAACGTCTGTGGCCAGAGGTGAATGTGGTTGCTTCTAAAAATAAGAAATTTTGGAAAATTAAAAATGAAACCCATGATGGATTGACATTATTTTTTTTATAATTTCAGTCCTAAGATATTTGAAGGATGTGGTATCCTTTAAAATCCATTTTACGAAGAAAGTCTTCCCTTTCGAATGAGATGACTGTTTTTTGAATAGCAACCGGCACTCTAAGAAGTTTTCATGTCATCAAGAAAAAATTGGGAAAAAAAATCAAATATTTGGCGAAGGAATTCGATGCGGTTCACAGCAAACTCCCCGACGAATTTGACGTGCCATTCAATAGACATGCTCTACATACGTATGCTACATTTGAGCGGGCCGGGCGTCGGGATTTCCTGTGCGCAAAACAGCTTACTATTCAGAACTACTGGGAGATCCTTTGAAAACAAGGAGTTCATTCCTAGATATTGAAGGTGCTTTCAGCACCATCAAAACTGAAGCTATAATGGCGGCACATTACTACATTTTCTCCGCTGCTGTATTGAAGGTATCCTGGTCAGCAGAACCATCCATATGGATTTTGGAAGCTGTTCGCTAACAGGGTTAACGTGTAAATGTAACCCACAAGGAGGAATACTATCGCCACTTCTATGGCTAGTCATACTAATACTAGACAAGGGGAGTTGCAAAGTTATAGACAATGCGATAGCCATATCGGAGAAGCTTCTCCGCACAATAAGAGGTCTGATGATCTTTCGCAGAGTTGACGAAGCAGTTTAACATTCACCTCTGCTGTGTGCTTGGCCACAGAGACATTCCGGAAAACTGCAAAGCAGACGAGCTCGCCAGAGAGGAAGCGACTTTTATGATTCTGCCTCAACGACAAAACCTGAGTATGACCCTCACCACACGTAATCATCTATTTAGCTAGACGCTTTCAGCAGGACCAATAATAGATGGGAATATGGCTTGAGTTGTCATATATCTAGAGAGATCTGCCTTACGCTGCCACAGAAATGTAGTTCCGGGTTAGTTATGCTAAGGCAATCTCTAATCAGCCACATAATCAAGGTACTCACAGGACATTCTTTAATAGGCCAACGTGCTAAAGGCTGGGCATCTTTTCAAATGACTTGTTTATCTCCTTTCATTCTTCATCTCTTTGCAACTCTCCTGCCCCGTCCCAAAGAAGACTGCACCATTTATCGCCTCTTTTTTTCCAGGGCAGCAGCGAACTGCCGTCCTTGGGCGTCATGAGCTACCTTTGATTCATTTAATACTCCGATTGGTTTCATCAGCCTCTGGGTAGCCCAATGAAAAAATCCGTGGCACCACAAGGAACATTTTCTGGTCTAAGTTTGTCTATACCCTGATACAGATAGCCACCCTAACCTGAAGCTAAACGTAAGAGACCTGATGGAATTGCCTCTTAATGAGCTTGTTAACTGGGCGAACGCAGTTTGCTTAAGGCTTATCTCTCCGACACAGAAATACTGATGTTTACAAGAAAACAGCACCTTGCATGGCTCCACTTATACTTGTTGGCACAGTACGACCATTTGCAGATCATGGAAAGCATCCTTCAGACCAAGGAAAGCATCGTTCTAAAAGCTCTCGGTCCAGACTGAAGCCCTAAACCTTTGGTAATATACTAAATGTATGCAGCGATTGTATGACCCTGTTAAATATACGGATCTCTGGTCTGGTATCTAACATCCTGCACTGGACTTCAGCGACTAGTGCACAAAGATAAGTATCCATTGCAGCTTTGGAAATATAACTCAGAGTAGCTCTTGGCCGTAAAAGTGGTACAATGAGGACTCAAAGAATCACATCAGTTCACACGAGTTCTTATCCATTATATACATACATATATAGGTACATAGTCAGACAGCCTTAGAATCACCAATAATTATAAGACCCAAATTGGTTAAGTACGGCCACGAACCTCTAATTGAGATCCCAGACAGATGCGAATTATATCCGTGCTGGATCCCAGGACATAGAAACATTCAAGACAATTGCAAAGCAGATGAGCTAGCAAAGAGGATACTAGTCAAAACCTTGCTGAAAATAGCTAAGCTCCTGGCAGTTGGGAGTGCTTACATTCTATTTGGAAACCGAAGTGATAAAATGGCCAACGTCAGATGGAATTCATCAAATATTTGTCTCCTGTTTGCGTAAATATAGGCAGAGCTAAAAATATTTGGTGCAATGAACCGTATATGGTCCAAGGCCTAGCTTCTGGCAACCATTGAAGAAACCTACAGTTTAAAAGTGACTTTCATACACAAAAACCAAATTAAGAATTTGCACGCACTCAAGGGGTTATGACTACCCTTTTACATGTTTTTTACACGGTGCGGGCGTCGGAAATGTAGATAGAGAGAGAGAGAGATTGGTGTAGTGGTTTGAAACTCAGATGTGTTAGGTTTCACATTAGCTCCAGGGGTGGTGTCCAGATAACTTTTCATGGAAGTTTTTACTTTCGAACTTTTGTTAAATATTCTTGAGAAGTAGAACCATTTTTTAACCTCCTGCTCAGTAGTACAACACACTACTAAGCCACCACATTGCCATGTCTCCTAGATCGGCAGATCTTACTTACTTACTTAGGGTGGCGCTACAGTCCGGGGTGGACCTGGGCCTCAACCAACAAGCGTCTTCAGCCAGCTGCCTCCAGTTTCGCACGCTCAGTTGGTTGAGGTCCCCTTCCACCTGCGTGCGCCACCTATACTGCGCGGTCCCTCGGGAATGGATTCGAAGATTTTCCGGGCCGGAGCATTTGTGCCCATGCGCTCCACATGACCCAGCCACCTCAGTCGTTGAACCTTCACTCTTCTGGCCAAGTCGATATCGCTGAACAGCCCATACAGTTCGCTGTTGTATCTCCTCCTCCATTCACCGTCTATGCAAACGGGACCAAAAATCACCCGAAGATTTTCCTCTCGAAGCAGCCAAGAGCGACCTCATCCGGTTTTGACAGGGTCCATGCCTCTGCCCCACAGAGCAGGACTGGGATGAATAGAGTCTTGTATAGGGTCACTTTAATTGCTCGATAGAGCTTGCTGTTCAATTGCCTTCTTAGCCCAAAGAAGCAGCGATTGGCAAGA
The DNA here is from genome assembly GCA_946965025.1 of Blera fallax. Taxonomy (NCBI): domain Eukaryota; kingdom Metazoa; phylum Arthropoda; class Insecta; order Diptera; family Syrphidae; genus Blera; species Blera fallax. The sequence continues at coordinate 100,265,174 of OX337244.1, forward strand.
GTTATTCTTCGTTTAATCTCAGCTCTGATGTCGTTTTCTGTGCCCATAGCGGAGCCTAGGTAGATAAAGTCCCTAACTACCTCGAAGTTATATCTGTCTACAGTGACGTTCTGTCCGAGACGTCGATGTTGGTTGTCCTTCCTTGTTGACAGCACATACTTAGTCTTGCCCTCATTAACCGCTTAAGCCATCTTCGCCGCTTCCACCTCAATACTTGCGTCGCCTTGTCTAAAACCTTTTTTGACATCGAAGGTCTCGGTAAAGTCTTTACCGACCTTGATGGATCGGCAGATCTACATATAAAAAAAAACACCAGATTAGTTTCAATTGATATAAAGAGTATCAGCTGTACAAATGAAGTCCTCGCAGGACATGGTTGTAAAGGCTGATGTCCCCGCAGACTGGGCATACCTTCTATTGATTTCTGCAGAAGCTATATAGACGAGGAGTAGCACTATCCGTTCTTAAAAGGGAAACTCCAAGGCAATACTTCTTCAAAAACTTAGATGACCAACCAAGTGAGGACATCTGTCAAATCAGATGTTTTATCTTCAGTAATAGAGAAGAAAGACTTTCGAGTATCGTAGGACTCCGCCACCTCTTTAATGGTATCACAGTGTTATCTTTGGTCTAAGTGAGCCCTAGCTCTGGGTGGGATAGCCATCGAACGTAACGTAGCCTATGCATGAGATAGAATCCACGTAAATCAAAAATTGACATTCACTCTGTTGGTCTAACGGCTGTAAAGCGTTCCACTCCTTGTACTTGAAGTCTAAGCTTTTCACACAAAATTACAAGAATTTGTGTTCTCGGTCACGGGAGCTTCGGAGGTAACGAGTAAATAGATAAGCTCGCTAGGTGCTAGCTTGGTTCACACTAATCTAAGAAATTCATAAATTTCTCTACCAGAAATCAGCCAGTGAGTTGTCTTAACTGCATAGAAAAGGTACACAATTCCTATAGGAATTTCTAACCGGTCACTGGGCTTTCTACTGCCATCCCAATATAATGGGAAGAGTTATAGCCTTCTCGACTTTGCCTGTATAGTAAGTTGGTCCTTGGTCCAGAGCACGTTTTGTACTAATAGGTTGCAGCAGACTCACACTCTTAGGAAGTGGATTCCTTTCTTCTATTGTACGGCTTATCTGCAAGAAAGATTCTCAGGTTTCTTAGGGGCCTTAACGTCATTTATCATCGAATCTAGTTTTAAGATTTGAAAGCATCACGAGAGATCTCTTTTGCTGGAAGTCTTTAGGTGCTGTGTGTGTTCATTTCATACAACTCCTAATAATAATCTGGGCTTGGAGTAATAGACTTACCGTCTACGAGTAATTATTCTGCGGACAGATCGCCCACACAGTAAAATGGACTTGCTTAGTGTTCCAAGTGCTGACTAGCTGCCTTCAACCCCTACGTGGCCCAGTACGCCCCACAGTCTTACTTTGCTGCATAGAGTCGAGCTTTGTAGATTATGAAACCAGCGCAAACTGATCCCACTTGGAGCTCAGAGTTTTGGGCGCCGATTGACTGCCCGTGAGAATAAGGATGGTCACGTCTTTAGTGCCTACGATCGGACTGATGCTGGGTCATATTTTAATGACGTAAACCTCGGCATGGAAAAGACTAGAAGTTTTTCCACAAATACTTGTTTTATCTATGTGTTATTGTACGTTTTCATTTGGATCCCACCAGTGGTCCATGAATCCTGATTTAGTCATAAAGTCGGAAACAGTTCTAAGTACCTATGTAGGTAAGCGGGCTGGCAGAGAGAGAAAAGCCTCCTGCCGCACTCAGCTCAGTGTTGACCCATTGTGTTACCCATAGGGGGGAAAGGTGCTCCCCCGCCCATTGGAACCCTGTAAATGTCTAATCAACTCTACTCTAGTTACGTACTTGTTTTCACTTACAAAACACTTTGATGACTTGGCAAAGTTCAGCATCTTGTCCGTAGGAACGCCAGAGAGCTCTTCAAGGTTATAGAAGAAGTTTTTACAGAGGAATTTGTTTCTTGAATGTTGGAGGCCAGGACAGTGGCGTAGGAAGTGGGTGGTGTCCTCAAAAACTCCCTCGTCGCCACAACCTCTGCAAAGTTCTTCTTCTGTCCGACGCAGGTTCTTCATGTGGTACCGCAGTTAATTATGCCCCGAGGATAGAAAGGGATCCTCTGTTCTTTCGTATAAGTCTCTCGGTCCTTGTTCTATCGAAGGACGGCCATAGTTTTCTCGTGATGTTACACGTTTCCATGGAGTTCCATCTTAGGTTCGCCTTTCTTATGGCTAATTTCCCTGCTTCAAGCTTGAGCATGTAAGGCGGGATGCTTACAGAGAGATCTGTTGGTTCTATTAAATCTGTTGAACCTTTCCTAGCTAGTTCATCAGCTTTTTCTTTGCCTGGGATACCCTCATGTCCAGGAACTCTTGTGCTGTATTCCAAGAACCTTAGGCTCTTCGTGACAGCATCTCACAAGCTTCGATTTAATTTCGGTAGCAGTAATTGCTGCTTTTATAGCTGCCTGGCTGTCGATAAAGAAGGTGATACCATCCTGTGGTATTGCCCTTACGGCAGACTCACGGGCAGCTGCTGTCACTGCCAGGACCTTCGCTTGGAAAACACTGTTTAATTGATCTCGATATCCCTAGCGATTCAGAGAAGATGCCGGAACCTACACCGGTGTCCATTTTCGATCCGTCAGTATATATTGTTATGGATCTGGTATAAGCTATATTTCCGCTTTTCTATTCTTCTCTGCTAGGGTAGGCTGCCGTAAAAGGCATGTTAAAATCCAAGTATGGCGGGATGTAGTCTGTTGTGGGTACATAGCCAAACAATTCTTGAAGGGTGGTCGAATGCCCTGACTGATTCTCAGGGCAATAATGGCTGCTGATGTTTTTGTAATAATGTCTAGCGGAAGCAGGTTGAGACTAGCCTCTAGGCCTGCTGTTGGAGCAGTTCTCATTGCACTGGTGAGTGCCATTAGATAGGTGGACTTCTTTAGCACTGTGCACATACAGAGTATAATTCTGGTATAGGTATTTTGATTGTCAACACAGACTGGGTCCTGATTCCCCATAGATATGCGATCCATCTGTCTACAATCTTGGACTGAAAAGAACCTATGGGGTGCATGGCTGTTGTCTACGTTCATACTTGCTCCAGGTCAGGTCTTGTCCCACTTTTCTTTCCTTGCCCTCGACGTCAATTCTATTCCACTGCGAATTAATTAGTATTTCTAACAATTTTCTAAAAAAAATCAAACTATTCGTAACATACCCTAAAATCCAAGTGACTTATGATACGTCAACGTTCACTATAACGCCTCCGAATGTAGATAGCTGACTCAATTTAATTCCGTATGGAAGACTTGGAAGTACGTTCGAATGTATGTGCATAATTTGGTAGCAATCATAAGCATAACAAGGATGAAAAAAATAATATCAAATAGACGTCCTGGAAGTTGGTCATTGCTTGCCAGAAATGTTTCCCAGATTAGTGACAGACAGATATGGGGGCGAGAACGAATCACTAGATAAGTGAAAAGCTTGTACTCGTACCTGTGAGTGGGAGATATGTCGCCTTGTTTTTGTATCTCCAACAACAACTCGAAATGAAAAGTTATCTAACTCTGCAGATCCAATTTGCATACATATTGCACAACGGACAGTCGACATTGGAAAATAATTTAATTGCCAAGAGGCGTGTTTATGACAGAACGGATTCACCTCCATGTTGTGATGAAATTTGAATGGAAGTCATGGTGACATTGGAGACAAAAAGTGAATTTTCCTTGATTGGTGTGGTCGAAGTTTTTCCAAAAAAACAAGATTTATGGAAATTTTGTGTTGTTGACCGCAGAATAGTCCTTTGAGTGGATTCGTTTTGTCACTCTCATCTGTAACAGCGGTTGTTGTGGTAAGTTACAGACTAACAAGAGTGATGCTGCTATAGATTTAGGGGAAGAATTTGCTTTCAACAGTAACTGCTTCGCCGCTGTACTACTTGGTTACAGATACGAGCATAAGTGAAGTATCTCTGGTGCACTTAGGGTTTGTTGCCTCTATTACTCATGTTCGATGGAGATTGTTCATAAAAAAGAACTGGCGACCAGCTCAACAAGATAAATAACATCACAGTGGTCATGCTGGAATTTTCTTGATGCACTATATTCGTCCCAGTACCACATATCCCCTGTCTGCTGTACTTGACTTCACATTGGACTACGAATTGTCGTTACCAGACAAAGAGGACACATCGTGTCCTGAACATCGAGCTCTCCTTAAGCCCTATTGATGCGGATGTACATATGTAAATAGGTTGAAAGGTTGCATTTCAACCAAAACATACATATTTTATTGCCTCCGAACTGGGACTCTAGGCGATGAGATACTTGAGGTCGAGTATCCCCTCCAGTTGTCTTAATGAACAGGAAGGAGTATCTGAGTAGATTCAGCGAACGCATATCTATCGCATATAAATTTACCTCAATCTGGCAGTCTTCGTTTGTATATAAAAGCTTCACATTCCGCGTCTTCTCACTCAATTTCCTGAAAAGCTCCTTCCGACTGCAGTGGACTGCTAATATGTCTTTCAGAATACGATGCGGATTTTCCCTTACGCTTAGGTACATAGGTGGCACTTCTCTTCCGATTGTGGTTTCTTAGAAACATTTTAACCCGTCCTAGTTGTAGGATATCATTCCAGTACTGGACCCTTTGATCCTTTTTCCGACCTGTTTCTCTTTTTTATGCTGTTCCAGCCCGCAAAATGATTCCGGTTCAAACGCACTACCTGCTCCATCCCCTTAATGAACTCTTGCAGTATTTTCCAAACCGATGTAACTGAGGCAGGCCATCAGCTTGTTTCTTTTTGAAATTGCTGTCAAAACCAGACCATTTAATATTTTCCAACGATTGTTGCTCTATCAAAGGGAGTCTACCTTCCCTATATTATGAGCGCCGTGGCTCAAGTGGTTAGTGCGTTGGATCGCTGAGCGTGAGGTTCGAGGTTCGAATCCCAGAGAACACCAAAAAGTTTTTCACAGTCCCACCTCTCGCGAATGTCTGACAAACGTCCGAGAGTAATAACTGTCAAGAGAAAGCTTCTCAATTTGCCTTTCGGATATGGCTCTAAACTGAAGGTCCCTTCCATTTGTGTGAAAAATATAACACGCACAACACGAATGGTCGCGAGAAGCTAGGCCCTGGACCACATACGGTCTGTTGCTTCAAGAATTTGTATTTGTTTTTTGTAATTCCATTGAAAAAGCTGGCTTCGCATGAGTCCTTCCTGTCAACAGAATGCATTATCGAATGCGCCACTTTTTTGTGGATGACCAAAGTCCTTGAAAAAAGCCCACAGCCTGAAATCTTTTAGGATGTTTGGCTTCCCCACGACGACGTGTGGATTTTTGGAATCCCAAGTCCTACACTTTTGCTTGTTGACGTAGCCACTGAGATAAAAATAAAACTCGTCTGAAAAGGTGATTTTGGGAGCAAAACTGACGTCATTTGAAGTCCACACAGAGAAGCAATAACGATGTGGATGGTCACTCTGATTTACATAACTCTAAGAGTCAGTGGACCTTTGTTAGCAAATAATCCGAGGTGTTTGTGCAATTGTTTCCTCAGAACTTGGCACGAAGAGCCCATAGGCCTATGGTTTAGCCTATCGCAACGATTCGTGTTGCACGTATTATTAGTTTTAAATGAAAAGTAACAACGTACTTTCGAACTTTTGTCAGAAATTGACACCAAGTGTGCCCGCGAAAAGTGATATCTCAGTATTCCAATACACACTATTCACTATGTCTACACTGAAGAACTTGTCTACCAAAGGGCAGGTAAGACAAAACTGTCGGAAAGGCATTCCTGCGTTTCTAGATCAAAGACTTCCATGTCCATGTTTACCAGCACCCTGTCTAAATTACCCCGAAGCAAGTCTTCTCAAAAATACGTTCATGTTTATTGGCTACATCTGCTGCGGAGAATCAAATTCGTTGACCCATTCGCTTTGCTTCATCTGTATCCTTCTGTAAGGCAAAGTCTATTTAAGTCCTTCCACATGGTGCAAACATCCTCAATTTAGCCTCAATTGTCGGTTGTCCATTTTTCGTGAACGCTTTCCTTGAATAGTGCATAACACTAGTGTCGTCATATCCAATTCCCATACCGCTAGCTTTAGCATTCAAAAATTTTTCGAATGCAGTGACCATATCATCCTTGATGTTTTCTGGGTGTACGGTTACATAGCTATCGCGGTCATAACGATTGTGCTCATGCATTAAGCCCAGCACATGCATGAGCTCATGCAATATAGTTCCAGGCCTTCGCATGCAGTATGGTGACTGCAGGTTGACTATTTGCTTTCCACCCACCGTTCCAAGGGCTGACTAGCAGCCGGAATTGCCATTCATTATGGAAATGTAGTCTTTCTCATTGAAGCGGGGCTTAAATCGTATGCAGGTCTTATGGTGATACTCACCGAATGCCCAACGGATGGTGGCTAGCTCTTCGGCTGTAAAATTTCCATGATTCTCATATGTTACCACTTTCTTTGACCAACGAAAGCTCTTCGACAAGAGACCATTCTTTGCATCCAACCGGGTTGGTATAAGGATATCTCCTTCGAAATAGGATCCCAACTCTTCGGGGTTCTGTTCAGACTCCTCGGAATAGTTCGCGATACTAACTTCCCAGTTATTTCGATGTCTGGCTCAATGAATGCATTCCTAAATCGAAATCTTCCGAGATAAGTTCATTGGTGGTTACAAAGCAACTGCAAGACGAAACAATTGCCAGGACTAAGGAGAATAGTTTCACGCCGGGAACAGTACTCATTTGGTTTCCGATCGGCAAGCAGTTCTTACAACGAACGATTTAAGGCCTTGGAGAATGGGTTATTTATACTTTTGCACACCCTGTTACGCATTGCTAAAGACGCTTTGCTATGCAGTCTTTAAAGATACAACAATAAATGGGCTCGTTAGCATGTATCTTTGTATCGCCCCATTCTTTCACAATATTTTATACGCTATCGCATTCGGTGAATAATGAGTGTGTTTCCCTTGATAAAATTGGTTTGAGCCACGTGCTTATGTAGGTTAAACGAGGTAAGCAATAACCTTTACAACGGTGGCTGTCAACCACTATTGCAGAAAATAATTCCGTCGAAAGTTTAAGCGGGCGCTCAAGTAGAAATTGCTCAAAGGTAACCATCCATCATGGTTGTAAATCATAACCCAGAGCTCGAAGCAATTTCATCATATTGCAACATCTAAGGCGCACATCTCTTAACGAGATTGCTGGACAGTACAACCTCACCCTTAGCTGGGTACTAGGTCACTGTGACGTCCCGGGGAATTGCGTGGCTGACGAATTGGCTAGACAAGGCTTCTCTGGTACAAATAGCATTATTATAACCAATATTGACGCACCGACGTCTTCTGTTAAGTATCTCATCCACGCCGATGCGCTTAACAATGCTAATCATAGATGGAGCCAATTTGGTCAGTGCCTTATCGCTAGGCAACTATGGCCAAGACTAGACCAAAGAAGATCTACCGGACTTCTTAAGCATAAGAGAGGAACTGGACACTACACGATAGGCACGCATGCTCAAAAATTGGGCATCCCCGATAAAGACTTCTGCAGAAGTTTCAGAGACGAGGAGGAAGGAGAATCAATCCGTCACTTCTTATGCACGTGCACTGGCTAACATTAGGAAAGCTGCACTGGGTCATTGCTATTTCGATGGTCTCAATGATTTTAATAACGCCTGGACAGAGTGACCCACTTGTTCCTACATTGTGGCAGCACGATGGACCTAATTTGGTCTAAGTGTACCTCATAGAGAGCTACATGAACCAACCAACCAACAGTCCACCATACAGATTGAGAAGTATCCACTTCCTTAGGAATCAGCGATGTTCTTCAACTTGATTGTTACATGAGATTTCACTAGACACTTAGAGACCTATCTTGACACTGCTTAAGTTAATTCCTGTTACCCCTCGTTGGGCATACCTAGGGAGTGCACAATGCCTTTTAGGAAGGGTTAGTTAACAGGGTGTACAATAGGTTTACTGCTTCCAATTTTCCGTCGCTTAATGACGCATGCTTCTACAGTTATTTAGTGTCCCTCTGTACTGGTTAAGTTTAGCATTCTGTCCAATTCTAGCTGAACCTGGGCCTTACTCAACAATCCGTTCCAGCGCTTTCTGCGTGGAGTTTTTCAATGCATTTAAGCTTCCTTTATCTCATCGAAAGTGATCCCGATTCCTCCTCAACTGCCCCGCGTCCCGCAGGCAAGTCAAGTGAGTCTGAACGCCATAGGTCCTCAGCTCCTTTTGGAGAATGGGGAGAAGGGGTTTTGGCCATGATCAGCACTCACTACGTCGGCCCGAATAATCTGACATCAGATTAGGCGGTTGTGTCATTGAAACGTAATAAATTGAAGTGCTTGACAACATCAATTATTGTTGCCTTCTTAATTAAAAGTCTACATGAGGCTTACTGCGACGAATGTCCTTTAAATGAAGACACACTTAAAATGGCTTTGCGAAATGTCACTCAAAAATCTAGGGAATCAGAAAGATGTCCTGCTGCAGTGATAACATGAAATATCCACACCTCGGTGAGGAACGGAAAGTGATGTCTTAGACGCGAGGTGCTGTCACATAGTTGACCGACGTAGATAATTTTAAGGACTCAAAGGGTCCAGCATCACAAGGCAGGAAAACGCGGATGACCACTGGAGTGATGTGAAAAATAAGTTTGCAACTGGGGCCCGTATCTACATATGTTCGGTAAAAGAGAGAGAAGTCACCGCATATGGCTATCACTTGGCTAACACTTGGAGACGAATGGATGAGCGGGCAGCAATCAAGGCTCCGGTAACAGCGGCCTCAAAAGTAAAGAGAATCCAATTAGAAGCCCAATATCTCGAGAAAAAGAAGCAAGCGCAGAGGGGTGAGAGACGTGACAAACGTCAGTATATCGATTCACTGCCGCAAAATGCTAAAGGTATTATGCACGCAGAACCGCGTAAAACTATGCTGGGTGCCAGGACATTGCGGTATAAAAGGGAATAAACTTGCTGATGAATTGGCAATTCAAGGCAAAGTATACAAAACAGCCAACCAGAGATGGTCAAATATAGCAGGTCACAGCGTATACAAAGCCTTGTGGCCAGAATTCGGCCGGAGAAGAACTAGGGAAATTCTAAATCTGAACCGAATTCAGCTAAGAACAGTAGTAGGAATCTTGTCCGAGTACTGCCTTCTGGGAAGCACGTCAAGAGACTGGGCCTTATAGACACGGATGTATGTAGATACTGTAACGACAGTATGGCTGTGCGTCGAAGAGGACATCACACATATACTGTGTGAGTGCCAGGGAATAGCTCGAAATCGTAGGAAATACCTAGTTAACTACTTTTTCAGTACCCTAGAAGAGGTAGAGGTCTTATTAACCAAAGCAGGCTACTTAGATTCTGGAGGGAAATCAAGTGTTTCAGGGAAAGTGTTAAGATTTTCATTTGCTTTTTATGGAGGTTCCCCAGTGATCGCGATGGGCCCATTTTGGTGCCGAGTGTCTTATGAGGTTTTTTCATAGCCCTATCTAACCTAGCTTCTTAAGTTAAGCTTGACTGTCGCTTCTTCCTATCCGCCTCTTTTTCACAATAAAATCTTCTCCACTATGAAACCAGCATCCAGCTGCATTTCCGACTCAGAGCATGGTATTCCGACTCAGAGTCTGACTTAAGTCATTGCAGCGCCAAGAGAAGGTCGACTGTGCAGATGTGCCTCACTTGGACGTTCAGTGTCATTTCATGAAAAGCCACGTTCATTAGACTCTGGTGGTACTACATTAGGTTAAGTTAGGCACACGGGTGCTCGAGTTAACATGAGGCTGACAACGGGTCACTTAGACTAACAATGAGTCCATTGTGCCCACTAGTAGATCCTTGAGAACTTAAATTTCATTAACGCCGTACTGAATCACCCAGATAAACATTTGTATGTACATATGTCCTTATGTAGGAATCTCAGGAGTTTGTTCAGCTTAATGGTTCTTAAATCTCCCAGCTCCGTAGGGAAGTAGCTCCCAAGAGTGTCCTTCCTTTTGGTGGCCAATGCTGGACAATCACATAGCAAGTGGCGAATGGATTGTATCCCCTCTTCGTCCCTGTTCCCCAGTTCCTACAAAAGTCGTTGTAAGGTAGTTGTAGCGGTGCTGCATGATTCCTTCATCACGACGCCGACAGTTGGTTGAGGTCCCCTTCCACCTGCGTGCGCCACCTGAGTCGCGGTCTTCCTTTACTGCGCCGTCCCTCGGGAATGGATTCGAAAATTTTCCGGGCTGGAGCATTTGTGTACATGCGCTCTACATGACCCAGCCACCTCAGTCGCTAGACCTTCACTCTTCTGGCCAAGTCGATGTCGCTGAACAGCCCATACAGTTCGCTGTTGTATCTCCTCCTCCATTCACCGTCTATGCAAACGGGACCAAAAATCACCCGAAGAATTTTCCTCTCGAAGCAGCCAAGAGCGACCTCATCCGGTTTTGACAGGGTCCCTGCGCCATAGAGCAGGACAGGGATGATTAAGGTTTTGTATAGGGTCACCTTAGTTGCTCGAGAGAGGGCTTTGCTGTTCAATTGCCTTCTTAGCCCAAAGAAGGAGCGATTGGCAAGAGTTATTCTTCGTTTAATCTCAGCGCTGATGTCGTTTTCTGTGCCCATAGCGGAGCCTAGGTAGATAAAGTCCCTAACTACCTCGAAGTTATATCTGTCTATAGTGACGTTCTGTCCGAGACGTCGATGTTGGTTGTCCTTCCTTGTTGACAGCACATACTTAGTCTTGCCCTCATTAACCGCTAAACCCATCTTTGCCGCTTCCTCCTCAATACTTACGAAAGCTCCACTGACATATCGTCGGCGTATGCGAGTAATTGGACGGACTTTTGAAAGATTGTGCCTCTGGTGTTGGCGCGTGAATTTTGCACAATTCATTCAAGAACGATGTTAAAGAAGTCGCATGACAGCGCGTCGCCTTGTCTAAATCCTTTTTTGCGAGGCGCTTAGATGTGACCCTGAACTGGCTAGTTCATCTGCCTTTACGTTACCTGGTATATCCATGTGGCCCGGTACCCAACAGAGAGTCACGTTGTTGGCCACTGAGATATTATCGAGTCTTTTTATGCACATTTTTATGAGCTTGGACCTCACCGATATTGACAGTAACACTTGTTACTGACTGTCGACATATGTAGATTCTGATTGTTTTTCCAGAGATCTCTACATTCCTCGTGCAAGTTCTGCGAATAAAAAAACCGCCTTTCATTAGACAAAGAAGGCTTTCCATGTGCAGTCCGTAATAAAAATATTGAGGGGGGGAGTCTTTAGCAGTCCCGAATGCACCCAAGAGAAGTCTTTCTTTGGAGTAAAGCAAAAGAAGCATTGACGTGCTTACGAGAAAGTCTATTCCACCAAACAACTGATGCATATGCGAGGATTGGTTTTAAATTTCTCCAAAGGATCCCTTTCTGCCTTTGTCTAAGGCACTATTACACTGCGAGAAAGCCGACAGCGCTTTAGTAATTTTCGATCAAAGGCATTTGCTATCCAAAATAACTTTCAGATATTTAGCTTCATTGGGGATTTGAATGGTGTCACCTTCAGTTAGATCAGTATGCTTCCTGTTTCTCGTAAAGAAACCTTCAAAAGTAAATTCTCAACCAGTGGCGTTTTGACAAAGCGTTAGTTCGTATCGATAATTATGTGTACAAGGACAATGAAAGTCATGGGATCAGCACGGACTAGGCATACAATTTTATGCACCACATCACATCACTGTATTTGAACATATTCTGACATCAGTCCTGACTTATGTACCTATTCACACAATTTAGCTTCTGACCGTAGAACCTTCAAATCACATTCACACATGAATCAAAAACACTTTCAACATAAATTTGTCATGTCATAAACGCTTAATTTTATTCTAAATCAATGTCCGACACCTAAATACTCGAGTTCGAGTTCATACTCAGGCGTGTCATGAATACTGTAACTGCTCTTACATCCGTACATCAAGTTTATTTTGGCCACATCTGCTAACGAGAATCCAGAACGCTGCCCCATCAATTCGGCCTGCTTGCTAGCTCTCTACAATGTAAAATCCATGAGTCCCCGTTTACAGAAAAATATGCTAAAGTAACCTACCTTTGCCTCAATTGTCGGTTTTCCATTCTTCGAAAACGATCGTGTCGAATAATGCATCACACTACCGTAGTCATATGCGATTCCCATTCCATGTGCAGTTTTCTTAGAGGATTTCTCAAAATTTGCCATCATATTCTCCTTGATATTGGCGGTAAGGACATTGATGTAATTGTCCCTTTCATAACGATTCTGCTCATGAATGAAACCCAATACGTGCATCAGTTCATGCAGTGCGGTTCCGCGCTTTAACAAACACGTCGGGCTCTGGAAATTAACCTCCTGCTTGCCACCGACCCTCCCCACAGCTGACCAGCAGCCTGTATTCCCATTCACTATGGATACGTAATCCTTCTCGTTTGTACGTGGTTGAAATCGAACACATGTCCTCGTATGATACTCCTCGAATGCCCATGCAATGACAGCCAATTCCTTGGAACTGAATTTACCAGCAATCACATATGGAACCACACCGTTCGGCCAGCGAGAGCTCTTTGCCACCAAACCATTCCTCCCTTCCACCCGGAATGGCAAAAGGATATCTCCCTCGAAGTATGCACCCAACTCTTCGGGGTTTTGACCTGACTCCGACTTGTACTCAGACACAAGCTTTCCGGTTGTTTTGCTATCTGGCTCAATAAATGCATTATCTCCGAAGGTACTGAAGTCGATAAATGTGTTATCCTCTGAGTTAACTTCATTGTCCACCGGATCCTTGATGGAAAAGCAGTACGATAATGAAATCACCGCCAGGAATAGGAAGAACGGTCTTGGATTTGTCGATGTACTCATTTTCTGTGCGATTTACTTGGCGAATTCCGAACAATTCTGTTGAGAGCTACGGCCGACCCGCGATTTATATTCGACTGTTGATGGTATGCACTCTTGGGTGGTGGAGTGTAGATTAACTGTGTGTGGATAGAAATTATATGGCCAACTTGCCATATATAAAGTATCTCCGTCAAAAATTAGAAATTTTAATAAATGTATCCCAAAGCTATCCGAGCGTTTTGTGATGTTATCACGCCACGAATGGGTAATGAGTGAAGTTTTTCTTTAACACGAGAATAAATTGGAACGTACTATCTTAAGTTTATTTAAATGTTTACTTTATATTCGTTTAAAAGTTACACAAAAGGTCAGTCATCTTAGATAACCTAGAATTTAAAGCAAATAGACACACATGTTCGTGTGGAAAGCCTTCAAAAATCATGCTTTTGGATTAGGCCTTGATGTTGAACTAAATCGGAGGCTTGACGAAGTTTTGAATACGAATTGGCTTGCATCTGCTATGCAGGTGAACAAGTCATGCATTGTGAGTCATTTCTTATTGTTGCACCAAGGTCTATTGATTCAGCGTGTTCTCATAGGAAAATTTTACTTATTTGCAATTGTGCTCTAGGAAGGCCGAGTCCTTCACAAGATCAGGGGCAAGGTCAAAGGGCGTTTGTATAACACGAGACCATTTTCACCGTCTATAAGGACTGTCTTATTTTTGAAAAACTTAGGAAGCAAAATTCAGCATCGTTCGCATATTTTTTCCCCGAATTTGTCGCAGTTAGTCAGAAAAGCGTGGTTGCCGTAGATTAGTAGTTAGTGTGGATGATTCAGGTCCGAGTATCAGAACATATGAGTTAAGAAAATCAGAACTAGTGACTTCCACATTCCACAGTTGGGAGCAGCACCACTGCAACTCCGTGACAGCTTCAAGTACCTGCGCATAATATTGGACAGGAAACAGCCGTGGAAAAAATAACTACTAACGCCAAAAAACCGTATTGGATATGCAGGAGGGACATCGGGGAGACATGGGGTCTCAAACCGAAACAGATCCACTGGATATACATACGAATGGATAACTAAACCCGTCATCTTCAATGACAAACAAAAAGTATGCAAGAGATTTGCTTACAAAGTGCAACACATGGCTTGCTTGAGTATTACAGAAGCACAATCCTCAATATCAACCGCGTCCATGGATGCGATTTGAGGCATTCAACTAGTGCGCCTGGAAGCGAAGAAAATTGTCGGTCTTCCAACGCCAAGGCCCAGAGCTCCTGACCATTTCAACGAAGGCGCACACACAGGGCACCTAAAAATCACTAAAATTATACGAGAAATGACACCACTTATCGATCGTTGAAAAATCCTATACGTTCACCATCAATTTCAAAACCATTTTCCATAGAAGAGAATCTTGGACGAAGGAAAGCACGACAAGCAAGTCAAATGGATTAGCGGTGTCCAAGATGGCTCTAACATATCAGGAGAATCAGAGGCTGGCTAGAACGATTTGTACCGGTCTCTTTGCAAATTTGAAAGTAACACAAATACTCGCAGAAGACACTATGTAGCAACGAGAGGCAAGTCGACATCTGACCGGATAGCAAAGCAGCAATCTGCACATTTCAGGCTCCATGATGAAACCTCCACTACTTAGGGAACGCAAAGTAAAATTGAATTTACTTGCGAGCCGCAATAGAGTCCGTCTCACATGGGTACCAGAACATGAAAGTGTACTGCGTAATGAAAAGGCAGACAACCTGTCAAGAGAACTGAATCCCGAGCAGACAATAGGGGTCCCTCTGACAACTATATATTAAAACGATAGTCAGTGCAAATACGACAGGAGATCAATAACTAGTGGATGAATCTATGTATGTAGATACGCGCTAAGACGCCAGATTTGAAGTAAGGGAACTGACTAACACCACATCAAAAGGAGCATTAAACTCAACCAGAACGCAGATAAGATTAATGGTTGGACTTATAAAAGGACACAACAATATCAACAAATATCCGTTCAGACTCGGACTAGTTGAAACAACAATCTGTGCCAGCCGTGAAGAGGAGGTGGAACACTTCATATGGAACACTTCATCTGCCACTGTTCAGCAATAGCGAGGCTAAGACTGAAGATACTGTGATCCTCAACGATCCCGGGTCTAACACATCTGAATAAGAAAGGAATCGGGGACATATTGGACTCCTGTAGACGAACAGGACGTGTAGAGGTTTTTTTCAATCCTGCAGACTTGGTTACTTTTTTTTATAATTCGCGCGCGCCAAAGGAGGTATGAATACCCTTATGCTGATTTTTCAGGGCACGGGCGTTTGAAAGAAGGGACAGAGGAGACATCGGTGCACGTTGGCTTTAAATGCTTGAAGGTTGTAATGATGTGGAAACACAGAGCCTGGGAGATCATTCCACATACGTGTCGTTCGGCTTATGAACGAATCCCTATATTTGACAGTACGTCCGAAGTTGGGTGTGAGGGTGAACTGATGTGCATTCGTAGCGTGACGCGTATTGCGGGTGAAATTTTGAAGAGGAGGAATGCAAGTGGCTAATTTGCTGGAACATTTTTTGTGGAATAAGCGACATAATAGGGAAAGACAAGAGACATTTCGGCGATGTTTTAGTGAGTCTAGAGAGCTCACAATGTCTCACCTATCAGTGTTATCGCGCGATTCTGGACCCTATCTAGAATGTGCAAAACGGTCTTGGGTGCACCAGACCAGATGTGGGCGTACGAATATGAAAAACTGAGGGTATACTATCTAGAATGTGCAAAACGGTCTTGGGTGCACCAGACCAGATGTGGGCGTTATATTCCATCTTTGGGCGGATGAATGACTTGTATATTGAGGCCAGATCAGACGGGGTAAGATATTTCTTACACCGCTTAAGGAATCCTAGACATTTTGCAGCATTTTTGGCGACCCCGAATACGTGATCGTTCCAACGAAGATGCTTGTTAATACTCATACCGCGAATGGCAAGTCTTTCGGTTTCTGCGATGCAAGTACCATTCATGGGTCATGGTTTCGCTTGAGAGACAGAAGACAGCACTGCGCTTTGGATGCATTAAATTCTACTCTGTTAGTTGAGCTCCATATCATTATGCTGTCAAGGTCGGAATTAAATGAGTTTAACAAACGTTGCCGGTCCTCATCTACGACCGAAGAGCAGGGACGTGAATTAGGGAACGAATATGAAAAACTGAGGGTACTGTCATCAGCGAAGGATTAGAGGTTGCAGACAAGAGATCATTTATAAAAATGTGAAACAGAGTCGGAGACAAAACTGAGCCCTGAGCCCAGACTTGAAGCCATCCAAGACAACTTGTATTGAACGCCCCGAAAGGTAATTTCCAATCCATTGAAGAAGAGACTCATCGATGTTGCCAAACTCTGTCAAATGCCTTTGAAATATCAAGCGCAACTATCTTTGTTTCACCGAAGTGATGGAGAGATTGGTTCCACTTCTCGGTGAGATATGCCATCAAATCACCTGTGGACCTGCTGTTACGAAAACCATACTGCCGGTCATTGAGAAGTTTTCATGAATCAAGATATTTCATAAGCTGACGATTTAACAGCGTTTTCATGACCTTGGAAAGAAGGGACGTAAGTGCAATGGGTCGGCAATTGGTCGGAGAGGAAGATTTGCCTTTTTAGGGACAGACTCGACAATGCAGTTTTCCATCTTCTCGAGAAGAGTCCAGAAGATTAAGACAGACAGGAAAGCTGACGCAGAGGTTTTGCCAGCGAAGAAGAACACCTTTTCAGAACCATAGGAGGGATACTATCTGGACCAGCGGATTTGTGCATGTTGAGACCTTCGAGAACTCCTGCAACTGTGCGAGTGCGAAAGTGCACTTGTCCCATAGAGAATTCGACTCTCTCAACCGCAGGGACAGACAAAACACTATCTTGCAGTGTAGAGTTGACTGCAAATTGTGCAGCGAGCAGATTGGCCTTGTCTAAGGAGCTGACAGTTGGCATGTCATTGTCCTCGAATACAACTCATATTTGTAGGCAGGAGCTCCCGCAACTTGTTTGAGTTTATTACATTGCGTCCAGCATCGGCATGTAGATTACAACCATATCCCTTCGCTGGAGCATCGTTAGAGAGTTGAGTGCTTATCGGTCCTGTACCGATATTTCCACCACAATTGTTCAGATGAAATCTATAGCTATGTCCCGCCTGTCCGTCAATTTAATCGTACTACACAAGCGGCCTTTCCGCACACCCGTATCTTTTAAAACCGTTCTTAAGCCTCTCAAAATCTATGTTGAATGAGTTGCCCTCCTCTTTCCATCAAATTATTACTTGAAAAGATTTAAGGTCAACGCGCATAGTCACCTAACTCAATTCCCCTCTAATTTCTAACTTCCCTGCATCGTTTCCTTTCACTCCATCACTGTGTTTGCAACTTTAAAGGACTTTAGTCCTAAGTAAGTGATAAAGCTTATTTTTTAGAACACAGCTTCCTTTTATACTCCCCATGATCCCAATACCCTCTCAACGCACAATTTCCCATCACACTTCTATTCCTAACAATTCGAGAGATAAGGGGAACACAACGGGCCCATTGGAGGCCTAAGTGGATAGCACAGCTCTGAGACCAACCAGAACATATAAAAAAAATTCATTGCAGACTTAATCTGAAAAATGTTGAAGAAACTTCCTAATTTCGTCTTTCAGATACGGCACCCAATTATAGGTCTCATCCTGGCGAAAATCGTAAATGAAAACGTATGAAGGCGTTCAAGAATCCTTTGCTTATTGGGTGCTTTGCTAAGGTCACATGGAACACCATTAAATATGAACAGAAGGTTGAAACACGCGGTCGCTTCCGACCGCTTCCGCGAAAATTATTTAGTCATCACTTGTAAAACGTGTTGTGAGGTACTCATAGTACTGGAACAACTTCCTTAATTGTGGATGAAGTAAATTTACCATGTGGTAAATCCAAGTAAGGTTCCACTACTCAAGCAAATACATAGGTACTGTCAAAGCACTTAATTTTCCGAGACACCATCTGTCGTGGTCCCCTGAGAAGTAGAGAAACATTATGTGTCCTGATGAAGGTAAAATTGATATTTATGGTGGCAAAGGATCTCGGAAGAATATAAGACGGCTACCTTAAACCGCAAAACGCATAAAACATGGTCGATTTAGTACCATGACCTGGGGAAGCTTTTCCTACTACAATGTTGGTTCAATACATTGTACTAAAATTAAAAGGTCTTCCATTTTAAATTTAGCGGCATTTTTGAGCTTTCAAACATAAAACTATCATTCCTTCACAGCTGTCAAAGCAACAACTATCAGTTCAAGAATATACATAGAACCATAGACACGTGAGCAATGCAAAGAAATTGTGAAAATTCACTTCGAAAATGGTAAAAATATGCCGGATACATTTCGTAAAATTCGTACTTTTTTCGGTCGCTATGAAGTAGCTTATCGCCCAGCTATTGTGAATGTGATCAATAAATCTGAGACCACCGGCCACGTTAAGCCAAGTCAGTCGAAAACATTGAGGCAGTGACTGAAAGTGTGGCTGAAAATCCATTTTTTTTATCGGGCTAAGAAACACTCCACTGTAGCACTCAGATGCAACCGGTCCATTGTATTACCAGGAAGCAAGACCCAGTATTACACATTTTTTTTACTTTTGCAAAAAGCTGAGAAGGCACTTCAGTGGTCAAGACCTTACAGTATCTGTACACACCACATCAGCACCGAAGATCTGCTGTCTGATCCAAGCAAAGGCTGGACAATAACAAAGTCACAAGCATAGTAGACAGTGGTGTCTCTTTAGCCCAGCACACTAAAGCGCAAGGTCAGTAAAAACTTTCAATGCGAATGATACTGAAAGTTACCTTGTCGGAGGCGGTGAATTGTTTTGATAGTGAAACCTATGATATAAGTATCAAATCAAGCAGAACGTCTAGAGCAGAGCCAGGCGTAATCGGAAAAGCTCCCGTCCAGTTGAGACGGACTGTTCTTTGAAGTTTAGTGAAGACAGTCACATAATTACGCGAGAGCCCCCTTTAGCAAACAACGGATGCATAAACAAGAAAAAGGTCTTATCATAGCCGTATACATATGTAGATCCAGAGAAACTTTTTCCTTGATAACCCCATGTCATGTCAAAAGGGCCCTTTCACTGCCAGGAGACTGAGAGTCCAAATCCATTTTTGTTCATTAAGATACGTTTGCAGCAATTAGGCACATCGCAAACCAGCTTACACCGCATTTTGCAAAGAGATCTTGGAACAAATGCTTTCAAAGTTCAGCTAACCCAAGAATTTAAGTCAGGAGACCATGAAATATCGTGGGGTCTCTGATTGGATATTAGAAATACATTCTGGTGATGCTGATTTTTTCGAAAAAATGGACGACGAGGCCTATTTCAATGATCAGTGATTTTTTTTTATTTTTTTTTTTTTGGCCTGAGAGACATTAATTTGCCGCATAGATCTTGCGACTTAACGTTGCTAGACGTCTTTATTTGGGAATGCTTTAAGGTTAAGTCTACGCCAATGATTTAAAAGCGATTCAAAATGGAAGTTCTTAAGGACCCTTTCTATTGAATCAGGACTCTGCCATCATGCTATACGCCGAGTTCGAAGTGCCACTAAAATAGTTCTGTCAACAGATCAATGACCCAAAGCACACCAGCAAAACACGTTTACAGTGATTTTGAGACAACAGGATTGATGTCATATTGAAAATCTATAGTCTGACATTAAAAAAGGACTAAACTAAGCAAATCTGGTTTTCTGAGTTGAAAGGATGTCCCAGTAAAGCGTCGTATTTAGGTTATTAAACTTAAAACTTCATCGAAAATGTTGTGTATTTTATTATTTATGAAAAATAATATCCATTAAATGGGCGCCTCTAGACCTACTGCAGCAGTCGATCCCTTCTAGGTCATTTTCGATGACTTTTTCGTAAATTTCAGGTGGTATTTCGGCTCCAACGTCTCGGGTTTACTATCGTGGACTCGTGGAAAAGACATTCACCGTAACCCCCAAAAAGAAATTCAACAGTGTTATATCGCATGAAATAATTCGACCTGCCAACTTTACACATAAAACATCCAAAATTGCACCCGATGTTTAGTAAGTGTTACTGGAGCCACATGTCTTTTACCAGAAATACTCGGTTAACATGAGCTTCTAGTGTTCACCATTCTTCATCATCTTCAAAAAAGTAAGACCCAATGATGCCGCCTGACTACGATGCGTACCAAGCAGACACTTTTTGAACACGTTATGGTGTCTCGTAAATCGCACGAGGATATTACTCGCCATATGCAGCGATTTTGCTCCTGCTGCTCTAAAACCCATTCTGTATAAATTCTTCATTGTCGTCAGTTCTTATGTTAACAGAATTTTATATGAAAGTAGGTGCATGTCCTGGGTCAAAATGCGCCAAAGGTATCCATACGACAAGCTCAGAAGCTGCGAACTCCGTCACTTACAGTAGCTAAACGGACGCCATGATTTCGCACAGGCCTACCTTATCTGCAATGTTTCTAGTTACTTAACATTTTTTCATTACGTCACGAATTAGTCGCTTGCGTAAATTTCGATACACAGGTTGTACAGAATTGTTATTTATGTAGAACAATTCCACAACTTTAACGAATTAAAGCAGTGCAGTGGTTAAACGATCCATTTCGTAAATTTGTTGTTGCAAGCTAACATTAGACACTTTGGAAAGAGGTGCTCATTGACAGCTGCTTGATCTATAGTGCTACCAATATAGGAAGCTCGAATTGGATGACCTTTTACTATCGGCCAGAATTTGAACTGATCTATCCAAATGGATGCTTCCACCGACCGTTATTGATTCAACCAGTAGATTTAGTGAGTCATTTGAATGCCGTGCCGGCTGCAAAAATTATAAATAAAGGGTGTCCCATAATTCACGCAAAATGTAATTTTGATAGAAAATATAGATTTATAATTAGAAAGCTTAGATTTTTTATTATTCATAGAGTACTAGCTGTACCCTGCGCGCGTTGCAATGCCACCAACTAAAATAAATTTAAAGGAAAGACATTACACAAATATTCAATTCATTTTGAGTCATTTTATTGGTTTTGTTCATTTCGAAGAAATTGTGACATTGCAGCGTTTCGTTTCAATTCGATATTTATTGAAGTGCTGTGGGATACACAATATTTCTTGTTTTTCCATCTGGTGCGTAAACGAATAAATCAGAAGGTTTTCCGACGCGTGAGCAGGCCACATAGAGCTGCCCATGTGAGAAGCATGGATTCTCCAAATTTAATCGCAGTCAGATCCTTCACATACACATTCGATGATCTTCGTGAGTTCACTGTAGAGAATGAATAAAATCAGCTCACGGAAACTACGAAAATTCAATTCGATTGAATTATTTACAATTTATTCACAATGAAATGCACAAAACTATTCGAAAAACGACAATATTGTCTGTTCCATGTGAGCCGGACATGAATTTCACAATTTACATAAATTCTTATGTCACCCACAACTCGAAACGTCATCATTCGTTCGCTGTTTTCGTTTCAATTCAAATCAGCATGAACTGTCACGGCAATATATGAAATTAATTGGAATGACAGTGGCGCCATCTGTCGAACACTGGTCGTACCAACTCAGAAACCATCGCGGGCTCATGCACAACAACTTTGCTAAAGATCATCACATGATCAAATGCATAGTTTACGATTCTATAAAGGACATACAGACAAACATTCATTTTTATATATATAGATACAGATTGGGGTTATGTATGGGATAAATGGCCGCCACGGCTTTGCTGGCAAGTACGTACTCTTTTGTTGAAATTTTCTTTGACCGTTTCGCATAAATGTGGCTGAATTTCATTAATACACCTCCCAATTTCCTCTATCAAGGCGTTGGTGGTCGTGGGCTTGTTTGCATAGACCTTTGACTTCAAACGACCCCAAAGAAAAAATTCGAATGGCGTTAAATCGCAAGATCTGGACGGCCAATTCTGATCGCAAAAACGGCCGATTACACGATTAGGAAATGACTCATGCAGTAATTGAATTGTTTCTCTGGCTGTATGGCATGTGGCACCGTCTTGTCGAAACCACATGTTGGTCACATCCATATCTTGTAATTTAGGCACTAAAAACTGTCACGATAACGAACACTATTAATTGTTACTGCCTGACTAGCCGCATTTTCGAAGAAGAATGGTTCTATAATCCGCACCAAACAGTCACCCGTTGTGGATGCATTTGTTTCTCAACAATTACTCGTGGGTTTTCTGAACCCCAAATGTGACAATATTGACAATTAACAAAGCCATCAAGATGAAAATGAGCTTCATCACTAAAAATGATTTTGTTCGAAAAAATCAGCGTCCACTTGTTGTTGTTCCAGAATCCATTCAACGAACTCTCTTCGCGCTGCCTGGTCAGTAGTCTTCAGTTCTTGAGTCAATTGAACTTTGTAAGCATGAGCTTCTCGAAATGCCCAATTCTCGACTACGGTGCCGAATTGATGTTCCTGGACTGTCAGCAATACTCCCGCGAACTGCTTCGATGTTTTCTGTTGAACGACTTGTGACAGGACACCCAGAGTGTTTAAGAACACTAATTGATAAAAAGCTGACTTGAATTATTATCACAGTTGGTAAGCCCTGTTACCCATAGTTGGGCATTGGGTGTCTACAACGCCTGTTCACCATCTTGTTCAGAGTTCTTCATCAGAACAGCTCTCTCCATGTCTTGCCACATTTGCTTAGGGCGACTCGCTCTTTTGCCAGACTGAGCGAGTGGATTCCATTGCATATGGCATATAACAGAATTGCCTTAGGGCGGTGAAATAGGGCGGCGACTCACTGCCACTTCCTTCGCAGCATGGTGAAGTCCATGGGCTCCTGACTTGTTCCTATATGGAGCTGCTGATTAGTACTTTCCAAGTACTACTCCTACATACAAGTAAAAAGACTAAGTATCACTTTCCTAGACATTGGGTAGCCTACCGATGGCAGACCTTGCTTTCTCAATTCTCATCAAGTTTGGTGCGTTCGTTAGTCTAGACGATGCTTCCTTCTCTTCTTCTTCTTCTTCTTCCTTTTTTGTTCGGCGAGGTTATTATCAGGATTATAGGGATCATAACCCTCCCACTTTACTGCATCCCTACTGGTCCGCCTGTCACTTCATCACTGAGGCCGATCAAATGCTGCTGTTTTTGCATTTAGGTGATCCAGGAGTTTTTTGGCCTACCTCTCTTCCGCGCTTCTGTAGGAATGTTGATTGACATTGCCCTTTTGACAGGGTTCGTAGGGACCCTCCTTTGAACATGGCAATACCAACTGAGCCGATCGTGCTGCAATTTTTTCGAGATGGGTTCTTTGACGTGAGGGCTTCCTCGGATCTTCGAAGTTCTAGTGCTCGAAGACGATGCTTCCTAGGTAAAGAAATCCATCAACTTTCTCGATACACTGTCGAGCAATGTTAAGTTAAGTAAATGTCGACATGGTATTCCAAAGCATGTGATGGCGGTCCTAGTGCATACGCCGGATTGTATCAGCGTATGACCCGATTACCCAAAGGAGCAGGAGCTTGGAGTATCTGGAAAACAGTCTTGGATCTCTAACCATCTGAGTGAGATTGTAACTGATGATTGATTGTTTTCCTGCTCCTAGTGTTGTATTCAAATATTCAATCAACTTGTTAGACGTTCAACCCACCGAATACAATAATTTTCTGCTATGGCAGGTCCCTGACAATTGCAGCGTATATATATCCACATATTTCCAGAAACAAGCCCATCTTCTTTCGGAAAATATTCAGACATCTATACGGTGAAAGGCTTGGACTTATTGATAAGCTGCTCGTGTTTCGTTAACACATTTGTACGATAGGTCCAATACCATACCAAGGAGATGGTTAATGTCACAACAGACTTTTAGTATCTAACTGACAGAAAAGAGACATCTTGGATCTGTAAAGTCGAACCAAGATGTCGATGTATAGAGCTATTCCTCGCAAGATCTTTAATCCAATCCAGCACATGGAGGAGGAGCTTTAGCAACAAGTAAACCTCGTCGTATGAACACGAATGGTTATCTTTGGACATTTTTTCAAACCAAAAAAAACTAACTTCTTTCAAACTCAAGAGAAAAGTTTGAATTTTCAGAAATCTTCCATCAACGTTTCGCCCCTCAGATTCGAGGAACTCACCACATGTATCAACAAATCTTTTGTCAGTCAAAGTGTGTTATCTCATGTAGATACCAAAGAACACAAAGGTTAAACTACATTGCAGTACAATACCTTGACCTACTTCACTGTCTCTGATAACAATTACATCAGAGAAGAATAACAACAGAAACACGTTCAGTGTTGTCAAACAGAGAACACCCACAAACACACGGGCGAATTCATCTCTCTTTATGAATTGTAAGCAACAAAATAATTAACCATGGGCATAAATTCAAAACAGTGCACCCTCCTTTGAGTGCACGTACACTTCCTAATTATCTTATCGCAGTAATTATACCTTGGGCAGAGTAGCCTTAATGAGTGTGCTATGGTTGGTTAGTGTGTGGTGACATTACATTGGTCGAGAGGGTGTTGCAGGCAAACAAGCAGCAGCGACGGTATTGAGGGATTGAATTACTGCAACACAAGTCGCACATGTGGGCAAACAAATTCCTCATGCGTGGGAATACCGAAGGTAATGGGCACATAATGCATTAATAATTTTTCTAGTTGTAATTAAAATATTTATTCAATTTGAAATTTAATACGAATACAGTAGGTGTTACAAGAAGAGGCATACAGCCTACTAAAATTGAATGAATGCAACTGATATCAATTTTTAGCCTTTTGTCTTACTTTTAGGAACCATTTAGAGTCTGTCATAGGTTAGGTTAGGTTGAAGTGACGCCAGCTAGGAGTCGCTAGCACACTTAGACCAATGGTAGGTCCATTGTGATACCACGTGGATCATGGGAGAAAGTTTCTCTCTACCTACTCGTTAAAACCATTTTGAGCTTCTTATAAAGCGTAGGAGGCTCTTAATGTCAATATTCATCAGGTCGTCTATATCGTTATAATAGGGAGCTCCTAAGTGGAGTTTCCTTCTACGGGAGAGAGCTGGGCAGAAACAAAGAAGGTGAGGAATAGTTTCCTGCTCTTCTTCATCCATGCAGCTACTACAAAAGTCGTTCGCGAAGGGGCCCAGCCTTGTAGCGCGCTTGCCTATTAGACAGTGTCTAGTGATGACACCTATTGTGGTGCCGATATGCGGTCTTTTGAGAGAAATCAAATTCTTAGAGCGTTTCAGATCCAGCTTTGGCCAAATCTGTTTTGTCGCTAGATATGTTGAACCACTTGTCCACCTAAGATTTGCACTCTCGATAGCATCCAGCTTAAGTTTAAGTTTGCGAGTAGCGATTGGAATACCTAAGGTGCCATTGTCCGGCAAGATGGGTATAGCTGTTCCAATTTTGGCGAGTTCATCGGCCTTACAATTCCCTGAAATGTCTCTTTGTCCGGCACCCAACACAGGTGAATATTGAAGTGCTCAGCCATCTCCATAAGAGACGAACGGCAGTCTAGAGCTACTAAAGAATTTATAGAGGTCAATTCCAAGAACTTGATTGCTGCCTGGCTGTCTAAAAAAATGCGGATATACCTAGCAGATATCAAGTTTTTTTTAAGTCAAGATAGGGCTTCTTTGATCGCCATTATTTCCGCCTGGAACACGCTACAATGATTTGGAAGACGGAAAGAGAGCTTAAGGTTAAGCCTATCAGAGAAAACACCTGCACCAACTCCGTCTTTGGTTTAGAGTCTGTCATAATAACCCTGGATTAGAATTCAGCGACCTCGAAGAGTCTCTGCCAAAGACAGAGTAGCCTTCCATCCTAGAGCACGCCGCTTCGCGTTGTTAAGACCAAGCGATCTGGCATCCGCAATAGCTTGGTCTTTAAAGGGGAGATTCGGCCTTCCGGGTCATCTCGAGCCGGGGGACCGTTGTTGTTAATTCGATTGAAGTAGCCAAGCCAATGTAAGGTTTGGACACATCTTGGTGCAGCTCGTGGAGTTCTCGGTTGTATTTTCTCCTCCATTCGTCCTGCTCCTGCAAAAGACCAAAAAGTCGACGAGGAAAGCACCCAACACTTGCTCTGCTATCGTGCTTTGTTGAAGACAGTGCTTTCTGCAATCTCACCTCCCTTACGCTCTGCTCCACGGTTAGGTTGAAGAAATTAAACCAGACCGTATCTGCTTGCTGCAATTCGGTGCACGTTTGGAGCTACCTCCAAACTACAGACTGTATAGCGTACTCTCCAGCGTTACTCAGAGCTGGATTAACTTTGGCATGATCCCGAATTTGGCCATTGCCCTGTAGAGTTTCAAATGAGAAAAAATTCTTATGCGGCCTTAAAGTCACTGAATAAACTGGCAACTCCAACGAGTTGGTCTTTTGCAGGATTTGCTTCAATGTGAAGATTTGGTGCATTGTCGATCTGCTGGGGTGCGAGTCAGACCGATCAGTGTGTTACAGAAAGGCTTAAAACGATCATATTTATGTTGGATTGGATCTTATTTGCAACACTAAGCATTACACAGGAACACTTTTCTTGCAGGTGGTACATATGGAGCTCATATTTCAGTCATGAGGCATACCTTCGTCTAGCCTACTTGATTCATGATCACCTCCGCATTTGAATAGCTCCCGTCGTAAGTCGCAGAACCTGTGGCATTTTAATCACCACTGTGTTGGCGTTAGTAGAATTTGAAAACACAGCCGAGTGTCTCCGAGAGATAACGACCAAAGTCGGAGCTTATCCTGCTGAATGCGTGCATATGCATGTATCGCATCGATCAGCACATGGTCACTTTTGTTTTTCGGGATAGATCGCTTTGTGAAAGATAGGTTCTGTGGATT
Source organism: Blera fallax (assembly GCA_946965025.1). Lineage (NCBI taxonomy): Eukaryota > Metazoa > Arthropoda > Insecta > Diptera > Syrphidae > Blera > Blera fallax. The sequence goes on from OX337244.1 coordinate 100,292,117, forward strand.
CGTAGCCTTGGGAACCTTGTGCCATTTATCACCGCATTACGAGCTGCTACAAAGTCGATTAGTCGAAGCCGTTGTCTATTGTCGTGTCGTAGAGGCTGAAGGTTTTAGCATTGAACTCTTCGGGCACGATTTTGGCATAGTAGTTCAGAGAGGTTCCTTATTGACCATCCAGGAGGTCATCAAATATCTCCCTGACAAGGTCCTCAACCTCGTAAGTAGGAGCGTGCACGCATCAATTATCGACATAAAATCAATAACTTTCGACCTGACCCGGTTTTCAACTATGAATCCACATCCTAACACATGCAACTTTTTTTAGCAGCTGTAATAGATGTCTCACTCTTGTCGCTTCTGTATACTTGATCCTATCCATCGTATCTCCTGAACCGCAGTAATGACTGTTCCTCACTACAAGAGGACAGTTTCAAGCTTTTGAGGCCAGATCTATTGAATGAATAAACCTCGAACGAAGGACAGAATCGGGCTCCATGACCGAAAAACTCTTTTATGAACATACATACATATTCTCTTGGTTCCAGTAGACTTTAAAAAAATTAAATTTGTTTAGTATTTTCGATTTATGTACATTTCAATGCTGCTTCCAATTTTATGGAGCTATCCCTAAAGATGAATTTTTTTTAATTTGAAAAAGAACGATGCCTTTCACTCGTAAAATATCTGTCAAAAGACATATCTTCAAATTTTGACTTTTGATTCACCAAGCACGTTCGGAAAAACTACGGTATTCGTGAAAGTAAAGATAAAGGTAGCCTTGGAGTGCCTTATGCTTAGCATTTGAAAACTCCCTATTAACTTACCAATCGGTCTTCTGCGAAAGGGGTCTTATATGACAGAAGTCTATGTAGGAAAATGCTTGACAGGTAAAGATAACCCGCGTTTCAATGCTTCATAAATTAGATTTTTCGAGTAAAATGAGTCTAGGGCACACACTTCTCGTCAACATAGATGACTGTTCCCTCTGAAAATAAAATAGAAAACATAGTGTCGTTAAGAAAAGTTTGGGGTGTTTGTAGCCCAAAAAATGAAGTAAATGTCAGTTTTTGACAAAAGTTGTGCAGTTTCTTAGCCGTATATGTATGTCCATAGTTTAGAAAGGCACTATCCCACCATCCGATGAAAGGTTTGGGAGAACTACGAGGAAGAATTTTTTCAATGCATTGAAAATAAGTTACATATGTGTAGAACTATCCCTAGTATCCGGTCTAATAACAGAAGGTTTTTTGTTTTCATTTGGTTTAGTTGCGGCCACAACGAAAGTGAGATACCACAGTCCTTCCTGTTTATAGCGTCCTTATTATAGCGTCTATCTTAGAACACAATTTACCAATCGGTGGTAGTATGAAAATGTCGACTTAACTGATGTTCAACCCCATCCTTGCCAAAGCATGTGCCTTTCCGTTACGTCCTTCTATATTGCTATTTCCGGGAACTCAGCAAAGCTTGATCGAGTGGTGCCTGATGGTGACGTGACGGGACTTTTTAACCGACTTTGATTTCATTGCATTGGATTGAGTGGATCGATTTTAAGGCTGCTTGACTGTCAACGAAAATAGTTATATTCGATATACTGATGAAGGTGATTGACTTCTTTGCATTTTGTAGCTTTTTCTATAGCCTGGATTTCAAATTGGAATACACTGCACGCTTCTCAAGAAATTGTGTTTCTGCAGTGCATCCGAGTAAAACTGAAAACTGATTGATAATACTAAATATCTAAAGAGAACTCTGTTCTACCGTTGCTCTAAAAATGCTAATCTTACTTCTTCAAAGGTAAAAGCTTCACTTTCTCTGACAAATCAAAATAATTGCGTCTCATTTTGGATGAGAAGAAATTAAACTGAACCGTGCAGCTAGTGCAGCCGTTCGCCTTGAAGGAAACTTACAGTGGTCTAGAACATCTCGCCCGAAAACACAGACCACATCTTTCCGCATCTAAATATGCATAAAAACTTCAAAGTCAGCATCCCTACCAGATCATTTTGGGAGTAAGATGTAACTTTAAATTCGTTTCTACACCGACGGATCAAAACCAACGACGGGGTTGGTGGAGGCGTTTTCTCTGATAGCCTTAATCTTAACCGGCAGGGATATTCCGGGGAATTGTAAGACTGACGAACTCGCCAGATATGAAACAGCTATACTAATCCTTCCAGAAAAGGGTACATTGGGTATACCGATCGCTACCTACGAGCTCTATTGCTAAGCTAATTGTTATCAAGAGAACAAATCTTAGATGGACAAGTGGTATAACATGTGCAGCCACAAAGCTGGATCTCCGCTGATTCCTCTCAACAGATTACTTATTGGCGCCTACATATTAAGTACTCGTACAAGTGTGTTGGCAATAGCTGGCAGGGGCTTTAACCTAACCTACCCTAATCTATACAAGAAAAAGAGTGGGTGCAATGTGGTGATCTGATTCGCTTTATCTCAACGACTTTTCTTACATATAACACACGCGTAAGAGATTTGGTATTTGTGTACTAGACAAAATGGGATATTCAACGGCAAAGTTATGAGTTCTAGTACTTACGACGGTATCTCCCCATTTTAATGTTCCCTTATAAACCGCACATATTTATCGAAATCATATTTATCTGTGTTTCTCCCCCACGCATATAATCCTCCCACTCTCCTGAAACCACAGAAAAAAAAAATATATAAACTCCGAGCAAATTAAATCCAAGAGCCAAAAAAATAAGAAAACAACTTCCATCTTGGCACTTTTATCGCCACAACATCGCACACAGCACAACACTATCTATCCTCGTATCTGCTATAACTCCTAAGTAACAATTGTCCTTTTTTTTGTATCTTTTCAGCGTAATAAACTTTTTCTACCCACAAGCAAGAAAATGGGCACTGGTCACTGCTTCTGGGCCGTATTTTATTTTGCCTGCCTATGTAGTGCGTCCCTGTAAGTATCTACGAATCCGATTAAATCTTGCTTTCAGCAATTTAACTTTTTTTTTTGTGTTCTCTTATAAGTTGTTTTTTATGTTCTAGTGTAGAGTTTTTGTGTGGAAAGTTATTTAAAAAAAAAAAAAAAGATTTGTATCCCAAGGTGTTGAACCCTCGTCGGGATACAGACAATTCATTATGTTTCCGTTTCATTTCAATTGTTAAGAAAACGCATAAAACCACCCATCGTTGTGGATTAAGGGCGACCCGACCAACAACTTCATCTTAACACAGCGCGCACTTGAAATGCACTGCAAAAAAAAATGTATTTTCAAAAATCATTGCACAAAGTTGAGAGTTCAAAAAAATGCCTCACAAAATGATAAATCAAAATCAAAATCAAAAACAAAAAAAAAGTTCTCGGTACAATTGAATTTTTGTTGTTATATGCTCATTTTGTTTATCAGTTAAAAATAAACAATGGCTACGCCTTGCTTCTAATCGATTGAATAACTAGATTGTCGGGTAGGGAGATATTCGGGCGCCCATTCGGTGCATCCCAGCACTGAGGCCAGGTCGGATATCACTTAAACGGCAAATAATTTATTCATCGATTAAGTAAGGACCCACCAGCACACCACTATCACAACCACTATACCACCCCACAAAATACCACAACTTCCACTGCTTCTCTCTACCACAATCGAAATCGAAATTCAATTTTCGAACCAATCATGAATTCAAAAAAAATTTCAATTCCATTAAATCACGTATTTCACGTTTCCACCATTTCAGAGCAAATAATGCAAAAATAAATTTCCGAGAAAAAGAGAAAAAAGTTTTGGATCAAATTTTAGGTGCTGGAAAATATGATGCCCGAATTCGACCATCCGGAATTAATGGAACAGGTAAAGATATTACGTACTACTACTACTACTACTCCTTCTACTACTATAATTGAAATTAAAAAAAAAATATATATATGTACATATATATTTTCCTCATTTCGCCGCCATTCGCCATCATTCGCCGAGTGGTGATGTGAAAACAATTGAAAAATAAAAATAAAAAAAAAGATATACGGGTACTCGTATCGAGATCAAACATTTACACATAATATTTCTCTAGATACTTTTAGTATATAGTGATATTTTATTATTTTTTTCGTTTGAGGGTTAGGTTTATTGTTAAATGGGTAGAGATACTGAATCATAATTCATCGATGTTATGTTATAAGTGCGGTCGAAAACGGGTGTTTTTGAGTAAACGCCAACCAATGGGCTTGGAAATATTATGTTTTTCTTTGTTTTTTTTTTATTTTACGTATACAATTAGTTAAATAATGTGGAATAGTAAGGTGTATAAGGCTGAATAGTTATATAAGGGACCTTAGGTCTTTTTTTCGTTTTATTTATAAGAGAAGATTTTTATTTGGTTCTTTTCAAAAACTTGGATGAACATTTCAGGAAAATGGTTTATTTGGCATAATTCTGGCGTCTATTCGTTAAAGATGTGTCAAATTTAATGCCATCAGATTGCAGATTGAGTACTGTTTGAAGGTCAGCCTTCAGACCTTCGAAAATTCCGCGAACGCTCTTCTATTTGTCGCAGAAGCTTTTCTGTGAGTAACTTGGTTGCTTGATCAGGCTATACTTGAAAATTGCCTAATTCACTTCACTCTACCCCGCCTTAGTATTTCTTCATAGAATTGGTTCAGGCTTAATGGTTCATTCAATCTGTCTCTGTCCTTCAGCATTTATCTAATTAAGTCTGCTCTCCGGTTTTGGTTTCGAGGTTGCTCCTCAGCGTTGTTCTATTCCTGAGGAATCTTGGACATGTTCGCACGCTCGATGTAGTCAATACACCGGGGCAAAAAGCGCTATTGTCGCGTCTATATGTAATATATATGTACAAGCGGTAACAGCTGTGTGCGGTCAGGAACTGTGTAGTGTAAAAATTTCTTTCGATCCTTGCCTAGATGCGCCGGATAAGTCCGTGTGCCAATCTGCCTTCGTTAAAGGTATTGCAGGGTTCCTGCCACTTTTCTAACTCAAGACTTCTTTCACAGCAACGTATGTCTTTTTCCACTAGTACAGCTGTTGTTCATTTACTGGTAATTTGACCGGATCAACACTGACCACGACATGAGTTGCTTTATTTGTTTTGGTGGCACGTACATAGCACGCTCTCAAAGTGCATATTCCCTGGGCTTTAAAGATTTTTTTTATTATAGGACCTAATCATGGTAGGTAGTCTTACCCCATACCGGTGAAGCGTAGATAAATATGAACGTGATCACTCTGGCTAGTAGTAGTCTGTGACTATATCTTTGTCCTCCAGTGCTTGTAATGCTGCACGCTAGAATGCCGCATGTATTTGATGGATTCTTGCTTACGTGCGCTAGGTATTCCTTAAGCGATAATATCACGTCTCAGACCACTTCCATTTATTTCATATACGCTTTTATATGCTTAAACCCCCAACAGAATATGTGGCTATTTCTAATTTTCTTCTGCTGGTTATAAGGACCGCCTCCGTTTTGTGTTCAGCCAGCGTCAGTCCAACCGAAATGAGCCACTGCTAGAGAATTCTTACGATAGGGTTGCCAAGCTGTTCCGCCTCGTCCACCAATTTGGCAGTATCTATACCTATAATTACGATATCAACTGCAAGGCCACTATTTTTCATTCTTTTCGTATATATAGTCTTAGAACTCCATAGTACATGATATTCCACAACAATAGCCCCAACACCAATGCGCTGTGGAACTCCTCCGGTCAAATTGCACTCCTTTAGTCCGTCTTCAGTGTTACATAGGAGAGAATTCGGTATCGGAAGTAGTCCATCATTATTCTGACGAACTAGGTCAGTACCTACATATTTCTCAGTGATTGAAGTATGTGGTTCTAGTTAGCACTGTTGGCTGACTTCCTGCCGGCAAGAGTGATGATTATTTGAGTCCCTCTTCATATTTTTCCATCTATATCCTTATTATGCTGCTTCCGGACGCCTTCCGGAATCCGTAGAGATGACCTAAAAGACCCCCATTCTAATACTTTCTCGGCTATATCCAGCATGCATAGCGTCTGATATACATATGTAATAATGGCTCGCCCGGTGGTTTATTGTTTCCTTTAGGAATCGGCACGGGTTGCTGTCAATTTCAGTGATCTAGGAAAACTTATTCTTTAAAACATCACTCATACAGGTCGGTCAATATTTCTACGCGAGCTTTGAATGCTGTTTTCAGGACTCTGTTAGGAATCTGGTGAGATCCAGGTGCTTTTTCATTACCAAATTATAAGGAGTAGGCTTTTTCTTTGGGTTTGATCCACTTCGTTGCACATAGACTACCCTTACTTTCCCTTATGCCTTTTTTGAACTCCTTGCGTACAGTCACAGAGTACGTACACCCTTCTTATTTACTGCGCAGATTTTGGAACTTCCCATTCCGCCAGTAGATCTGTGGGCGATGGCTGTTGACTCTTTTTCTTATCGATTGAGGAATAGAACCCTGGGAAGCTGTTACTTCAAAGCTATTAAAGATTTGTCGGCTGCCACATTATCGAATCTTTTCAGATTTCCAGAAGATGTTATGGTGGCTGGAGACGCTAATTTAGAGCAACGAATAAATGGATAGGAAACCCAATCCCAGAAATCTGCGATTACTCCCTCAATTGGGCACCACAATGTGTCTACAAGGACCTTAGTGTGATGAGGTCGAGTTTGTCTCTTAGACATTAACCCGGCCTTACCTAACCTTACCTAAATTACTTAATTGTATGCCACTACAGTTTGGGGTAAATCTGGACCTCAACTAACAAGCATCTCCAATTAGCCCAGTCTAAGGATATCTTCATCCGCCCAAGTTTCTATGTCAGAAAGGAGGACTGGAATGATGAGGGTCTTCTATGAGTCTCCTTAATTGTTTAGGACAGAGCCCTAATACTCAATTGCCTTCTTAACTGGATCACTTAGCCAAGACAAATAAGCTCCATGTTGCCACAATCGAAAGCTCCTCAAAATTAATGAACAGCAAGTGAAGTTGCGATCGATATTCAACATACAGCTCAATGGCTCAATGATATCAGCAGACTTTTAATATGGTTGACAAAGAAGGATCCAGAGTAGAAATCTGTGATGTTCCTCTATATATTGATAGTTTGAACTTGCCTCTGATTCCGCATTTGCTAGCCTACTACTCCATTAAATTTTACAACTTTTGGGCCTACTCATAAACTGTTAAAGGCTCCAGCAGTGCCAGGAAAAGCTTTTTTTGGCGTCGGAGGGTGGGAATCTTTTAAAGGTGAAATCGAGCCCATACAGTGTAGGATTTTTCCCACTAAGCCCACCTTCCATTCTATACCCGATTCCCCCGGCACTATCGTCAAGTATTACATCGCGAAGGCGGACCTAAGCCTTAGGTATTCGGCACATTCATGTTAGCAGCCTGCTGAGCTGCGTTTCGTTGTCGCTCCTTCGCTGCTACATCATAATGGTGTCGCTAATTGCCTCCCATATTCCGTGATGTTTCGATGTCACAACATATGCCGCAGATCAACGCAGTCCCATTGTGATACCCATAAGGTGCATGTGTCTGCGCCTTAATGATTCCTTAACCTTGTAATGAACTAACGAACTATCCAGCTGATTCGATGTAGTTTATAATGCCCTGGAATTATCCTCCTATGTCCTGAAGGAAGTATCACGCGAGAAATTTGTGTCATAAATGCGTGACACCTAGTTAATGGGTGGTGTGAATAAAAACTAAGGGAACACTCCGAGTGAACACTCATGAGTGAAGTGTTTTCGTTGAAGGGAACACTCAATTTGGTGTGAATAAAAAATTTCCTCTTAGTAGGTTCTTCCACTCAAGTTGAAGTTTGAAAACTAAACTGGAGAGCTGTCACATTGATTTGTCAACATTCTTATAATTTAATCAACAAAAGTTAGTGCATAAAGAAATATAAATTTGCAGTAATGTTTTTAAACATACAAATACAAATTCTTGGCGCAACAGACCGTATGTGGTCCAGGGCCTAGCTTCTCGCGACCATTCGTGTTGTGCGTGTTATATTTTTCACACAAATGGAAGGGACCTACAGTTTAGAGCCATATCCGAAAGGCAAATTGAGAAGCTTTCTCTTGACAATTATTACTCTCGGACGTTTGTCAGACATCCGCGAGAGGTGGGACCGTGAAAAACTTGTTGGTGTTCTCTGGGATTCGAACCTCGAACCTCACGCTCAGCGATCCAACGCACTAACCACTTGAGCCACGGCGCCCACGTTTTTAAACATACAAACGCGAAAAACAAAAGTTTATAATTCACGGCGTTTCGGGGACACAGGGGATAATTTCAAGAGCCTGTATAGATTCGAGTTTCATAACATGGAATGGTTAAGCACTCAGTTCCTTTCCGATATTGCTGAAGAAACCCGTGGTGGTGCCATACCAAGAGTTGAGAAGATGAAAATATTTCTACGATACATTGGTGACCCGGGATTCCAAGTTGGAGTTGGTGAGGACATTGGGATTCATAGATCCACTGTATCGAAAATAGTTTGGCAAGTGTGTTGTGCTATATGTGCAAAAGCTAATCTATGGATCAAATTTCCGTCATCGATCGAGGAATTGACAGAAGCAAAGCAAGAATGGCAAGCTAAGTATTGTTTTCCTAGTGCAATTGGCGCACTAGATTGTACTCATATTGAGATTGTAAAGCCTCATTCACATGGTGATGAGTACCTCAATCGAAAGGGTTTTTTTTCACTGAATGTGCAGGCCACTTGCAATGCTAAGGAATGCTTTACAAGTGATTTAAAGTATATAAAATTGTATATAACCATAATAATTGTACATTGATTGTCAATGTAAAAGTATATATGTATACCTGGTATTTTATTCAAAACTGGATTATTTTTATAGTCCATCAAATCCAGCAGCTGCTTCTCATGGGGTTTTAAAATTATGGGAAGATTGCCCGTTTTTTTCTTATCCCCTTTGGATTTGACGCGTGCCTTCATATTCTCGATTTTTTTTCGAATTTGCGAGGTGTTCAAATTAACGCCATGGAATTTTTTAATTTTTTCCTCTACAGCTTCCAACGCAACTTGCTTTTTAATTTTCATGTCTGGAGTTTGGCTTTTTTCCAGCAAGCAAGGATGAAATTGTAAAATTTTTATAAAATCTTCTTCGTCCATTCCAAATCTCTGTTTTTTTGAAGGTTTTTCAATTATTCCGTCAAGATATTCTTCTTCCGAAACGTTATTTTCCATTTTTTGATCTCTTGAAGTTACCTCCAATGCACACTCAACTTCTTTAAGTGTTCACTCGATAAATTCCATCTTTATTCACACCAAAATGGAGGGAACACTCAACTGTCAAAATATGTGAGTGGAGGGTTTTCGTTAAACTTAACGAAACATACTTTTATTCACACCAGATGGAGTGTTCCCTTCAAAATGCTGAGGGAACACTCACACTCAATTTTTATTCACACCACCCAATGACGGATAAAATGGTTTGTGTCCTCGCTTGAGCCTTGTCTCTAAATGCTCGACATAGATCGTCTTTCGTTAGTCGTATTATTTCATTTGATACCGCAGACTATTATGTCCCATTATGATAAAAAAGCATTTCCTATCTTTTGCATAAGCCTGCCGGTGCTCCTTTCGTCAAAGTAATGCCAAATTCTTCTCGTGGTTGCACAAGTATCTACGGCGAACCATACCATCTGCTGCTTGCCTCTTTTATGACCCTGCTTCGAGCCAGGTGCAAGGTGAGATTAATATTGAAGATTCTATTTGATTTGGTCTAGATTCCGAACCCCTTCTCTCCAATTCGTCGGGCTTCTTATTGGTATGTCTTCATGTCCAGAGACTCAACAGAACGTAACTTTGTACTGTGTTAAAAGAACCATTAACTAACTCTTCTCGACTTCACAAGCTTGGATTCAATTTCAATGGCAGAAATCGCTTTTATTGCCACCTGGCTGTGGATAGAAAGATAATACCTTCTTGGGTTATTGGCCTCAACCCAGTCTCACGAGCAGCAATTGTCACTGCTAAGATGTCCGCTTGGAAAACATTGCTGTGACTCGGGAGGCGGATTGATTTTCTAGTCTAGACCTACATCTACCTTCGATCCTATGTAGGCAGAGATGGATTTTATGTTAGAGAAAGGTCTGGTATGTGCTTGAGAAAGGTCTAATGAAATCTCGGTGTCATGTAGTCTGTAGTAGCTACATTACGAAGATACTTGTATTTCTTAAGATCCCCGATTGACTTACTCTTTGGGAACTAATTGCTTCTGAAACTTTTACAAGCGAAAGTAGGTTGAGGATAGCCTTCAGTTCCGCTGTGGCTGCATATCAGTCTCTGCTTTTTTGTTATAGACCTTAAATTGGTCAGTATAATTTTTAACGATGGCTCATATATCTACGATAAGGTCGGTAGAGATGTTTTCTCTGATAAGCTTAATCTTAACCTATCATTGTAGCATGGAAATAATGGCAATTAGACTTCCTTTTCTTCCTTAAGGAAAAGAAAGACATAATATCTGTTAGGGATATCCGCATCATTCGGATAGTCAACCTGCAATCAAATCCTTGAAATCGGTCTGCCTAAATGATCTAAGTGATCTCATAAATAAGAGGCCTCTTACGCTTTATCAGAAGCTTGAATTGGTTTAAAGAGTAGGCAGGGAAATGTCCCCATACCCCAGGTGGTATCACAATGGAGCGATATTTGGTCTAAGTTTGTTGTAGAAAGATGGCAACTACTTCAATCAAACCTAACCTAGTCCTCATTTCTTGGACCAGGTATGCATCTTCAGAGCCCATTCCTTCAGTTCACTAAGAGGCGGAATGTGTTTGCCCATAGGCATCAGTAAATCGTCACCTGCATATGCTACGGTTTTACCGCCGTTGTAGGTGCTTACGGGCCCCAACCACAATGATCAAGAGAAGCTAGGTCCTGAACTACAGTTTCCTGTAAAGCAGTTTGCTTTTGCAAGATCGAATCCCTGTGAAGAGCGCTGCTAGAGTGGATTCTGACAAGCTTCTCTAATATTTTTATCGCCTCAATGAGTTTGTCAAAAATCCAAAATTTCTTGGAATGTGCATCCAAGTTAACCAAAAAGGTGAGAATTTAAATTTCATATTTTTTAAATGGCTGCCTTGTGGTCTCACATTTGAAACGATTTACAAGATATTTAACATATGTTAGGACATTTCTCTAAGGTACATTATAAATCCAAGGTTTCAATGTGACACTCAAGACAATTTTTTTTATTTTTTTTTTCTGTAAATATATAACTTGTGTATAGTGTAAGATAAAAACTTTTTTCTCGCATTTAAATCCATCTACTTTTATATAAGCATATAAATATAAAATTTACTTTTTCTTAACCATCAATTCGAACGATTCAAAGTTTTTTTTTTTTAAAAAAAAAGGAAATTGAAAAAAAATATTACAAAAAAAAACTCAAACTATTTTGTTTGTTGCAAACTTATATTGTTGTTCCACATTTAAATTTTGTACTATATTCTAACATAACGTATACCAAACAGATGGCCCTGCAATAGTCAGAATCAATCTTTTCGTTCGAAGTATTATGACGATTAGTGACATTAAAATGGTAAGTCCCTGGAATTTTTGAATTGCGCATTGCAAAGCAATCATCAAAAAAAAAAACCCAAAAATCCAAACCAAAATTATCTGCTAAACTCGTTCTAAAAAAAAAAAAAAAAAAAAACTTAGTGCCTTAAATTTAATTTAAACCAAAAATATATATAAATTCTTAAATATTATTTAAAAAAAGAAAACCGTATATATGCAATTAAATTTATACTCGCAAATAATATAACTTTGTTTTTACTCCAATTTACTACTATAACCTAGAATGCAATTGAAAATTCTACTAAAAACTAAATTGTATTACAATGCAACTTTAATTAATATCCCTGAATATATACATATACTGTTATAGTTGTCATTTTACATGCATCAATAAACTCCAAATCCAACAAACAAAAATAGAAAACTGGTACAATCGGATAAAATTCATTTAAAATTCCTGAATAGTTTTTCTCTTGAACAAAATTTAAATTATATTTATAATCGTATACGAAATTGGCTATAAGACTTTTAAGAAGGGGAAAAAATTTAGGAATTTATTTAAAAAGCAAAAATTTGGCTTATTTGAAAAATTGAACTTTTTTCTTTGGTCATTAACATCATTGCAACTCAAATTAAATTGTTATGGTTTGAGAAATGAAAAATTTTTAAAACAAAAAATTTAAATAAATTTAGTTTTTTATTTAGTGAATAAGATTTGGTTAAGAGTTTTTTTGTTTTATTTATACTTTTTCTTATTTGGATTCCCTGCGCAGTGATGATGAATTTTTGTTTTTTTTTTGAGTTTCTTATCCACTTTGCTTTGTTAGATTTAAATTGTTTGGATTTTTAACTCTGATTTAAGTTTTTTTTTTATCTTGGAAATGTTCTTTGATTTCGTTTTGGTTGATGTTATATTTTTTGAATTTCAAGAGAATATTGTATTGCTAAGGTGTTTTATGCAGATTTTCAAATAAATATTTTTTTTTTATTACTAAAGATAGATTAAGCCAAAAAGCATACACCTTTGTGGTTTGAAATTGACGTTTTTGAAATTTGCACTTATGCACATCCTGATGTGGGATTAAATTGGCTGACATTGGCTGAAATTGGAATGTAAATTAACGCGAAGGTATATGGTATCCGTATATAGTTAGAAGACTCTAGTTTGAAGTAAAATCACAGAAAGTTTGCTGATATTTCGCTACTAACATTTATTTTGTATGTGAGTGGGTTTAATTGATATTGAACGTTTGCGTTTGTCATTGAATGAAAATCGATGGGGCTTTTTTTATAAAAATACATCTCATTCCGTAAAATAGTTCTTGAGAACCAAATGTGAAGCTGTGTATTTTTAGTTAACTACTTTTAAGCACAACTGTGTGTTGCGATGGAGGTGAATTTCGATGCACGTTTTAAAAGAAGTTCAAACTAAGGAAACATCAATTACAGCCACCAAGTACAACAGAGAAATGAACGAGTTTTTCCAACTACTGCACCAAAAATAGGAGTTGCTGACTGGTAGTACAATGGACCTAAAGAGTCTTTTTAAATAAATGGCAAAAAATACTTTACAGCAAGGCAACAAATTAATTAACTTAGCGAAAATAGCTGGTGTTCATTTGACTTTGACGGCAGCCATATTGGTTGTAGTCTATACTTACCTACATACTTACTTATGTACCTACTTAAGTGGCGCTACATTTTATGGTAAACCAACAAGGTTCACCAGTTAGTCCAGTTTTTAGTTAACAAACAATTGTGCACTCCAAGTTGGTTGAGATCCCTTTCTACACGCGACCTAATTTGAGGAATTCCTCTACTACGTTGGCTTTAATCGAAGACATTGCGAACTGGAACATTGGTATCCATACGATCTACAACTCCTAGCCATCTCAAACGACCAATCTCGTCGACTAAGTCGATATCCTTTACATTTCGTATAATTAATCGTGGAATCTTCTCTCTGAAAGGTCTTGAATGCAAACGGGACCAAAAATTAGTTTTTCTCTCAAAGCAACCAAGGATATCTTCATCAACCTTCGATAAAGTCTATGTTTCTCCGCCGTAAAGTCAAATTGGAATAATAAGGGTCCTAATGTGGTCTCTTTAGTTGTAAGGGTGCTGTACAAATCAATTGACTTCTTAACCTGAAAAAACAGGCTTGGCAAGAGTTATTTTTCATTTGATTTCTGTTTTGGGCTTCTGTCAAGTGTAAGTCGCTTACTGCCTTGAAGTTATAGCTGTCCTCTGCGACATTATATCTAATTCGTCAATGTTGCGTGTCCCTTCTTTCTGACCGAACAACACTTTTCTTTGAACTTGTTTATCACTTGATCCATTTTATCTGCTTTGGCCTCTATACTGACAAACGCGCCGATGATAATCCGCACAATCCTTCCAATAAGGTCAATAAAGACGATTGGCGTATGCAAGTAATTGCGAGTTTAGAAAGAATGTGCTTCCGATGTTGTCTTGTGAGTTTCGTACAATTTTTTCAAGGATACTTTCGAAAAAGTCACTCGATAGAGTGTTAGCTTAGCTAAATCATTCTTTGACATCAAAAGTCTCGGTGAGATGATTATCGACCTTAATGATGATAAACTAACGGTCGAGTTTGTGATGTCTGTCAAAACTAGACTTGGCGCTGTAGCGATTTGGACATCCTAAGTTCTTTTCAGAATATATCGGTGTGTATAAATTTGGTCGATTGTGGACATATAACTGCATTGATAGGAGCAGACCAGGTTGTTGACTAAATGATTCAACTGTTCACACGATCTTATACTCGACAGTTGAGCGCCATCAGTTGCACCTAGGTTTGGACATTGCTATCTTCACTTTAGTGTGACCAGATGGACTTAGGTTTTAGCTATGAACACCTAGGCTAATATGTTCTCTCTGCCTGACAGCGAAATTCTAGTCTTCATCGCCGTTAAACAGTCTGTAGAAATAGTTTCTTTAATTTTCTTAGCGCCGGCTGTGACTCTGCGAACATGATTCCTGGAGTGACACCTCTTTATGTCTACGATTAAGCGCTTCTTATGATATTTGCTCCCGCCTTTTCTAGTTGCGAGTAGACGGCAGTAGGACAGTTTACAGGATCACAGGAGGAACTGGTTTGTGGTCAGAATTTCAAACGCCACGCAGTGAAAAGTTATAAACTACTTAGCTAATTTTGGATGAGGACAAACTCTGAAATTCGCAGGTTCACTTCGCGATGGTCTTCCATATTTTAAACGAAAATGCTATTGCTCAGTTCAAATGAGTTATTCGTTGCTAGAAATACCCACCATTCCCGGGTATAAAATTAACAAGTCGTATGGTCTCAAATCATACCATGTTGCTAGCCAAGTCTTATTCGAAGTTCTTGAGATTACACGACCTGAATAATGCCATCTGCCATCCTGCTGGAACTCAACAAATTATTTATCATCGTTCTGTAAACATTAGACTTCCGCCAACTCAAAAATTGCTCCAAATAGTGACGAATGCACCGGCTGCTCTTGGATTACTCCTGGGTTCTCCACACCTCAAATTCGAAAATTTTACTTACTTACGACGCCATTGAGTTGACTGTTGACTGACCTCATCGTGAAGGATAATGATGGAACAATCTAGTTTCCTCATCGTCTGCGCAAATTCTGAAGATATCATTGGATCCAATTTTTAAATTACGGAGCACGGTTTCAATGAAACAGCAGCGGACGATTACACCAATCATTGATTACTATCTGCAGCAAGTTTGCGAAAGCTCATTCGAGAAAATTCGGTTTTTTTTTTCACTACCCTCTCGATCGAACTGCAAAATCTCCACAGAATGGAGATGTCATCCTTACTGCTATTCATCTGACCAACTCGTCTCCTATTTCCTTTCCTTCTACACTTACATATGTACATTTCTGGGAACCCAGCCTAGTTTAACTTTATAGTGCTTAATGGCATTTAATGCTTTTCACAACTGATATCATTAGATTCCAAAGCAGCTTGACTCTTTACAAAAAATTGCAATATCCGAGGGTACGAGATATAGACTTTGCATTGTACTCGATTCTAGATGTGAGAAACTTCATGAGTTGCAGGAGTCTAAAAAATATCCGTGGTTTTATCTGAGTAGAGTTTTGGTACTGCACCTGAATCCATTTTTAAGGTAACAGTGCAGAGATCGAATATTATAATTATTTGACTGACTATCATACCTCCTTGCTAATTAATAAGTGACTATTGTGCCTGCGGAAATTATTCTCGAGCGCTTTATAGTCTGTAGTTCATGTGAGGGCTTCAGAATTGGAGTTTTTTTCCTCCTGTTTTTTAGCGCTTCAAGAAGCGTCTTCTTCCACAAATCAAAGTATCTCATTAGGAGATAATTTTTTTTTGGTTACAGAAACTTGAATGAATAGGTCCAGATGTAAATAGAACAACGGCTAGACCTACTTGCAGTGTGCTCCTTACTGATTTCGATCTTTCAAAAGCCGCTAGCCTGAATATTTTGGTGACTTCATTCACATCTACGAACTATGATGTAAACGTTTTTGAAACCCTTATACATATCGTACCAGCATGTAGTTTCACTAAACAACAAAAAGGCGCTAGGACTTGGCGGCATACCCGCGAACCTTCTACAAGCAGCGTTAATGACATCGGCCGGGCTACTGCTTCCAAATTTTAGAGATAGCTCAGGAGACTGAGCGATTTCCCGGTAAGTGGAAGAATGGAATGATCTCAAAGAAAGAAATATAATGGTGTCCGAAATGTGAATAAGTATCTGCGTAGCTAACATATGTATGTACTACATAATTCTAAAGTGAATAAAGGAACATCACTCGGACATACTCGATTCCGAGCAAGCTGGCTTCCGCCTATCAACACTTTGCGAATCATCATTGAGCAATGTCATTGCGATTACCATTTCACCTGTTGCTCATCGATTTTCCATTCGATTCTGAGAATAGGGAATTTAATAGTTTGCACACCTAGTTTACAGTGGTCCTCCAGTTGCTTCTAGTTGTCAAGACCAAACACTCTGGCATTCCCGATAGCTTCTTGTTACAAGCGGAAATTTGGACTTGGATTTGAAGTACTTGTTGGCAGAAGCGTTATTGTCCGTCCACTCGATATGACCGAGCCAGTTTAGCCGGCGTATGTTGACCTTTTTGAGCTACATCCACGTCTTGGTTCAGTTCGTAGAGTCTACAGTTGCGTCTTATTCTCCATTCACCCTTCTAGCACACAAAACCAAAACTTCTACAAAGAATTCTTCACTCAAAAACGCCCAATATCTGCTCTGATATCCTGCTTATCGTTAAGCACTTAGCGGTGTAAAGCAGAGACCTGGTAGGGTTAGCATTTTTGGAACCATTTATTTCGTTAAACCAAAGTAGCACCAGTTTCCAAGTGTGAGTCTTCGGCGAATCTCCAATAAGGTGTCATTTGGGAAGTTGATATTAACACCGAGGTAGATGAACTCCTTAACTGCCTCGATATTATTGCTAATATCAGTGACATTTTGCCCCAAGCGTTGGACAAATGGTTTTGTTTTTTTTTTACGCGATTGCTTGTCACGAATTGGAATTCATGGATGGGTTCTAGGATTTGCTTTAGTGTTAAGATTTTGTCTATCGTCGAGCTTCCAGGGTGGAAGCCATACTGGTATTTCCCGATTATTGTGTTACAGAAAGGCTTTAGATGTTCATATAGTACGTTGGACACATGTGACACTTACCAGGGATATGTTTCGATAGCTCGTGTAAGGTAAGGGATAGCCCTAGCCAAAGTAAATAGAGATATGGACTTGATATTACAGACATCGGGCATATTTTTGCCTACCAGTACTTAACTGATGGTTTGCTGCATGCGCCCTGTTAAAACTTCATTTGATAGCCTTGTATATCAGCGTATAAATAGCTGCGCCATTATCTTCTCTGCTGGGAGAAGACCCTATTTCGTCGACTGGCATCTTGTCCTATCACTCTCGTCACGCTTTGTCCAATTAGGAACAGCTGGAAGGGCTGGACATCTAAAACTCCTTGTGCATCGGTGGCTAAGTTCCCTTCACAATTTTGAAGAGTCTGCATTCCGGCCTTGTAGCCAGCTGCCAGTTGCTTGTCTTTCCTTTATAATTGCACGATGCTGTTCCTGTCGTGCGACCTTTCGATTTTCAATATAACAAGGTAACGTGAAAGCTTGAGGCCCCGTCGTCCCATATCTTTCACCACTGCAGCCTTAGAACGGCATTTAACTCAATGACAAAGCGCCAACTAAACGTGATATCATTAAAAACCACACCACATATCAAAAGATACGCAAATTTATTATATTTTTTAGCATTGTGGTTACTAATTTAGATCAAATACTATTAGCATGAGAGTTTACTTTACAGCAGCAGACATCTACATATTTCAATTATTATCTAAAACCCCCAAACAAAATAATCTCATCAGCCTGTTGAAGTAACTAACATAAACCCTTTTAAAGCTTCTCACCAAACCAATGCATACAAGTCGACCCGAATATAGTTAATAATATTTATTAAACATTTACTTTTAAACTTATTTTTCTATTCATTTTCTTACATTTTATATTTTTTCTTACATTAAAATATTTATTAGAAAAACTTTTTTAGAAAATTATTTGTAAATTTTTTTTTCTATAATTTAATTCTTTTTCTCTGTAATTTTGTAAAATATTTAACACTTAATGGTATACTTAGAGTGTAAGGGTAAGAAGGTCAACTGCCAACTTTTTGGTTTTTAGATAGGATAGCCACAAGAATTGATTTTAATTTTTGTACTTTTTTTTAATAAATTAAATAAATTGCTGCTGGGTGGTGGGTATTTTTATAAGGATATACAGAAGTATGAGCCAATATTCGAATCTAGTAATCAAAGCCAAGCAACAACTACAACTAACCACATTGAACAACAAACTACAAGAAATTAAAAAAAAAAAAAAAATATTTAAATTCACAAAATTCTGGAATTTTCTTTATTTGAATTTCTCTGTTACACTTTTTCTACGAATACAGATGGCCCAGCTGTCGTCCGCGTCAACATTTTCGTTCGAAGTATATCAAAAATCGATGACGTTACTATGGTAAGTCCGTTGATAGTGTATCAAAACAAGTAAAAAAAAAAACAAAAAATATCGAAAAAATAACGAATAAAAACAAACTTTGAAGAAGAAATGAAAATTCTTATGTCCTTCGAATATATGAATAAAATATATTCAAACCTAAAGAATTCATACATTTATATGTAAAATATATTTGTAAGGAAAGCAACATCTTTGGTGAATGTAACACCCTCGGTTATGTATCTCCTCAACTAACATCCAAATTGTTGTGTCATCGTAATTTTCGAAAAGAGAAATGCATAGAGTTCGTAATTAAGTATTTTGACAAAAGCATTTTCGCATTTGTTTATCTTCTGATGCATTTTGTACACAGTTTTGGAAGAAGGTATTCTTTTATTCTGCTTGGGAATGCTGTAAATATGAAAAATATTTTTGATTTATTTTTTATTTTTGTATTCTTGTAAAAAATCCTTCACTCAGGCCAATTGTAACCTGAAAAGCAACGTTGGAATGCAAAATTATTCTAGTAACTTGTAGAAGACGTCTTTGTGTATACTCGCGAGCTGATAGATGGCACTATTTCAAAATATCTCAGCATGTACTCGTACAGTCTGTTCAGCAAAAAGTTGGTAAGCGCTTTTGAGTTAAACAAAAGGCTTAACTTTATTTTATTTTATTTTGCAATATAGTCTCGATGTGAACCTTCGAAAACTGATGCCAGTCAACTGCAAAAACAGTTCAAGTAAAGAAAAATTGTCCTTGAAAAGTCAAAGTGATAGACTACAGTGTACTCTTTCCTTACGGATACCCCTCATAACTGGCCACCTCTAATAAGCGGACAAATTCTTCGGAACGGTCGGTGTCCGCTCATAAGGGAGTACACTGTATTTTCGAAGGAGGATTTGTTTTAATTTGACATTTCGATCTTTTGGCCCCTTTCTTCCTTTACTTAGGTGGCGCTTGAGTCGCAGGCATCAAGGCATTCCAATTAACCCGACTTTTAGCTAACTGCCTCCTGTTGCACACTAAATTGTTTGAGATCCATTTCTAAAGTGTTATCATTCCGGGGTAGATTCAAAGATCTAGTGTACATTCGCTCTACTTAGCTT
This sequence comes from Blera fallax, assembly GCA_946965025.1. Classification (NCBI taxonomy): domain Eukaryota; kingdom Metazoa; phylum Arthropoda; class Insecta; order Diptera; family Syrphidae; genus Blera; species Blera fallax. Next base: position 100,311,837 of record OX337244.1, read on the forward strand.
TCTCAAACATTTTTTTGACTTGCTCGATGTCACTGAACAGATAGTACAACTTGTCGTTGATTCTTCTTTTCCAAAGCCTACAACTTAAACGAGACGGAATATCTTATGAAGAATTGTTCCACCGAGAATATTTGTGTACGATTGTAATTTTTTAAGCTCCCAAAACGGGGTAAGAATAGACGGCAATATTTCAAAACCTTGAGATCTATAAATTCGCTTTCCTCAACCAGCATAAAAATAATTCTCTGATATGCTTCAACACGGTGGTTTACGTCTACAAATTTGGGAGTGGATAATAATCACTAAATGCCAGGTCGGGACGGTAAGGTGGGTTGGCTAATCCCCGGAAGCCTCATAACTTCATAGCAGCTATGCCACTTTGATCCTTCTAAATCGGTCCATAGTTATGAAGTAAGAGCACAATTAAACAAATATTTGGCACAGCAGACCTTATGTGGTCCAAGGCCTAGTATTGCCATTTATTCCAATGCGAACAGAACTTTTGAATTTCCTTTCTGTCAATGTCAATAATACGCACGCAATTTAGTATAAAAATACATTTCCGCGCGACAAAAAACTCTGACATTTGTATTTGGCAGCTGAAATTGCCCACTATAAAAAAAAATGTTGTGGCTTCGGCTACGAAAACTTCGGAATAACATAAAACGGTGGTGGCGTTCTATTCTAGAACGACATCTCCGTTCCGCAGCCACAATTTGAAACCAGGATACCTTGCGAGTCCCAAATCTTCATGATCATGATCTTCCCAACCGATGGTGCGATCCTAAACTTCTCGGGACTAGGATCAGGACCTCTTAAGCTATTGCATGGACTCCTGCTTTAAGTCAGGGTCATAATAATGAGCCCAAGTTTCACCTTCACTAACAATTTTGTTGATAACTTGTGTTTGATTGTCTTCACACAACGCCGAAAACTGTTAGGAGTTTCCATAGTATTTTTCTTTGATGCGCATATTTTTGATATCCGAAGATAATCGTGTACGATTTTGAAACTCGTTATTTTCGATATTTTAACCCCTTCTGCAATTTCTTTTAATTTGAGTCGAGTTTCTTCCATGAGGGCATATTCGACTTTTAGAGCCATTTCATGTGCTGTGACGTCACTTGATCTTGCAGAGCGGTCATCATTTTCTAATGACTCTCTACATTTTTCAAGTAAGCCGCACCACCTGTAAAACATAGTTTTACACAGGGTAAGAAGTTTCATAAACTGGAGCTTCTAATTCCGAATGTCTACATAAGTTTATTTGCACACTTGAACAAACCATATTTGTACAATGTCAAAATTTTCTTTGCATTTCGAACTTCCATAAAGCATATCAGAAGATCCATGACACACCCAAAAAATGATTCCTTTCCAGTACTTTAAGAAGAGACACTTCTTTCTCCTAGTTGCAGTCTAATCATATTATGTTTGTAGATACTCTACGCATAAAATCTTTTCAGGCCAAGCTCAGCTGTAGTGTAGGATTCTACTTCAACATTTCAATAATCAGCTTTTCTTACCATTTTTTAGTTTCCCATTTTGATCCTCTACCTGGGTCATCATCCACATTTACAGTTTTCTTGCAGCGACCATACCATCTTGTCACGAAATAGCTTGTAATTCTCAGGTTCTGTACTGATTTTGTTGTTCTCCATTTCGGTCCCCTGGAATCGTGCTTTAGAAAAAAGCTGCGAAGCATTTCTTGTATAGGTGTTTCACATTGCTGCCTGCTTAATGACGGCCTTAACGAAACTGAAGTCAAAAGTATCTATCAGGATCGGAAATGAAACCGTTTATACATATGAGATACGTTTGAATTTCTATTTCTTGTGAATGTAATAGCAAGAGTTTAGCGGTTTTTGTTGAACAGACTGTACGAGATCGATTGCGTGCCTTGCCAAGGAGCTCGTAGAAGCAAACTTTGGTAGCATCGTCTTTCTTTTTTGTGGGAGAAGAAGTAAGGCTTCTTAATATGGATTGCCATCAGTCACCAAAACCACTTGTCTAAGTCAACCGATAATAAAACATCCGCACCCACATGATCCTTATTCCTGTAGCAATCTCCGTAATTCACAGCTAAGCATATCTTGCCTCTGCCTCAATAAATTCAAATGCCCTACTGACAGCCTGCTGAGCTCTTTTGAGTTCTTATGTTAATGTCATCTGAGCGACAAGTTTTCTAAACTTGAGATTGATCCACAGATTGATCACAGATAATGGGTTAACTTGCGTACAATAATTTCAAACATTAAGACATAAAGTGGTATGCAAAAATATTTAACCTTTCACTAGCAGACTCGAAGTTCGCTGTCATTTTATCGTTTGTAAGGGTTTTCAACTGTGCAATCTCCATTTCCATGGCTTCTGAGTCCTTTGTATCCGTTTTTTTTTCTATGTGGTACATAAGTTACTCCGACGGCACAATCCCCAAACTGGAGTACCAGAACCTTGTTTGTAAACCCTTGGGCGAGAGGCCAGGATGCACCAGTAGCCCACTTCAGTGCTGTGAGTGTCTCCGTTGGTGTCTTTGAAGACGACAGAATCAGGATGTTAAGTTCCAATGACTCTCTTAGAAAAAAGAAGAAGCTATTAATATTTGTGCTTCGTTTAAAGAATAGTATAAGGACACCAGGGCTCTATAGCTTCTACAATAGGTACCGCAACGACTTCGCGGATTTTTTTACGACCAAACCTAACTAGACTAATAGATCTCTTCTTATCAACATCGTTTTTAGGTCAGCTTGTACTTATGTACATAGATAGCCAGTTAAAGCCTGACTATCTCACTCTTCAATATCCTTTCCTGCTAGAAATTCTAATAAAAAATCTTCGGACGTTTTCTAAATGTGAGATAATATAGAAGGAGGCATGGCTATAGGAACTCTGAACTATCTTAAGACCGGGTTCCGTGAGTTTTAACGACATTTTTCTGTCGATTTTTAGTTAATTAATATTTTATAGTGAGAATTTCAGTATCGTTTCCAGAACTGTTGTTGAAGCTGATCTCATTGATCCCGTCACCTCTAAACAGCCAGTCCATTGAATCTTCGTAAGGTTTGTAAGGTTTCTTTTCGAGCGTTTTTGCCACCATTCAATCAAAGCATAAGTTTTAAATCAAACCGTTTGGTCTTACCATCGCAGTGTTTAGCCTTGGTGGTTTAACTGTTGTGCTTCGTTTGAGGACAATCGAGAACTTTATGTGTGGCGATAGGACTCCACCTTTAGAAGTATCCCTGCTGATGAATCTCATAGGGAAAAACAAGTGTCCAGTCACGGGTTGATACGCTACTAGAAGAAATAGTAAAGGATTAGCTATCAGTGGGTTTCTTTTGGAAATTGTAATTAAAACTACTCCGCACAATATTTTTTAAGGATTATTATTTCGTTAACAAAAGGACACACTCCCATTACTTGTGTGAAATAATTTGATTCAGCAGCCCATTCTGTCAACCCAATCTGCAATTTTATTTGCCAGTTGGTGTGGCACTTTATACTATTCGAGTGGATCCATTTTTCGTCCAAGTGTAAATCTTGTAATTGCGGCCACAAATGTTAATATTTCTGTACAGCACTCCGTTCACAGTAACGTTTTTGCTTGCTTAATTTTAAAAGAAATCACTATCAGTAGGAGATGTAGCTCAGTAGCATAAAAAAACCTTTTTCCACGGTCCCATCTCCGAGAACGATACTCAGCTACTGAGCTCTGCGACGAGTTGAAGTTCTTTGGCCAGCAATTCAGTTCTCCAGTTTTCCAAGCCGCAGAGGCTTGACACTACATATCTGTCGATATTAAGCACGCCATAGTGTTGCCAGCGTTGAAATAACACAGACTTTAAAAAAAATGTCCCACTCTCTCTGCCTAGCTCTCCAAGTATGCAGGGTTTCTACAAATCCTAACAAATCGAATAAGAGCTACAAAAACGAAGTGTAACAAGTTACTAGAATAATTTGCAAATCCCATCGAAACTTATTTACCGAAAGCATTCTACATCGACGTTGAAAAACCCCTCACAAATTTCGCTCTTGACAAAATCATTGCGTCAAAAATACCTCTTCAATGTAATTCAACAGTGACTACGATCAGCGTTACATATCACATGTAAAATTCAAAAACCGCAAACTATATCATATAATAAAACCATTAATATCGAATAAAATGCTATATGCTCGTACATATAATATAAATAAAATAATAATTTTTTTCTGGTTTGAAAATGTGGATGTTTTGACGTATTGAGAGAAAGTAATTTCTTCTAATTATTATTACTATGTCAATATTTATGTTTTAGAAATATTTTGAAAATTTTCATTTTAAATTAAAGCATAAATTTGAAACAAAATTCATAGAATTTTTGTTTAATTTAGTTTAAATTTTCTTTTTGATTAACTTTTCGTTCGAATTCGATTTAACCGCATTTGCATTGAAAACATTTATTTTCTGTTTGTTTCGAAATTGTTCTTCGTTTTTGTTTTTTTGATTTTGCATTTCGAATTTTATGGTCAAAATTTTGGAACAAAAATTGAATTTATTTGATTTTGTATTTTGATTTTATGATTTCCAGTGTATATGTTAAATAGGGCTTTTGTAAAATGTCTTTTTGGATCTCTCAAATTTTTTTGAAAAACAAAAAAATCAATTGTTTCTATCTCTATAATATATAATCTTTGCCAATTAATTTTATGGCATCTCTAGTTTTAATAGTAATAATAAATTAAGTGAAATAAAAGCAATAAGTGTATGTTCATTCCTTTTTTTTAAACTTTAAGAGAAAGAAAATGTGTGTAACAGAAAATACCTATTTGTTTTTTTATTTTATCTTACAAATGATATTATATTGTGTGCTTTAGTCGTAAAAAAAAATCAAATAATCGAAATTTCGATGTTTTTCTACTTTCCTTTTATTTTTAAGAAATATCTTTTCTTTATATAAAAAAATAACAAAGTAATAATTTATATTTTTTTTCTTACTTACTAAGTCTCTTATTAAGAGAATTTATTTTTGAATGTACTATAAACTTAATTACATGCATTCATTTATGATTTGTTTTTATAGTTTAAGTTAAACGATTTCTTTTATTTTATATTCTCTACTTTCTGTATTAAGTTGAGTTTCTTTAATTTTCTTTTTACGTTTTTCGGAAAAGGGAACTTGCAGCAAAAACATTTTGACTAACTTTTAGGTCTGTCTTTGAAGATATTTGGTATATTTATGAGGGCTATTTAAAATAAAATTATAGCAGTCTAGGAATAAAGTAAGACAAAAAATAAATTGTGTGGCATGTATTTGAAAATAATTTAATACAGACTGTGCTTTCTATTAAGAAATAGAGCGAAGAACTATTGCGAAATATTTTATCATCATTTTCTTACCATGCACTTATTATTATTTTAATGAGATCCATGTAGACATTTTTTTTTATTATTTTTTGTAAGAAAAATTATCATTTAATTTTATTTGGTTATTTCACTTTCATTCCATTCACGATTACCATTGGCTTAAGTTAATTGGATTGTTTCTCTTTGGTTTTAGAATCATTCTATAATAATTGGATTTTATATTTAGAATTCAAAATTTGTAGTCAAGCACAGAAAAAAAAGTTGAAAAATAAATTAATTAATCCACTAAATGCGTAAATTTTAAAGAAATGTATGTCCAAGGCAAGCATGAATCAGTCGGTTTTTTAGACTCTTGCGTGAAAATGAAAACTTTATTAAAAATTCAAATGAAACTTTTGTGTTACATATTTAATTTCTTAGCTAATTCCTTAATCTTGCACATATAGTGCCGTTTATTAGGATTGCAATAAATGTATTTGCTAAATCAGGAAAAGTCTTACAGAGGATTCTAAGTGCCCATCGATTTTCAAAAAATTACACGGATAATGGAGCACAGAGAGACACTTTTTAAGCCCGACCAAACTCTAAACAAGAACGTAACTTGTGCAAAAATCTATTTTTTTTTTTCAATTTAAAGGACATTAATATTTGAAAACGATTTCAGGCACATGGCCACTATGGTTGTTCTTGACGAAGAACATTCTGTTCGATCAATTTTGAGGCAGCTTTTAAGCAATAGTGACCGAATATCGTAAATAAGAAGAAATCTGTCAGCATAACTGTATCAACATTAACCAGTGACTTGACGCAGTCCCACAAAAAATAATCGAGAGTTGTCGAATGGCATATCGTAGAGACCAATTGACAAGTTCAAATCGCCGAATTGAAATTTCAATAAGTATTCTACTATTCTCTTGGAACCGCAAGACTTCGAGAGCCATTGCAATAAATTTTGAAGCAAATAGGCAGTGATCATCATGCTGTAATGATCTCCTTCGACTGTAACCCGACCCCTTATTTAATTCTGAAAAACTAAGGCCCGATGATGCCACCAGCATGTAAACCGCACCAACGTGCATTCTTTTGAGTATAATAGGGTCTCTACGCCCATACTCTGCCCGACACATTTACTTAAGAAGCCCGTCTTGCTTAAAATGACCCTCATCAGATCGATGATCATGTGCGCTAACTATGTCGTTTAAAAGTATTGCAAATCGACGACCGATTTTTAAAGTAAATTTGAATAATTTGGTAGCATTGTTCAAGCTTGAGTATATTCATAGTAATTTGGTTGAATATGAATGTCAAAAAGAGTTGAAAGAGTGACAGCTCTATTTGACAGTTATGCCTATCGAAAGTTCTGTAATAGAGGAGAAAAATGGGGGAATATGCTTTGTCAGAGCCGTGATGTTTTACGAGAATACTGTACTATTTCAAAACATCTCTGTTCTGTTTATTCTTCGTTTCTCTTTTTTGTTCATGAGAAATGACAAGAAATCTGAAAGGGTGATCTATGTATGTTGTAAGTATATTTTCTTTCAAAAGTCTTGCGGAAGTATGTACAGTTACGCAGAAAAAAAAAAACAGTTTCAAATAAAAGTAAGTATGGGTGTTCTTAGAAAATACCATGTACATACATACATACATATGTATTATCCCCAAATCCACGCAAATTAATTGTAAAAATTGAAGGATAACGATTAAGCATGGAATAAAGTGTCAGAAAGCTCTTCCTCTTTTGAGATTTTGAATGATATCGTTGCATAATTGCAGGTCGATAATCGTCGATAAGATGTGTTCGTTTAGTGGCGAACACATCTGTAAAAAAAATACAAAAACTTGGTGGTAATTAATTGACCAGCACATTTTATCCACATTTCATAAGACCTGAAAATTTATCTCGCAACAACTCAATTCTTTTACGCACAGTATGACAACTTGCTCCATCCGGCTGGAATCACGCATCAAAATAAATCAATTTTGGCCAAAAGAAATCAGTTATCAACTCCAGTAATGCAAACCATTAACAGTAACCCGATTTCCAGACGCGTTTTTAAAGAAGTACGTCCCAATCACTCCACGAGTCTTAGAGGCCCACCAAACCATAATGCCTGTTAAATGACTGCAAATTCAAAAACGTTGCTTATTTACGTAGCCTCATTGCTGAACCTCACTGTAAATGCAGATGCAGATCTTTCGTGAATAATGTGCTCCATGAAGCTTTTAATTCTAGTGAACGATGATGAATTGATGTGCGTCCGTGTATCTATTTGTACATCCGCCCATCTCTCTGTTACCAACTTTTACCTCCAATACTATCGTCTGAACAAGTACTGATCTCATTCGTGAATACTCGGTAGCCAGTATGTAATATTTTTGCAGACTTCCAGGTTTACAATGTAAAGCATCTAGCATTTCTATTCTATAGTTCACAAGGTATTAGATAGACCTTGTTAGATAGAAGTTGTTCTCAGGTCTGCGCTTACTTTAGTTTAGAGAACCGACTTTCATTACAAATAAATAACAGCCCTTTGTTTCTTGCCTGCCAGGGAATATTCTAGTCACCAAACAGACCTTGTGAGGATTTTGTCACTCAGTATCAGTACAACTGAAACCATAAAATGTATCCTTCGTAACCTGGAAATCTCCATGAAATAAAGTGTGCCGATTCCTATTAGGACCAATAGCAGCAATGAGGAGCAATTTTGGCCTTAGATAGCTCTTGCTATGTTTAATAACAAAGCAGTCTTACCAAAAGAGCTGTTCTCTTTCCATACCTCCATACCATCTGTATGGTTCATCTCTCGGACTACAGTCATGATGGCCAACTGTATTTCATATTTTACATTGGCATCGATACGATCACATCCCGACAAGAATCCGAAACTTTTTCTAGCCTCAAAATTTACGGCGTGCAACTACAGAAGAAAAGCTTCTGCTCTAGAATTCTTCGCTGACTAAAGCATCAAAATAGTCCTTCATCAATGTCAAACTTTTTTTTTCGTATATTGCTCAGCCAATGGAACCCTCCAACCTATATACAAATAGGTCTGTTTGCCCTTTGGTCACTTCTCCGCGCTACGAAAATAATGCCTGGAGGGGTAGCGTCTTCGTTGACATTGATTTTCTGATTTCCACGAGCAGGTTTCACCCATTCTGCTTATGTGGCGTGGATTTATGAACTTTTAATTGACTTAAGTTTCCTCAATGGTCCTTAGCTGTTCCCCATAAAAAGTCCAACGTCGTCAACTCGCAGAAGCTGAATGGCTAACTCACAACAACAAAATGGCTAATAACACGGTTATCTCACTGGTGTTGTGGCACGTTTCGCTATCATGGGTCTCGTTCAAGTCCAAATAAAAAAACTAGCCATCATGCCTATGTAGAACACTCCATTCACGGCAACTTTGTTGCTAGCTTTATTTTCAAAGAAGTAGGGAGTAACATTTCTAGTACTACGTGCGGATTTCCGGAGCTCCAAATCCTGCAGTTTTGCTGGTTGACGTAGCCTCGCAGATGAAACTAGCCTCGTCCCTAAAAAGATATTTCTCCATCAAAATCGACGTCATTCTCCGCTTTCATTTAAAGCCCAAGCAGATGGGGTTATTTCGGTTTATTTTTTGAATGAGTTGAACCTTGTGAACAAATAATCCGAGGTTTTCGTGTATATTCTCCTTACATGAGCTCTGCAACAAGCTCAAGTTCTTGGACACTTTTAGCAAAACTAAATATTCTTCCGTCTATGCGCACCAAAAGGGTATGCAGATAGCTTTTGTTGTCCACAAGCATGTCGGTTGTAAAACCGTTCCTTATAAATTTTCTTACACTAGCATATTCTTACTGATTTAAGATGGTGCTACAGTCCGGGGTGAACCTGCGCTTCAGGCAACAAGCGTCTTCAGCTCGAACTTTTTCTAGCTCCAGGTTCGCACGCTTAGTTGGTCACCTTCCACTTGTGTGTACCATCTGAGTCGTGATCTTCCTCTACTGCGCAATCCCAAAGATTTTCCGGGCCGGAGCATTGGTGTCCATACGCTCTGCATGACCCAGCCACATCAGACTTTCACACATCAGACTTTCACTCTTCCGACCAGTCGATGTCACTGTACAGTTCGTAGAGTCCATCTTGTATTGCGTGTTCCACTCACCGGGACCGAAAATCATCCCAGCAATTTCCTCTCAAAACAACCATCCACTTGACAAAGTCAAATCCTCTGCGCCATAGAACAGGACTGAAATGTTTGTGGTTTTGTAAAGGGTCACTTCGTTGTTTGAGAGAGTGGTTTGGTACTCAATTGCCTTCTTAGGCCAAAGACACAGCGGTTGGTAAGAGTTATTTTTCATTTGATCTCAACACTGGTGTTGTTCTTTCTATAAATAGCTGAGCTTCGGTAGACAAAGTCCCTGACTATCTCAAAATTATGTCTGTCTACAGTGACGTTCTGTCAGAGATATCGGTGTTTCTTTTCGTGAATTTTTTTTTTTTTTTTCAACTCCAGTTCGCAACACAGTTCTCACTTTGAAAGTGATTTTTCAATTTACCCAGAATTGTTTAAGAATAATACCATCTATTGACTATCGGCTATGCCTGACACTGCATATCTGTCAATATTTCAAGCGCACTTCATAAGGAAACCAACAGATGGCTCACCCTTTATAAGTTGCTGCCGCACGGCGAAATTATTTGCTGAGGCAATATTAGCCCCACGATTTTTTTTAGTTAAGTAAATCATCTTTTGAAGTAGGGGCCTACGCTACTTACTACAGGACTTTCAGTATTTACTTAGCACAGGCTCTCACCATCAACCCTGAAATGTACAGCGGTTTCAACTAAAGTAAATTTACCTTCTATCCGTACAACGTTCTTCGAAAAATATATGCGTGTAATTGAAATCGGCACAAAAATTTCACATCTACTGTTCACGGATTTAAGCCCAGCTTACTACGTTCGAGATCTTTCAAAAACGACTTAAGCTTGTGTACGACTTTGAACTACATTTCTAATGAACAACATTTATTCACTTAGTAGATTGTTAATTTATTCGGACACTAAATAATACTTTACAATCAAGTGTGTTTGACAGATTATTCATCCAGGAATTTACCGCATACTACATATTTTTTAAGACCTAAATTAAGGATAAAACAAATCATTATTCATAGAAGGCTAGAGGTACATACATGTATAAATAGAAGGCACTCAAATCGACCAACACGCCGCTGCATATAGTTAAGGACTTCTACAAAGTAATCCTGCGAAAAAAAAATAAAGAAAATACCAAACGATAATCATATAACAAGTGGGCATTGCATAGAATTAAGATATTTAAGGTATTTGCAAAATTTAAGGCGTATCATAATCAGGAAGGATTTTTATTTTTATTTCAAAATATATGTTGTATACCAAGACAGTACACACATACACAACACTCCACTTCACTCTGTTTTCTATTTTGCTCTAAGGTCAACTAAAAGAAAAAAAAAAAAAAATCAATGAAGGGATAAAGTCAACCAACTTTTTTTTAAAAACTATCAGCAAATTCAAATAAACAAAAAAATTCACTAAATAAAATTATACCATAAACATTTTAGAGAATTTGCCTACCTATGTCTCAGTCAACATGTTCCTACGGTCAATCTCTAAAATCGACGATTACAAAATGGTGAGTGAGTTTCTCAGAAGTAGAAAAAAAAACAATCAAAGTACAGCACAAAATACAAAACACCTACAAAATATTAAATCTACTATCTGTGTTTATACAAAAAAAAAAAAGAGAAAAAAAAAAAACAAAATTATTCGTTTAAGTGTTTTTTTATTTAATTTTTTAGTTTAATTTTATGTTTAATTTAATTCCTAAATGTAAACGTTGAAATGACACTTTGTCTGATATTTATACAAATAATTTTGCTATAAATATCTGTATATGGAAACTAAATATATATACTACATTATATACATGTCATTTATTATATAATAAGATTGTGTAAAATAAAATTGAGCTTTTGTGTTTTTTATTTAACTTTCTGTGTTTATTTAATATTTTTTTTTTACTTTTTACTTTATTTTTTTTTTGTTTTAGTTTTTATTTTTCAATTTTCTTCTCCTCCTTTCTGGAACATATATATTTTTGTAACTATTATATATTTACATGTAAAGTGGAAAAATGTTTATTGACGAGACATATATATTTGTGTAAACGCTTGGATTTTAATTAATCTATATATATATAAATATATACTTAAAAAATATACAAGAATCTCTTTTTTGGTTTTTTTTCGAAAGTTTTACGTTTTTTTTGTTTGGTTTACGTTTTACAAAATTGAGTGCGTATTTTATGTAAATTGTTTCCCAGAAAAAAAATTTAAAATTCAATAATTTTGTATCAAAATTTCCCTTTTCTTAAAATTGATTAAAAAAAAAAAACAACAAAAATAAAATATCTTCCTCACTGGCTTTTGCTTTTCACAATACGTTTTATCTCTCAAGAGTATAATTAGTTTTACTTCCTTCTTATTAATTTTAATTTTCCTTTTTACCAATTGGCTTTTAAAATTACAATTAGCGTACACTACTACTGGATTTAAGTGAGAAATTTTTTATAAATACAACTTAAAATTTAGTTCACTTATAGTTTTTTTTTTATGAAGACTTTGTTTTGATGTACAAATTATAGAAAAAAAAACTAGGGAAATATGACTTTTTGCTTGGAAAAATAAATGTTTATGGAAAAAAAATATTTTCAAAATACATTTCTTAAGAACTGCGAGTATTTGTTATTTTTTTTTTATTTATATTCCCGTATAATATTCCGCTATGTACATTCTGTTCGGTAAAACATGGCAAGCGACTGTAAGTCAAAGAATATGTTTTACTCAAAAGTTATTTCATTTTTTTTTTGTCTGCCTTAGTTTAATACTTAGTCCAACCTCCAATTTCTGTTAATTGATTCCTGACGATTACTCTGGTGACTTGAAACTAATTTGCTAACGTAGTCTGAAAAACTTGACCATCTCCATTATTTTTTGAGCTCAAGTATGAGTTGAACCTCTCGCGCCTTGGCTCAGTAGTCAATGCGTTGGACTACTGAGCCGAAGATTTAAGGCTCGAAACCCAGAAAACACCAAAAACTGTCTCACCTCTCGTGAATGTCTGCCATGAGGAAGCGTCTCAATTTAAGAAAAAAACCTTTTTGATATGGCTTTAAACTGTAGATCCCCTCCATTTGTGTAAGAAAAATAACATGCACAACACTTATGGGCGCGAGAAGCTAGGCTCTGGTAAATAGTTCCAGGCTATCTTAAGAATCATAGGAGCGCACGCATTGTTTTGGATTTGCATTCGGTGACTATGATACCCAAATTATGCTTATGATGCTTTTTCCACTGGGTACGAAGTCAACCGTTATGCTTTGGATCATTATCCTTTCGAAGCTCGCAATTCCGATTGCTTGTTCTGTAGCGATTTTCTACAGACTTAAACAAAACCAGTTTTGGGTAATTTCCGTACATCAAATCAACCGCCATCGTTACATCGAGGAGCACCTTTAAATATGTACTTTTGCAGGAAGTTGAAAAAATTAAACAGCCTTTACTGACCAAATACTTTCAATTGGACTAAGCATCCAGAAAGAAGACACGACTGTGAAGTTAACTTAGCTCTAATCATGATCGTCAATTTCCTGTAAACACTGAATTCGTATTATATTTGAAGATACACTGATACCTCGCGCTAAGAATTTTTTCTGGTTTGTATCAGCGTCAGTATGGGATTCTGTTTCAAAACATTTCTGATCATCATTTTGCAGTTTTGTGGCTGACCGTTTTCATCTTCTATCTCATTCGTTGTCGAGGCTTCCACTTTTTTCGTAGCACGGAAACGATTTTAGAGAACACAGGTACTTTCCTGCTTTTTCAGTTTTATATTTCGCTTCCTTGGGATGGTGTGCTGAATAAAAATGCTTAATTAGTTTCCTGCATTTCGCACTTAAATGCTTAACTGACGACGTCAAAGAAACTGAGGTGAAAACTTCAATCTGCAAGGACTTGCAATGAAGGTTTTTTTTTGCCCGGATGTGATAGCAATAGCATACCGTTTTTGGTGAACAGACTGTATAATATTGCCTTATACATATGCAAAATAAGTCTACTACAGTGGCGGTTTATTCAAAGATTGGCTTGTCAACAGATATTAGAAGCTAATGATGGAAACCGCTTAGCAGCTCTCCACTAATTCCATGAAAGGAGTGGAATCCCACGTGTTCATGTGATATTTTTGATTTACGCTACGATTTTTTTTTTACATGGGTAGCTTAAAGTCTTTATGAAAACAGACAGTGTCAGCTCATATAAGTATGAGTTTCTTAAGCACTGAAAACACTTCCGGCCTTTTGGTTACTAAAACAAAGTAGAGGGAGTGTTTTCCCGATTGAACTTAAAATATAAAAAAAAATTGACTTTTGGCCAAAAATATTTTTTAGCTTTAACGATAGTCCACGTCATTATTAAATTAAAATTATTTCCAGCATACGGTTCTTGACGAAGCGCATTCTGTTCGTCAAATTTTTGGGCACTTTTCCAAGCAATGCTGTCCGAATATCATGAATAACGCAAACAGTGTTGGCTTCCAATCCATAAATTTTTGCGTTATCAGCACAAACCAATGACTTCGCTTAGCCTCACAAATCGCATATCTTAAGCTTTTCAGTTAAGCCTTTCAGATATTGCACTAAAAGTTGATCTCCTCATTCATAAAAAGTAAAACAAACAGAACTTGAATGGTCGCAGGAAGCTAGTTTATGGATCACATACCGCCTACTGTGCCAAATATTTGTATTTCTATACAAAGCGTCGTACATGCTTCATTTCACTGTCGCTTATATTGTGGTATATATCAATAAATCCTAGTTTCTTCACGCGTAACAAAGTCGAATAACGCTTTTGAACGCCTTGGATTGAACTTCATAAGGACTGTCTTCTTATCGTCACCTCGCGCTTTATTTTATTCATCAATTAGATTGTCGAGTATCCAACGATCACAAATGTTCTTAATGGTCAGATGATCATGAATAAGGTTTAAATGCGGGTCAAGGATATAACCATGTTGTTTCTATGCATGTTTCTGATGGCTTTGGTAGTTTCTTGGACTACGAAAGACGACAACTTCCCTTTCGTGGATCGTTATTGAGAAAAAGTACGCCTACGTTGAAGCCCATTGAACCGCCGTTCTACAGTGGCCAACGATGGTGCTTCATCGACAAACAATGATCTTAATTTTTCCGAACATTATTGTCAAGTCAATCCATTTTTAAAATCGGGCCTCGAAAATGTTCATTTTTTTACGGAATCACTCTCCTTGACTGCGGGGATAGCTACAAGGAACAGTTCCTACAAGGAACCTCCTACTGAATAAAAAATATCAAAGATACTTATACCCAATATTAGGATGCTGTGTAAAGAAAGTCTAAAATACTTAAGGATGCATTATATTTTCTATTAAAGAAAATGCGTAATAGAGCTTCTTACAGACGAAAATCACACAGGATCAAACGTCTTGATCCCGACCAATAAAATATATGTATAAATCACTGATCCAGGAAAACCTTGCAATATTGCAGGAATTATAAGTCCTCATGTTGGTTTCTCTTTGAAATTGATTTTAAAACTACAACGTTTAATATTTTCCAATGATTGTTGATTTTTTTTAGAGAACATGTTCTTAAATTACTTTCAAATATTAAATGGCTGATGCAGCTGGCATGACACTAGCCCATGCTTTCCATACAACTTTCCAGTTTATTGTCGGGTGTTTGTGGCTCTGTTTAGCAAATGTATGCTTTCCTTGGGTGCGTCAATTGCTTGTGGATAGTCGGACTAACAACGGTCCTTAACAGTTGCCTATTGAAACTCGCAGGTGCAAGTTGGTTAAGAGACGTCTCCAAAATGGCTGATAATATGGTAGTCGCCGAATTTATTGCGGAAATGATCAATTCTTTGATGCCTGGTGTGGCACACTGTACCACCCATTCAGAAACCAAAGCCCTTTAAAGTTAAAATCATCTTATTACGGCCGCAAAAAATTAGTTGTCATATCTCTGTGGCGCATTAGCAAATTACCGAAGGCATTTATAGAATATTCTGCTTAGAGGAGTGCGACTGATATTTAGAAGTTGGGCTCTGCGGCGAGTTGAGGTTTTTAGGATTCCACGCACTCCTTGGGCCGCAGTAGCAATTCTTTCGTCTGTGCTCACCGAATTTTATTTACGAATTTCTTTACACCAGCGCCTGAGAAGAAATCTTCATATATGGTCCTCAAAATGTGCCAGATCTAGAAAATACGCTGGATTAGGAGCAGTGAAAAGCTCAATTTGATAAGTTTGATCATCGCAATTGTACACAATTGTCTTGGTTAAGGAGAACTATATTCTTACAAAGTGGAGTCGCTTCTGCATACATTTTCAAAAAAAAAGTGGTGGACGAATTTACCTAAGACAAGCCAAATGATCGTTGTGTTTTCAATGAGGATTGCTGTTAAACAAGTCCAAACCCTGTTTCCAATTGGTACCTTGATTTGGTTTTTGGTCAACTATGAGCAAACACGGTTTGGCTACCTTGCGAACTAACACTCAACAGTCAGCCAACACAAGATCATGGATATTGTCCACTGCTTCAGTTGATATCTCATTTCGACGTGCCGTGTACTTTGTATCACTTGGTCATATACGACCTCAACAAGAGGAAACCAATTATGGACCATTCCATGCAATGGAACAGAACCATCGTATTTTTTAAAGCTTTTCATTGATTTCCTTAAAGGTTTTTCCATCAACAGAATTCCATTTTAGCTTTGAAAAATGTCCTTCTTGACACTTGACATGCAGACTATTGAAAGGTTTTGAGTTTACCAAAATAAGAGTCTGAAATCAAAAAATAGAATCACTTTAACCAGTCCCCAGTCCGCTGAGCACATTGAGGAGGAGAGCCCCTAAAGGGTCGGACAGATGCTTTGGAGATGAAGGGTGGACTCATCCACCTCTTCGTATCTGCAAAAGTCATTGAAAAACACGTCCAGTCCTTTAGCATACTGGCCTATCAGACAGTGACCTGTGAGGACAACGATTTTGTAGGTGATTTGTGATCGCTTTAGCAATACCAACCCACAACATTTTTAATTCCACTTGGGACAGATCTATCTAGACATAGCTAACCGAGCTGAAATATTTCAGCTTAAGTAGATGTTTACATGTAGCGAGGAGTATACCCAGGTTTTGCCATTTAGAAGGAATCTTAAGAGGCATATCCTTTTTGGCGAACTTGTCAGCTTTGCATTTTCTGAGAATGTCCCTATGGCCGGGCACCGAATGGTAGTTTAAGCCGGCCTTTGGGGTGAAAAGGACGATTGCCGCTTGGCTGTCAGTGAAAGTGCTAACGTTCTTGACAGATGTTGCATTAAATTCAAAACTAGGGAACTTGATTGCTATGATTTGAGCCAAACAGCTCTAAAGGCTTCTGCAAAACGGAAAAACGGAAAGAGATATTCCGATTGAACTTTTCAGAGAAGACACCACACCTCATCGTGAACTGAATTACCGTCCAATGTGACATCTTTGTCCTCGCTTATCAAACAGCCACCGTAAAATTACAATATGCTTACTACAAGACGATAATCCTTTCCTTTTTGTTACTAGATGAATAATCCTTCGGCCAACATCGCACCACAAATGACGTAGTACCTGATACGTCATTTGGAACTTATCCTTTTTATATCCTTATCAAAAACTAAATTCAGTTGTTCACACGATTTGGTGCCTGTGGCCACAAGGAACGCATTTTTAATATCAACACAAAAACAAAAAATAAAAACGAAAGGCACTGAAACGTTTTCTTAGAGATTTTCATTATTATTTACACGGGGGTATTAATTGTAAATTTCTTTTTTTTCCAAACATACTCGTTTACGAAGCAATTTATAAAAGCGAGGCTTACGTGCCCGGTGGTTAATATTTGACTAAAGCTACACATAGACACGACAGTTTCGTCTGGGGTGAAGATCAATATTTTTGACTGCTACATCCTTTGTACTGCATAGAATCTACACACCCTAACTCACCCCAATGGGAACTCCCAAAAACTTCGTCATTTCATACGTATTAGGATAATGAAATTACAAAAATTGTGGATAAGTGGTATACCACTTCACAAATTAGTTTTTTTTTTTATCTGAAATTGGTGATGTCAGAATCGATTTTTCATTCCTATCTGCAACGAAAACATGTTTTTGAAAGTAAAGTCGAAATTCGCAACAGATGATCACGAGATTACATACATAGTTATTGCTCCTTTTCTATTAGTATTTGAAGTTTAAAAAAGGATACGAAGTACATATTATTCAGATCCTTAAAAATTTGCGCGCCGTTTCATAATACTTTTTGAAAACAGATGTTGGAGCTTGAGAGTGAAATAAATTAATGGACGAGTTGCTTACTTATGTACTTATTGGGCTCTCGACCTATGAAGAGTCTCTGCTTAAGATAGGGTAGCCTTCCATTCAGCCCGAACCCGGACGGACTGCTTCCAGTTGATAAGAGTAAGTGCTCTGGCATCCACGATAGGTTGGTACTTAAAGGTTGGTACTTGAGGACTGGAAATCGATGTGACGAAGCCGATGTACTCGACGTACCTTGTAAACCATAGTTGTGTTTTCCCTTCTATTGGCCCACTTCACACTGAGATTCGATGGCTCGAAATTCAAGATGCTGTAACGATCTGCCCGTCTATCCTGCTTATCGTCCAGCACTAGGCGCTGTAAAACAGAACTGGTAGAATCAACTATCCATATAGCTTACAATTACCTACTACGGCCTTACATGATAGATTAACATGATAGCGCATCTCGGAGCCCGTTTTGGAATAATTCAAGAGAGCTACTTTCAAACTGCACATTATATCTCATATTCTCCAGCTTTTCTCAGCACAGCTGGATTCATTTTGGTAGTATCTCGAATTGAACTATCGCCTTGTAGAACTCCCGTCATTCCATACGTAATTATAACTTGACAGGACATCACCTCTGTGTTTTAAAAGCCCCGCTGGTAAGACATTAGAGCCCACTGCCATGTTATTCTTTGGCTTATAGATAGCTCTCTTCTGGAGTAGGGCACATTATGCCCTTTCCTGGTTCGATTCTGTGTCTTCGCTGTTTTACGTCACAGCATTGTGCATATTTCGTTACCTTTTTCCGGTATTCGTAACTTCATCATACCATGGATTCCTTTATGGAAATCATGGAGGTGGTTGGGATCCCATCTAGGTTTCAGCTGCTTCTTTAAAGATGTTGCGATACTGAGACTACTGAATGTTGGCTCTAGTAGAAGCGTAGAGTCTAACGCAGGTGCTCTTTGTACTTTTTAGATATTCCAGGCGTGCTCTTATGCTCAACATTTAGTCTCCTTTTTTGAGCCATTTTCTCCTCACTACACTTGCATCTCGTTGATTCAAGGCTCTCCATTCGTGAATCCCCAGCATCTCGATTGCAACGATGTCGATAGGGGTCTGTCGTCACTAACGCCGTTCCTCAAACCGGGTCAACCCAGAAGAGAACCAAGCTGGCAGCTCTGCTTGGTAAAATCCTTCTAGCATACCCATGCCACCAATGTTAGGTAAACAATTTTGTGCTCGACTGCTCCCCGTGAGTTTTAAATTCAAGCCATTTCCCGAGTACTACTCCTTAGTATTTCCGGGCTTCCTTAAAGCTGATGGTCTGACGGCCGACCTGGATATCCACAAACTAAGCTCTTGTGGTAAGGTTAGTCTTAGAATTCCGTCGTACATGGTATTTAATAGGAGAGGACCTACTGATCATTGCAGATCTCCCGCAGTGATGTTATAGTACCTAGATAGTAGGGTAATTGATCACTAACAAAGCGCGATCAATTACCGGGCCTACTAGCTTAGATCAATGAGTTGGCATTTCAAAGGAGCACATCTTGAAAACTACAGAAAACTATTGGAGCATTGGTGTCCATTCGCTCTACATGTCCTAGACATCTTAGGCGACTGATGCGCAGTTTCTTGACTGGGTCGATGTCGCTGTACAGATCGTAAATTTCGTCGTTGAATCTTCTCCTCCAATTCCCGTCAACGCAAACGGGACCGTATATCTTACGAAGAATTTTACTCTCGATGCGACCAAGGATATCTTCATTCGCTTTCAAAAGAGTCCATGCTTCAGCGCCATAAAGCAGGACTGGGATGATTAAGGTCTTATAAAGAGTCTCCTTAGTCTTTCGAGATAGGGCCTTACTAGACAATTGACAATTGGTAGACAAAGTCCCTTCCTACCTCGAAGTTATAGCTGTCGACTGTGACGTTCTGTCCAATTCGTCGATGTTGTGTGTCCCTTCTTGTTGACAGCATATTCTTGGTTTTGCGCTTATTTCCATTTTGGCGGCTTCTGTTTCGATACTAGCGAACGCACCAGTGACAGCCCGCTGTGTTCTGCCAATGTCGATGTCATCCGAATAAGCTAGTAGTTGCACGGACTTTTGAAAGATTGTGCCTCCGGTGTTGGCTTGTGAGTTTCGAACAATTCTTTCAAGAATGATATTGAAGAAGGCAAATGACAGCGCATCACCTTGTCTAAATCCTTTTTTGACATCGAAGGTCTCGGTGAGGTCATTACGGACCTTAATAGAGCAGACGACACACGTTGCACAGACGAACATGGCTCTGTATAGCTAGTCTCTATAAATGTTGTCATATGCGGCCTTAAAATCGATAAAGAGATGGTGAATATGGATTTGAACTTCTTGGGTTTTTTCCAGGATCTGCCAGAGTGTGAAAATTTGATCGACTGTGGACTTTCCTGGCCTGAAACCACACTGATAGGGGCCAATCAGGTTGTTGACGAAGGGTTTCAGGCGTTCGCACAATATGGCAGACAAGATCTTGTACGCGATGTTGAGGAGACTAATGCCTCTGTAATTGGCGCAGTTGAGGGGGTCTCCTTTCTTGTGGATCGGGCAAACGATGCTGAGATTCCATTCATCAGGCATACACTCGTCCGACCAAATCTTGGAAATGAGTTGGTGTATCCTCTCTACCAAGTGATTTCCAGCTGCCTTGAACAACTCGGCCGGTAGGCCTTCAGGACAAGCAGCTTTGTTGGTTTTAAGCTTGGATATTGCTGTCCTCACTTCGTTTTGGTCAGGTGGACGGAAGTTTTGGCTATTGTCGTCTATGTTGAATGGTGCATTCTGCCTGACAGCGGTATGTTAGTCATCATCGCCGTTATACAGTCTGCAGAAACAAATGTTCCCATATTCTCAGCACCGACTGTGACTCTACTACAAGGTTTCCTTCCTCATCTCTACAGGTTTCCGTACGGGTCTTCTTCGCCTGACACGTTCCTAAACCTGTTGGTAAAACTTCCGTACATGATTCCTGGATTATAACTCCTCAATATCTTCGATCGCGCGCTTCTCATGCTCTTTTTTCTTCTTCCGGAGAAGCCGATGTTTTTCCCGTCTCTTACGCTCGTAGAGCTCACGAGCAGGGCTCTTCTTTGTAGCGCCGCTTTGTACGTCTCTTGTTTAGCTGCATGTGCTTGCCGGCGTTCTTCGCCAGGGCATAGCTCAATTCTAAGTTAATAATAATAATAACCAAAACGATTGAGTGTACGACCTTAAAATGCAGGTAGCCCTGAGACTTCCCGAAGCATGTAGTTTGCTCCTACACCGATTTTATGACGCTAGAACACTGTGCTATAGAGGGTAAGAATAGTGCTGACGTACTCACCAAAAAAGGAGCAGAGCTCCCACAAAGTGACTTCATTTGAAGCATAAAAGCACCTCTTAGTGTGGCTTGGAGAGTTAGTTTCAACTTGGTTAACCAAAAATGGTTAAACCAAGAATTGCGTAAAGTGTCTAAGGTCTTGTGGCCTTGTGGTAGATTGGAAAAAAAATTGGGACAATTATAAGAAATAGCAGATCACTAATAAGAGCTGGAATACTCCTAGGGCTTTTGAGGAAGTTTGCAATGAGATTAAGTTTATCGAATGTGAGTGTATGCAGGTACTGCAGTCTCAGTCGACACAGACATTGCCCCGAATAGACTAAAACAGCTTGCAAGACACTTCTTTGGCAGTTTAGTAGAGGTTGAGTCTTTCATCCAAAACAATGATTTATTTAAGTCTCTATGGGAATGAAGTGCATGGCTTATGTTTCCAACCGATCGCTTTGGGCTCACTATTTTCTTACGATGACCTCATAATCCTCTACTCAACCTAATGTAGCGTTTACCATAAGATCTTTGTAAGACTGTTGACTTGGGTTTTCAGGGCACCTAATAGTCTTAGTATCTATAGAATCGGTAGCAGAAGCTTTGACGCCAGCTGGATGAGAACCCGCACTTTTCACCGCCACAACTGCTAAGGAGATTCCCCTTGGAACATGATTGTCAATCACAGTTAGTGATGTAAAATGTGAATATTTTTGACTACTCGTACTCATTCGTTATTTTTTTATTAGTACTCGAATAAAAGTAACGAGTTCTTAATACTCGCGAGTACCACCTATAAAACACATTGGAAACTATGCAAATACAATTCTGTCTCTTTTCTACGAACCGAATACAAAAGTAATCTCTTGCCTTGTTACCCTCAATATTGTATCCTGCTCTAACAAATATAATTCATTAGAAACAGATTTCTCTTTTCACTTATGCGAAGCCGTGTGTTTGCTTGAAAGTAAACAAAACATATTTCGTGTCCGTGTGTATAATTTGCCTCCTTGTGAGGTGATATTGTTTTGTTGGCATATTTTACAGAGGACAATTTTATACGATTACAGTATTGGTGTAGGGCGAGTAAGAAAATCTCTTAAAATAATTCTTGTTAGTAGTAGTGCAAGAGAGAACGGGTATTCGAATACATATCTGTGGCGAATAAAAATCCCCTGAAATGTGTTGGGTAGTGCAAACAGAATGAGTAAGCAAATACGTATCTGAGTACTTTGCAGGTAACGAGTACGAATGAGTACATGGCATTAACGAATACATTGTACCGAATGAATACTTTTTTTACACCACTAATCACCGTGATTCTTAGGCAACTTTTTGTTGCGTTTCCCGTTCCTGGTTTGAAGCATTATAAACTTCTCACAGTCACCCGACTTTTATTTGTTTTTTGAATGTCTTCATATTTATTTCTAAGCAAAAGGACATATCTCCAAACAAAAAAAAAACACAAATAAATTCGTAAAAATGTAAATATATCCCTTCTAATATTTTATTTTTAAATTCAGTTGATTTTTATTTATTTTCAATTTATCCAGTAATTAAATATTTTCTACCTTAAATGACACCAAGATTCAAACAATGTCTCACTAAATAATAAATAAAAAAAAATCGATGTGGAACAAGAGCTTCTAAGATTTATTTTAGAAAATAAAAATAAGGTCAACGGCTTTCACAATTAAGCACAAATTCTATCTCTATAGCATTTTCACCAAGTGATTCATGGCAAACACTCATTCTTAACATGCCCTTCAAACTTGAGTATTTTTTTAAAAAAAAAAAAGGTCTGGTCTGGTAGGATTCGAAATATAAACTACAAAAAGTCCAAGTCATGTAAATTAAATTCGTTAAACATAGATACAATAGAATTATTGCATCTGTATAGCCAGTGCAAGTGAATACTTTAAGTTTAATGCCTCAATCGAGTCTTGTCATCGATGTGTTTGTTTCGTTTTATTTTTATTTATTTTTTTAATTTCATTACACGAAATTATTTATTTTTCGATTCTATATATAAAATGCTTTACCACACATTATGGAAAAAAATAAAATAGTATAAATCAAAAAATTCAATACACTAATGAATACGTATTAGCAAAACAACAAATAGAATTTTTTTTAACAAAAATTTAATTAAAAAAATTAAATAAATCCCATTAAGCTGACGCCCCTGCGACGAAAACAATTTTAGAGTAAGTTGGAATCTGTTAAAAGCGATATTTGTTACTAAATAAAACAAATAAAAACTAAAAGAAAAACTCTCTTTTCAGATAGTTTCAATAAAAATTTTTCTCATCTCATTATCTGCTTTCATGTTCATAAAACAAAAATTTATTTCCATCGAATGGCAGATTTTATTCTCCCTCTACCTTACTACGTCATCTCACTCAGATTATGTTAAATAAAAAAAAAAATATCTTAAACACCGT
The DNA here is from genome assembly GCA_946965025.1 of Blera fallax. NCBI lineage: Eukaryota > Metazoa > Arthropoda > Insecta > Diptera > Syrphidae > Blera > Blera fallax. The sequence continues at coordinate 100,335,399 of OX337244.1, forward strand.
AACACCTACAGAGCACTTCTAAAACAAAAAAAAAGGATAAATAAATAAATCTCTAAGGACACCGAAGTATATTTAAGGGAGTAGTATTTTTTTTTCAGGAGTTTTACTAAGTTAAGCAAGGAAACTACAAATAGCTTATAGATAAATAGCAAGTAAATGAATTAAAGTATTTAAAAAAAGGTTATAATTTGTTATTAAATCTTAGTTCATATTTTTAAGAAATCATAGCTTAAGTTAATTAATTTCGTTTTCTTTCAATTCAATTCACTTTTACTCATTTTTTCTTAGTTTCACTGAGTTCACTTGTTTCATTCAACGTTCAGTTTTCTGATTTGATTTATCTATCGCTTCTGTTTCGTAATATATCCCTAAAGAGAAATCCTTTAAAAAAAAAATTAAAAACAAGGAAAAAAAAAAATTCATTCAGCATGGAAAATGCCTTGGAACATGCTTACCGCTCTGGAATGCTTCGAAACATGTCCTTAACTCGATCTTGATGTATGGCTGACTATGTTTAAGTGCATGATGTTGTCTACTCGTATCTATCCAATTCTCTATGTATCTTATGTTTAATTGCATTTTTGATGCTTGTAAGTGTTATGCTTTATGTTTGATACCCATGCGAATGTCTGATGTCGTATACTAAGCTGCATTATTTTTGTATCTGCTTCAAAGAATATTTAATTTTTTTTTTTATTTTTTTATTTATTATTATTATTTCTAATTTGCTATGCATAGAATGCTGCAAAGCTATATAATAAATTGCTTTATTTGTGCATTTTGCAAGAAACTATGAATTCCGCATGATATGCGTCTTGTTTAGTGTGATGTTGCATCCTTATTCGCCCTGAATTGAGAAAAAAAAAATATATACAAAAATAACCAAAATACAAATAATTATGAAAATTCCTAAAATAAAAAAAAAAAATATAGTTTTTCGTAAAAGAATTAAATTTTTTTCAATACATTGATTTCGTAAGACTAATGTAATCTTGTGTATATAGGAATACAGCGTGCAGTTAACATTTCGAGAGCAATGGACTGACGAACGTCTTAAATTCGATGATATACAAGGTGAGACATTTTTTTACAACAAACTTACGTTTTTACCAGTTTAAATGCCCTCATCTTTTCTTGATAACGCGAGTATGTAGTTGTCCCCTTAAGGTTAGTCTCGAGTCAGGACTCGTACCTCAATAAAGATAACAAGACCAATTGAAGGAGTTATGGTGGGAGATCCCAAGCACTCAGACAGAACACAAAAAGAGTGTTGCACTAAGAACGACGGACTGAAATTTCTCTCCATTTTTGTTTTATGAGGTTGGCCATCCTATTTCAAAATTAGGCGTTTTTCTTTTTTAGTTCAGAAAAGAGCTCTGAACAGAGCTCGAGCACATCGAGCGTGTTCAGAGCGCTCTGATTTGTTTTTGAAACACAGTTGAACGCTTGGTTGTCATTCGATTAGCAATCATATGTTTAGCTGCCAAAATATGAAAGTTGACTATCAATTCACCCGGGCGCTTTTCATAGAAAAAAAAAGAATGTTAATAAAAATTGATAAACCAATTATTGTGATTATTTTTTATATTATACTAGCTGTACCCTGCGTGCGTTGCAACGCCACCAACTAAAATAAATTTGAAGGAAAGACATTACACAAATATTCAATTCATTTTGAGTCATTTTATTGATTTTGTTCATTTCGAAAAAATTGTGACATTTTCATTCGATATTTATTGAAGTGCTGTGGGATACACAATATTTCTTGTTTTTGCATCTGGTGCGTAAACGAATAAATCAGAAGGTTTTCCGACGCGTGAGCAGGCCACATAGAGCTGCCCATGTGAGAAGCATGGATTCTCCAAATTTAATCCACACACTTGCAACGATTGTCCTTGTGCTTTGTTGATAATCATTGCGAAAGCGAGTCGCACCGGGAACTGTAAACGTTTGAATTCGAATGGCATATCTGTCGGGATCATTGGGATACGCGGCAACAGTACGTCTTCACCTTTGAATTTTCCAGTCAAAATTGTTGCCTCGATAACATTGTTCATCATTTTCTTGACTGAGAGTCTGGTTCCGTTGCAAAGTCGTGGTGGATTTATGTTTCGAAGAAGAATGATGGGTACGCCAATTTTCAATGTAAGAACGTGCGGTGGCATGCCTGGCAAATCAAGCGAATTCAAGAATTCAGTTGGATAGTTGACAACTTCGTCTTGATTCACCACAGTATCGATGGACTTATATGTTGTCGTTTCGCCGGGTATTCCATTCTGAATGGTGAAGTTGATGGTATTGACATCGATGTTTTTGGCCGCTAATATAGCACGCGTTCTGAGCCACTGATGATTTTGGTAGTTCTGTGCAATGTTTGGGAAAACTTTTTGCACCAATTCGTCTATGCTTTCTGTGATCTTACAGAAGTTTGCTGGCAAGGTGATACATTGCGTAGATTCATCAATTTGCATTCGCCCATTTCCAATATCCATTAATTGTTTTGCAAAATTTCCAGCCGATGCATCCCGTTGTAGTTGTACACGCATGTTGGTTTTCAAAGTCAATTTCTGTAAATGACGCCATAAAACTGATGATTTGAGACATGCATTAAGTTCATCAGCCCAATGTGCATCATTCTCAAGAAGATTTAGTTCCTGGCAAGCTTGGCGATAAGTGGCGCACAGCTGACCGTTGACTGTTCTTAAATCTTGGAAGGATGTCGGTCCACGTACATTGATTAACAGCAATCGCAGATAGAAGCATTCTGTATTGTTAGGGTGAACAGTGTACAGACGACCCAATGCGTCACTGGAATACAAATTGGGATTTCCTTCAACTGCTTTACCTTGTTTTCGACGTTGAAACTTTTTAGCCGATGCATTCCATGTGTAGAATTTCGGCACCTCAGAATAAAGTAGAGTCTTTGCAAAAAGATCATCTTGGCACAATGAGTAAAATGCAGTTAAAGTTGTTGCCGGTGTAACCAATGCTCTTGCACGTACATTATCTGCTGTGAAGTACACGCGCTGTCCATTCTCGAAATGCACCGCCAAGTGTACTACTGTTGGATGTCGTTCATGGATTGGAAATGATAAGATGCGCCATACTGCTTCATTGCTGCTAATGTAGCGTCCAAGTTGGTATTGGTTAATTTCATCGAGCGGTGCGGCCACATTCCTTACTCCGAAGACTGCCATGTCGCTTCCTTTGTTGACATATTTGCAAATGTATTTGATCGACTTCACTGAATTGCAATACTCAACATTAATGTGTGCTTTGAAGGTCTTTGAGAGCAACGGTGAATATGGCACAACCCAACGATTATCGACTTCAACATCAACGTTTCGTACTTTCAGAACGATGGATTTGCCGCCATCCTCAACTGATCGTCGACAATACAGTGGGTATCCGTCATTGCCAGTGATGGTATTAGAAACTAAGTTTCTTGGGTATCGTTTCGTGCATTTCCCATCAGACATGCATGGTGAATTGTTGTTGAATGCGCCACATGGACCATGAATCATATTTTTGGTAACGACGTCGAATAAGTCTGGATCAATGTCCTTATCTGGTATTTCTGCTGAGATGATTTGGTCAATTTGATCTGGCGTAATTTTGTTGACTAACCAAACCAAAATATGTGCATATGGCAATCCTCTTTTCTGCCATTCAATGGAATACATCCAGCAGCGTGTTTCTCCAAAAACGTGATGCCCGATAATAAAATCCATCAAAGATTTCAATTTTTGTTTAAATACGCGTGCGGTAATGTCATGGTGGTCCGAAGATGATTGTCCAGCTAACAGAAGTTCTTTAATATCATCCCATGTTGGACTGCATGTAAATGTGATGAACAAATCTGGACGACCGTATGGCGAACGTATGTCATCGCATCTTGTGCGTATTCATGCATGTGCCGTGGACTCCCCGTGAATGTAGACGGTAATATGACCATTCTTCCCAATTCGTTTGGATTCACGTTACCATCATTAACGATTGCGTCTCGTAAATGGATGTACTCTTCAGAACGCAACTCGGTTTGATTCAATCGAATATATAGGAGTCGTTCGGTTTCAATCTTCGCGTACATGTCGACGATGTATTGATGGAACAATTGTCGACATTTCAGAATGTGGTTCTCAGCGTCTTGACGAATCATCAATCGATAGGAATAATAATTCATGGCACTGACTTTCTTATTCGTTTCCTCGTCTGTTTGTGGATTTCTCATTTTGATGTTGAAATGATATCCATCTTCTCCTCGCCAAAGCAGAATCGGATACTGCAATCCGTCGTATGAGCGATGAGTTTCGGAGACTCGCTGAACGTCACCACTTCTGCGATGAAGAATTATGTCGCGCGATTCGAATTCTTCGCCAACTATCACGATCGCCACTTCATCGATTGTGAAGGACATACAGACAAACATTCATTTTTATATATATAGATATAGAAAGAAGAAAGATAGCTGGTTGTACCCGCTTTGCTGGGTTTTTTTCTTTTTACAGAACGTGGGAATCTGAAAAAGATACTATTAAAATAATAGGTTCCGGATTTCTACCGACTAAAACCACCTCCCTTCTTCTCCCCTGTTCCATGCAATACCGCCATTAAGCATTTCTTCAGCTTTCCTTGCCTATCATTTTGTATTGGCTGAGTGCCCACATTCTTGTAGCGTTTTCTTCACTCTGGCCGCTTGGCTGAGTCTCGTAATAGATGCGTACACATGCGTGTATGTAGTACGCATGTTATGTACTAAAATATTGGTCAGAAAAGGACATAATGTTAGAACAACAACCTATTATTTCACTTACCGGTTCTTTTAGTACAACCCAAATTCACAGAACGAAAAACACTTAAAACAAAATACTTCTTATAATTGGACAAATTCCTATTACGCCAAAATTCATTTCAGAAGTGCAATCATACTCTAGAGTTTGGAAATTCATAGGAAAACAAAACAGCAAACAGAGAAAAACAAAAAAAGATCCGTTAGGTACAAATGTACATGCAAAAAGAAGCAACCCCTCATCACCAGGTGTACTATTGACAGCGAAACAGAACTAAGTTAGCTCCAAACCGTTTTTTTTTTTGTAAAGAAATTGCTTACTTGTGTTCCTTCGAAACAATTGCATATACATATACATATATATATATACATACATACATATATACATACATACATATACTTAAGACAATGCATAATTACATAAGAAACCTACAGTAGTGCATAGAAAGAAAAAGGTTTGTTTGATGAACATGAATATGCACGCACTCCACTGGTGAGCCATTGATTGCAATGACCTACGCATCTGTGATATCTTTGTATCTTGAATAATTATATTTTTGCTTATTACTTCCGTTATAAGAATCGCAGAATAATGATTTATACCTCAATCTCTTCAGCAGGAAATGTACTAATCGAGGAATCAAGTCATATTCAAATCGGTTCAGCCATTTTGTAGTCATTAGTGTGTAAAGCATAGGAAAATGGTTTTTGTCAGTAAAAAAAACATATAAAAGGGGTTTAAAAGCCCAATAAGGGATTCAGTATACTAAAATTAGTCCTAAAGCATAACCCATCTCACGACAAATCGATTGATATATATATTGTTGGGGTATTGTTACGCACTTACTCCCTATTCGCGGAAATACAGAAAAAATGTGTTCTCTTTTATAGATGTAGAGAATAATTGGAATGGCAGTGGCGCCATCTGTCGAAAATTGGTCGTACCAACTCAAAAGCTTCGCGGGTTCATGCACAACATCTTTGCTGAAGATCATCACATGATCAAATGCATAGTTTACGAGTCTATAAAGGACATACAGACAAACATTCATTTTTATATATATAGAAGATTACCTTCTACGCCAGAACAACAAACTTCGTCCGGCATTTTAATTGTTTTGGATTTTTTTTTTTTTTGTTTTCCCTCCTGTCACATAAAAAAATAGCCGTGCTCAGCTTTTTGCTCTGAATGCTCGTCTATTTATTCTGAGCTCATAGAGTACGCTCTGAGCATGCTCTGAACGAAAAAAGAAAAACGAATTCAGAGCTCTGATGTGTCTGAGCTAAAAAAGAAACAAGAAATTTTTTGTTGTCAACTCAGGCTCTGCTCTGAACTAAAAAAGAAAAACGCCTATTGACATCTGTCAATTTTGCGATTAGTCTAGGGTCATCCAACAAAAAGTGTCATTTGAATAACGCAACATTTTTATTAAAAGTGGTGATATTTAGTACAGGCACTGAGGTTAGTAATGGAGTACAATATCTGTCAAATATTCTCCTTGGCTCTGCCTACAAATAGTCATTCCTTGATGCAAATATTCATCAAGATGTCGCATAATTGCGGCAGTATTTTGCGAATAGCAGCTATGATATGCATGAATCATTGGTGGGGAGCATTGGTGTAGACTTATCTATAATATAACCTCAAAAGTAAAAGGGTAGGGCTACGCGCCAAGTGATGCGATGCGAGAAGCGTTTTCTTTGCGATAAAACCGTTCACATGTATTTTTAAGTACGTGCGCACAGTGAAGCGATATTCAATGCCGTGCGCCCGTTTATAAGACTACTACATGTAAACAGTTTTATCGCAGGCAAACGCTTCTCGCATCGCATCACTTTCTCGCGTCATTGTGGGAGTAGCCTAATGGTGCGGCCAATTGAAGTCTCCAGTATTAATTTCAGGGGAAAAAAGTCAGTCAAAAAAGTCACATTGTTCGGTAACGTAATTCATTCATTGAAATAGTAGCACCAAATCATTTCCGAAAAAATGTGGCTTAATGACACCACCAGCCCAAAACCCGCACCAAACTGTCACTCGTTGTGGATCAGGAGATCGTTCCACTATTATTTTTGGGTTTTCGGAGCCCCAGATGCGACAGTTTTCTTCGTTTACGTACCCAGGCGAATGGAAATACTCGTAAGCCTCATAGGCTAGGTTAGGTTGAAGTGGTTGCCAACTAGGATCTGCCAACACACTTAGACCAATGGTAGGTCCATTGTGTTACCACGTGGATCAAGGGAGAAATTTTCTCTCTACCCACTCGTTACTCCATTTTGAGCTTCTTACGAAGGTCGCCTGTATCGTTATAATAGGGAGCTCCTAAGTGAAACTGCCTTCTAAGGGAGAGAGCTGGGCAAAAACAAAGAAGGTGAGGAATAAGCCTCATCAGTCAGAATAATTTTGCGTAAAAATCATGATCTTGTTCATTCATTTCCAGCGCCCAATCAGCGAAAGTACGGCGTTGTGCGTAGTCTGCTGGCTTCAATTTTTACGTCTATTGAACCGTATTAGCACGTAGGCCAAGATTTTTGGGTAAAATGCCATGCAAAGTGGTTGCGAATAGGCCCAATGCCTGTGATCGTCTTGAAATGAACACTCCTGGGTTTTCAGTCACAATCTTCGCTACGGCGGCGATATTTTCAGCTGATCTTGCCGGACGAACACAAGTTCGACACAAGTCTTCACATCACTAACCTGTCTGAGGCATTCAAATTTATCGAATAAATTCACTAAATTCAGATGTGTGAGAACGCGTTTGATGATGATCAAAAGCGGTATGAACTTTACGAAACGTATCGCCGATATTTTCACTGTTTTGTAGTGAATTTTCACTATTTCAGTGCGTTGTGCGAGTTTGTATCGATCCATATTTAATAACCTCCTAGTTTTTACTCATCGAAAGTCATCGCAATAATAGTTGAATGTTAACAGCTCGAAAATGGCTTGAAATTTGAAATGACACCTCTTTTTGGATGACCCTTTAAATATAGAACGCTTCATAAAGGAATGATTATTGCTAGGTTAGGTTAGGACTTATGAGTGCCCCTGCTGACTAAGCGCCAGCCTTTGCGTTCATAGTATCTACCCAGGTAATTCGCTTTTCATTCTAAACTAATTTTCATGGACATGCGGCAATATTACGTTCAATAAAGAGAATGGGTGAGAAATTTAATTGTGAAAGCTTCACAGCCACATCAGGCTATATAATCCCTTATAATGACTTCAACATCGACATCCCTCATCAAGGCGAGAAGATTGGGAGTCAAAAAGTGTAGACCAAAATCAAGAGATCACGATCTACACTGACGGCTCGAAGATGGATATTAGTACGGGTACAGGCTTCTACTCGGAGGATCTGCAATAACAGGAGTCGTTCAGACTACTAGAAGCATGGAGTGTTTTCCAATCTGAAATCCTGGCAATAGAAAAGCCCGCTTTATGCATAAAAAACAGTCACCTCCCTCGGTCGGATATAACTATTTTCGTTGACAGTCAAGCAGCCCTAAAATCGATTAAATCGAATACAATCAAATCAGTGGTGGTTAAAAAATGTCGCGATGCACTGATCAACGTAAGACATCATTCGATCAAGCTCTGCTGGGTTCCTGGACATAGCAATATAGAAGGAAACGAAAAAGCCAACGCCTTGGCAAGAAGGGGGTCAGAAATGAACATGAGTGTAGCTCGGTCCATGCTGCCACCTATTGTTGGATTGTACAATATTATTGACGCCATAATAGAGAAAGACGCTAACTCCTCCTGGTTACCTAGGGAGGACTGTGCCACCTATCGCACATTATGGCCGAAATTAAGTAAAATTAAAACAAAGAGCCTTTTGGCACTAGACCGATCCTCCATTCGCATGTTAACGGGAGTAATCATAGGACACTGCACCATGGAAGCTATGCTCAGCATATGGAACGCAGAGTCTATAGATTTATCCAGAAGCTGCGGTGAAGAGGAGGAAGTGGAATCTATTCAACATCTGCTATGCCACTACCCCGCCCTGCAAGAACGACGCCTACGTACTCTAGGATCCACGTTCTTCGCAAGCATCGCAGAGGTAACAGTAGTCCAGGTACCGGATCTCCTACACTTTTTAAAAATCAGCAACTGGTTCGGGGTGAAACAGGGCCTCAATCAAAAAGCTCCTCCAGTTAGCTTGGTTCTTAGTTGACTGCCTCCAGTTGCGCAGTCAGAGTTGCTTGAGGTCTCCTTCTATTTGTGGGTGCCACCTTAGGCGAGGTCGTCCTCCACTGCGCTGTCTCTGTAGATGCACTAGCCACCTTAAGCGACTGATACGCAGTTTTTTTTTGACCAGATCGATGTCACTGTATAGCTCGTAAGCTTCGCCGTTGATTCTTCTCCATCAAAGGAAAGGGATCGAATATTTTACGAAGAACTTTTCTCAAAGTCACCAAGGATATCCTCAATTTTATCCGCTTTTGACAGAGTCAACGCTTCAGCACCATTAAGTAGAACTGGGATGATAAGGGTCTTGTATAGAATTTCTTTAGTTGTTCGAGATACGACCTCACTCTCTACATCCAGTGAGCGTCTTCCATTGTCATCCTGAAGAAACCGACGAGTTTGGGAGGAATGCCAAAGCTAGACATACGGATCGCTCTTATATGCGGCTTTAAAATCGATAAAAATATGGTGGGTATCGATTTGTGCTTTTTCAGATTTCCCCAGGATCTACCGAAGTATTAAAATTTAATCAAGTGTGGACTTTCCTGCACTGAAGCCACACTGATAAGGGCTAATCAGGTGGCAGATATGGTCTTGCACGCGATGTTGAGGAGACTGATGCCTCTGTTATTGCCGCAGATAAGGGGATCTCTCTTCTTGTGGATCGAATATACGATTCTACTACAAGGTTTCCTTCTTTATTTCTACAGGTTTCTGTACGGGTCGACTTGACACTTTCTTATTATCTTTTTATCAAACTTCGGTATATTTTTCCTCGAGTATAACCCGCACTCGCAACAGGGTAGTCCAAGTTGATGCTGGCTCAATACGCGTAAGGTTCGGACATTCAAAATACTGGAGGCATAGTTTGCGTCGATCTCTACCGCTACGTCCCCTTATGAATGTTGAAATGGTGAAACCGTGTGCTTCCTATAGTGACGTTTCACCCCGCTGAAAAGTCAAAAGGCCGATTTTGCATTTTTCTGACCAAGCAAATATTCTTCAACGCTATCAACGCTTTTAGATGGGTCAGGCCGAGCTTCATCCGACCACACAAACCAAAACACACGGCAGTAGAGTACGGAAACGCTTGATGTGGGGACTAGTTATATTCTCGCCCTCCATGCTGACACCAGCACATGCCCCTTTGAAGCCATCCGTAAAAATTCAACTGCAATCATGGCTCAGACTCCGACTGAAGCCAGTGCTGAACGCATGGAAAGTCGACTTTAAATTTGCAGAGCAACCCAGATTTTGTTTCCTTATCAACAAATGACGTATCTATTAGACCATCGTCGTAGGTTAGGTATCGTATCGGGACATGAGCACGGTCTGAATCAGCTACTACTGTCTTCTATACAAACGGGTCTTTGATTGATATGCTCTCGAGTACAGGCATCTATTCGGAGGAAGCGAATATCAACAAGGCTATTCTACTAGTTGCTCGTATTCGAACTACGGTCTTCCAGGCCGAAGTTATGCTATCGCAAGCTCACATAGCTATAAAGAAGAAAACAACGGTTAAAGATATTTACATCTGCTCCGACAGGTTTTGATTAAGGCTTGCTGTTCTTACGTGATTACGCCAGCACGATCTTAAAGGAGGCAATTATAAGCTAAACAGACTTGGGCGGTGTAATTTGGTGGCGCTGGTCTGGATTCCGAGGCATTCCAAGATACCAGGTAACGAAAGGGCAGGTGCTCTTTTTGATCAGGAAAGGGTCAATGAGACCCTTCTTGGTTCCTCATTCATCAATAGGTTGTATGGCTGAGCTGCTATTTAAACTCATAAAATTCGATCAGTGTATCAAGAATTAGTTATGATACCTGAGAAGCTGAATAATCCTTTCTAAGCGTCGAATTTACAAGGAAGCAAACGTTCTTGATAACAGATTTCCTTCCACCTGAAAGTCGAAAAAGTGCAAATGTGTGCACCATGCTCTTATAGAGTCCACGTTGTGAATATACAGCGCAAATACCCATCAAAAATTTATAAAATGTCAAGATAGGTTAAGTTGCTGTCACGATGCAACATCATAACTAACGGTGTAAAAGCTCTTAAGGTTAAGTAGATCTTTGAGATAAGTATAGCGTTCGAGTACTATGGCAATCTAAACAACCAGAGACGAATTAGCCATCAGATTGGGCGGAGGGAACGTATTAACTTTGAGGCTAATCTTTTTGGAAAAAGAGCTGGCTGAAAAATCAAGGATCCCAGTCATAAAAATCAATTTGATTTACTTGCTCACTTACTTAACTCGCTCCCAAGTCATGAATTCTATATTCTTTTTCTCAAGGCAATCTTGCCTATTCCTCGAATCAGTTAAACTTTACAATGAAGGTTCGGTTTTTCTGGACGACTCGAGGCCGGTGGTTGAGGTTCAAAGATTCTATTATAAAGATCTTTGTTATCCATTCTCTCGATCCTTGGCTTCTGCTTCATTTTACCTCCTCACACTTAGTACCAAAAATTTGACGATGAAATTTTCTCAGTTTCTCAGTTTCTCGGGAGGCTCAACAGTCTTGTATGCAGCTGTTCTGCGAAAAAAAAAAAACTCAGTAGCAACTATCTTAAAGGTTCAATCGCTATCGGATTGCCACAAGGATGTCATTTGTGAAGTTTACTTGGTTTAGTTTGGCACTGCGTTATTTTTTTAATGTTGCAAAAGCTAGCAGAGCTTAGACTTATGTACATAGGCCCATGACATAATCAAATCAATTCATCCATACTAAGAATACTAAATTTATTCCTTATAACATTTCAGGTCGCCTAAAGTATCTAACACTGACTGAAGCAAATCGTGTCTGGATGCCCGATTTGTTCTTCTCGAACGAGAAGGAGGGACATTTTCACAACATAATCATGCCAAACGTGTATATACGTATCTTTCCAAATGGTTCCGTACTATATAGTATAAGAATATCGCTCACACTAGCATGTCCAATGAACTTAAAACTATATCCTTTGGATAGACAAATATGTTCCCTACGAATGGCTAGTTGTAAGTAAAACTAAAAACTATCTACAAACTGTTCCCCCCAGATGAGATACATTATCTAACCCTACTATAGACGGTTGGACAACAAATGATTTAGTATTCCTATGGAAGGAAGGTGATCCTGTGCAAGTGGTTAAAAACTTACACCTACCTCGCTTTACATTGGAAAAATTCTTGACTGATTATTGTAACAGCAAAACAAATACCGGTAAGTACTGGACAGTATCCACTACAATTCGTAGATGCTTTCGCTTTTAATCAACAACACAGAAGCGAACTAAAAGCATTGAATGTAGTGTACTCGTAGAATTCGTAACATGACACGTACAAGTTCGGCGCATCTTTTATTTATTTATACTGACAGATACAAATTGTTCTCTTATGCTTCTCATTTTAGGCGAATACAGTTGTCTGAAAGTCGATTTACTATTCAAGCGAGAGTTCTCATATTACCTTATCCAAATCTACATTCCATGCTGTATGTTGGTCATTGTCTCATGGGTGTCCTTCTGGTTAGATCAAGGAGCTGTACCCGCTCGTGTGTCACTGGGTAAGTAATCTCACGTCGCACGTGGTCATTTGAATTTTATTATTACCCACCACAACCGCAAGAGGCCCATCACTGAAAATGGATTAAACTTGTTATATTGTGCCATTGGACCCAATATCCGCGCGCATAGATAAGAAATATCAGAACTCTCTGCTTGGTGCGAACTTTCAGAAAATCACGATAACGGAAGTTGCATCTCTTGGGTTCGTCAGGTCTTGGTTGCGCTCCGAAAAAGTGTGCAATTAAAGATTTGATGTACACCTCGATGGCGAAATGCCATATGAATCCGGCGTTAAACAGGTTTTTCCTAAGTCCAACGTTTTTTTTTTTTGCTTAACGCTGGACTTACTGGTTGTATTAAATAGATGTTTATCTGTTGAATGTTATCTATGTATCTTTCCCTTACTCTATTCTTAAGTTAATCGTACCTATACATATATAATTCTTTTTATCCAATTGGCAAACAGGAAATTCGTTAAGATATACATAGTTTTAGATTTTAAGAAATACGTAGGACCTTGGTGATCTTTGAACGAATATATGTATCTACATACCTCAACATGTAACTAAAAACAAAACAGAATAAAAATCTTTTCAGACTTTAAGTTAAGTTCATTCGTTTTCTATGTATTTCATGTTTACTTCGCATGTTTTCTGTTGCGGTACCTATAAATTTTATTGTAAGTCTGATGATTAACATCTTTTTCAGGTATTGAAAGTATGAGGCATCGATATTCGATACAAATAGCTGATATGAGAGATTCAAATTTTTATATGTAAGGATTACCGTTTTGCGGTAGTGATTCCCTAATGTGATCCTTCAGAGACTTAATTACCTTCCGCCAGGCCCGTTGTCTCTGGCTTAAGAAGAGGTAAGACAGATCCAAACTTAAATGGGTAAGCACCGTGTATAAGCGTGCTGTGCGTTGGATTACTGAGCAAAAGGTTTGCGTTCGAATTCTAGAAGACATGCTTTCAAAATGAAGCGAATACTTGACCAACTTTCATATCTTGCTAACGTTGAAACCAGCACAATATGGTACCCCCCTGCTTTTCGTCCTTCAGAAAGACGATTGCAGAAGGTAATTAGTTGAACAATTATCGCCCATGTTCTTGTAAATTTGTTTTTGTTTCAAACGAAATAAGGATGAACGCCAGGATAAAGGATTTTGGCTTCTTTTCAGCTCAAAGTGGTGCTGCATCTATCGACTACTAAGGAAAGTTTTTCCTGAGATGGTCTAAAAATGATTTCGTTTAGGCTTCGATTTTTCAGCTCCTGTGCTCTTTTAGCCACAATAAGATGAGAATGTGGAACAAACTCGACTCGTGTAGAAGCGCCTCCAGTCAATACAAGAAGCACTGCAATCTTCATATCTCGCGGAGAGCTACATTTTCCTGCGGTGAAGCTCACGGGGTGTTATCTTATGGCGACCATATTATATTTGCCAGCGCAGGAATATGTCATTCCTCCTGCATTGGATTTATGTATGTAAGTTAAAAATGTTTGCTCAGACTTTATTCCTGAAGAGCACTTTAGTTTCAGGATGATGTTGGCAATGAAGATTGAAGTTTTTCCACAACTACATACAGACATACATGTATCGGAAGTTTTCCAGTGGATATTTGGCATCGGTGTCTCAAAATCCTGAAACGTATTTCAAACTTTCTTAGGTTAGAGGCAATACCAAGCTGCAGATTTTGATTCATCAAAGTCATTGAAGTGACTCTAGAGCTGAATAGTTTACAGGGACGTTTAACCATAAAGACTTACTTCCTCGATCATTCACAAAAGGCGACCATGCAATGGCAGGCGGCTGTAACTGTTTAATCATAAAGGCTAAAGTTCTCTGGACAATAAGTTTAAAACATCTCCAGAACCAAGGTGGCCTAATACCAGTCGAAATCCAGCAGACTTTGGGTATTGTACTCCCTTTGTGTACAATGAAACGTTTCATATGCATCATTAAGCGTGGCCTGGTCTGTCGACCTTCCACCTATTGAACCCTTTCTATCTTTAGACAATTCGACGCTGGAACTGCTTCTTACACTACTTCAGGATATAGTGCCACTTTTCTTAATCTCTATGGAGCTTCAATCTTTATGGGCATGACAAATTTATGTCCTAGTCTATCTTCTTAATCTTCAGCACTTCTTCGATGTAGGAGAACACTCGGTTCCAGCTTTCTTCTTTCATGCGTATTGCCGTCACGATCTTGTGAGCACTAATTTCGATTACCTCCGATTCTCCCTGTCTCTCTCTTTCTCTGTCTAAGCCATAATTATACTCCATTGCCCGGATATGATGCATTCAGATGCTTAGTTCACAATTGTAGGATGTTGACATACATAAGGCTGAAAAAGCTTCTACATATGTTAATTCCAATGATCTTAGGTCAATAAGTCCACCGGTCGGTTCTCCTGAAAACCTTGCGGAGACGAATATGTAGATACAGCCTAGACCCGAGCCTACAAAGAACGTCAAAATATAAGTTATCTAAGTGGAAGGCTTTAGATGCAGCTTTTTACACCCTGTTGTGGAACATAAAAACGAAAATTTGGTGCACGGAGCACATAATGGTTGCACACCCTGATATTCAGGAAGGTTTAAATAATGTGAGCGTTGCAGCTCAGTAGTAAGTGCGCCGGACTACTGGCGGGAAAGTACGAAGTTCGAGTACAAGAAAACTCGAAAACGTTTTTCTTGGCCCACCTCGCGCGAATGTCTAACAAACGTTCTTCGCTTCTCAATAACGCATGACGAAACTGCAGCTTTCTTCTATTCCTGCTAAAAATCTGACACACACAGCACAAGGTAATGCGAGGAAATAGGGAAAAATGACTGATTGTCAGTTATTGAGCTCAATGACGAGTTGGAATTCTTGGCTTTTCACGCACTCTCTGGAGCACCGTACGAGCATGCGGATAGCTTTTTTATCCATAAGCATGCCATTTTTAGGAACATTCTTCATGAATTTCCTTATACTAGCCGCTAAAGAGCTTTTAATTCTGCCAAAAATTTCGCACAGCTTCTGCAATACACCACTCACATTGGAAATGGTTTTCCAATATTTCTCAGCGTTGTTCAAACATCGAATGATCCTCGGATTCTTGGGACTATATATGTACATATACACGAGTATGTACATAGTTATCTGTCCATATTTGAAGCCCGTTAATGTTGCTGGCATTTAAATAGTACGAGAGAAAACTGGCAATTTGACGTACTCGCAAAAATTAAGGTCTATGAGGCCATAACTCACTCCCCAATATACCAATATTGATGCGGAGATCACGTTTGACCCTCGGAATGAGTTCTGAAGCTTCTCTTGATGACCGAGCCTACACTCATCTGAAACGATGATGAATTTCTCATCCGTTAACAGAATTCGTCTGTTGTGAGAGTTCTTAGCGTAGAGCTTTCAGTTTTTGCTTACATAGGTACATAGGTGTCTTTTATACACATCGAGTCCCAAATGTTCTGTCATGATATACATACATTTATGGGAAATTTTCTTCAACCGCGACGAGATATTCTCTTTTCGCAGCGGTTTTCGACTGATTTGAGATTTTATCTGGGAGACAGACTACTGGTATTGATACCATGGCATGTATACCATGGTATAGTGAATACCATAACCCCTGACAGAAGGCATTTTCGTAGTATACGTTCAGTTTTGCGTTACGTGGTATACTTTGAGGTTTGTGTTGCGCCTCCTCCAACAATCCAATATTACGTCTTGCTCCTCGTAGCTCGTCGATATAATTCCTCCAAACTTCTATTACTTCATTGTTTCCAATGCAGATAAAATTGTCCTCCTTAATCCATTTTCAAAAAATTTTTCGCTGTGATTGCTTGCTTTTGAATTGTCAAAGAAGCTATGAAGAACCACCAACAGAAAGAAAGTGGCGCTGCAAGCAATAGGATGGTGGTATACCACCAAAAATTTGTGAATCTGAATACTAGGTTCTATTCATGGTATACTAGGTTTTAACGTGGTATTGCAGTGGCAGACATGTGGTATAGAACGTAGTATTGCTATACCATGGTATCAATACCAGCAGTCTGTCTCCCACATAACTCCTGCTGTATCTTGGAAACACTTGATTCCAAGCAGCCGCAAGATGAAAGATGTTGCATTTGTGAAGGTTAACTACAACAACACCATTTTCGATATGTCCCCATTCCACGATTGTAAACAACTGAAGCCAAAATACTTTTTTACGGTACTATTACATATGTACATGTCAAACAGCCGTCAACATGAAATGGATGCTTTCAATACGTCACTCACAATGACTAAGCTGGGTATACGAGTGCAATATCTTAAGTTCGCGGAATGGAATATTGTAGATCGCAGAATTTTAGAGAAGCCATTGCAAATTGAGCATTTTGGAAACCGGTGCATTGTCACTTTAGTAGATTCTCTTAAGGGTCTTAGTATATTAGCGGCCTTCTCCTATGATGCTGATGCACTTTGGTTTATAATCGAAGGATTCATTGTGAATCTTAAAACACTTCTTTGAACTTAAACTTCTTGGAGGCTAAATCACCCATTTTACCTCACTCCATGGTAAGGTATGAAGAAAATCCACTTTAGAAGGTGCTTGCACGGTGCCTTTTGGTCCAATGTGATTGCCTATATAATGTGGTACTGCCTCAAATTTTGTTGCGTATTTTATTATTTTATTTTGTTGATTAAAACAAACCAATCTATACTCGAAACATATCATGTACCAGAGTGGAACTTGCACCATATCCTTCAACTCTTCAGAAAGTTTATTTCCCATAGAGCTACCAAATCCGATGAATTCAAAGATTGGGACCAACACACATCAAGAGTTTGATAGTTTTGCTTTCTTATGACTCCTGCAATAATCAGGTGAGTTGATGCCTAGACTGGCGGCCATTCCACCTATCAGACAATGCCCAGAGAGTGCACCTAGAATGACACTGCTTTCTTTATTGTTCATTGACAAGGGGCTTTCGGTGCTTTTTTCCACTCAGAGTTGGTCATAAACTGCGAGGTATAACACAGTCACCTCTGGTTGCTCAGGTGTTGATATTTCTTTTTTTCGCTTTAAGATCTATTTTCCTTTTTAGTACACCATTCGAGATAGTTACCGATGCGTGACTGAACTCTCCGTTTAATACTGACCCTGCTATTGAAATGTCCTAGGATACAGCAAGTAATAATTTAATTGATATATGTTGCTGTATTTTTGCCACACATCGCCGAAAACTGACAGCAACAGCACCCACTTTGCGCTGATTTCTGCCATCCCAAGATGATCCTGTTAAATTTTGAAGCCCGTTGTTCAGATATTCTTAACCGTTCTGCAATTTCCTTTAGTTTGCGTTGTCTATCTTTCATGAGGACATATTCGACTTTAAGAACCATTTCATGTGTTGTGACGTTACTTGGTCTTCCAAGGCGGTCATCATCTTCTAAAGCCTATCTACCTTGTTTAAATAAACCTAACCACTTGTAAACCATGGATTTACCATAGCAAAAAGTTCAGTAAACTATTTGTAATCCGCTTAGTATACACCACACTTATTCCTTGTTTTGTGAGGAATTTTATTACATCACTGCTCTCAATATTTAACATTTTTTTAGATTATCTCAGCCTTTAACTTAATCTCACTAGTACAAGCAACTTTATTGATAAATCAACACATTTATGCCTAGAGAAGGGTAACTTGGCGACAAAAAAATGATCCTAACGCACCCTTTGTACATATCGTCGACCCTCTTTTGCAAACATATCAAGAGTTGCCTCCAGAAAAAAGATTTAGAGCCACATTTCGTATATTTTAGAATATTTAAGAACTATTTAGCTATGTAAGTTTATTGAATTTTGTTTTTCATGCTTCGACAGTTCACTCCAATTTTTAGATGACTCGTTTGCGGTAGGGTACCTTTAAAAATAAAATTAAAAGCTTAACTACTAAGATATTCCCTTATAAGTGTACAGTTATCTTAATTTAAATTATTTTATCTTTATTACTATAAAACTAAATTTGTACTGATATAAATATTTCGCTTAACTATTTTCTTTCTTTTTACCAAAAAAAAACAAAAAAAAACATATTTCTAGGTGTAACAACTCTTCTAACAATGGCAACACAAACATCGGGCATTAACGCATCATTACCCCCGGTGTCATACACTAAAGCGATTGACGTATGGACTGGCGTCTGTTTGACATTTGTGTTCGGTGCATTGCTAGAATTTGCCCTTGTCAATTATGCATCACGTTCAGGTTTGAATAAATGCTGTAATTGACATTTTTTTAATACGCTTTCTATATACATATAATTTAATGGTGTTTCTTAATTAAAAGCTTTCTACTTCTACTACTACTATTTGTTGTTGTTGTTTACGAGACAAAAAAATACCACAAAAAAATACAAAACAAAAATAAATACATTTTACTATACCATGGTACATTGGAATTGGTTCTCCTCGCAAATGAGCAAAGAAATTCCAGTCTACTCTTCTTCTACTTTTAATTAATTAACATTCTTGATGTTACTACTTGATTATATATACTTTCTTATACTCGTACTATTTTATACTAACTACGTTTTTCTTTTATCTCATTTCATCCAAAAAAAAACAAAACATTAACAAAATTCAAAAAATAAACAACACTACACTCAACACACCACTTTGTATCCCGCTTGTGTTTATGAAAAAAAAAAAAAAAATACTAAAATCTTGCATTGCTACTATACCGCTATTGTGTATCTGCTTCTACTACTACCTTCTCTACTACTATCTTCTACTATGCTACGAATATATTTTTGTTTCCCCCCCTTTCATTTTCCATTTTCCACCCCCAACCCTCACCCCCCACAACTTTAATTTGCTCTATTTCCGTGTTTCTATCTGTATCTAACTCTCTAACTCTGTTTTCGATGTTTTTCCGTTTCTTTTTTCTGTTTCTGTTAAATTCCATTTTTATTATAACAATAAATAAAATATTTGATAAATTTTATTTTATCAATTTCCTGTGTTTTTCTTTCTTCTTTCTTCATTTCGTTTCATTAACAAAAATAAAAAAAAATCAAAAAAAAAATCGTTGTAATGTATGTAATATGTACAAATCGCACAACAATTTGTTTTTATTTATTTTTTGTAAAAAAAAAAAAAAAACCAAACCAAACCAAAAAAAAAAATTCTATGTGTAATCGTGTCTTCATCCGTTTATTTGGCGAACAAATAAATTCTTGAAACCATTTTCTACCCCAATGCAACATAAACGGATCGTGCAGCAGACATGCATAAGGAGAATATGAAAAAGAAACGCCGGGATTTGGAGCAAGCTAGCTTAGACGCTGCTTCAGATCTCCTCGACACAGACAGTAATGCAACATTCGCAATGGTATACCTTTGATATATGAAACATATTGATAAATATAAAAAAAAAAATGATAATTTATATGAATTTAATTTGTGGTATAACACGTTGAGTACTTGTAAAAAAATTTTATTTTTGAAAAGTAATACAATTTTGCTGACACAAGATAAGGTGTAACTCATGGAGACAGTCTAGTTTTTTGTGATTTTCAACTGTTTTTTGTATTTTGTATCACCTCAGTGGCAACACTGACAGTGTCCCTAAGTTCAGGCGATGAAGTTATACGAATACAAATTTAATTTAGAAAATACCTATCGTTCAAAATTGGATAAAAATAATCTATTGCACTTCACCAATATATGTAAGTTCTTCGGCCAGTATTTGAATAATTCGTTTGCCTCCCTTTAGTTTCCAATAACAGTCTGGTCAACAAAAACCGCTAAGCGGCTGTAAGTAAAAAAACAATGTTTTTTTTTTAGTCTATTGAACTTTGCTAATATAGTTTCTTCGTCCAGAGTTTTTTTTTTTTTATAATTTACCCGCACTCAAGGGGTTATGAATACCCTTTTACATGTTTTCACATGGTGCGGGCGTAGAAAAGATAGATAGAGAGAGAGAGAAAGAGATTTAAATTTTACTTTAGCCTTTCTTTAGCCTTCCATTTACAGTCTGTCCCACAAAACCGCTAGCCTCTTAGCGGTTAGTAAGTCAATGAAAGGGTGTTAAGCAAAAATAATTCTATTTTACAACAATGCGTTCCATTTCTATGCGTGACGTATTACTGACTGATTTTCGACTAACTCGTTGGCATAGTCTGGAGTAAATGATTTCCATATTTTTTAACTCACGTATAAAATAAGCGATCCTTGCTATTTTTTTTTTTTTTTTTTGACTATCTTGAGCTTTATTAGAGTCCACAAATTTTCCATTGGTAATAATGCCACTTTTGTTGCACTTACAAAGTATATTTCGATTCTGTGGATTGTTATCCTTTTGGAGGACCTAATTCTAATCTTTTTTTGCCTGTGGAGTTTGCCTGATTCCAACGAATCAGAATGGAATGAACATTCATGAAAAACATAGCAGCTTCGACTTGGACACTTTATACACAAATTCTCGAGAAAAGACTACAGAAATCCATCGAACATAGTCTAGAAGAGGAGTTAGGCAGGAAGATTATCCCTGGACTATCTATCCGCAGTAAGATTTATTCCTGCCCCTGAAAGTCTCCTTTAATCTGGTGCCAAGACAACACATTTGGGAGACTCTGAAAATAAAGAATGTCCCAAGGAAGTTAATCAAAGGACTTAAGATGATCCAGTCAGCACCATCAGACTGGATGGATACCAAATCAAAACCATTCAAATTGAATAAAGAACAATGGCAAACCGCCATTTTTATCGATTTCCTAGACGAGAAAAATTCTTGAGCGAAGACTAAGCTCCATATTCCAGCAGTTCCTAGTTTACACAGATAACACATTTATTGTAGCTAAAACTCAATCCAGACTACAAATTAGCAATCTTGAAACCAACGAATATCGTGGCTACCACTTATTACAAGGACAGATTCTTAAACAATTTCGGATGAAAGTACTTAAGCTTCTCGACCTCATTAACGCTGCTTTAAATTCATAAAAAGTCATGAAAATAAAGCGCTAAAGGCTTCGTAAATGCACCATGATATATTCGAAATGAAATCCACAGAAATTTAAGAGTCGTCTCCATCGAATACGAAATAAAAAATTCGCACAAAACGCCAATACCCATTCTATGGTCATTGTAAAACCCGCTGTCCTTTTAATTTTGGACCAAGAAAATAGATCATCGACTACGAAGGACAAAATCGTCTCTCAGCAAAGAGCAACCGCGCATAACTTGCGTTAGAGCAGTAACCTGAAAAACGTTATAAATATCAAATGTAAGCTACTAGATACGTTATACTTAATTAGTACTAATACGGTTGAATGGAAGCAATTTTGATGATTAAGGATCCAATGCGCAGCCGGTCCTTATAGTGTCTCGCAAATAAAGCTATCGAGTCACAATTATGCAACGAAGTCATCGAAAAATTCATGAAATGAGCACGAGTTTTGTAGCGAAGCGGTGGGGTAGATTTGGCTAACATTTCATTCCTTACGTAATAGCAACATTTGTACTTTACAAGGAAATAAAAATAATTCACTTTTCTAACACATAATGTGTTAAATTCAAAAACTAGATTCGGCGCTCTTATTGGGACACCCTTTAGTATGTAGAGAATTTAATTTTCTTTTTGGAATTAAGCAGTACTACGGAGCCGAGAATTACTCCTTGAAGGAAATTGGATGAAGCGTTTCTATATTATTTCACATATTTTTCAGCTTTATGAAGTAGATATAGACAGTTGTGGTCTTACTAAGTGCGTATAGACGTGGGATAGCTTGCGATGATGATGTTGTTGTAACAGTTTCGGTAAAGCACCTTAATACCCTAAAAGAACTCTTACAAAACGCTTAAAACAAGCTCAATAGATGAGCGGTTCAGTGCGGTCTGAGTGTAAACTCCCAAAAACCTGAACTGGCACTTTTTACAAAAAAATATTTAATTCCGTTCGTTGACCCTAATAAAGAAAAATTATTGGGTCTTATTTTGGAGAGTAAATTAAGCTACAAACATAGCATTTAAGAAGGAGTCAAAAAAAGCCACAACAGCACTTTCTCTTGCAAAAAGCTATGGGATTTGCAACCTCGCATAACTCACTAACTCTACATCTCGGTAATAAGACCAATACTCACATATAGGGTGATTCTCCGGTGGACAACCTTACATAAAGCTATAAGTCGCGATTGCCTAAGTACGCCGTTCAGCTTGTTTGTACGTACATACATGGAGCACGTAGTTCAACCTCCTCACTGGAAATTCTATTGTATTTCACCTGACACTTCTTACATCTTTAGCACACGCAAACGGCAGCTAGTACAGCTGTTCGCCTTGAAGCAAACTCAAAGTAGTCCAGAAAAGATTTTGGCCACGCATCCATTCTGAAACAATTCGGAATCTAAACATAAAACACGGACTACACCATTCCAAGTCAGCATTCCCACCCGATCATTTTGGGAGACAAGATATTTAAGATTCACACTGACGCGAAGCTTAAAACCCAATGACGGGGTTGATGGAGGTATTTTCTATGAGGTGCTCAATCTTAACCTCTCTTTCCGTCTTCCAAATCATTATAGCGTGTTCCAGGAGGAACTAAGTCTTAGATGGGCCAAAGAGTAACGTGATATCCGCTAGGGATATCTACATCTTTTCGGGAAGCCAAGTGGAAATCAAATCCATGGAATCAGTCTCCCTGAAATTCAGTAACAGCTCTAGACTACCGATCCATAGAGATGTGCGAAGCAGCTCAATATTAACCTCTCTTAGGTACCAGAGCAAAAGGATAAATTAAGCAAGTGCTTACAAGTGCTTATACATAGGCATGTGATGCATCGTTGAAAAGAGCTTTTGAGTAGAATCCACGCACATTTTTATAAAATTTTGACTTTAAAATTCTTAAATGTTTTCCACAAATGGTTGGTTCGTTCTAATGGAACCCTTAATGTGTGAAGGTAGTCACATGGATGTGGTAATATTCTAAAGATACCAATATGAACGATTCGTAGATCCGAATACGCGATGCCAGGAATGCGCCTACCCACTAATCCACACCCAGGACACTTCTACTACACTCCCCGCGGGACTTCCGTTTCGTATTACTTCGCAGGCGTTCACTTGTATAGGTTTGTATCTTCGTGGTCCATAAATCTTTTCCATGGTCCACGAGTTTCTAGGTCCTCCATGAGTTGCTAGCATTTAATGGCTTAAAAAAAAAAATTAAAAAACTTTTCATATGTCACTCAGTACTCAACGTGTTAATTTTTCCGGTTCATATCAGATTAATTAGAACAAATTGTATTCCCTACCATTCTAATTTTGTTTGTCAAATATAGAAGCCCCTGGTACGTCATCCAGGTGATCCATTAGCATTAGAAAAACTTCGACAATGTGAAGTTCATATGCAGCCACCAAAACGTCCAAACTGCTGTAAGACATGGCTATCGAAGTTCCCTACCAGGTAACACATTTGATCCTTAAACTCCTTAACCAAAGGATTTCCTTTTTGATGTTGTGATACTATCTTTGAGTATATTATTACATATATATTAACACATTGTGGATTGATGATGTATTTTCTTTAATTACTTCGTTTTTTTTCTTTTTCTAATTTAATGATGAACAAAAAAATGTTTTTTTTATTTCCAATCCGATTGTTTTTTTAGTTTTTTTTTTGTTTTGCTGGAATTGGATTGAATAGATGTTTGATGATTTTTTTCCTTCCAAGTTTCATATTGTCGAATGCAATTTTTGTCTTAATTATTTTTATGATGTTTTGAAGGGGAAAACATCAAGGAACGCAACACTGTAGGCTAATATTTTTTTGGTTTTTGTCAGAACTACAAGCCGAAATGGAACGTAGGTAAATACCAAGGTGAATGGGATTAGCCTTGATTATACGTCGGGGTGAAAGGTTTACTTACTTAGATGGCGCTAGACTCCGGGATGAACCAAGTCGTCTACCAATAATACCCTCCTGCTAGCTTGAGGGTTTGCTACCTACACACAGGGGGTTTGCAGACGGAGCAAGGAAGGAGGCAGGAGGTTTCTAAGAGGCCCAATGCCTTAAAAAGTCATATAGACTAACCTACTAGCAGTGTCTTTCAAGCTACGCGGTTAATAAGGCGTCACAAACTTCCCTGAAAACGGAACTGCCAATCATCTTTGTACGTAGACAACCAAGCAGCATTTAAGGCGCTGAACTTTTAACTCGTAAACTCAAGCAGAAGACAGGCTGTCCAGAGAGATTCTACCAGCTTTCAATGCAGCTAAGAATAGCATACTGGTGGCTGTGTGATAGCCCGCAGCTTATGACCAGCAATCGACGCTCAAAGTGCCTCTTGTGTCGCATGGTAAAAAGACTACAAACATGGTCAGAAGACTAGATATGTTCCCAAACGACTTCTTCAGAAGCTGCAGTGACAAAAGAGAGATAGAATCAGTAGAATACTTCCTATAGCACTTCCTGGCTCTCGAGGATATATTGCTTTAGATTTTTCAAAGACTGAACGACCTGCAAAGTTACCTCAAAGTGATCTTAAGAGCTATGTTAAGAAATTAAAAAGGTTTTGTTAGTCACATATCTTCCCATGTACTTCAAGGGCAATCACAATGGCTGTTTCCTCGATGACCAATCCGTAGCCACTTTCGTAGATTGTGATGTCGATAGGTTCCCGATCCACTCTGGTATAAAGATGTTCATTCGAGATGCGATTAAGTCAGAAAAGATGGATGACGTGTTAACACCTATTAATGAACGATTACAGTTTTCGGGTGACAATCCAGATTGTCCTTCAAGTTCTTGCTTGTCTTAGGGCCAGCGACGGTTTTGAGATTTACATATGTAACAGCTATGTCCAAGTTCGTCTTAATTATTGTGACTCTTCTCTGACTGTCCTTCGCCATTGCAAAGCTTAGCAAGCAAACGAGATGTCACCTTCTCGAAATGTATGTCCGATCGACTGTTACCTCTGTTTTTGAGTTGTCATGTCTATGGGATCCGGCAAATTCTCACATGGAATTCTATGTCTTGTTGAAACACTCCACCCACTCTATCAGTTGCCCTGGAATGCTTCTTTGTGAAGATAGAATAGTTCCAAGGCCGTTTATTGAAGGTTTGGCGGTGTTTATCTTCTGTCTCCACGTCTGCTATTTTTGGAATCCATTATTCTATTCCAATGTCATCAATTGGGATGTTTGCGTAAAGATGTAAGCGCTTTAAAATTCTTCCAGTTTCGATTGATAGAACAAGCACACATCACACGTCTCCTCCCCGTCTGTTTCGGATGTTCAGGGCTCTGACTTTGCTATTACTCGCATTTATTTAAAACTTACCTGCCAATCCTCGGGTTTTTCAGCCAGTGTTAGCGCTAGATATTATCTTCTGGTAGCTAAGGCCGTATATATACCGCTGTGTATAGCCCATTTTTCGATCAGATGATTCATCGTTACTCTCACTAGTACACCAAATGGTTCAGCACTCGAAAATTCCAAAGCTGACTCGCTTCATGGACTTTCACCAAACCAAATCCAGAGAAGTCTTAATGTCCATCTGTCTCATGCCACTCTTCACTACCTGATTGTCCAGTATTATTAGAATTTTTTCTGTCACCTCTTTCCAGTGCAGCAGAGCGACCATCTCAGCTTGATACACTGAAATTTTTGTCTCCAGAATACGATGACAAGTCCGATTTAACTATTCTGAGAAGACCTGTTCCAGCTCTCTCATGTATTAATCATCCATCTGGGAAGATAGTTCTTCCATCGATCCTCCAATATGGGATTGAGCCATCCTCGATTAATGTAAAATAATTCTTTTTACTGCATCCACAGGCATATCCAAATCCCTAATTTCGATTTCATTAGATCCAGAATCCTTCTATGTCCATAGATACCACCAGACCGTCACCATGAAATCGATATACCGGTAGTGCCGCTGTTTTTTTATATATAAATCTAAATGCAGAATACCGAAGATCACTTCTATAGCGCATGTTGGAATAATCCTCATCGGACCTGTAATAAAGGTTCTTACACATGCTAAACGTTGTAGGTTATCTAGATGCTTCGTAATGGTCTTTTCTGACTATTTCTGCCAATTTTTATAGTAAAGGTTTGAATTAAGAAAAGTCGAGGAACTTGAGTAAATTACAAAAAAAAAAAAGAAAACTTTTAGCCTACAGTGTACGTTCCAAAAATGCAATACCTAATTTGAAGCTTTTCTAATTTTATGACATGTTTGAGCTATTTTTTATCTAATTTCTCACTTTGCCAATAATTGTTATCTTTTCCAAAACTTATTTCAAACTAAAGCTGGAAAAGGTAAATCGCATACACAATACCGTTCAGAAGTTAGAATACACTCGAAAATGTAAGAAAAATATTTAAAAAAAAAAAATTTAAAAAAAGTTTTACCTAAGGGCGGTTTTTGACCTTAGTCATCATTGAGTTGGGAAATCTTTTTTTTAGCATCTTCTGGAGTAAAGTCTGAAGTCTTATTGGAAGCGCTCTATGCAGGTAAGTTTTGTAGTATTTCAAAAACTCTTCGCATCGTATACTTTCGCCCGCATTACACTCGTTTTATTTCAAAATCTCAGGATGAAACTGGACGAATGTCCGTTTCGATTAGTGTCTACGATTGTCTGATGAAAACTTTCTTATTCACCCTATGCAACCCACCCATGACTACCACTTCTTTCAATAATCCAACCCAACTCAATGAAAAAGAAAAAATAAACTCACAGCAATATGTCGACAAAGGTGTATTCATACTTCTAAGCGGTAATGTGCATTTTCTTTCAATCGATGTTTTAAATTTAAAAAATAAATATTCTAAGATATCTTCCATGTTCTAGAATAATTAAATTTTTTCTTCATAGCTGTTAAGAATCTCATTTTTTTGGAAAATCTCCAATTGATATACAGAAAGACTAAAAATAACGTTTTCAAGAGATCTCTGCTTTTTATTTCTCTATAACAATTCAAAATTTTCCAAAGAAATACAATTTTTTTATACATAAATTCTCGTACATAATTGTTGTTAATCACGAAAAGAAATGCACA
The DNA here is from genome assembly GCA_946965025.1 of Blera fallax. Taxonomy (NCBI): domain Eukaryota; kingdom Metazoa; phylum Arthropoda; class Insecta; order Diptera; family Syrphidae; genus Blera; species Blera fallax. The sequence goes on from OX337244.1 coordinate 100,362,997, forward strand.
ATTATTTTCTCGGTCAAATTTTCAAAAATGCACAGTAATACCTTGTGTACTTTGCATTTATATATTCATCATTAGATTACTTTATCCAAAAATTTTTTAAAATTGTAAGATTGACCCCACTTTAGTTATTTTTTTTTTCCAAATTTCTTAAATAAAAAAAAAATATGTATTTATACTCGCATATATAACTCTACACTCCAACTTCGTTGAAGCCTTGATGTATTTGGCATATCATCTAATTTTTTTGTAAAAAAGAAATTTATGAATAAACCTATGCAGTCTGGAGCTTAGAGATTTGATTTGATTCTGGTTAAAAAAAAAATTATGAAAAACTATAAAAATAAAGAAAATTTTGTTTATTTGACATTTGAAAATGATTGTTCTCCAGTGATGGTTAAATTTCGCATTTTTTCGTCGTTTGTTATATTCTTTGATATTAAAAATAAAAATATATACTTATATACAAAACTAAATAAAAAAATATATCAACTTTTGAATATAAAGATAATCTATTTATTTTCCTTATTTATAATTAAAATTTAAGTTAAACTCTAATTTAAGATTGTTATTAAGTGAAAAAATATGTGTTAAATTCTGACTTATGTTAAGTACTGGCCATTTGAAGGGAGATATAGTGTACTCACGTCCCTCTGTTCCTTGTTTAACTCCATGATATTTTAATTTAAAGGATGCGTCACGCAGTCTGCTTTGGTCACTTACGTCAACCAAAGAGAGGACTGTGAAAAGTGCTCACTGCTGGAGAAAACTGTTGTAGCCTTGACAAAATCCCCACCACACTTGTATTATGCATTTTTCTTAACTGACTTTAAGGGACTTCCGACCCGAAAAGAGTCTCTACCTGAGACAGAGTAGCATTCCATCCTCGCACATTGCTCACAGTTGTCAAGATCTAGCACCCACTCTTGACTAGAGTGTTGTGGTCCACACCTATGATTTGGCCAAGCCAACGTAGATGACGTGTATTAATTTTTTGGATTATATCCACATCTTGATCGTAGTTCGTAGAGCTCGCGATTGTACAATCTCTTTGATTCGCACTCCTTGCACAAAGGACCAAAAATGCAACGAACAATATTTCGCTATAAAGCACTCTGCTATCCTGCTTATCTTTTCGTACTTGGTGTCCTACAACACAACTGGCAGGATAAACGTTCTTCTGGACAAGGAGTCTTGACGTAATTTTTTTTGTCAAACGAAAATAGCACCGGTGGCCAAAAGTAAGTTCTCCGCTTATCTCAACAAGGGCGTAATTTGGTGAGATGATGTTTACTGCAAGCGAGATAAACTACCTCGAAGTTAAAGCTGAAAATAACGTTTTTGCGCAGGCGGTGGACTGGTGTTCTGTTTGTTGGTAACATGTATTGTTACCAACCATGAAGTTTTGCCCTCATTCACTTCAAGACCAACTCGTTCAGGCTGTTCGTCGAATGCCATGAAAGCATCTACAACGGCGCGCTGGAAGCAAACAATGATGTCGATATCGTCTGAGTATCCCAGAAGGTGGACAGATTCGTTGAAGATTGTAATCACACATGCCATACGCTTTATCAGCTCCAGCGCAAGATTGAAGAATTAAAAATGACAGTGCATAACCTTACCGAAATCCAGTACATATTTGAAATAATTCAGAAAATCTCCGTATTCTCCAGCGTTACTCGACACAGCTGCATTCATTTTGACGGTATTCCGAATTCAGCCACTTCAATGTAAAGCTCCATGGGGCTTTAAATTGATGAAAGAATGCTGTGTCTTCATTTGAAATTAGTTAGTCCTTTCCAAGGAGTTACTTTCGTTTGAAGACTTGGTCTATCGTCGATCAGCCGAGGTGGAATCCACATTGCTACTTCCCGATCAATGTGTCACAGAAAGGCTGTAGACGTTCAGACAGTACTTTGGGTAGGATCTTATATGCGACATTAGGTGGGAATATGCCTCGATAGTCGGTGCAAGACAAAGGATCGCCCTTCTTGTGGATGGGGCATATGGAGCTGATATTCTATTATCCGGGTATACTTTCATCCACCCATACTTAATTGATGATTCAGCGCACAGGGTGCTTGCCACTTTAAAACATCAGAATTTGAATAGCTCCGCTGGCGCTGGTACGCTGTCAGAGTAGGTGAACCATTCTATACTGGAGGAGAAGAATTCTTCTCCGTTCCAATGTGGCTTCGTTTTGATATTATACTCTTGACAGGTTTCATTGGCACCGTCCAAAAGGTCATAAAATTCCCCTTTGACAGAGTTTTCAGCATTGTCGGTCTGTGTTTGCTGATTTTATGGAAATTGGCTTCAATACGATGCGATGATAGTGCCTTAGTAATTCAAAATTCATCTTATTTGGATGCGGGACAAGGACCATTCTAGTAATTGTATGGCCGATGAACTCGCCAGTCATGCAACGTCTTTATAAATTCTACCAGCCTAATGCCAAACTTCTTCCAACCATTTGTGGTGTGCTTGCTATATTTTTCGCACGATTGTAGGGACCTACATATGCACGTTTAATGCAATATTCGAAAGGCGCAATTGAGAAGTTTCTGACGACAATTATTACTCTCGGATGACAGGTGGAATCATACAAAAAAAAATGTTCGTTTGTGTTTAATCAAAATCAAACCTTCCTCTTCGTAGTTCAACGCACTAACCACTGCACAACAATGCCCACAAGCATGTCTGCTTATGATTCTAGTAAACGGGATTTAGTTTCCTTTAAAACTGAATAGTGCACATTTTACCATTCTAAGCCCCAATAACCTACATAAGAGCTTAGCTAAATACCTCCCGATAGCTTGCAGAAAAGTTATTGTAGTGTTCATTCCTTAAACTGGCTGCAGATCTCCCTTAGACTCAAAGGCTCTGAGTCCTATCAATCTCACATCAGTATTCCTAAAGATATTGGAAATAATTATTGATTTTCACATCAGAAATACGGCCCTCAGAACGTCCCCCAAATGACAATCAATTCGCATAACAATCAGGTAAATCGACATTAACGGCCTTGTGTCATCTTGTTAGCACGAGTGAAAATTCTTTATTAAAGAAAGAAATGACCGTCTGCCCCCTAAAGTGGACATATCCGAAGCCTTTGACTCACAGAGTACCAGGTGGATATGCTGCATAGTTAGCAGCAGAAGAAAGGGTGCGCAAGTTGACGAAACATAATATCTCGGGGTAACTCTAGACCACAAATTCAACTAGACACCCCATCTAGACAAAACCATTCAAAAATTAAATAATGCCTTTTGGCCTTACTTACTTACATACATATGTAGGTGTAACTACAGTTCGGAGTGAATCTGAGCCTCAACCAACAAGCATCTCCAGTTAGCTCGATCCTTAGCTAACTGCGTCCAGTTGCGCAGTTGGTTGACTAGTTCGATGTCGCTGTACAGCACATACTATATTGCTTCGGTGAATCTTCTCCTCCAAAGCCCGTCAACGCAAACGGGACCGAATATCTAACGAAGGAATTTTCTCTCGAAACGACCGTCGACCGACTACTTTACCACCATAAAGCAAGACTGAGCGTTCACCATCGACATCCTGCACATACATATAGACGAATTTGACAGAGATGCCAAAAATGGACGTGGCTCTGTATAGCTCGTCTCTGCAAATGCTGTCATAAGTGGTCTTAAAATCTACAAAAAGATGGAGAAAAGCGATTTGGGTTCCCTGAGTTTTCTCCAGGATCTACCAAAGTGTGAAAATTTGATCGACTGTGGACTTTCCTAGCCTAAAACCACACTGATAGTCGCCAACCAGGTCGTTGACGAAGAGTTTCAGACGTTCACACTGAACGATTGAAGAGTTGGAACTACAAACTCTCTGCGTCAAAGGGACACGCTGCTTCTATTTTCTTAGCATTTCTATTTTTGGTATCGAGCTCTGTTGCAGAGAGTGCATCTGAAGAAATATCCGGAGATCAAACACAAATATTCTATCAAGTAGCTCTAGGAGCTGTCCTTCAACTTTAAGCCTAAACTGGTTTTAAATTGTGTTCAAACTCACCTGCAGCTGTCTGTGCACTGTCAAAGCTGTCAAAATCACACTAACTTGGTTCCCAGGACATAAAGACATACCGGGCAACGAAGCTGCTGATGAATCCTGAGCCATTCTGTTTACCTGTTAGCCGGATAAAGATAGAGCTAAATCCCTGGGAACAAAAAGAGCTCTCTTACTGGAACTTACAAGCTGGCTTAAGACATGCCAAGAAACTAATCAATTTCTCAATAAAAAGAAAGAAAAGGATTTTAAAAATGTGCAAATCGTACGCAATGATCGTAACCCACTTCCTAACTGACCATTGCTCTCTCAAATATCACCTCAAGATAATTTTTGCTACCCAATTGGAGATGTGTCGACTGTGCCTTGAGGACACTAAAACTGTCGGACATATCTTATGTGAATCTCCCGCTACTTTTCTGGCTAGGGACTGCAATAAAGGCTTCATAACGTCTTGTGGTTTCCTCAGCTCAAACAATCCATAGTTTCATCCATGAACTTGTTTTGAGCTAGTGGGCAAAACCATATAAAAATCATATTTTAACGGAAAACCACAAAAGGTATGAGATTCTTAAGACTAATTTTTATTGCTCCGATTTGTTAAAAAAACCAAAAAAAAAAAAAAAACATGTAAGACCCATCATCTACTAAATTTTAACTGAAACGCCAAAAAATCGAATTCCGAACACTTGAGACTCCAATCGAATACAAGAATAAAGCCGTTGTACAGAAAATCTACATCTTTCGATGCACAACCTCCCTTAAAGTGGCCTTAATAGTTTTTAAACTTTTAGTACCAGTTTAACCTAATTTAAATCATCTCATTTAAGTTCATTCGTAAGCCTAAGTTTGTTACTTATATTTTCTTTCAGTTTTATTTTCTATAAGAAAATTATTTTCCTTTTTTTTTTTCTTTTATATTTTGTGTTAAATATTATTTTAAGGTTATAAAAAAAAATTGCAAAAAAAAAATACTTAAAATAAAATCAGCAAAACAACTTCAAATAATAATTTTATAAACATAAAAAAAAAAAAAAACAAACAAACAAAAAAAAAACATTCACAAATCAAAAAGCTAATCTCTAGATTTCCATTAATTAATAATCATAAATATTTATCCAAGACAATGTTCTAGATCGAAGAGGATTGACGTTATTTCACGAATAACGTTCCCGCTGGTATTTGCCCTATTCAACCTGGTCTACTGGAGTACATATCTCTTCAGGGAAGAGGAGGATGAGTAAATCAAACAATAAACTTTTTTTCGTAGAACTACCCAAAAATTATATTAATATATTTATTATTATCCTTTTTTAAGGACATTTTAAGGAAGACGTTTTATTCGTACACTCACAATGTCTGTGTCTGTCTGTGTCTCTCTGTATGGCTATGTAGAATCCAAAAAAAAAAAAATCAGAAAATCCAGAAAAATAATGATGAATTGAATATGTTGATATACTATATATGAAAATTCATTTACATACGAGTATATAAATGCCGGAGAAGAGAATGTATGTGAATACAATTTTTATCTATGTGAGCTAAAGATGTTATATATGAAAAGAAATACATAAAAAAAAGTAAAAATAGTTATTTTTTAGCTTTATGTAATTTAGGTATTTAAGAATATAATATATGTATGTATCCTAGGATGAAAAAAAAAAAAATGGAAAATCACATAACGCACCACCACCAATTATAAATAAAAAAAATTAACAAAACACACCCCATCACAATTAATACCAGAAAACAATCATCCTCTAGGGTAATTCGTACACAAATCAGAAAACTATATGACTTAGGTACTTAATTAAAAAAGAAAAAAAGGAAAACTATAATAAAAGCCGGTACTGACGTCTAGCTAGAGTATGTATTAGTCGTGCAAACGTATAGGTTATATGTATATATACGAGTATATCAGTCGAAATTGTTAGGTGAAAACAGTAAGCCTCCCAAAATTGTATTTAGGTCCATGATTTTGAATAAAAATGGAAACATTTTGGACAAGAACTACGTTTTTTTTTATCTAAGACTCGAGTTTTTTTAACTTCAATTTGTTTATGACTTTGTTACAGCTGAATGCAAGTTCCTTATTTACTAAGCCACTTTGAATTTTTTGTATAGAATGAGTACCTCTTTCTCTGCTACTTGAGTTTTTTAATAGTTAGTTGAGATAGTAAAGGATGTTTTTGAATGCCCGATAGAACTTAGAATTAAAAAAACTCTTTTGAAACACCAACTCATGGCAATAATATCCAAGAATAACTCCAAACGTGTGACAGCTGCGGTGGTTCTTGACGAAGCGCATTCTATCCGTCCAATTTTGGGCCACGTTTTCAGCAATCGTGGGCGTATGTCACGAAACAGTATTGGTTTCCAAGGCATCAATTGGTACTGTGTTGTCAGTATAAGCCACAGCGTCTGATCGATTGATTTGAATACCCACGATCGTGGATGACGGCTTCATTTCTCGAAATCAAATTGCCGTACGGCCCGTAGTGCCTTCCTATTGAAACTACGTATCCTTGGGATCTATTCCACTCATATTTGGAAACAAAGGCAAAATCAGTAATCATCGATCTGTAACGATCTTCATTGACTCCACGTAGGTAGAGTTCAGGCCTCATTTTTAAAGAAATTAGGTCCGATGATGCTACCAACACGGAAACCGTACCAAGCAATGCATTTTTCTATATGTAATGGGGTCGTACAGTCTCTTCTGGATTGGTCTCAGCACAGGATCATAATGTATTGGATCAACGATTAAGACAGTATTGTGTATACGATCAACGATCCGCATTGGCCTTAACGTTAGATCCTCTTCAGTTTGAAAACATAAGGTCGAACCGCACCAAATGGTGCATTTTTCTGGATAAATGAGGTCCATAGAGCCTCTTCTAAGTTGGTCTTACTCCGTACATATGTGACAATTTTCTTACTAACAAACTCTAACAAGTGATGGTCTTGTGCCTTTGACTCCCTAGTGGTTTCAATTCCCGCACCAGTAGGTGCACGTGGCGGACGGATAGAGCCCCCATTGTTGCGACCAATAACGAATCGATAAATTCCAATTTTTTTGCACATTTTCACTGACAGTGGCGTCCTTCAGGACGTATTTTCATTGACGTGTTGCATCATTTAGAGCGCATTTGTTACGAACTCTTTCCACAGTTCTACGGATGTCTTGCTAAGATGGACGATTATGTCGGTCGATTTTTATAGTAAATGGTAAATAGGTGATAGCATTGTTAAAGTCTGAGTCTATTCTTGGTGACTTGCGAGATGGTTTCTGAATAAAAATGTCAAAAAGAGCGGTCAAAATGACAGCTTAGCTTGACAGCTAACCCTTTACTAAGTTCTATCTGAGCAAAAAAAACACCCTCTAGTTAAGACTGTGAATATTTGACAGCTTTTAGCACGAAGCCATGTGAGCCCTTCATGGCTTAAAAGTCCCATATGACAAATTGCATTTAAAATATTTCACTTGCATTAAAAGTACGTGTGACTTAAATAATGTATGAATCGAGACATCGGCGAAACAACTTCGATAAATTTCTCGGGTTCCAAATTTTAGTATAATTACGACTCTATTAGCCAAAAACGTTACAGGGTTGAATTATCCTCGGTTTTTGGCACAGACAAAAAATTTAGAACAGTCTGGGAAAACTTGAAGCTTTTTTCAATAAGTTAAAAGACGTCAAACTGCAGAATATTGAAAGTCGCCTAATATATTAAAGAAAAAATTTTTGAACATCGATGTTTTTCTCGCAGCTCAAAATTTCAGGTACAGTGTGTCGGGTGGCGCCATCTTGTTGGAAACAAATGCGGTCACGTTTATACTAAGCAAAAGGGGCAAAAATAGAAACTGTATTATGCCCTGGGACCTATCTCCACTAAGGATCAGAGTCCTACCTTTTGGATCCTCGAAGACACTCCGCTCCACACAGCAATTTTTCCAGATGCAATGAATGCTCTGAGATTCCTTTTAGTCTATTTCGACCAAGAATAATGCACTTTTGCTTTTTTGTACTGAAATCAGGACGTCTTATTGTGTCTCGGTCATGAGGTCGTTTATGTACACAACCTTGGATGAAGACAGAGTAAAAGAATGCACCCAGATCTCCGTAAGAAATTGGCGGCCTCAACGCCGTCTTTCGTTAGAGAAAAATTTTCGGGGCACTGAAACTGTGTTGGGTCTTTTTGCATCCTAGACCCGGGCTTCCATTGACAATTGGGTTTCTAACGAACACTATTGTAAATGCAGCAGATAAAACGAATGCTGCTAGACGTCTGTAAAAAATCCTCTGCATTCTAGCCATCCTTCAGTAGAACAGAATTTCTCAGGACCTGAACAAGCTTTGGGTCTTCTTGCATCTTGGGTAGGGACATCTATCGGTGACTGGATTTCTTAAGAACGCAATTGTAAATTCAGCAAACCCAACAAATGCTGTAAGAAATTCGAGGCATTCGTGCTGTTTCTCAGTAGTAAAAGCTGCAGAAGAGTCCTAAGGAAGTACTAGAATAAGGTTGCAGTAAAATCTACTTATAGAGTGGGCGACTATACTGCGGAACACTACCTCTATGTTTACTCTGCCCTCGCTCGTATTAGGTGACAAATATTCGGTGCTAATATGTACAAGTTCCAGTTAAAAGGGAAGCCTTCTTGGAGTACAAGACATAGAACAGTGGTGCCTGAGGGCTTCAGTGGAGTTTTCCTACACCGACAAAAAATAACTTGAATAAAAGCTAAATGCCTTTACCCTTTTTAGGAAGGTTTAGTGTCACTCTACTCTCGAAAATCATTGGCTCCAAAACCTAAGCTGCTACAAGCTGTCAAATAGTCCCTTTATAGAAAAAGTCTAACAACAATCCAGAAATATTTTTAACATTTACTAAGCCTTACATTTTCATTAATTTTCCATTCGTTACATTTTCCTTAATTTTTGTATGCGTTCAGCTAGATTTTGAGCTCGTCTATATTTTTTTTCTTTTTTTTATTAATTACGAGACTTTTCAGAAAAAGGATATGGTAGGTACAAATATTTTTGAAGTCGCCTACTTACCAGAATTGCATTGGTTAACGTTATTTTTCATTTATTTAAAAATTTAACAAACTTCCTCTCTCAGTTCATAACTAAATCAGATTAAAACTGGTCAGGATATCATTAGTAGCATCAGGAGAACATAGAAAAACCCAGTTACATTCAGCAGAGGATTTTACATAGCTTTAGTAAATGTTGTTAGCACGTAAAATTTGTAAAGAAAAAGAAAAATTTTCCTACTAATGTAGATTTAGTTAAAAGTTTGTTTACATAAGTTTTTTCTAAAAAAAAAATCCTTTCTTTAGATTTGGTTTATTAATATTTATACTATATGCATCTAGCTCTCACCAAATACATTCTTACTAACATAAAAAAAAAATATCGTATATAGATAAACAGCATATGGACAAAAATTGGTTTCACTCGCACTAAACTTCTTTCAATTCACATTAAAAAAACAAATATTATTATATAGTAATATCTCTCACTAAAGTAAAAAAAAAAATTCATCACTTAAAAAACAAACAAAAAAATTAACTCAAGATTTTTTATGTGCAATTTTTTTATAAAGAAAACTATAAAAAATACTTTTGAAGTATTTTTGTTTTTTTAAAAGTTCAACGGAAATGGTAATGCTGTTTTTGTTGGGTGTCCAATATTAAGATGAAATATTCGTCAGAAAAATATATTTGTCTTCAATTCTCCATTTTTAAGTTATGGTTAAGGTCTTCCGTTTGGACAGAATGATTTACAGAATCAAGTCCTACTTTACCTGCTTAACTTACACCGAAAGGACTTATGAACTCCTTGTCGGATTCTCTCGAAGTCAAGAACACTCAACTTGAATACTACTTTTCATGAGTTTTGGCGAAATACAATTTTGGACATCCTCTACATGATTCCAAAACTTTATTTACATCTCTAAAATTGCACATAAAAATCGATGAACATTGTAAAAAAAGACTTAAAAAAGAATTCTACATAGCAAATATTTTTTTTCTTCAATTCGTTTTTTATGTAATTTGTTTTTGTTTTTTTATAATTCTGTAAATTTTTTAATTTTTTTTTTATTTTTCAAATACTATAGTATTTAAAAAAAAAAACATTTGTCAGTTTTATTAAAATATTTTTAATGAATATCATAAAACAAAATAAAAGTAAAAGAAAAAAAAAAAGGTAAGTTTATGGGCAAACAATTTGTTACTGTACATTTTTTATACGAGAAAAAAGTTTAAGGAAAAAAATATAAATATTTTTTCTATATTATTAGCATGGTGTAGAAATTAAATTAGAAGATTTTAATTAAATATTATTATTTTTATATGTTATAAAAACAGAGAGGAGCACGTTTGTATTTAAGAAAAAAAAAACAAAAAAGAAGGATATAAATACTTATATGGTATTAGAAAGATGTTGAGGAAAAATGATCTATAAGTAAGCAAATACAATTTATATAAGTAGTGATATTTGCACAAATAGTCAATTGATGGCTCTGAAAGGGGGAAGTGTAGGGGGTGACGCATAATCTTAACAAAAATACTCTTAAAGAAGACAGTGAAGCTACTATTTTGCTTCAAAATATGGACAACCTTCTGAGCTCCGCAGCCAACTCCCGATTTTAGTCCTTAAGAAGATCCGAATATGTTTTTTCGTAGCACGAACATTCATGTCTTAGAAGGGATCAGCATTTCCTGAATTAAGTAAGATGAGCCTTAAAGCTTGCCTACGTCTGAGAACATGTCATAGTGGGCTTCTAAGTTGTTTTCTTTTTGTGAAGATAAGACACGAAAGAGCCCATGATCACCAGCGTGTGGAATTTTTCCCCATTAAAACCAATTCCGCAGAGTCTTCAAATTTAAACCGGGAGGACAACGCAGTATATGAAAATCTCGTATAAGGTGACGCTGACAGATAAAAAGGGACCTCAACCAACGTGGAGTCCGCAACTGGAGGTAGTTGGTTAAGAACCAGGCTAATTGGAGAGGCTTTTTGGTTGAAGCCCAGGTTCACCCCGAACTATCTATGTAAATTAGACCATTCCCATTCTCCTAGAATGGTAGCTGGATGCCTCTGATCTCACTTGTCAAACCGATTGATTGTGATCCCCTTTCCATTTGAGCAAGCAAGGTAAGATCCTCCTTTGACGTGTTGAAGATTCTATGACGTGAAGCGTTGATTGCTGTTTGCTTTACGTGTCACAGCCATCTTAGTCGATATATATGAATCCGTCGTCTAAGGACTGGCTCATCTGACTTATCCAAGTCCAGGACTGGGATGATGATAGCATTGTCTTTGTCGTCCAGGAGAATGTTTTACTCCTCAATTGCCATCGTATCGGACAGAAGCAACAGTTGGCAAGAAGTGTTATATTCCGGAGGTCGTGGCTTTATTCGTGATCTGAGCTAAGGCAATGTAAAGAAAGTACTCGATTACCTCAGAATTATGCATGTCTAGTAACCAAGGATCACTTTAAGTCTACTTGTACAGCACTCACCAAACTGTAAGAGAAGTCTGCTGCGAAATGACTACTGAATTGCAGATATCGCCTAGTTGCGCTCTGAGTAGACTCTGACACGTGGACATGACATCCGACATGGAATGTTGTTAACTGACGAAGGCGATTGACAATAAGAGCCTTGCGATCATGTTTGGATCCAAGCCATAGAGGAATTGAATGCAACAAGATCGGTGACTATCAATTTAGCAAAGACATAGATAGTCCAGTATATAAGCGATAGCCTAGCTCAATTACTAGCGGAACCACCGAGTGTTTTGTGAAAGGGTTTGATAAACCGCAAAATTGGTTTCCAATCTGGGTAGGACAACTGCAGATTGGGCATATAGCAGGATGCAATAGGCGTTATCATAACTTATAGGAGAAGATACAGCAGAGCACTTTCTTTTCCAGTGTCCTGATTCTGAAAAGATGATTGTGAATTTTGGCCTTCAAGGGACTCATTTTTGACAGCCCGCTGTATTTTTCCTACGATAGATGCCAACATCATCCGTGTATCTTTCAAGAACGATGTTGACATTCGGCTTGTCGATGAATATCTCGCTGTGATCGGCTCCGAACGTAAAGGAGCATCGAGCATCTTTCATGGATTTTTCATCGATACCACAACTAGACATAGCTTTATATACACAGCTCATTTCTCTACACACCATTATAAGTGGCATCGATGAATAGATAGATTGTATTTGATTTGTCCATGACCTTTATTGCACCTGACACCTTTTAAGCCCAGCTTCTCAAAGTATTCTTCTCACCGTTTTGGAAAACAGTGAAAAATCACTCTTCTCTGATAAAGCAGCAGCCAGTTCAGATGACACTTCCTCTCTGCCTAGGACAGGGAAGCATTCCGCCCTCACTGATTCCAGGCATGTTGCTTCGAGATGTTGAGACCATGTGCTCTTCTAACATAAGCGATAGCCTGATCTGTAAAACGGAGGTTCGGTCTTCCTGGTCGCCTCGAATCTGTGCGGTAGGTCTCGAACATCCTCTTAGCTGGACCATTGCTGTTCATGCGCTCGATGTGGCCGAGTCAATGTAGTCGACGTAACTTAGCCTCCTTGACTACATCCACATCTTGGTACAGGTTGTAGCAGTTGTATTTTCTCCTTAACTTACCTTCATCGCACACAGGACCAAAAATTCAAAAGCTCGTAACATGTGCTCTGCTTTCCTGTCTGTCATCAAACACTCGGCGTCATACAACGTAACTGACAGGATTAACGTTCTGTAGAGCATTTTTTTTTGTCATAAGGAGTTATGATCCTATTAGTTCGTGTCACATATTCACCAATCCCCGCGAAAACTCTACAACTCTACAATGATGTCCATATCATCTACGTACCCCAGCAGCTGCGTATTTAAATGGCTCCACTTGTAAGCCCTCATAGCTGACGAACTTGCTATGATTCAGCTTATGAATAGCAGGGCTAACCTCTTCTATATCGGGGAGGAAGGTAACTCTCTCATTGACTGGAACTGCCGGAAGTGCTTCTCTTAGGCACATCTACAAATTCCTGTGCATCGATGACTAAGTTCCCTACACCAATTCAAAGAGCCTGCTTTCTGGCCGACTAACCAGCTGCCAGTTGTTTGCTTGGATGCCAGGATGTTATTCCCATCACGCAACTCACCCTATTCTGTCTGCGCAAGATTTCTTTTCCTTCTCCTCATCCGGCTCGGTAGGCTTCCTTCGCTGCCCTTGCTTTGCGTTGCAGTATTTTACGATATGCGTCCTTCGTCTTTCTCCGATATTTGTAAACATCGTTATCGCATGGACTAATTTTTGGAGATGCATTGTATCCCAAAGTAGCTTCGACTATTCATTTGATGATGTTGCGATACTGGGCCGATTGAGCGTTGGCGTTATAAGAAGCTGAATACACCGCAGATTATTTATAGCCTCTGGAAATTCCAGACGTGCTTAAGTGCCTGTCATTGAGTCTCCTTTCTTTGGGCTATTAGGTGCTATTTCTTATAATGGAGTTGAATTTTGAATATGGCTGCTAGAACACCGTAGTCGGAGTCGGCGTTTTACCCTAAATTTAATGCATTTCTAGCATCCATCAGCGACCATGTGCGGTTGGTGGTTTGATCATCTGAAGACAGCCAGATTGCTGCCTAAATTCTTGGGAGTTTGACGCTGCTTGTCACTGTATTACGAGCTACTGCAAAGTCGAATAGTTGTAAGCCGTAGTCTTTTGTACTGTTGTAGGAGTGGTGCTTTCCAACTAATCCGTCAAAGATGTTTTCCTTGCTGGTTTGAGCTGAAGTCCCCAAGTAAGATTTTCACATTCTTCATAGGTATTATCCCGGAGGTCATAAGGCCTCGTTAGCAGAGTCTTTAGCCTCATCGACATGGACGGGTACACATATGTATTCACCCGATGTCATAGAAATTGGCTCCAACGCGGATCACAGTCAGGCGACCATATGCGGCTTAAAGCCAATATTTCAACTTTTCTAAGACACGAACCCTTTTCTTCTTCCAAATTCCTTGGGTAAGTGGAAAATATAGGGCGCCTAATACGCTAGCCCACTGAACAAAATTTAGGTCATCTTAATCCCAGTATTCTACACCAATCCAATGAAATGGCTAAGATACACGCATTATAGCGTTCCATCAACATCCCTTTGTAACATCGCCACTACATAAATTTTAAGGAAGTTTTTAACAACGTTTAGTCCTTGAATGCGGCTCTTGTTCAAGTTACATGCAAACAATATCAACCCCACCCACATCCCCCTTTTCAAAGTCGATATTTGGCAAAAAAAATATAATACAGGGTTAAAAAATGTAAAAATGAGAAGAAAACAAAATCTCTCGTGTGTGTTATCGTAAGGATTAGAAATATAATATTATTAATAATTTCCTTCTTGTTTTCCAACATGTATAGCTATTTAAGTATCCTTATTATTTTGTATTTGTACATGTATATATAGAAGTTTTTATCTATACAAGTTTACAAATCGGGTTGTGCATCTTTCTATTAATTTCATTGAGCATATTTTCCTAATTAACATTTAAAATCAATCATGCACAAAAAAAAAATTTAAATTATTTCCTTTTATAAAGGCAAACATAAAAGAAAAACAAAAATTATTTGAGGTTATTGGAACAAAAGTGGGATTACGGAGGATTTTATTGATTTTAAAATTACTTCCGAAGGATCCCTTTACTTTTAGCCTTCTGCTCCAATGGCCTCATTTATTCGAAGTCATTTCCTTTCCTTTGCATCTAGTTTTGACTTTAATTTAATTTTTACCTTATTTATATATAAAATAAAATCACTGTCACTTGCCAGTTATAAAACCGTATATAAATGTACATACACCACTTATATTTGTATAGAAATAAAAAATTAAAATTACATGAGGTAAAAAACAAATATATACATATACACCATTTGCTGGTGAAGGGCAGCATTTTAACAAATATAAAAATAAATAAATATATATATATGTATATGTAACAAAAGTCAGCCGCAAATAGGTCATACATACTTTAAATCGTAATATAGGTGTTGAGTTCTATAACATTTCATAAATAATCTTCAATGTGCATGTATGTATATAATCCAACATTGTCACTAAAATCTACACACACATATAGATGTATTAACTATCCTAGTGAATAGTAAGAGATGATGAAAACAAACAATGCCAAAAAAAAACATCACTAAACGTAAACTTAAAATTAATTAATTTTACAAAATAGACGATTAAAAGACATTATACACACGTAAATACACAAGAAAAAAAAAAGAAGTAAACCTTCTGGAAAATATATCAAATTGTATATTATATTATGCAATTCATAAAAAAATAAAAATTTGAAAATAAACAAGAATCCAAAATAAATGTTGATAAAATTAAAAATACAAAATTATATAAACTGAAAAAGATAAAACAAAAATGATACTAACTAGTATGATATTTTAGACTACATTCAATGGATAGTATTAAGCGTCATTGTTGTAATCACTGAATATAAAAAAAAAAAAAACAGGAACAGAAACAAAAACATAAAACTGTAATTTATTGATATGTTTGTATTTATATTTTACAAAAAGAAAAATGACTAAATAAAAAAGAAATCACTACAATGTGTTATATAGAAAAATACGAGTCTTGTGTTTTATTTTGAATTTTAAAAATCACTCCACTTTTCATCGGAATCGAGTTGATGGCGCCATCTTGTGGTATTTTGTGAGCACTACCTGATGCGATTATATTTACTTCTAAAAAACAGCTAAAGTTAAAAAAAAAAGAATAAAATTTATAATTCGCGCTCGAAAAGGAACAGAGGAGATACCGGTGCACGATGTCTTTAAATGCTTGAAGGTTGTAATGATGTGGAAACACAGAGCCTGGAAGGTTATTCCACATACGTGTCGTTCGGCTTATGAACGAATCCCTGAATTTGACAGTACGTCCGCAGTTGGGCTTGAATGTGAACTGATGCGCATTCGAAGCGTGACGCGTATTGCGGGTGAAACTATGAAGGGGAGGAATGTGAGTGGCTATTTCGTTGGAGCATTTTTTGTGGAATCTATATATATAAAAATGAATGTTTGTCTGTATGTCCTTTATAGAATCGTAAACTATGCATTTGATCATGTGATGATCTTTAGCAAAGTTGTTGTGCATGAGCCCGCGAAGGTTTCTGAGTTGGTACGACCAATTTTCGACAGATGGCGCCACTGTAATTCCAATGAATTTCATATATTGCCGTGACAGCTCATGCTGATTTGAATTGAAACGAAAACAGCGAACGAATAATGACGTTTCGAGTTGTGGGTGACATAAGAATTTATGTAAATTGTGAAATTTATGTCCTGCTCACATGGAACAGACAATATTGTCGCTGATGAACTTAATGCATGTCTCAAATCATCAGTTTTATGGCGTCATTTACAGAAATTGACTTTGAAAACCAACATGCGTGTACAACTACAACGGGATGCATCGGGTGGAAATTTTGCAAAACAATTAATGGATATTGGAAATGAGCGAATGCAAATTGATGAATCTACACAATGTATCACCTTGCCAGCAAACTTCTGTAAGATCACAGGTGCAAAAAGTTTTCCCAAACATTGCACAGAACTACAAAAATCATCAGTGGCTCAGTACGCGTGCAATATTAGCGGCCAAAAACAACGATGTCAATACCATCAACTTCATCATTCAGAATGGAATACCCAGCGAAATGACAACATATAAGTCCATCGATACTGTGGTGAATCAAGACGAAGTTGTCAACTATCCAACTGAATTCTTGAATTCCCTTGATTTGCCAGGCATGCCACCGCACGTTCTTACATTGAAAATTGGCGTACCCATCATTCTTCTTCGAAACATAAATCCACCACGACTTTGCAACGGAACCAGACTCTCAGTCAAGAAAATGATGAACAATGTTATCGAGGCAACAATTTTGACTGGAAAATTCAAAGGTGAAGACGTACTGTTGCCGCGTATCCCAATGATCCCGACAGGTATGCCTTACGAATTCAAACGTTTGCAGTTCCCGGTGCAAGGACAATCGTTGCAAGTGTGTGGATTAAATTTGGAGAATCCATGCTTCACACATTGGCAGCTCTATGTGGCCTGCTCACGCGTCGGAAAACCTTCTGATTTATTCGTTTACGCACCAGATGGAAAAACAAGAAATATTGTGTATCCCACAGCACTTCAATAAATATCGAATTGAAACGAAACGCTGCAATGTCACAATTTTTTCGAAATGAACAAAATCAATAAAATGACTCAAAATGAATTGAATATTTGTGGAATGTCTTTCCTTTAAATTTATTTTAGTTGGTGGCGTTGCAAGAGACATTTGTGCGACGTTCAATCGAGTCTATGCAGCTCACAATGTCTCTATAACCGATAAATTTTATCGCGCGGTTCTGAAACCTATCTAGAAATTGCAAAACGGTCTTGGGTGCACCAGACCAGATGTGGCCGCTGTATTCCAGTTTGGCCAGAATTTGGCCAGATCAGGCGGGGTAAAGTATTTCTTCCTTAAGGAATCCTAGACATTTTGCAGCATTTTTGGCGACCTGGAATATGTGATCGTTCCAACGAAGATGGTTGTTAATACACATACCGAGAATGGCAAGCTTTCGGTTTCAGCGTTGCAAGTACCATTCATGGATTATCATTGTCAGAAGACAGCACTGCCTTTTGGATTCTGTTAGTTGAGCCCTATTTAATTATGCTGTCAAGGTTAGAATTTAATGAGTTTAACGTTGCCATTCCTCTTCTTCGGCCAAAGAGCAGGGACGTGAGTTAGGGAACGAATATGAAAAACTGAGGGTTCTGTCATCAGTGAAGAAATGGATTGGATTAGAGGTTGCAGGCAAGAGATCATTTCTAAAAATGAGAAAGAGAGTCGGAGACAAATTTGATTTCTGATCCATTGAAGAAGAGAATCATATGCCATGCAGCGGAAGAAAAACCCAAGTCCAGGAAAATGGAAAAATGGCACAAGTCTCCAGTGCATGGCAAAAGTACGACCGCACCGTTTAAAATGTATTTTACAGAGACTTCAAAAAAGATACAGTTATCTAATTATTTCATTATCTTATGGCGTCAATTTCAAAAAAAGCTAATAAGGTGGGACTTGAGAGTAATCGAATCCAAATGAAAAGTTCAAGTGGAAGGATTTACAAGACCTCACTACATTACATTAGTTTTACAAAAACTTGACGTGTGTTGACTAAAACGAAAACAGCGACAATGAATTCGCTGACGTCCCATCGATGGCCGCTTGATTGTCATGCAAGTCCAATGACGTCCAATTGAAGAAAGTAACAAGTCACATGATACTTACAACTTAAACTTTTGTTTCATGTTTCATTCACTAATTTTTTTTCATAAAAGTTAGTTTTAACTGATGTAATTTTTGATAAAACACATCTTACCAAAAAAATGTTTTTTGAAATAAATGCTTTCGTTGCGTTTATTCGTAAGTAAACTTTTATTTTCATTTTTCGATTAATGAGCTTTTCTTTAAAATTTCGAGGCATTTTTACCTTTAAAGCCTAAAGATGTCATTCCCTAACAGCGGAGACATTAGGTCTGGGCCCGTGCTTTCTGCACCAAAATTCGCAGATTTTCAATTTTCAAGAAGTAGGGAAAATCTTTCGGAGAGATTTGTATTTTCTGCTCTGTTCGTAGTTCTACATATGTACCTACATGATGATTTTTTTTTCCCAAAATAAAGAATCTTAAAATTGAATTAATTAAATAACGAAGATAATCTTCCATGTTTTTCTAAATAAATTAAATAAATTAATTTTTGCCAATGAAAAAAAAAACAACAAATAAATTGACAGATCTCGGCGATATGACAGATCTCATAAAGCTGCCTACAGAAATTTCTTGGGCTTAAATTCGCATCATGGGGTAATCTCTTACTTTCCCGTGAACTCTTTCTTCTGCGAAAAACTACGAAATTTTGCAGGAACAGGATTTCGTAGTCTTTCGTAAGATTTCGTAGATTTTCGCTGTTTTGGACAGGTACGGGAACAGACCTATTTAGTAAAGTTCGTACTTCTCAAATTTTAGTCAACCGGCTAGGGAACTTTTGGTCCCCTCAACTGTACGAATTACAGAGGCACAGTCTCCTCAACATTGTTTATAAGATCTTCCGTGTCATTTTGTGTGGATGCCTGAAACTCTCGTCAACAACCTGATTGAGCTCTAACAGTGTGCTTTCAGGTCATATCCTAGAGAAAACCCAAGAAGTACAAATCGATACCCACCATCCTTTATCGATTGTAAGACCGAATGTGACAGTATAGAGACGAGTTATACAACGTCAAGACTTGTTTTGACATTGCATCGATTATCTGTGCAGGATGACGCTGCTTTATCAACTGCTGCTTGCTGCTTCATCAACCACTGCTTGCTGCTTCATCAACCGAGAAATTTGATGTCAAAAAAGAATTTTGACAAGGTGATCCACTGTCATGTGACCTCCTTCACATCCTACTTAAAAAGAATTGTGCGAAACTCGCAAGCCAACAATGGAGGCAAAGTCTTTCAAAAGTCTGCAAACCCATAAGCGTACTCCGACGACATTGAATAATTGACAGCACCAGGTGGGCTATCACTTGTGTTACGCTAGTACTGAAGCAGAAGCTTCCAAAATAGGTCTAGGGTTAAAAGAGGGCAAAACTAAGTATGAACAAGAACATCACATTCGGCAGCTATAACTTTGAAGCAGTAAGGGACTTTGTCTACCTAGGCTCTGCTATTAATTCTGAAAACAACATTGTAGCAGAAATCAAATGAAGTATGTACATATATCTTTTGCAAATCGCGGTTTCTTTAGGCTGAAATAGCTATCGTATAGATAAGCCCTATTTCTAACAATTAAGGAAGTTCTATATAAGACTCTATATAAGACTATCAAGGGCCTAAATATCACATTCTGCACAGAGGGATGTTGTCTAAGGAATTTGAGATCCAAAGTGGGATAAGGCAAGGATGTATTATTTCACCAATATGATTCCTATAGGTGATAAGCGATGTGCTTCGTGCAGCTTTGTTGACTGGAAACGGAGAAATTCGATGGACCCTTACTACCCAACTTAAACATCTTGACTACACTGACGATGTATGCTTACTCTCTTACAGAATTATGGACCACAACCAAATAACAGCAAATGTGGTGAGGGAGGGACCCCTACCTCCGTCGGGCTGAAAATTAATACGGCAAAAACTAAAGTTATCAGTCTTTGAACAAACCCATCGCGATGCATGGGTTCCGATATCGGCTCAAATATGCATCTAAACCGGTTGAGAGAGTAGAGGATTTCCAATATCTTGGGAGTATTGTCTCGACTGATGGTGGAACCGAACTGAATTTAGCCAACAGGATCGCCAATGCAAAGTCCGCGTTCGGGATGTTGTCCAAAATATGGCGAATATGGTGACCACTGCTATCACTAGAAAGCTGCAAACGTTCGTTATTTAATGTCAAATAGGCGCGTAGACGTTATAGGGGCCCTAGAACCCAGAAGGCGATACAGGACATAAGTAAAAAGTATATATGTAAGACTCTTATCGTCCCAGTCCTGCTTTATGGTGCTGAAGCATGAGATTTATCCAAAGTAAATGAAGATATCCTCGGTCGCTTGGAGAGAAAAATTGTTCGTAAAATATTCACTCCGGTTTACTTTGGTAAAGCTCCAAAGATTCAACGACGATTTTTACGAGCTAGTCCAAGAACTGCGCATCAGTCGACTAAGACGGCTAGAGCATGTGGAGCTAATAGACACCAATTCTCCGCAGAGTCTTCGGGTCTCAAAGATACAACGCGGTAGAGAACGACTTTGCCTAAGGCGATGCGCACAGGCAGAAGAGGACCTCAACAAACTTCGAGTGCCCAACTGAAGGCGGTTACCTAAGAACGGGGCTTACTTGAGACGCTTGTTGCTTGATGCCCAGTTTTACCATCTAAGTAAGTAATTAAGGCAAGGTAAGTTGATTTAAAGGTGTGGGCGCCGGTCCCACCTCTTGCGAATGTCTGACAAACGTCCGAGAGTAATAACTGTCAAGAGAAAGCTTCTCAATTTGCCTTTCGGATGTGGCTCTAAACTGTAGGTCCCTTCCATTTGTGTGCAAAATATAACACGCACAACACGAATGGTCGCGAGAAGCTAGGCCCTGGACCACATACATACGTCCGTTGCGCTAAGTATTTGTATTTTTTTTAAGTTGATTTAGCCTTCCGATGGCAAGGCTTTTTTTCTACGTGAATAGCAGAAGTGGGGTTATGGGTAACCCCAAATGTCGTCGGAAGGTTAAAGCCTCCAACTCGTGCTATAAGGCTAGGTCAGTCAGCTAGGTCTGTGACTTAAAATGTCGCTGAAAATCCAGGTCTGAGATTTCCTAGAACGGCTTAAGGCTTTCATGCAACACGCCAGATAAGATCTTATATGAGTTGTGAAGAAGATTGAAGCCTCTGTAGTTGGGTCTCTTTTTATAAGGATCGTGCATGTAGTGCTGAGGTTCCATTCATCGCGATGGTAATGCATCGGGCATACTTTCAGCAGACCACATTGCCCAGATGAGTTGATGTATGCTCCTTTCAAAGTCATCGCCTGTCGCTTTGAACAACTCGGCGGCTCCAGCAACTTTGTTGGAATGAAGTCTAAATATGTCTATCTTCATTTCACCCAGGTCAGGTGGACGGAATTGTTGGCGTCTGCAGAATTGGTTCTTGCTTGTCCTTAGCATTGACTGCGATTCTACTACGATATATTCTTGATTGTCGCGATTGGGAAGTCTATAGTTTGTGACCTCCACATGTCCTTTTTACTCTTTGGTACAACTTCCGAACCTCATTCTTGCAGAAGCATCTCTCTACTTCCTCAATCGCGTGGTTCTCATGCTCCTTCTTTTTTTCCTGAGAAACCGGTGTTCGTCTCTCCTTCTCTGCTTGTAGAGCTCGTCTTATGGCAGACTGGGTTTGAAAAGGATATTGCGAACTCTTGCTAGTACAATGTAGTGGTCCGAGTCAATGCTGGCACATCGATATCTCCTTTGCAATACTCTAGGGCCTCTGCTAATTGTCCATCGTTCAGCTATCATCGATACGTCTAAACTTAAATTACGACTCCAACAAAATTTATTGGATAGCAGTACTGCGTTTAGAGTTAGATGAAGTGTTCATTCGTCGAGGTGTCAGCAAATCAATTCACGAGAAGACTTCCACATGGAACACATCGCTTTAGTTTTGAAGTTTTATTAACCGCACTATGACAGGTTTTGGCCTATAAAATTCTAAAGTCGTTAACCTCGTCTATTTTTGGACATTTTTACGAGTGCCTACGACTATCCCCGTCCTCTTTTGAGGGGAACTTTATGTCCATTGGGGGTGTGACGCTATAAAATTATATTTTTATGTGCATATGTACGTATGTATGTCGTAGTAGCAGATATTTTATCGCAGTATCTATCTCACCATCTTGAAATTGGTGCAAATTTTTAAAGACTGCTTTAAATGTTCTGACTACCACACCACAAGGATATTGCCTGCCTTTTGAGCATGTGTGATACTTTAAAATCCTTAAGTTATGCCCCAAACTGAGACCACTTTAAGAATACATAACTGGCAAATGCCTCAACCTAAATACTCGGTTCTATTTACTCGACCTTCGCTTCTAACTACCCCCTAACTACAGTACTTACACTCAAGATACCCATTACTTCTACGCCCGAAAAAAGGAAAAAAAAAACTTCGAGCTGCACTATTTACAAAACTAAAAGTCATCTAAGCCATCATCTAATCGAAGTCCTTGCAAAGGCAAAGAAAAATATTTACCACCCCTCAAAACAGAAAAAAAAAAATCGCTGCAAACATGCGAAACTAAAGTTATGGACTTCCTTCGTGACCGACATTTGTGATGACCTGGTTGTTCTAGTGACGTCATTGACTCAAATTTCACCGTTTTCAATAGAATAGCTGGTTGACTACACACCCCCACCCACACTATTGCACAACAGCCGAGTGTAGCTGGGGGAAAACATCATGTTCCGATGATTTGTTTACCCGTCTGCTCAGATTTGTTTTCGTTTCCTTTGATAGCAGAGCATTTTTCCACAGAGCGAGCATGCAGAAAGCTCAATCACAGGACCAACTCTGACATTTGCGCACACTAACAATCCGAGCTTTTTCTCTCATTTTTTTTGAATGAACATCATGTGGGGGTGGTGCACAGAGGTACCTACTCCAACCAGCCCGACAACAGTTAGCTTGTAACTGAAAATTAAAGAAAAAAAAAAGAAGAAAACAGAAAACAGAAAGAAAAAAACTAATCTTAGAGAAAATGATAAATTAGAAATTTAAGCCCACGGCAAAGGCAAGTCCTTGGTGCAGGAGATTAGCCGGACTTGTGTGTCCATCTCAGTTTAGCTCTTATTAGTTTTCTGTTACATTGAATGAATGGCGTTTGCGTTCACGGAAAATATGTCAAAAGTATGAATGAAAGCAGAAAAAAAAAACACCGATAGACGTTCTCTTTGTGGTCCTTCAGATGGAAAATGAAATGAGAAAAGGAATGGTTACTTGGTAACAGAGTACATGGTGGGCGGGCCATCAGACAATGGCAATGTGTTTCGCAAGACAAACAAGTCCATGCTACGCAGTTTTCACAAATATCCTTTTTCAAATGGCCCATCATTTGTCAAATTTTTTATTAATGGTTACTTGAAAGGGTTTTGACGCAAATGGCAGACATTTGCTAAAGGTTTCTACGTGAGTCAAAGGAAATAATAAACGTTGAGGATGTACAAAGAGGGTTTGAAATATGAACTCATAACTGGGAAGCAACACACCGTACACGTCTGATGATGTAAGGGACGAAAGAATAACTAATAACACCGACGTGCAGAGAAAGTTAAGGAATTGTAAAGGTGGTTGCTCTCTTAGAAAATCAATACAAACTCCGGGATGGCATAGGTGGCTGGAAGACTATAATAAAGACGTTGCATGAAGTCGGTCTCTACAGCGCAAAATACCTGGTCTTGTATTAGACAAGAAACTAAGCTGGAGAATGAACATTAATGAAAGGATCAAAAAAGCGACTACAGCCTTCTAGCCATGCAGCAAAATCTTTGGGAAAACCTGGGGTCCCTCTCCTAAAATAAGTAAGACCCATACTGACATTCGGCAGTCTTGTTTGGTGGCCGGCGATGAACAAGGTCACTAACCTAATGGCCGTCACGAAGATTCAAAGACTGGCGTGTATCGGCACCACTAGTGCGATGAGGACAACTCCAACCGCTGGACTTGAGGCTATTCTCAACCTGCTTCCGCTAGTTATTTTCATTAAAACATCTGCAGCCATAAGCGCCATTAGAATCAGCCAGTCAGAGACATGGAAGTCAAATGCAATAGGGTATCCTTCGGAGGTATATTGGCCACGTACCTATTACGGATTACATCACGCCATACTTAGACTTTAATAGACCTTTCTCGAGCGCCTATCCTAGCAGGGAGGAGTGGTTAAGAGGTCAGATACCAAATGCGCCATCCATTGCCATATATACATACGGCTCTAAAGTGGACACAGGAGTAGGATCAGGCATCTTCTCCGAATCGCTGTGAATATCGAAATCAAGACGCCTCCGAGACCACAGTGGCGTCTTCCAAGCGGAGGTCTTGGTAGTGACAACAGCCGCCCCTGACTCTGCAGTAAGGTCAATACCACAAGAGGGTACCACCTTATTTATCGACAGCCAGGCAGCTATTAAAGCAATAACTGCTACCGAAATTAAATCGAAACTTGTGAAGAGCTGTCGAGAAGAGTTTAAGGTTCATGGAACATAGCACAAGGTATCGCTCCGCTGGGTTCCTGGACATGAGGGTACATATACCAAATTCGCCTTGCGCACTCAAGCTTGAAGCAGGGAAGTAGCCATAAAAGAGGCGAACACCAGATGGACCTCCTTGGATACCTGTGTAATCACGAGGAAACTATGCACGTCCTTCGATAAAGACAGAACCGAGAGACTTATACGGGAAGACAGGAAATCCCTTTCCATCCTCGTTGGGGTTATTATGGGGCATAACTCTCCACGGTATCATTTGAAAAAACTACGTCTGACGGAAGAAGAACTCTGCAGAGGCTGCGGTGACGAAGGAGCTCTTGAGGACACCACCCACTTCCTATGCCACTGCTCTGGTCTCCAACACAGCAGAAACAAATTCTTTCTGAGTTACTTTTTCCAAAACCTAGATGAACTCGCTAGCACGCCATCAGACAGGATATTGAAATTCATCAAATCCTCAGAATGGTTTGTATGCAACAACAATAATTACCGGAGCAAATTAATGTCAGAAATGGTTTTCAATGGGCAAGGGACATCCTTTCCCCCAAGGGGCATCAGAATAGGTCAGTACTGACCTGAGTGTTCTCTCCGCCAGGCCAACTACCTAACCTAACCTTATGTAGTACATGTACTTAGCAAGCACTTTAAAGGCGTCTTTCACACTATCGGGACTCGACTATCAAGGTGCAAGATGGAAACAGACAGTGAGACATTGCCTTAAGACCTTTACAAACGTTTAAGGCAATGCTTTAATAATTCATCCGATGTGGTATATTGTATCCTGTACGATCTTTTCTCACAGCTTTTAGGAAAGTATTTGTAACTGCAGGGTACAGCTACTACCATAGTGTCCTTTAAATTTAGCACGCACCCCAAACATGACTATTTCATGGATCGTGCTTGCTTGGATCTTGACAAATGGCTTCGTCAGATTATAGACAAAACAGTAGAAGGCCTCCATATTATATGAGACTGGGAGCGACTCATTCATACTCCGAATTGGGCCAACTATAGAGGCAGTAGTCTTATTAAACTCTTTGCTCCGCTATTAATTCATACATCGACACCAGGGCTGCGATCAAACGAAGGATAACTTTTGCCAATCACAAAGCCCTTTCTCGAACAACTAAAGTGACCCTTTGTAAGACCTTTATCATGCCAGTCCTCCTCTACGGTACAACGGCGTGCATTTTGTGAAAAGTGGATGAGGTTGGCCTTGTTTTATCGAGAGGAAAATTCTTCGAGTGATTTTCGATCTCGTCTGCATAGATGGTGAGTGGAGGGCGAAATACAACGACGAACTGTACAGCGACATCGACTTAGCCAGAAGACTGAAAATGCAACGACTGAGTTAGCTGGGTCATGTAGAGCGTATGGATACCAATGCTCCGTCCCGGATAATGTTCGAATCCACCCCCGAGTAACCGCGGAGTAGAAGAAGACCGCGACTCAGGTGGCGAACACTAGTGAAAGGGAATCTCAGTCAAAGTAACGTGAGAAAGGAGAGGAAGCTAGCTAAAAATCAAATTGGCTGGAAACTCTTGTTGGTTAAGACCCAGGTCCACCCTGGACTGTCACTTTAAGTAACTAACTAACGAGTGAATACACTCGTATTAGAGGAATGCATTGTCAAACCTCTTTGTATTCTACAAAACGTAGAGTTTCAACCAGGGATGGAGATTGGATTGAGTTCCTTTCCAAAACATCGAAGCTCACAGCATACAGTATGTCGTTCTCGCAAAATCAAAACATCGACAGAGATGAGAGCTCTTTGCTGAT
This sequence comes from Blera fallax, assembly GCA_946965025.1. Taxonomy (NCBI): domain Eukaryota; kingdom Metazoa; phylum Arthropoda; class Insecta; order Diptera; family Syrphidae; genus Blera; species Blera fallax. Next base: position 100,389,712 of record OX337244.1, read on the forward strand.
CCGTTGTTTATCGCAGAGTTGTGTTCAGCGATAAAACACATTTTGGCTTAACAGGCTTAGTAATAACCGTGGAGTGAAAACCATCCAAAGTGACCCTGCAGATCTCATTACATACAGAAAAGTCCACCATTTGTTGCGGTTTCCACTTTCGTGGAATAGTCAGACCTTTTTTCTTCAAGAATGATAGCAAAGCCTGCAATGCGGTTAATGGAGATCGTCAGAACGATGATCAGCGAATATGTGTTTCCAAATTTGAATGCAATTGATTTCGAATACACGTCGTTCCCATACGATGGCTCTACGTACTATACGATGACCAAAAACATCGACTTGATAAAATCACAATTCGATGAATAGTTGATTTCTAGAAAGGGATCATGGAAGGGCATGAAGTCAATGGTTTATGGTGACAAACTGGTAACCATTGACGTCTGGGATTCTAGAGCAAGAACACTTTTGATATTAGAGAAAGCAAATTCGCATTCCGATATTCCTTACGACAATACCACGTCCAAACAAGTGATGGCTCCACACGGCCTCGGGGATACAAAAACGAAAAACGGCAACCTTCTGCGACGTCAACCGCCTGGTCTTTGGAGGCGCACTATTTGACCACAAGATCAGCTGGATCTCGACTGACTGAGACGTGCATCGAATCATCACTTCACCACTAGCCAACGTTTTAGAAATTGCATCCAAGATGTCCTTAACAAAAATGGAGCTGACATCGAATTACAGATGGACCACAGATGGACCACCATGTCATCGGTACTGCCAACAGTAACCAATCCAACCTACTAAGAATACCCAGATATAATACCGACAGACTCCGGGATATCCAAGTTCACCAACAGATAAGCCACCACGTGACCACAAATGGAGAAACAATCAGCAGCTTCGCTCCTGCGAGCGTCGACGAGCACTGAAATGCTTTGAAAAATGTTTTAACATCTAAGACAGAAACCATTGTCTGTGGAATGCGATAAAGCCAAAGCACTTGATTGACAGCAGATACGTGGAGAAAGTTTGACGAACTCAAAGCATAGGTTGCAGAACGTGAAGTCCAATACCGAATGAAGATAAACGAAACGAAGAGTAGTGAAAGTAGGGGCCAGCTTAATTACATCAAAGCATTAATCATCTAGGCTGGCGGAGCAGCAAATAAGTGCGATAGCAGGGCCATCTATAGCATGTATTACTAAAAAACTCGCTGTTGATCGAAGTTCTAAACTACATCTAGTGAAAGGACTAGACGAGAATCCACTAACTATGATTAAAGAACAGCTTGCCACATGGCGGGAATACTTTGTAGCAGTTCCTAACCCCTTCGGCAACAGTTCTATGGACCCTGGAACCACTCAAGACTCTTCATTTAGTGTAGTCGAAGCTTACTGGGATTATGACTGCCACTGTTACTCGGGAGATGTAGATCCTCGTCAACAAAAATATCTTCGATAGAAGGACATTGACTACGAAGAGACTCCTGATCTGCTAACATGCGCGTCTCGAGAAGTAACAGAATAGGCCTAGGTACAGGTGTGCTAATTTTTCAAATCCATTTCCTTTAACGACACTGATCTGGCTCATATATAGCCTCTTCATAAATAATAAAGCATTTAGCATGCTTACCTACCTCTGCACATATGTATATTGTAGCTTCCTGCATTGACCAAGTATAGGGCTTACGAAGCGAATTCAGCTTGTCCATGTTGTCTTTTTGAAAGACAGCTTAGCCGTTTATTTCATTTACATCAACTTACCGAACCATTATCTTATAATCTTTCTCCAAAAATCGATAGTTAGCCCAGTTTTCTGGACAATTTTCTTAGCTTCTGAAATTCAGCGTTCCCCCAGGGCACACTCTTATTAACGTTTAGTTCAACTTTTCAGCCTCCCCCTTCGTTTGGGTCTATATGTTACGTGAGGAACTTTTTAGAACTGTTTTAGGAGGATGTATACCTGCTGGCTTAAGCGTTTCTCATTATTTTTCTAGAACTTGCCATTTCTTAGTCGTCTCACATATTTCTTGTGGAAAGAGTAAGGAAGAGCTTTTGTTTGTTGGCCGAGATTTGAACGGACATGGAAGTCAAGCAAAGACAATGATGATTACCATGGACGATTGGGATACGAAACACAAGAGCACAAGATATGTGGCATTCCCTACAGCGGTCTTGCTTAGAGAGAGCTAAATCACTGGGCGGAGTTTCCAAGGGAGACTACCAACACGGCAAAGAAACATGGTGGTGGACTGAGGAAGCTAAAGTAGTGATAAATGAGAAAAAAGTAGCATTCAAAGCTTGGTCTAAGTGCCCCTCTAATAATAGAGATGACAAACCTCGCCTCGAATTGGAATAAAAACGTCGCAAAAGTATCGCGAAGAAGAAGTGTGCCCAAATTCAAGTAAAGAGTATGGAGTGCCTGTATCCGGAGTTAGAGGAAACATCTTCTTCTTCTCCTGGCACGAGCTGCGACAAAACAACTTGAACAAGAGTACAACAATCTTCAAGATAGCCGCCCAGAGAAGAAGAAATGCTCAGGAGATTCGTTCACCGAAGTTCATTAACAATCCTCAAGGCCTACTCTTTGCGGACGATGAAAAAATTCTACAGAGGTGGCGACAGTATTGTGAGGGACTTTTAAACCAACAGTTCCCTGGGCCCTACTTTCCAAGAGCCGTTCCTAACTATAGAGAAGTACCCGACATAACAGTCGATGAAGCTGGGAGAGCGGTCAAATCCTCCAAAAAGCGAAAATCAGTTGGGCCGGACGAGTTACCCTCTGAGTTTTGGAAAAAGACGGGAGACATCGAGTCTAGATGGCTCATAATTCTCATCTCCAAACTCATGAAAGCAGATCCACGCATCAGTGGAGGGAAAGTTATCTTCTTCCTTTGCACAAAGAGAAGGGTTATATGAGAAACTGTGATAATTACCGTTCGATTAAGATAATGTCACACACCGTGAAGATCGTTGAGCGGGTATAAGAGGGTCGATTGCGGCAAATAATACGGCAACCACAGATGCAATCCAAAGTATAAGGATGATAATGGAAAAACATCGCGATGCCTTAAAGGATTTGCGTCTGGTGTTGGTTGCTTTTGAAAAACCAAGACAGACAACCAAGTGATCTGATATGGGTGGCGCTAAGACATCGAGGAGTTCCAGAACCCTACGTTCAGATGATCTTGGACATGTATGACGGAGCAAAGACAAGAGTAAGATGCCCCGCCGGAGTCACCGAAGAGTTCCCAATTAAAGTCGGTGTGCACCAGGGAAGCGTCTCAAGTCCTTTGCTATTTATTGCAGTCCTAGATTATCTGCTTGAAGGATAAGTAATGGACCCAAAGTACATAGTTATTCTTTGCTGACGATGGACCCATCATAAGTGAGAATCAAACGTTCCTGCCACAAGCACTGGTGGATGTTTTGGAGGGAAATGGGTATCGAAACAGTCCAACAAAGACAGAGTACCTGTACTGCCGATTCTCTGATCCACTGTGATTCCCAAGTGGAAAAGTTTAACTATCGGAGATCTATGATCAATAGCAAAGCAACTATTGATGACGACATCAATCATCGCGTAAGCGTAGGGTTGATGGAGTAGCAGGAAAACTCTGCTATCTTCTGTGACCGAAAATACCCCCTAAGCTGAAAGGAAGGCTTTACTCCGCAGTTGTCCGTCCGGCACTCATATGTGGTTCGCAATGCCGGACATTGTACAAAAAGTTTGGGGGCAAATTAACGGCAGCTGAGATGAAGATGCTTCGCATGACAGCAGAAGTAACAAACCTTGATCGAATTAGAAGTTTAAAGATCCGAGGAAGCCTTCCCATCAAAGAACTAATCTCGAAAAAATTAGTAAATGGGGAGGATTATGATCCCTATAATCCTGACCATAACCTCGCCGAACAAAAAAAAAGGAAGGAGTAGAATTCTCTCTTAGCAGGCATGTTGATGAGATCCATAGGAAAATAAGCGGAAACAATAGCTGTTCTATGGTGCATCTCCGAAAATGTTCATCATTCTGTATGCCAAGTACACTTACACTTCAGTAGGTGGCATGGCCAAAATCCATTCGAGCCCAGTGACGTATGGCCTCAGTGACTTTTTTCGGTTTGAAGTACTTAGGTTTTCCTAGATGCAGAATAAGGTGTCAAATATTTTTTGGATGGCTTCAATGGTTTGGAGTACTTACTTACTTAAGGTGGCGCTACAGTCCGGGGTGGACCTAGGCCTCAACCAACAAGCGTCTTCAGCCAGCTCGATATTTAGCCAGCTGCCTCCAGTTTCCAACGCTCAGTTGATTGAGGTCCCCTTCCACCTGCGTGCGCCACCTGAGTCGCGGTCTTCCTTTACTGCGCCGTCCCTCGGGAATGGATTCGAAGATTTTCCTGGCCGGAGCATTTGTATCCATGCGCTCTACATGACCCAGCCATCTCAGTCGTTGAACCTTCACTCTTCTGGCCAAGTCGATGTCGCTGAAGAGCCCATAAAGTTCGCTGTTGTATCTCCTCCTCCATTCACCGTCTATGCAGACGGGACCAAAAATCATCCGAAGAATTTTCCTCTCGAAGCAGCCAAGAGCGACCTCATCCGCTTTTGACAGGGTCCATGCCCCTGCGCCACATAGCAGGACTGGGATGATTAAAGTCTTGTATAGGGTGTCTTTAGTTGCTCGAGAGAGGGCTTTGCTGTTCAATTGCCTTCTTAGCCCAAAGAAGCAGCGATTGGCAAGAGTTATTCTCCGTTTGATCTCAGCGCTGATGTCGTTTTCTGAGCTCATAGCGGAGCCTAGGTAGATAAAGTCCCTAACTACCTCCAAGTTATATCTGTCTATAGTGACGTTCTGTCCGAGACGTCGATGTTGGTTGTCCTTCCTTGTTGACAGCATATACTTAGTCTTGCCCTCATTAGCCGCTAAACCCATCTTCGCCGCTTCCGCCTCAATACTCACGAACGCTCCACTGACATCACGCTGCGTTCTTCCGATTATGTCAATATCGTCGGCGTATGCGAGTAATTGGACGGACTTTTGAAAGATTGTGCCTCTGGTGTTGGCGCGTGAGTTTTGCTCAATTCTTTCAAGAACGATGTTAAAGAAGTCGCATGACAGCGCGTCGCCTTGTCTAAATCCTTTTTTGACATCGAAGGTCTCGGTAAAGTCTTTACCGACATTGATGGAGCAACGAGCGTTCTCCATCGTCATCCTGCACAGACGAACGAGTTTGGCAGAGATGCCAAAACTAGACATGGCTCTGTATAGCTCGTCTCTATAAATGCTGTCATACGCGGCCTTAAAATCGATGATAAGGTGGTGTGTATCGATTTGGGCTTCTTGGGTTTTTTCCAGGATCTGCCGGAGTGTGAAAATTTGATCGATGGTGGACTTTCCTGGTGGTTTTAGACACTGATATGGATCGATTAGGTTGTTGACGACCGGTTTCAGGCGTTCACATAATACGGCAGATAAGATATTATATGCAATGTTAAGAAGACTGATGCCTCTATAGTTGGCGCGGTTCAGAGGGTCTCCTTTTTTGAGGATCGGGCAAACAATGCTACGGTTCCATTCATCGGGCATACTTTCATCCGACCATATTTTACAGATGAGTTGGTGCATGCTCCTTACCAAGTCATCCCCAACGGTTTGGAGTACTTCTAGAAAGAGATAGTCGACTTTCAAAAATGAAACTTAATGTGTTAAAGAGATCAAACGAACCTCTTTCTGATATAATTCGGAATAGAAAGTCTGTATAACACTTTTGAATTTCCGTAGCAAAAAAGGAAACTAAAAATGTCCTCAGCTCAATTTGCATTTTTATTTAAGAAAAAAAAAAAAAATATTAATTGAACAGTTTCCACTCCCAGTGTCCTTTCCAAATGACCATCCAGCCCACGATTGCTAGGACTCTCCAATTACGTCAATTCCCGAGTTCACCCTATACACTGCCCGCTCAGCAGTATGAGTGTATGAAGTCTCATAACGAAATTTTAATCAACAACGGAGGATGCCATTTACGTCCACCAATTTGGCTTCCAGCGCCAATATCCGTTCCGCGAGAATATTCTATTTTCGTGCTCAAATCCATATGCCACCCTGGGGCCAAAGTTCACCCGATGTACCGGTGTATAGCGTAATTTATTTTCCTCTGACATTTGGCCATGCCCGGCCGGTCTGCTGCATTAAGTATTGTCCTGGCGGCTTACGTTGGTTATTCGATTAGACACGAGCTTGAACGCAGAGTGAAATGTAATTTATGAGAATGTCGGATGGATTGGGATTTCTATTTTTGGGGTTTGCGTTCTATTGTGAGGAAAGTTCGAGTTAACTTTGGAAAATTATTTTGACATTTTGCTTGTGAACTTTCCGCAGTGCAAAAGTAGCGGTTGTGTCCCCCTGATGGTTTGGTTATACTTGGCCATACATCACTGCTGATCCTTAATTGTTGTATACTGTGGCAGATGAGAATTTATGGTGAACCTGCAATACCTGCAATTGTGGTTGACCATGACTCGTACATGCAAAGTTGGAATGAAAATCGGTTGGGTTGGGCGCGTACGTGCACATTTACATGCATTGCGAAAATAATGCACAAGGAAGTGGTCTACGGGACAGGATGCTTACCGCATTTTTCGACTATTTTTCGAATTGAATCTTGAAACCCCTGCAAGCATAAGCTCGTAGTAAGCGCAACTAAATACATGGAGGTAGGTATGTACATGTGTGCTAAATCCTGTGTTTTTGTGACGGGGTTATATATGAATGTAAATATGTATGTATATGAGTCAGATCAGAGAAGAATCCTTTTGTATAGTAACGCATACTTATAGATATGTTCTGCTACTTCTCGTTAGGAATAGGACGTTGACATAACCAGCTTATCATCGTGCTCAATGTCCTTCTCTCGCGAAGACAATTTATTAGCGCGGGTCTACATCTCCCGAGTAACAGTGGTAGTCATATTCCCTGTCCGAAGCTGTTATGTGTTGGCATGTCGTGGAGGCTGTGCTTGTCGACTAACCCGCCGAAGATGTTTTCCTTACCGGTTTCGGTGTTAAAATCCCCGAGTTCGATTTGTGTATCATACTCCGGGCGACTCCGTCCAGGAGGTCGTAAAAGTCCTACTTGATGGGAACTTCCGTCTCATCTCATGGAGAATTAGCCTCCAATGCGAATCACAGACGTTCACTTATCGGTTTGAAGTCAATATCCTTTGACTGAAGCTGATTCCCCATAACGTATCCACTATCATTGAAAATGTAGCCTCAATGTGTTTAAGATTCAGGACGGTACTGTAGTTTCTCGGTGTAACATATAGATGGGTGCTACTTGGCAGTTGGGATATCCGTTTGAGAAACTAGCGAAGAAACATTTCTATTGCTTCGAAAGGGGAGAATCCCCACACCTGGACTGGTGGTGCTGGTGGTGGCCCTCCTGAACCAGCCCGATTTCGTGATGAATTTTCGGGTGGTTTCAGGTGGCGTGTTTGCTAGTTCGCTAAGGTCATTGAAGTGCGATTTCTCGAGGGTTGAGCGTCTGGTTTAGCTGAGGCCTAGGCAATCGCAGAGGAAGTGTGTTGAGTTTTCCTCTACCTCTGTGTCGCCACAGCCTCTGCATAGGTCGAGATTGTGGCCAGTAAGGACTCCAATGAGGACTCACAGCTTTGGTCTATTTAATGAAAGGAGTTCTTTGGTCCCCTTTTTAGAGACTCGGCATGAGGTGATAGTATTCCACCTTACGTTGGCCATGTTATAGAAGTCTATAGAGATTTTGGACATGAGAAGACTGATAGGCATTAACACAGAGTTGTCTACCAGTTGATCATTTGATTCTGAGCCTTTTCTGGCTAGTTCATCGGCTATTTCATTCCCGCGGATACCCATATGTCCCGGAATCCAGCAGAGCGTAATTTTATGCCTCGTTCTGAGGGATATGAGTTCCTCTTTGCATCTTTTGACCAATCTAGATTTGGTTGTGATGGAGGTGATAGCTTTGATGGCCGCTTGGCTGTCTATGTAGATATCTACCAGTCTAGTGGAAAAAGGGTGGAAAAAAGTCGGCAGGCCTCGGTGATACCGTAAATTTCCGCTTGGAACACACTTGCGTGGTTTGGCAGTTTCATGGACCTGGCGCTTGAAGGTTCCTCTGAGAATATACCAGAGCCCGTGCATTCGCACATTTTTGATCCGTCCGTGAAGATAGATGTGGTGGCGGGGTAAATGACCTCACTATTTGTCCAGGTTTCCCTGGAGGGAAATTTCGAATCAAGGTTTAGGCTGAAATTCAAGTGGAAGGCCATGTAATCCGAAGGCCACTGGCGTTTGATGGAGATGAGTCCGGTTTGACTGTTTTTCCAAGTCAGGGTTTGTCGGAGTCGTAGGGCACTCTTAGCCGCCACCACATTGGTGAAGAGGTCAAGAGCTCAAATGGGCTTAGCCCGAGCATGGTTTCGATGGCGGCGGTAGGTGTTGTCCTAATAGCGCTGGTCGTGCCTATGCATGCAAGACGTTGTATCCTGGTGAGAGTGTTCAGGTTTGTGGCTTTTGCGGCTGCAGGCCACCAGACAGCCGTACGTAAGGATAGGTCTAACTATGGCAATGTACATCCATTGGATGGTGGCTGGTTTAGGACCCCATTTTTTCCCGAAGATTCTGCTGCAAGTGCAGAAAGCTATCGACGCTTACTTTGTGCGTTCAAGAATATTGTCTGTCCAGTTCACTTTTCGGTCTAATTTGCACCCTAAATATTTCGTCTTGTCAGAAATTTGGGGTTGAGCTACATTTAGTCTGGGTGGTTCGAATTCAGGTATATTTCTCTTTGTTTGTTAAAGCCAAGTCCGCAGCGTTAAGCGCAATTGACGTGTGGTAAGCGGTTCAACCGTAGTACCTTTGAATCCGTAGTGCCTTCATTTTGCACGAAAAATATATTTTTTTCTATTGTAATCCCATTCACTTATTTATTGAATTTTACTTTAAGACAATGTTTATAGCTTAATTCTATTCTAACATTAATATCATCATTCTAGTTAACTACGGATTTATATCTTCAATACTCAAAGGGCGAGGCTTTTGAAGCTGGAATAACTGCGGCTGCATTCGATGGATTTTAAGTGGTTTTTCTATAAAATGTATTTAAAGCAGCAAGAAGTGCAAAAATTAAGTTAAACGGAGATCCTTCCACTGTCTCTCTGCGAGAGAACCGAATCGGGATTTTTCAATTCCATTGCAAGCTTATATCCCAACTCTGGACGACGGTCTCGTCCCTCTACCATGCCTTTCACCTAAAAGAAAAAAAAATTGAAATTAATTTAGCTTGGGAGCATGCCACGAATTAATTAAGTTTCGTCTGATTTACCTCCTCCGAGTGAACGATAACTCCATAGCTGGAGTTCACCTTTCCCTTGATACTCTCGATATCACGGAGATCCACACCCCGGCAGCAATCGTCAATCAAAATCGTTCGATAACCGGCCGATAACGCATCCACAGCAGTTGCACCTTAGGTAAGGATACCATTTCATTTATTTTATTTTAAAGTAATTATTTTTATTTTTTTTTAATTGTTTAACTAGATAAACTTTCTCTCATATCCTGCGGGACAACTTACACTGAACATGAATGAAAATAAATTTAAAACAATTGCAATGCAGGTGTAAAAAGTTTTTGTATCTGCGGTCCTTTGAAACCATACAGTAGTGTTGTGGAATTTACACAGTTCTGTGGTGCAAAGTTTTCTAAATCTATGTGTATATCCTTACCAACGCAAACATCGTATGCCAGACCGCAGATGTAAATATCTGTGGTTCCTTTCATCTTTAGCTGGGCATTCAGGGTGGTATCTGAGAGCTTTTTGTTATCCCAAAAAACTGAATAGGAATCAACTTCTGGATTAGTGCCTTTGTATACCTTAATTCCTTGCTCTGCAATCTATTTTTTTTTTTTTTTTAAGGAGGAAAATAAAAAACGAGAAAAACGGTTAAAAAGGAAAAGCCGTCGATGGATGTTTGTGTCTGTCGTTTAAATTTTTGTTAAATGATAAAAATTACAAAGTTTCATTCATTGAGGAATTTCAGTTTAAGGACAAACCATCCTAGCAAATAAAATGCGATTAAAAATTGAATGGAATTAAAATCAAAGCGGATGCGAAAGAGGGTACACATTGAATGAGAAGATGACGAAATCAGTCATTCGTTCCCTGGAGATGGAATTAATCGTGAAATATCTTAAGGAGCTCATTCGTGAACTCACTTAAAATTGAAAATTCGGTTTCCTTTACCAACTTCTTCAGTTAAATGAGCAATTGGAAATCTTGGAATCCTAGAGTAAGTTAATATTTTAATGAAATCACCAGGACTGTTTGTTAGCTTGGGACGTAGCACTGAATGACTATAGTTTTGTTCAATGAGGCTGTCCAGCTCAGTTCAAAGCATGTAAATTACAGGTTTTCGTGTTCAATGAGAAAAATTTCTGTCCAGCTCATGTTTGCTTTTTGTTCAATGACTCTGCCTGAACTCTGCCCTGAGCAGAATTTCTGCACTCACTTTTGAGGTAGAACAGATTTGTGAGAAACGTCAAAATCAGCTGTGATTGCAAATTAATTGTTTTGTCCTTGTTTTGTTTTTTGTGAAAAGTTGTCACTTTCTGAATCCATCGCCTCTAATACCATTTGTTCCAACAAATTAAGTTCCATTATTTTATTGTTTTTATTTCACGATTTATACTAAACTTGTGAACTCAAATAATTATCCAACAATCGAAAATTAAGTTGTCATTTTGACAACTAACATATGGCTGTATTTTTCTGTTCTACCTTTGATCTGACATGTTTCACAAATTTGTGCTGCTCTGCCTTGCCTTTTTTCTCATTGAACAAAGCTTATATGTATCTACAAATCCTGCAGTAGTAGTAGGAAAGTCATCGCAGCTACAGGCATAATGTTAGCGATTTTTAAGACGAAAAGGTTAAAGAATGACTGAGAACTTGACGAATATTGTAAACCCACGAATACTCACAACCTTATCATCCAACACATAATCAGCCCAGCGTCGGTTCGTTAAATTTTCGTTCACTTTTGCAAACATGAGCGAACACATGTAAGAGAGAGCGGTCGCAGTCGCTCATCGCATATGTAAATCTGACAGTTGTCGTGTTTGTTGTTGATTTTAATTTTTTTTAGCACACACAATCCTGCCAACATAGTATGTAATATTTTCAAATCTCTATAAATTTTTAAATTTCTGCTATTATCCAATTTCAACTCAGAAAAGAAAAACCAAACACCAACAATGAGAGAAAAAATTGTGGATTGATTTGACAGATGCGTATGCAAGTAAAAGTATTACGGTCATTCGCTGGAATTGACAGGAAGCATTTCGTTCGGTTGTGACATTAGCTTATGTTTCCCAATGTTGATTATGGTTGAGCCTTGATTTGACGCGTTCTCATTGATCCCAGTCCGATAAAGTTTCAGACCAAGTAACAGAAGAGGCCGAATACGAACTAACCTATCGAAATCGCATGTTGCCACACATTATATAATCAAAGCTGTCTCACTAAGCTTGGATTGCCTCCTTTTTTTGTAAGGCTGGAGGCCATCAAACTACGATATTTTCATCTCCTCTTATTGAGATCACTCCATAACATCAGCTTAATATATGTGCCCGCCCCAAAACGACGAGGCTGAAGACCTTCTCAAAAAGGAATTTTATAACCTTATGGAAGGTACCTACGGATACTGTTCAGTCCAGAGTACGATGTCAATGCTTAAATGAGTAAGGAAATCGTTTTCAGCGTATTAGTCGGAAACCAGCAGACTACAGCTTCTGACTTATAGACTCTGCACAAGCTCGTAATACGCTGATAAGTGGACCTAGCGTTTCAAGACTATGCTTCCACATAGTAACCTAGCTGTCGATCCACCAACAAAATTGCCCATCCAATATCCTGAATATGTACACATTCAGTGGGGATAACATCGATTTTGAGCATTATTTTCTAGCAGCCAGACTGTACGGTCCAACTAGAAGTAGCTGCGAATGGTCTACAAAAGGAAAGTACGCGTGGAATAAACAGAAGCTACTGAAAGCACCTTTATACCACCTCCAAAAAGAAGTGCTAAAAAGATGGTTGTGAATACGGAAAGAAGGTGACAGTAGACGCACATCCCAAAGCGCTACAACTGTAAACAAGGACAGCCAAGGAACAATACACAGTCAGGAGAAGGGAGGCGAAGAAAATCATTGAAAAATGCAGTCTCCCAGATCAATGAAATTGAAGAGTCGCGGAACAAGAACAACATTTGACAATTCTACAGGAAAGTCAAGCAACTGGCAGCTGGTTACAAGTCCAGAACACAGACTCTTCGAAATTGTAAAGAGACCTTAGTCACCGATGCACTGGAAATTGTAGATATGCTCAAGCAATACTTCTAGCATTTATATCGAGGGCTTGTTCTCTCAAAATTGGATATGCTCGTTTCATCTACCGAGTCCATAGGGGACCTAGATGAAGCAGCATACCAATTGAATGATGTAATGCTTACTTCCTACCACGACAGCTGTATGCATAAAACCAGTTTGTGTAAACGAAAGGTTCCCTGGTGGAATGACCAGCTTGCCAAACTTAGGAAGAAAGTTAGAAAACTCTTCAACTATGCTAAACGCACGAAGAGCTGGGACGACTGGACCTATAGTCTCTTACTGCATACAATTTAGAATTGAGGCGATCTAAACGTGCACTCAAGTCAATTTGCATATAGGAAGGGTAAATCCACAGAAGGTGCTCTTCACTACCTCGTGAAGAAGATTGAAAGAACTCTTGGTTCTAAGGAAATAGCCCTATGTGCCTTCCTTGACATTGAGGGCGCTTTCGATAAAACTGGCTACAGCTCAATAGAGAGAGCAATCAGTAGCAGAGGGATCGAAGATTCGGCCAGCAAATGAATATGAGCCATGCTTGAAAGTCGAATTATTACTTCCCCCTCATGAGGAGTGTCAGTATCTGTGACCGCAGCTAAGGGCTGTCCCCAAGGCGGAGTTCTCGTCGGGCTTTCACCCCTTCACATCTTCATTAGGAAGACAGCCGCTAGGTGCGCTATCAAGTTGCAGATAGAATACAAGTATAAATCAGGTGACCATGTGGGACATCTGAAAATTCTTGACTCAATCCCCAAAAGAGACATGTTTTGTACCATCCCTGATACCATGGTCAAGGAGTACTGTTTCGGTAGGTTTGAGGTAGAAATATAAGATCGTGCAAATTGGTCTGATGGTGTTCCGGCATTAGGCCTGGTTTGGTTCACAGACGGATCGAAAATGGAATCTGGAGTTGGAGCTGGAGTCTTTGAACCCAACACCAAAGTCTCGATACCTATGGGAATGTGTCCCACGGTATTTGAGGCTGAACTCCATGCCATTGAAATCTGCGCTAGGTTAAACCTTAGTAAGGGTATTAAGGGCGCTAGAATATATATTTTTTCAGATAGTCAGGCAGCACTCAAAGCCTTGTCGTCCAATTTAGTGGACGCCATATCAGTTAAATGCTGCTACGATGCACTGCAATCCCTTGCGGGACTAAACAAGATAAAACTTGGATGGGTCCCCGGCCATCAAGGGATTGCAGGCAACGATTGCAGATGAACTAGCTAGGGCTGGCACAGAATCTGCGTTCATAGGACCTGAACCTTACTGTGTCATCAACTGGTTTTTCGCCACAGCGCTGATTAGTAACTGGGAACATAAACTTTTCCCTGGACCACTGGGAAATTGTCCCAGGGTTGAGACAATCCAAATTACTAATCAAACCTTACTCCTATAAGGACATACTTAACCTTAATAAGGAAAGTATCAGAAAGCTGGTGCGCTTTCTCACGGACCACTGTGGCTTGAGATACCACCTTAACAAACTTAACCTGAGCTCAGACACGGAATGTAGGTTCTGCTTGGAGGGGGACGAATCATCCGACCACATTCTCTGCAATTGCCCAGCTTTACATTGGTTAAGGAGACTTATTTTCTATAAAGAAATATGTACGCCAGCGGAAATGAAAAACGATCCTTTATTAGGGAGGTTTTACGTCTCTTAGACTAACCATACCCTTATGATACAATAGATCTTTTAGGTGTCAGTGTCTGCCACATGGGCAAGGGTTTTATAAAAAAAAAAAAAATACTTCTAGCAGCTTCTACAGTCTCGAGAATAGGATAAGATGAAAACTCACTTCCAGTGAAGCAAGAAGTAATATCCTCCCCCAGTATGAGTGATTTTGGCACAGTTCCTCCGCTGTCTTACCAGCGAAGCTATTCAATTGCCGTGGTGATGTTTTGGAGGGGGCATGCACCAAATCATCAATCAAATAAGGGTGGGCGAAAAGTTGACCGTTTACAAGATGGACATTATTATGTCTTGCATCAATTGTCGAGATACACATATGTATAACTGCTTAGTGGCGCATATAAGATCCTGTTCAACGTACTTCGAGAAAGTCTAAAGCATTTTTGTAACACACTAATGGGGAAATGCCAGTGTGGCTTCTGCTCCGGCAGATCGATGGTAGACCATATATTCACACTAAAGTAAATCCTGGAAAAGACCATCGAATTTCAAGTGGAGACCTCTTTCCATCGACTTAAAAGCCACAATGCGATGGCTGAATACGGGATCCAGCCACAATTATTCCAGCTTTTCAGGTAACGCTGGAGAATATACGACGTGCCGGGACACTCAGACGATTTCGACATCATGGGTTGCTTCCAGCGTGGTGTCGTAGTGACTTTCACGGCAATTAATGAACAGGCGAAACGAGCTTAAGGGAACGAGGGTAAAACCAAGTATAAGCTATCAACAACCAAAACTCCATCTATCCACCACCTTGGACTCCATCGATCCCGTCAGTTCTACTGTACCGCGCCGAATTTTGGATGATAGGCAGGATAGCACAGGAAATATTGGACGCTTTCGAGAGAAAAATTCTTCGTCGGTCATTTTTGATCCTCTGTGCTAGAAGGGTGAATGAGTAGAAGAAACAACCGCAAACGCTACAAGTTGTATAAAGTTGTGGTTATAATCCAAGATATTAGATAAAGATAAGTGGACTACATAGGTTTTTTTTCAGTATTTTCCAGCGACATTCAAGCATCAAACAATCAATTTCTTGCTGCGGAGGCCTTTACTAAACATCTGTTGATATTTCAAGCGCCTTGGTGTTGCCAGTGCAGAAATAAGACACACGTCAAAAATAAACCAACAGAGGGCCACCCTGTATGAGCACTGGAAGTACTATCACTATTGCATTAATTCCGCATCAACTGAAACTCCGTAATAAATGCGCATAACTTCATAGTATTCCTTACCTTTAGGTCCTTGTGCAGCTCAGCACCCCAGGAGTCCTGCACACAATGTCGTGGCCATAAGCGCTGCTTCATTGGTGGTGGACCAGCAAAGATAACCGTGTCATAAACCTGCGCAGAATCGGCATCAATCTAATAAAAAACAAATTGAAATCAATTCTCCTTCAAACTCAGTCTTATCTCACCGGTGACGTATCATCCAAAGCCCTTAGCTTCACATTATCTATGAAAGATACATGATCACTGGGATGCCAATCTAGTGAATAAAACACCGCATCAAAATCCACTGTTCCCAGGAGATTATTTATCGGATCCAAGATCTGAAACCACCACAGACACACATCCACAAACCAGTTAATATTAATAGATTACACATGTTCCTTTCACAAGGATACCATCACCCACCTCTTGTCCTTTATGCTGTGCACTGCAATTACTTATATCCAGCGATCCACTTATAAAGTCATTTTGTACGTCAACAATGAGAAAGGCATTCACAGGACGAACGATCTGTTTGCATGAAACAAGAAAAGAATAAAAATTCGAAATCAGAAAGGAAAGGCCAAAATGTATAAGAAACTCCTTCGTGTTAACGTTGTCATCGTCTTTGCGTCCTTATCGCAGGCAATTTATAGTAAATTTCCATTTTCATATGAATGCCAAGCAATGAAATTAAGGATAATGTCCTTTCGCAGGGAAATCCACGCTGTTTGTTTCCCACCCATTTCCTCCGCCCCTCCGCCGTGCCACGGCAATTTAATGTTAATGTTAATGTTGTGTGGCACTTTCACTTTTGCCAGAGATAAGGGTACCCTCGCTCCTGACACAAGCCAAGCTCGTGCAAAATGAGTAGTCCGCGTGTGAAGGGCCACCATTGTCGAGTCGACATCGGAAATTGCTGTAGCCTACCGCCCATTGTGTCCTAATTTTGTCGGAACATGAATGGAAGCTCTCCCTTGTCTTAGTTCCTTACTGGAAGTACATAATTATATCTAGATATGAGGTGTAAGTCAATCTACACAAAGGTACTACCGAACAAAGGGGAAAACTAATGGTATTCCCGCTTGCTATAGCCGACGAGGCGTCGGGTCGTCATATTAATTTTTCTTCATAAGGACTTGAGATGGCCTGTGACGTATTTTGTTTGATCAATGTTGCCTTGACGTCAGTACATTGAAAGATAAAAGAATATTTCCAGAATGAAGGAAGCCAACACCTTTCAGGTACGTAGGAGGGTACATGCCATACGTTTTTATAGCTGCTTGCATGTTTGAAAATGGGGACATGCCGTCATGGAATCATGACGTAATAATGCATAAAAATAAATTGTGTGACGAATGATGGAATTAGCATTTAAAATTTTCCACGTTTGAGATTATGCCGAACGCACATGTATATGTACGAAGGAGCGGGCACCTCCTTGAGACATTTGCAAAATTTTATATTTTAAATGTGCCGCGTGTATCCTCATCTCTTTATAAGGAGTGACGACAGCGGTGCCTCGGGGAGCTATGTTCAACTTAATGAGTTTCTCTATGGGCTTGTAATTTAGACGCAGCTTAGCGAATTCCACCAATGGAACCACACATCTGAGTTTAAAGTGCGTCCTCTTGAAGGAGTTCTACAGAAATTACAATCCACAGGAACACAAAAGGTAACGAGGGCAAATATTTTAGAGGATTATATTCTTATAACAGCAGCGATTTAAGGCCACAGAGTCTCATGCATTTCACCAGTCATCATATGTATGTCCTACGAAGGTCCTGCTTCCTTTCGAGATAACGCATGAAAAACTAAACGAAGAGGCTAAGAAGATAATTTTTTCTAAACATTTTTATGCCGTTGAGCTGGCAACTCTTTCACATGATTTGTCAGCAAATGTCAACGAAATTATCTGTCAAACACTCTGGTTTTGGCAAGAATCTTTTAGAGAAAAAATCGTTTTCGAATTTCGGAATTCCAGCCCGACATGACAAGTGATGAACCACGTCAAGGCCGCCTCTAAATGGTTACTGTAGAAAAATTGCGGGTAAAACTTTTGACATGGTCTTGGCAGATGACCGAATAAAATTCCCTGAATCAAAAACCATTGGTCATCATATCATAACCTCCTCGTGGTGGCCGCTGGATAGTTATCTATAAGCGAACTGAGCATAGCTAAACACTTGGACCAGAAGAAGCACATCTAGGTGAACTTCAGCACACTTAACGAGTGAACGAGTCATTCCTTGTTGACATGATTGACTGAACTGCATTTCCGAAGTCTAGCAAGAAGCCTCAGAAGGAGCATGTGCGGCAGAAAAAGCTCTTTCGACGGAATCAACGGTGGCGTCTAGAGTCCGACAATTGATCACCTTGCATGAGCTACTTTGACATGTTCGGAGCTTTAGTCAATTGAGATTTCTATGGCTGAGTCAGGGCCCTAAGGGTTTTTCTCAATGGAATCGGCCCTCCACTTACTACTACTTACCCTAAGCAAGACACGGAACGTCAAAAGAATACGACCTAAGAGTTATGAAGCACCTGCAATGTGTGTACACTGTACACTCCGGGTCCCACTCAAGAACTTCAAACTGTCCTCCCGCAGTACTGGGTAGATATTACTGCAATTCTGGAGATACAATAGACAAGATTAGGTACACAAAATCAGAAAAATTGAGACATCTATTATAGGGCCACAAAAGGTTGCACATGCAGACTCGACGTGGGAAACCGTTTTGTCTGGCTGTGATCCGCATCAAAGTCTGTTTCTCTAACATCAGCAGAATATGTGAACACACCCCAACTACCGACGAGACTAAAGACCTTATCAAGGTGGAATTTTATGACCTCCTAGAGGAATACGAAGCCTGTCCAAAGTACAATGTCAAAATCATACTCAGGGACTTCAATTCGAAAATCGAAAAGAGAATCATCTTCAGCGGATAGTTGGCAAACTCATAATAAGCACTAGATTCCCAAAGCTACGAATATATACAGTAACATGGGTGTCTTCAGTTCATGGAACCGTCAACCAAATTGACCATCACAAATATCCTGATTTTTCATACCTTCAGAGGGCAAACGTCGATTTTGAGCATTGATTATTTTCAAGGAGCCAGACTGTCAACTGCCCACAGAGAAGCTGCAAATGTCTAAAACAAAAAAGAGACCTAAAGTTTGACGCAAAAGTACGCTTAAATTGCAAGAGACTACGAAGAGCACCTGAGTGAAAGACCCCTTGCTGAGTATTCACCTTTTACTAACGTCCATACTCAGTGGAGCCAATATCGCAATATCATCAAAAACGTAGCTGAAACCACACTGGGATACCAACCACCTAAAAAAGGAGTCGTCTACATCGAACAATACTGCAACTCAAAAAAGCACAGCGTGGAAAGAATACCGAGTCGGGAGAAGGAAGACAAGGAAAAGCTGACGTCAGGAGGCGAAGGCATATGCAGTCTCCCAGCTGAAAGAAATCTGACACGAACAACACTTGACAGTTCTGCGGGGAGGATAAGCAACTGACAGCAGGCTACAAGGCTAAAACGTAGGCACTTCGAAATAGTGAAGGGAATCTAGTCACAGAGATGTGTGTAGGCAGGAATTTTTTGCAGCTGGGCATAATGTCGAGAGAGTGCTAGGGCAGGAAGCAAACCCATTTCCTGTCAACAAAGAACTAATGGAGTTTAGGCGCAACTATTCCAAAGCTGAAGAATAACAAGATCTATTTTCTATCTAAAGAAACAGCCACCTCTACCTACCTACCTAACAAGATGAACAATACTATTGGCTTACCAACGGGGCTTTTCAGGTGTGATCTTTCTGGTAAGCCGCATACGCCCCGGCAGATCGACTATAGACCAAATCGTCACACTAAAGCAAGTCCTAGAAGAGACCAATGAATTTTAAGTCGAGAGCAACATCAACAGGGATATGCAGACGATATCTGGCGTAAGTACATCGAAGCCTATTACTCTTGGAAACCAGTGTGTTTCGGTTTGGCGAAACAAGGCGAGTCAAATGTGTAGTCCGAGATATTAGGTCAAAATATTTAGACTACCCTGGCTCGGCCGTATCGAGCGCATGAACAGCAACGATCTAGCCCAGGTTCGAAACGACCACAAATACAGTGCCTTCGCTTCATAAGCCAAGCTATTGCGGATGCCAGACCATTTTATACTGAGTCCGTTCATTTAATAGGGAGTAGACAATGGAGTCCACAAATCCAAGATGGCAGAATAACTGGTCGATAAAGAAGTGCATGGCGCAAGCTAGTGTAAGAAGAGTCACAGGAACTGGGGAATGATGAAAGACAGTTGTAGAGGCCCTACGATCCACAAAGGGATTCAGGATGTACTAAATAAGTAAAGGCACTTTTCGCCTCCCCACATACCTGATCTTAAGGCACCTTATTCAGAGCTTAAGTACTTCTTTGGCTCTCATTTCAAACAAAGTTTTCACAACGATAAGATTAATCCCGTAAGGGCTTTAAGAGATTAGGCACAGTGTATCCTTAGGTTCATTCTAAACGTATTGAAACGTTATGTCTGGATATATCCATCCATACGTACCAGATTCGATACAGAAAATATGGTATCAAAACTGCTCCACTTTATTTCCCCTATTCCCCCGGATCAGTCAAAAATCAAAAAGACGAGCTGATAAATATTATACCTTTCACTCAATACACTTCCCCCATTCAAACATTCGACTAAATGTCACACATGAACGTCTCTAGGATCCCCATAAATTTATGTACACACGAAAAATAAAAAAAATAAAAAGTTGTAAACAATGATTACGTTCAATCCTTCGAATTGTGCAATATAAACATTTTATAGCACTCAAACCAAAGCGAAAAGTACACAAATAATAAAGAGAGGAAGAAAAAAAGGCCATGTAACCGCTTCACGCCCTTAAAGCAGGAAACATCCCTTCTGCGAACCGTTTTCGGAATTCAATTGAATCCCTCTCCGCTTTGAGTTGTCCTATTAAAAACGCAATAAAATTATTTTTGCGACGTTTTCATGTTTATTTATGATCCTCGCAACCATCCTTCTCTCCTTCCGTCACTGATGTTGACTCAAGTAATAAATAGATTTACATATGCGATTACACACGTGGAAAAGTTCGGGACGGGAAATTGAATCATACCTGACAATGTAAGGCTATGCATAACAATCGGCACGCATCTGAAGGATGTGAAGCTAAATGAGATTTTGTCGCATGCAAACGCCTCGAAGCACAGTCATGTGTGAGGTGAGCTCTGTTCTGTGATGTGATTGCCTCATTTGATTTTTAATTGAATACGCTTCAGAGGAGCAGACGGTTGGAAAGGGGCTTTCAGAAACCTAGTTACTGGTGATTGGGTATCGATTTCCCGTGGCATGTAATAAAAAGAACACATGAGGTCGCTGCACAATGATGAGATTATTTCAAGCCGATAATTCTTGAAGTACCTTTGGACTTACTGCATGCGAGAGTGTTTTGATTAAGACCTTCGGGTGTCAACTGGAGTGGGTACAAAGCCCGACCAAAAATATATAAAGATACATCCTGTACACCTTACCTAGGCTACTTCAATATTTGCGGACCTCGAATATACACATAACGATTTTAAAGACTGAAACCGGGTTTTGAAAAAGAGATGTAGCTTTCATAGTCTCCAAACTATTGTAGATTATAGGCAATGGTTTGCCAGGCGTTTTGTCTCAGAGATTAGATCTAAGAATCAGGACTCAAAATTGCGAGTAGTACACCAGAGTAACTGACAAAAAAGATAGTTACGAAACCCCTTAGAAGGGATATACAAGAATGGTAGAACTTCTTCTGATATGCTTCGAGGTACAAGTAGTTCCTTCTTTTCGGGATTCAAAATCCGTATTCATTGGGGTTTTCTCAATATCCCCGGCCCGAGATTTGAACATCATCTTTCGGACAGAATGGTGTATCAAGAGCCGCTCTCGGTATCTCAAAAACTTCAAATCGAGTTCGACATCAAGCTTGCTGGCCATGGACTGCCACAGTAACTCTCCGAGTAGTGGGGCACCTTCTTCAGGAGACATAGAGACAAGTTATAGTCTTCTGATACATGTGGTACAGACGCAAGCGTGCCAGTCTTCTCCATAAGAATGATCTTCAAGGGTAGAGAAAAAAGAAGGTTTTATGGAGTTACCCCTTACAAATGATGCCAACCACTGGAAAACTCATACCAAACAGTCACAGCAAGCATGGATTTTAAGAACCCCAGACAATACAGAGTTGTTTGCTGAAATATGCAGTTTCTGAGAGGAAAAGATGTATCTCATTTATGGCCCACTCAGAGAAACAATAACGAAGTGGATGGTCCACATTAACCGGGCCAAAGGCAGCGCTCACATCAGCGAAGTGGGTTCTCGACATCGTTTTAAACGATCCCTCGTCTTGGGACTTTTCGCAATGGAACTGGTCTTCCAGGTTTGGGGTTGAGACGCCGGGATAACTGCCCAACCATGAAAAAAAAAAAGCTAGTTTCGAGCAACAATAAGCCTCGGATAAGGACACACTTATGGTGACGAACCATGCAATCGAATCGAGGACAACGAACTTCGGATTTGTGCGTGGAATGTTAAGTCCCGTGCAGCCATACAATTGATGGGGGCTCTAGACTGCTGCAAAACAGCCGCACGAAAAAAGGATTAAAACCGCGACATTTATTATTATTTTTACGGCGATTGCTACTGGAGGCGCATAATGGGATGTGGATTCGTCCTTGGTGGCAGACTTAGACAAGAAGTCTTAAGCTTCAGATATGTGAACGAGTGCCGCACAACAATTCGCATCAGGTCTAAATTCGCCAATTAAAACCTAATCCTACGCGATGTAAGCGCAAAGCTAGGAAGAGAGGGCAGCTTTGGTAGTAAAGTCGGAAAGTAAAGCACACATGACACCACCTCCGATAAAGAGGCGAAACATTTTCATATCTAGTACGCTGTTCCCGCATCTCGATACTCACAAGAGAACATGGAAATTTCCTGATCAACCATTGTGATCTACTGAACGCGCTCCTCTAGTATTATGGATTTCCGAACGTTCCGAGGGGTCAACATTGACTTTGTTGTAGCCCAGGTACGGTTGCAGATATCCCGAGCACCGTCAAGACAAGGAACTGCTGTGAGGAAGTCGGACTTTGGACGGTTACAATCGCAAGAGATCTCCAAATCATTTTCCAGTCGAGTCTTCCTTAATCTCTCAATACCTCCTATGCTGGCAGTAACAAGTACTGAAGATCAGTGGTTACATTGCCATTAGAGATGCCACCTCTGGCATGCTGGCCTTTCACTTAGAACCGCATCTAAATCCCTGGTTTGACGACGAGTACTGGCAAGCACATGCAGCTTAACATGTAACTTACACAGCAACACTGCTTTGAAGGACTAGAGCCACACGCGAGCTCTGCGAGCAGAAGAGAGACGAACACCGGCTTCTCAGGAGGAAAAATAAGGAACAGAAACCTTTAATTGAGGAAAGAGAGACATGCTAATGCAAGAATGAGCTTCCGAAGTTGTGAAAAAGGGTAAACAGATCTTGTCAAGGCTACACAGTCCAAACCAAGGCAATCGATGCTGAGATATGGAAAAACCATTTTTGCAGGAAGTTTTACAGTGACGAAGAATCGAGCCCCGCTGTCAAGCTGAATGAACAATTCAACCTCGACGATGTAGACCAATAACTCCGTCCAACATACATATCTAAACTAAGTCCAACACCGCTAACGCCCTACGCGCCGAGCTGCTCAAAGCGATGGTCGGGTGAAAGCTTCCCTGAACCTCAGCGTTGTTTATCCGATCCTCAAAGAAAGGATAGCCTCTGAACTGCACCAACTGCAGGGGCATCGGTCTTTCTAACATTGCATAGAATATCTTGTGAAAGCGTGTTAGTGTTGCCAGCGTTGAAGTACCACTGCACATGGGCCTGCAATGCGCACTTCAAATTCAACCAGAACTTCTTAATTTCTACTAAACTGAGTCCTGCGCAGAGAATTCAGCCGTGTCTTTCTGCTCTCCTTCGAGTCGGCATATGTCAGAGTCTGACAATTTCATTTTGTGCAGATGGTATCTAAGTGGACAATGTCCTATTAAATGGCTCGTTAAGGTTCCTCAGTCGTCTTTATTCGGACTAATTAAAATCTCGACCTTAGATCGGTTGGGGTCGCTTGCCCTAGGCCCTGGATGTTGTCACAGTAGTCAGCGTATCTGTCGATCTCCCATTGTATTATCGTGTAGTGAGCACAGTTAGATGGTTCTCTAAAATAGGACTCAGGACCAACGTGTGAGCGACAAGCGCCTAGTAGCACACATTTCAAAAGAAAACCAACAAATGGCCCACCCTTAATTCTCTACAGCATAATAAATAACTTACAGTTTTAATCCATCGATTCCAGCAGAATTTAAACTCTTCGCGATCAATGAATCCATCGCTATTGGTATCGAAAACGTCAAAGATCTGATCCAATCGATCCGAAGGTACTTCATAGATATGTCCTTTATCGTTGCGAAAAAGTGCACGACAAATGAGGGTAAACTCTGCTAAGTTGAGACGGTCGTCCCTGTAAGAAAAAAAAAC
Organism: Blera fallax; assembly: GCA_946965025.1. Lineage (NCBI taxonomy): Eukaryota > Metazoa > Arthropoda > Insecta > Diptera > Syrphidae > Blera > Blera fallax. Next base: position 100,413,648 of record OX337244.1, read on the forward strand.
ACGTTATCGCATTAAACAAATTCAAAATCGGTTCCTAAAAGTACATAAACTAAATCGAAGCTTAAATGTAGTCCTCGTTAATGTCTGAGTTAAAATCTTGTGAAGATTCGAAGATACTGTGGATGGGGCAGTATGTGTCCCTTTAGATTTGAAAATTACTGTCCTTTACTAAAATGTCCGACATAATTGAATTCTGTTGAGTTTTAATGAAACTCAATTACAAGGGATGTGACCAAAGAGAAAAAGGAAACTCCCAATGCACTGTGAGTAGCCAAGGGAATGACAAACTAAAAGTTGTGGTTAATTTCATTACGGGCGTGTATAGAGTGGGAGTGCCATGTCGTATGTGTCAATTTCCTGTTAAATGTTATACTCCTACATGATTAGGATTGACGGAGGAAAACTTATGCGGAAGTAAGAAAATATACTTTACTTAGATACTCAGGACAACTGTTACAGTTGTTTGAGATGGGAAGGAAGAGTGGAGGTTCTGTCAATAGAGGACCCAATTAGCGCCAAGTGCGGTTGACTGATGTAAACTTTGCTGTTGATGTGTACTGTTGAGATGTCTCTTCTAAAATACTGCCTTGCGACCTCCTCAAGTGAGTTGAAGAAGAGTTTGCCTTAAGCTCGTTGTCTGATCCTAGCTAGTGCCAAGGGTGCCTTTTTCGCGTGTTATGTTTGGAACCTGGTTTGTCTGTATGGTCTCCTATCGGCTAGCGATTTTAATCTGGCGATGTCTCTACGAGTTTTGACTATGAAGTCATTCGTAATTGCCCTGTGGTACGCCTTTCTAGATACATATAATACAGTCCGTCAGAGATTTGATCTTATAAGTTTTGGCTTGACTGCTCCCAGAGGTACGCTTGTGAACTAAGCCTTGTCTGGACAAAGTTGTCAGCTTGTTCGTTTCCATAAAAGTTACTGTGTCCTGGAACCCAAAACAAGGTTATCTTGAATTGACCATCTTGTACTAGTCCGGAGGATATAGTAACCGAGACAGTAGCTTTGAAAACAGCTTGACTATCAAAGAATATGGCCATCAAAATGAAACAATTACCAACGATTAGTAGAGAAAGTAGCTCATACGTAGCTTCAACTATTTATGCTTTTCCAAGCTTCCTGCTGATTCCTGCTGTACAACATCGTGTTCACGCCAAAGAGAAAAAATCCTATTCTTAGACCTGGGACTTCAACATATGGGCAGTGAAATTGGACTCGCGTATCACGAACGTGAAAGGTAACACCCTCTTGGAATCATCTGCATCTCTTTCTACTGTTCTGGTGAATAGGACAAATCGATATCGCCTATGTATGCTCTCTGACTGCGAGGCACTAATGTTGGACGTTTCGCAAGCTTGGTGAGAACAGAGAATTGGGCCAAGAAGGCACCTACAGAAGAGAATCTGGAAACCACACACTTTCGATGGTGGTCATGTATGCAACATCTTGTATGCGCAGGTCGCCAGTATACTGCGAAAGAAATCATAAGACTAGCGCAGAATGTCACAATAGAAAATGAAGACGGACCAAAGCAATCATGAGGAGCCCTAGTGGTCGTTTAAAACAGTGCGAAGAAATTTTGAAAACGCCATCCAAGCAAGTAAGAGGAATTGCTTTTGGCCCAACTCTGCAATGAGGCCTACATTCACGAGAAGCGCAAAATGTGCTGCAGACATTATAGACTGTAGTTAAGGTCCTTGGACATGGAGTCATAGGTAGTGTATTTGCTTCTGACGTGACTGGTGTAAGTTCAAACCCCGCTAGGGGAACAGCAATGACAGCCACAACAACTACAAAGCCAGAGAAAGAATTTAACTATTTCTCTTCACCAGCTTTGAAGAAGTTCTACACGTATGCAGAACGATAACTTTTCTGATTGCAAGGGCAATTTTTTGAGCTAAGGAAACAACAAATACGTAAAACAGTAGAACGGTGATGGAAAAAGAAGACAAGAAGAGGACCACCATTTTTATACCAACTGTCGCAGCTGCAAAGACGTGAACGAAAAAGAAACCCTCGACCACTACCTTTGCGGGTGCCCTGCTCTGGCTAGGGCTAGGTATGGCGCCTTAAAGCAAACTCTTCTACGGCAACCTGGAAGTAAGAATTGCCAATTTCTTACTCTTCCTCAACAGCACAGGCTGGATCTAGCTACACACTCTTCACATCCAGTACTACCAATACGTCCCAAGAGTCGTGGTAACAAAACGCCACACCATAGTGCTAATTGAATCTCGGAATTACCCATGAAACCACCACTTCTACCTACCTACGTACCATGGTTTAAGTCTTCAGAACATATCCTGCTAGTTTTTTTAAGAAACTTTGTGTTTGCGTAACATTCATGTGCCAACGTCTCTACGGCAAAACCTGGGGACTGAAACTCAAATTGATTCATAAGTAGTTATGAAAACTTACTACAGTCAAGCAGGACCTCGTTGTGTTATATGTTTACCCACCCATAGTGACATTTTCGGGAATAGCTGTGGGGAATGAGTGACTAAAGAGTGCTCCTCGCCATAAATCGGATTATAGAACAGCTTAGATGGAAGGTTGGGGTACAAATAACCAATATTTCCTCATTCGAGGGATAAAGCAAGCTACTATGCATCCGGACGGAAACGGACTACACTACCAAACTGCAACTGGAGAGGTATGGGATGAAGGCAGAGGCCCTTACGAGAATGAACGGGCCATCTTCACCGACAGATCTAAAATGATCGCTGATACGGGTGACGGTGTATAATGAGAGTCTCGAAACATATTTCGCTCGTTTAGACTTGAGGAAAGTGTTTTCCAAGCTGAAGTTGCTGCAATAAAACAAGCTGCGGACATGATTATTAAGGAAAATATTTCAGAAAAAATAATCAGCATCTATGTCGACAGTCGAACAGCCATTAAGGCTTTGCAGTCCACATGGGTAAGATCCAATCTAGTAAAAATCTGTAAAAAGCAACTGTGTTAGGTACCTGGCCACACGGATATCTCCGGGTCGCTTATGAACTCCCTCATGGGCCCTCTCTGAGGCCAGTATACCGCTCAGTACACTGCAAAGGGAGATAGACATCGAGGCCAATGAGGAGGCCAATATACGCTGGTACCGATTATGGCCAGTCTACGTCAAAAAGAGATCTATTATTCTTATGGAACTAAGTCGAAGGGATATCCGAATATCTGTTGGCGTCTTGACAGGAAACTGTGTGATCGGTAATCACGCAGCACGGCTAGGATTACCGCACAACGACTACCGTAGCAGCAGCAGGGACGAAGAGGAAATAGAATTCGTTCGTCACCTCCTTTTGCGGCTGTCCAGCGCTGGCCACCAAAAAAAGACGTGCACTTGGTAACATTGAGCTAAGCAAACTCCTGAGATTCATACATTTATCTGGGTGATTTAACTTAGCAGTCGAAGATCGATATTTAGGTTCCCAGGGTTTTTCAATATTGGACACAACGGGCTCTTAGTGGTCTAAGTGAGCCATTGAAAATCCTGTCAACAAGGGCACCCATTTACCTAACCTAACCTAAGTGCTTGGTTAAAAGTCTACCAAAGCTTTGCAAGGATGTAATTATCTAAACTAGTTTACACGAATATTGCACTTGAGCTCAACAGTAATGAACTACTAGGAATAACAATCACGGACAAATGTCTGCCGAGATTTAAGTTCAGCCACAACTTCAAGGTTACATTCCCAGATCGCAATAACTGGGAACAGAACAAACCTACATTTGCCAATAACTCTCATGTATGGTACACAGACGGATCCAAGACAGATGAAGGAGTTGGGGCTGGCTACAAAAACCTTCATTCATTCATGCATGGAAAAGAGTAACTCCGTATTCCAAGCTGAGGTATTTGCTATAGAACTATGCATCAGAGGAAATATAAACAGATCCATAAGCAATAAGAACATTTATATTTTATCAGATAGCAAGGCTGCTTTACTGGCAATTAAAGCTTATGAAATAACATCCAAACTAGTATGGGACTGCCTTCAATTACTCATATCGCTAGCCAGCACAAACAGAGTTCATCTCATTTGGGTGCCAGGACACAGTGGATATGAGGGAAATGGAAAAGCCGACCTGCTAGCCAGAACAGGAGCTGCGTCAAACTTTATAATGCCAAGACCATTCTGTGGGTTACCAGTGAGTACGGCTAAAAGCTGTATCAAAGACTGGCTAACAGAAAGGGCGAACCATTACTGGATGGAAACTGAAGGTAACAGACAAGCCAAAATCTTTCTGCCAAACACTTCCCTCAAAAGAACGAAACAACTCTTACAACTGAATAGGAGTCAGATTCGTATAGCCACGGGTTTCCTTACAGGCCACTGTCAAGTGAAAAAACATCTAATGGCTATGGGAATAGCACAAGACAGCATCTGCAGAATGTGCAACGAAGAATCAGCAGAACACATCTTATGTCACTGCAACTGTCTAATCAGAACACGTCACCATTATTTAGGTAGATTCTATCTGGAAGCTGAACCCCTATCTGCAAGCTCACTCAAAAGCATAGTAAAGTTTAAGTTTAGAGGAAATCACAACAGGCCCAATCGTGGCCGCAGTGATGTGGTGACTTATTACCACCTCTTTATCAATCTACAATCTACAAGGATGTAATTAGGAACAAAAGCTCTCCTGCCAAATACTAAAATATTTGCATTTTGAACCTTTTCTTGTTTTTTTGTTGGACTGTACTATTTATGTCAACAGCACATTTTTAAGCTGATAAAGTCTTTCTGTTTAACTTAAACTGTAGTAATAAATTCAAAAAAATGATTTTGATCGAGCCTGTACTCGAAGTTGCTAGCGCAGTGGCAATGCCTACCCAACGAGCCGAAGCCAACTTCAAGTTAGGGTCGGCCATTCCTTTTTTTAGCAGAGACAGAAGACAGCGAGTGGTGTGCGCAGTAAATATAAAATCGTGTAAAATTGAAATAAAATAGGTAGTTAAAATAAACCAACTATAATACTAAAATACTAAAAATAAACCCACTAAAAAACGGATATTTTGAAAAGAATCGAATGAATTGAATGAGCTTAAAATTTATATAACTCGCGTTTAGAAATTTTTTTTTGTATTAAAATGTAAGGGTGTGCTATTTATGTGAACACAACTGTATGTGCATATATAGTTGGGCTGCGGTCCCAATATTTAAAAAACAATTTCCTTTCCTAACGTTTTTTTTCACAAACTTAGTTCCGCTCATCAGTTTTCAATTTATTTATCTCTACCAACAATCTGTATACAAATCTATCTGTTTACTCAACCAGATCAAATTATCTATAAGCACTCTAGCAGTTATGTATCCAATTACGTTGACAAAATCTATTTATGGCTAGATTCACTCAATTGTTTTACAAAAATAACAACACACAGGGCACTCACTAGTTATATCACAAGACTTCAATACCTGACATTATTTTTAGTACAACAAAAAAAAATGCACAAAAAAATGTCATAAACACAGTGACAACAAAAAGCACTTCACTTACCCGTCCTTATCGAATGCCGTGAAGCAGGCATCCATTGCTGAACTGTTCAGATCTTCAAAGTCAATTGGCGGGGTTGGTGAGTCCATAGCCGTTTTAAGCCGCTGACTTTTTAACACAACAATTCGCTGCAATAAATATTACACAAACATAAGTTAACTTTGCATTTACAATTACACTCAGAAAACACTAGTGCAAATTGAAGGTTATACAGAGTACATATACAGACTAAAAGCTACAAAAAAAAAACACAAAACGCAGTTCCGAACCGAACAATGAGAACACATGTAGTGATGGAGAGATTTTTTTTTTCAGAATATTAAGCTATTTTCCGGTTCGATAAATTATCGAAATAACAATTCTAGCCTTTTTAGGTGGTCGCCTAGAGCAACGCATTGATATTGTACGGTATTCCATTTGGTTTAACTACTCCTCAGTCCTGACGTAAGCGAGGGTAGAGTACTTAAATTGTACCTGACTTTCGAGGAACTTCATTAAAGTGTCAAACTTAGTTTTTATTTTAGCACTTACAGGGCAGATGTGTCAGATACGGATTGTGATAGCTTTGCGCTAAGGTATGGCACTGCTGGTAGAAATTTCACACGAAACAACTGGCAGCTAGTTAAGCTGTGCTACAAATGAATGGGGGACTTCTACGAGTATAGAATATGAGGTCACATTGCGGTGAGCTGCGGATGGGATAGACTTTGTACATCCCCTGATAGGTATTGAAGTCTGAATAATTGATTTACCTCAATTTACGAAATGTTCCGACTTATACGAGTATGTGTACAATTAGCAGATATTTTTTTTATTGCAGGTGATGAGAACTTTATTGCAATATAAGCAGTTGATACTACAAGCGATGAATCAGCCTTGTATACCAACAACTTGGGTTTTGAATCACAGTAGTCTAAGCGACATCTGAGTAAAGTCTATGTGTCGCACGCACATGCTATTGCCTACATGGTTTTTTTTTCAGCGAATTTTGGAGATACAGAAACACTTGAACTACCATCAGATAATGGATTAAAAAATTAAAAAAATAATATTTGAAGGATATTCATTTAAAAGTGTCAAAACTTCAAATTCAGCAAGAGCGCAGCATGACTTAACAGCTTTCATTTTAAATTTCGCGGTATTTTTGACCTTTCAAATACGAATCTGTCATTCCTTGACAGCTGTCAAGTAGAGAAAATGTAAAATGGACACGTGAGCAATGCATAGAAATTTTAAAAATTTTAAATTGTGAAAATTTCTCGGATTCATTTCGAAATATGTGTTTGAACCTGATCCATAAATTTGATTTAAACGGCCGAGTTAATGATGTATAGACTCCAACTCCTCGTAAAGTCGTCAGTTAAAAATATTGCTGCTGTGACTAAAAGTGTCGCTGAAAACTCAGGTTTGTCCATTTAAAGGCGTTAGCCACAATTAGGCATATCCCAAACCAACTTACAAAGCATTTTGCTTACAGATCTTGGAATGTATGCTTAAAGTTTGAAATTCTTCAGCTAACTCATTAGGTAACTCCGTGCAGATGGATGGTGCTGATTTTCTCAAGAAAATCGTCATGAACGACGAGCCCTATTTCCATCTGCAAGGCTTCGTTTATAAGCAGAACTGTCGCATCTGGGGCAGCGAAAACTTGAGAGTGGTTGTCGAGTAACCTCTCCACCGTCAACGAGAGTATTTGGGCTCGCGGCATCATCGGGCCCTATTTCTTCGAAAACGAAGCCGATCCCACCGTCACAGTCAATTGATTGCACTACCGAACCACGGTAACCGATTTTTTGTTGCCTGAAATTAAAGAAGTAGGCTTGGATAATGTCTATTTCCAGCAGGATTGAGCTTTCTCGTTTCGAAGACCTTAATTGGCCGCATAGATCATGCGATTTAATGCCGTCAGGATTCTTTTTTCCACAAATGATCCAAGATAATATTAGAGCTGTTAATTGCAAAATTTTTGCCGCAGTTATTCGAAATTGTCATGCAAGATTTTCTTAAAAGGATGACCATTTGCAAGAGAAGCCGAGGTGGACATTTATCAGATAACGTGTTCCATGTGTTATGGTAGAGTCCTTGCTTTAAAATTAAATAAAAACATCGAATTTTTTTGGAAAAAAAGGTTTTGAAATGAAGCTTTTAATGAGAGACTCTTCAGATCTCACAGAAACCTGTAAGTCCCTTCTATTTGCGTGAAAAAATATTCGCGAGAAACTAGGCCTTGGATCAAATATGGTCTGTCGCGCCAAGTGTTTGTATTTGTAAGCTCTTCGACAAAGCCAACAGGCCTCAATAGCTAAATTTGGATGAATTTCGCATATACATACATACATGAAAATACTTCAGAAATTATACCATTTTAAGTGGTTATACCTCAAAATCGGAGGTGTCCCACTTCGATGGAAAAGCCTTGGAAAAGTCTTTATCGTGTTGTAGCCTTTTACTCAAAATATTTTCACAAAGCGGTGGCGTAAGGCTTTTCTGTAATACACTGATCAAGAAATACCAGTTTGATTTCCGACCCGACAGATCGACGATACGTCAAATACTGGAAAAGTCACATGACACATGACATTTCAGGTCAAACACGCCAACTTTTCATCGACTTTAAAGGCACAAATAATGGAATTGTTGTCAACAGCTCTACAAGGCGATGACGGAATTCGGGATCCAGCCAAAATGAATCCAGCTGTGTCAAGTAGCGCTGGAGAATACGCCATACAATACGCAGTTTGAAAGAAGCTTTTCTGAATTATTTCAAAACGGGTTCTGGGTTTCAGCGAGGAGGTGCCCTGTCATGTGATTTTACTACATTCTATGATGTAGTAAAGACTGCAATTACTGCAATTGAGAGGTTCCTCTCCACTTGTATGCGCCACCTATTCGTAGCCATTCCTCTACTGCGTACTGTCCATGGGGTGGGATCCGAGATGGTTTCGAAGACTTTCTGGGCTGGAGCGCTGATATTCATCCGCTCTAGATGCCTCAGCTACTCTTCTGGCTAGATCTACTTCTCTATTCAGGCCGCTCCTCCCCTAATCGTTTATGCGGAACCGAAGATCACACGAAGTATTTTTCTGCAAAAGTACCCAGAGGAATATTACAGGCACCCTCGTCCGTAGTTGACAACGTCAATGCCTCTTCGCCTTTTGTAGAGTGTTACCTAGGTTGATCGAGAAAGGGCTTTATTGGGTTTACCCCTAGAATTAGCGATTGGCAAGAATGATTCTTCGTCTGATCTCGAGTGTGTTTGAAGCTTTTCATAGACCCTGGGTAGATAAAGTTCCTGATTTCTTCGAAATTATAAAGCGATGATGTTGAGAGTCCTTTTCTTGAATAGTATATGTGTACTCTATATCTCATTCACCCCTTTAGCTGCATCAATACTCACAAATGCCAAGGTGACGACTCATCGAGTTCTCCCTCTAAAATCGACGGGATTCACGTCTACCATCGTCACTGTTGAATGGATTATACCACTCGAGAGCGGAAAGTTGATTGGTCGACTGTGATTCTATTGCTATGTTACCCTTATCCTTACAGGCTTCTGTTCCGATTTTAAAGCCTAGCATACTTGTTTTACCATTTGGTACAACTTCCGAGATTCTTTGTCTCCACGAGCTCATAGGAATTTGCTGGAGATTGAGTGATCTCGAGGAGAAAAGGCTCTGACGGTATCCTACGATTGCAGCCGTTCGACATCAAACTTCCTCAGAGAATTTCGCTGTTCGAGGCTTCTGTGGATATCCGCATATTTACTAGGTTATCCAAGCCTACGTTGAACCATTGCATGATCGATTTGGATGATGGTTTTTGATCAAAGAGAGCCATGTCCCCTTGTGGATAGCTACGACCATGTTTCGACATGCGCCAAAGTCTGAATCCATTTTGCCAAATGAGGTTTCGTGAAAACTTTACTTTCTGATCACGCTACCAAAGACGTCCTCTTTTCACAACTTAATGTGTTAAAGTGGAGCCCAAGACAATTTTAACGTCGGGCTGGGACATTGCTTATAAGATTTGTCCAGGAGTCCGTAGAAGTTATTCTTAGTTGCGTAGACGATATCCTTGTGGTGGGGGGTGAGGCTAATGAGAGAGTAATATTGGCGAACTTACCCTTGATGCAAATATATAGTCAAGGGGCCGTCGTTTCGGAAACTCAAGACTTGTTGCCTCGACCGCTCATCCTCTTTTGCCCGGCCCATCTCGTCGCAATTTTTGAATGGCTGTAATATCTGTTTTCTAGCAATCTAGGGCCTTCGCAAGTTGTTCGACTACAAGTAATCAAACACGAAGGTTGTTGTCTTTACTACATTTTGTAGAGTCGTCAACAGTAAATCCATTCATATCTGAGGCTAATGGTTGCTGCGTAGCTAGATCCTTTTTGAAGTGGTAGGGAAACAACTCCTACGGCACATACCCTAACTTGGAATGCCAGGCTAGGCCTTTCTACCGCTGGACGGAGGACGGGAGTTCACAGAAGCCAGGCTATTAATGATATGCGCCAATTGTTTGTAAATCATGTTAAAGTAAAATCGGTCCTTAACAGATCCCCAAGTCCAAGAACGACAAATCCCAGCTGTGAGGTGGCCGAACTTAGTGCGCAAGAGATCGATTGATTAACAGCTGTTGTGGCGAATTGCGCTGGAAATAAAGCTCATACAACTGCGGTTACAAGAAACTGGTTATGACGTTCATGTAGCGCACTCTGTCCATTGTAACCTTGTTAACAGCTTCATTTTCAAAGAAGTGGGAACCAAAGATACCCCCTATCCAAAACACACTCTATGAGGAAGTATTGACTTCTTTATGACTACGTGTGGAGGCCCCAGGATCTACAGTTTTGCTAGTTCACATAGCCTCCGATTGCAATTAAATTCGATGTCATTTTTCAATTCATTTAAATCCTGCACGGAGACGCGATAACGAAGCCTTTCCTTCAACTTTTCACCTAGTGAGTTGCAGCGTGAAATAAAGTATCTTTCGAGCTTGCGTTGAGTCGCAACAACTCTCCCATAAGAGCAGAAGTCCATAGTCATTGATCCATGGAATTATCTTAAATTTTCCTTTGCTTGGAAATTCACAATGTTTTCAAAATAAAACTCAACAACACATCCTTTGATGATGCACAGGCATTTGTACCTGCACGGATACCCAGCTGGTGGATTTATTTCAAACCATTTACGTCACAGCGTGTATAAAATTATATTTTATATTATCCTCTCTGAAATGGATATGTATGAAAACATAAAAGAACACAAAGCAGCCAACCTACCTGTTTTGCATTGAACTCGTTCTTATACGCAATTTACGCTTCATGTTCCTTGGAAACGCTTGGAAACGCTCCAAATTGACTTTGTGCTTAATGGTTTCAGGAACCGTTAATTACTCCATTTATAATGCGCGCATGTTTTTAATGGCATTAATAAAAATTAATTAAAATCATGCAGATTTAAAAGGACCTATACATGCACACACAGCTATTGACCCGTTTCAGGAATCCTTCGCCCTACTACCCTCCTTTGCGTACAATAAATTCAATTAATTATTCCATTAAACTTTAACCCTTCCGGACACGAAATTGTCCATTGTTTTGCGATGATTACATCGAGTGTGTTTATTCATAGATATTAATTGAAAGTTAACCCCAAAGGATGACCTTTCCGAGCAACCCAAACGCTGAGCACGAATGCATCCATTCAGCACGTAGCCAGTGTAAGTTTCTCTATCCATCGATGCTACGAGTATAAATGCAACCCGGCCATGTTGCCAAGAGGTGGCCTAAAAAAAGGAGCACATATGACCCGCCGAAGCAATCGATTCAGCCACCCCAAGGTGGCTGGGGTCGCCAAGGGGTCACAGACGAATTTGTACGCTGACATTACATTTTAATTAATGGAAAGGCCAGAGGGGTTTGAGCACAATCCTCCATCTGTCTGCCTACGCAAAATTTGACCAGTGCATGCGAACGGGGTAAAAAATCGTTCCCAGATACATACTCGTATGTACATATGTACATGAATGGACCCTCAATTTGTGTGGGCAGGAGAGATGGTAGCCGTGAGTGATGCAAATGGTTTGATATAATTTCAAGAAAACCCATTTGCAGGACGTAGTCCGAGGAAAACAGTTTCGGAAAAAGTTAGGACAAAAATAGAAACGGTAGCCATAGTTGCCATGAACTTTGAATCCTTGAAAGAAAAGATTAAAGAGATGGTTTCATTGAAAGGATAATGTCATAGCGACTGAAACGAGACTACTCCTCTAACCATGTCGTAAAATTTGACGCATTCTGTGCCCACACAACTCGAAAGCCATAAATAATCGATTGCTATTTGAAAGTTTCTGAAATCCGCGCACACCTTCTAGTTGTGTTCTCAGGAATTCAATTGAAAGCAATCAATCATGTCCTTTTTTGGCACACTGTAGTGAAGGAATATATTCAATAAATCGAGTAGTCACGCAGAGGCTTTCACACGAAGGAATTCTTGAATGGAACTGGTATCCCTCTCCATTTCGATGATGATAGACGATTGATATTCAACACGATTGACATTTATTCTTAATGCATGCTCCACCCCTGGTATATCTGTTGATATTGAAAAATGACGAAGATAAATCAAAATAGTAGTTGCGGAGGTGATTTTACTGCTCTGCAGGTTTTTTTGTTGGTAGTTCATGAGCGTAAATTCTGCCTTATGCCTTGGCAATCAAAAATGCGCCTAGTGACAGGACCTTTATCACAGTACCTATTTGACGGTCGAGACAATAGGAATGCCCCTTGTGTGGTTGGTATTGTCAGCAAGGTTGAGCGTAGTCAGATCCTCATACTTGAGGATGAATTTGTGGAAAAGCAGGACACCCACGCAGGAACTGTGCAACGATTTCGTACTCTTCAAGGCACATCTCACAAAGGTCCGAACTCCTATTAATTTCAGGTGCTCGTTAATGGAAGTAAAACCCGTGACGAGCTCTGTAATAGTTTTGGATAGATTAAGCAGAAACTGGCACTGCCCGCACTGAGTCGATCCACATTTTCGTCTGACGGCATATGCCAATACATCGCCTGTAGTTGAGATGCAGCTTAGCCACTGCAGCCTATTGATGGCTGAGGACCTACGAAGAGGCTCATTGGCCCCTCCCTGGCAAGAGCATCAGCTCTTTCTTTACCCGGTATCTCGGAATGTCTTGAGCTCAAACCAGCGTCACCAAGTAACACCGCCCGATCTGGTTCAGCTTAACAATTGCCTCCTTCACGATCTTGATGGCACCCAAGCTAACGAAACAAGCCTTAATCGCCTTATTTTCGTTTTTAGGGCTACATTATGTGAGCTGCACTTGTGATAGCATAGACTTCAGCCTGAAAGACCGTAGTACTCCTACTGGAATAGCCTTCTTCACACTCACTTCCTCCGAATAGATGCCTGCTGCCGAGAGCCCATCAATCAGAGACTAGTCTGTATAGAAGACAGTACTAGCTGGTTCAAAACTAGCCCGACTGCGGTTTCTCTATTCCGAATACTCTGCAAAAGAGCATCGAAACGCCCCAACCCGAACCCGTGGAACGGAGCAGAGAAGCTCGTCAGCTTCACCTCCTTTGCGACCTTCGCCAAAGATTACCGCCGGCTATGGCAGCCTTCTAATGCAGAACACCGCTTTCTGGCTACGTACTCGATGAAAAGATGCAAAAGAGGAGGTCGGAGTTCCTTTTATCGTGCCAGTAATGCAGAAGCAGGCAAGGAGCTGCAGCAATTTACTGACCTTTCGTTTAAGGAATACTACCCTTCACCACCATGCGACCAAGATACAGTCTAGCTTTGCCAGTATATGTTCTTAGACCTTAGATCCCAAATCCCAGAGCCCGCTGAACTTTCTAGGGCACTGTCAAAGTATGCTCGTGACATAGATCTTGGTGTTAAGGTATTAAGAAGGCTCTAAAGCGACTTTCAAGTATTTTATTTTCGAAATTTGTAACTTGGTGCCCAAGAAGGATGCCTAGAATGTCACAGAAGACAGCATTATCTCAGTCTCGGCTGGGTTGACGTACAATGACTGTTCAAGGCAATAAGGCCCGACAGGGTTAAGTGCCTCCTGCATGCAACAGCAACGAGCCGGTAGGTTGCTGCCGCTGACGACAACACACTCGTCTTCGGCAAACCCTATAGCAGGGTAACCCCTCGTTTTTTCCAACAGGCAAAAAGAACATTCCAATAGGAACGGACAGTCTGTGAGAAAATACGAAAAACTAGTTCTGCAAACTGTTTAAGGGCGACGAAGATAAACACTCCGCTGTCAGACAGAATGCACCCTTCAACCTAGACAATGATATCAAAACTTCTGTCCACCTGATTAAACTGAAGTAAGGAAAGCAATATCCAAACTTAGGTCCAACACGGCTACTGGGCCTAACGGCCTATCTGCCGACCTATTCGACACCTACTACTTTCAACGATTTGATGATGAAAAATTCTTCGTAAAATATTCGGTACCGTATTTGGCACCAATAGGGCTTGAGACATAGCTCCTCCCACTCGTTATGGGTTTGCGTACTTTTTTCACGAATAAGGGACCTACGTTTAATTCCATATCAGAAAGGCCTTAAGGGGCTTCTCATGGCAGTTATTACTCTCGGGTATTTGTCAAACGTTCGCGAGACTGAAAAACTTTTTGGTGTCATCTTGGATTCCGCATCTTCTGCTTAGTAATCCAACCCACTAACCACTGTGCACAAAAAAAAGGGGATGTACAATGAATGGACGACAAAATTTGGGCCCACAGAGTCTTCTAATTCGGTAAAAAGGCAGGCTACGCCCTAGACGGTGCGCACGAGCATAAAGCAATCTCAACCAACTTGGATTGTGCAACTGGAGCTAAACACCAGGCTAATTGTTGTTTGAAGCCCAAGTTCACCCGAACAGTGGCGTAACCTAGGTAAGGAAAGATTGGTAGCGCTTGGGGTACCTTAGGTTAGGTTAGGTTGAAGTGGCTGCCAGCTAGGAGTCGCCAGCACACTTAGACCAATGATAGGTCCATTGTGATACCACGTGGATCATGGGAGAAAGTTTCTCTCTACCTACCAATTTTAGCTTCTTATGAAGCGTAGGAGGCTCTTAATGTCAATATTCATCAGGTGGCCTATATCTTTATAATAGGGAGCTCCTAAGTGGAGTTTTCTTCTACGGGACAGAGCTGGGTAGAAACAAAGAAGGTGAGGAATAGTTTCCTCCTCTTCTTCATCAATGCAGCTTCTACAAAAGTCGTTCGAAAAGAGGTCTAGCCTTGTAGCTTGCTTGCCTATTAGACAGTGTCCAGTGATGACACCTATTGTACAGTCTATTGAGAGAAACCAAATTCTTAGAGCGTTTTAGATCCAGCTTTGGCCAAATCTGTTTTGTCGCTAGACAGGTTGATCCACTTGTCCACCTAAGATTTGTACTCTCGACAGCATCCAGCTTAAGTATAAGTTTGCGAGCAGCGATTGGAATACCTAAGGTGCCAATTTCCGGCAAGATGGGTATAGTTGTTCCTATTTTGGCGAGTTTCCTGAAATGTCTCTCAACAAAACAGGTGAATATTGAACTGCTCAGCCATCTCCACAAGAGACGAACGG
Organism: Blera fallax; assembly: GCA_946965025.1. NCBI lineage: Eukaryota > Metazoa > Arthropoda > Insecta > Diptera > Syrphidae > Blera > Blera fallax. Next base: position 100,428,766 of record OX337244.1, read on the forward strand.
CAGTCTAGAGCTACTAAAGAGTTTATAGAGGTCGATTCCAGGGATTTAATTGCTGCCTGGCTGTCTGAAAAGATGCGGATATCTCTAGCAGATATCAAGTTTTTCTTAAGCCAAGATAGGGCTTCTTTGATCGCCATTATTTCCGCCTTAAGACCTTAAGGTTAAGCTTATCAGAGAAAACACCTGCACGAACTCCGTCTTTGGTTTTTGACCCGTCAGTGTAGACGTGCATTGATTCATCTTCTAAAAATGCATCGTCCTCCCAGAGTGATCTGGAAGGGATGGTGACTAGGGAGTTCTTCTCAAAATTTAGACGTGGGATGGTGTAGTTCGTGGCGTGGCCGAATTCTTTTCTTGATCACTGTTGGGTAGCTTCAAGGCGAACGGCTGCAATCGCTGCCATTTGCTTGCTATATATATCGAGGGGTATCAGATGGAATATAATGTCCAGTGCCGCAGTTGTACGTAAAGCTCCGCTATGCACAGACAAGCTGTACGTTGGACCTTACTTAGATAATCGCTTTATCTAAGGCTGTCCACCAGACAATCACCCCGTATGTGAGTATCGGTCTAATGATCGAGGTGTAGAGCCAGTGAGTAATTCGAGGATGTAAACCCCATTTATTCCCAATGGCTTTCTTGCAAGAGAAAAGTGCTACTGTAGCTTTCTTTACTCTTTCTTGAATATTAGGTTTCCAACTTAGCTTCCTATCCAGGATAAGACCCGAATATTTTGCTTTATCAGAGAAAGTTAAGCTGGTTCCATTAAGAGAGGGAGGGTCGACTAGCGGAATTTTATATTTCCTTGAAAAGAGTACTAGTTCAGTTTTGTGGGGGTTTACACCCAGACCACACCGAACTGCCCATCTAGTGAGCTTATTTAGAGCGTTTTGTAGGAGTTCCTTCAGAGTATTTAGGTGCTTTTCCGAGACGGTCAAAGCAACATCATCTGCATAAGCGATCGCCGTGCATCCCTCGCCTTCCATGATTGTCAATAGTTCATTGACCACCAAATTCCACAGAAGCAGAGATAGAACACCTCCTTGCGGAGTGCCTCTACTAACAGATCTTCTGATCTCTCGGGGTACCTTGCACAGAGAGTACCTAATATGTACCTTTTCTAGAAAGGTCCTTAGCTACATATTTCGTTTTTCTTTGTAAGTGTACTACATCACTTGGGACAGGGTCCTTTAAAGCTATAAAATCCTGCGATAGAGTAAAAGGAAAGGGTACAGGGGAGAGTTAGGGAATGGAATTGAGAGGGGTGACGATTGGGTTCGTAAACCCGGTTTCATACCTAAATTTTTAGACTAAGAAAAACGGGCGGATTACAATTCAATTACAACCTCTCCGCCTATCAATTCATACTTCATCAGGACCAGACAGTAAGTTAGTCTCATCCAAGTTTACATACATGACAGACACATAAATCAGGATGTCAATGACCATGTTATAAACTCCCACCCACGTTGTCGGTAAAACAAATTTCGAGACTGTGGACTTAAGCTATTCTCCCCTAGTCCACAAGTCCCAAAGGCATATCACAAAATATTTACATTTTAATCCAACCCTCCCGGACCAAATCCTAAATCAATATTTGCAAAATTAAAATGTCCTAAGAACCATAAATTCATGCATGGATCCACTTCTCTTTGCAGGACCTTCCTGGGCACACATTTCTTATTGCGACTCCATTGAAACTTTTCACACCCAATTTTTATGACCGTCAATCCTTTCTTTTTCGTCCTCATCCCTTATCAATCAAATCCTACACAGATAGTCATTCGGTTGCAGACATTCACTGGTTTATCTTTTTCCTTCCCTCACCCCTTCTCTCTCATTGGACAACCTGGAAAGGATTCGTCTTTAAATAGCACAACGTTGAACCTGAATCGAAAAGGAACAACAGTCCAACGTTTATTGCCTTGCGTTGCCTTGTGAATGATTCCCAACATGTGTGACCTTTCGACTTCTCCACCGGTTGTTGTTTACATCGAATTGGTTCTTGGTACCAAATGTTACCAAATCATTTCGAAGCTATTCGCATATAAGTTGGGCTTCCTTCATGCTCCTGTGCGCCACCACACCAGTACACACCAGCTAACGGTGCGCTACCTTTTCGCATTGTTCACTTGGCAATAGGACAATAAACCAAAGCAAATGTGATTGCTTGGGTCGGGTGTGGGCTGTGGACCATAATGGAAAACTGCTGATCCGGACTCCTGGATGGCGATCACGAAACACCACACAACGGGTGGGTGAATCGATTTCAGTGTTGACCGTTCGCAAATTTTCCAGGATTTGTGAACGTCACGGAAGGCCAATCAATAGTTCAGCATACTTTTGTCAAGTTGAGGTATGGCTAACCAAACACAAAAGCTTACGCCCACATGCACAACAGAGCAGGAGCCCACCTCCTCCCATGGCCAAATGTGGAACAGAGGCGATAGAGTTTTCGTTTTGGTTTGAGGTTTCATTTAGTTTACTGGGTTGCCTCTGTTTGGGCTGTCCTCGAGCAGATAAGCTATAAGCTATTTAGAATAATGCTGTTATTGTTTATAGGCGTTCTGTGTATGGTTCGTTCTGAGAGGAGGGGGGAGTGGAGCCTTGTAATTTAAACAGTTCTCGTCCACAAAGGATGTATACCACGGGCTTGTAGGTTCATGTGAGTACTACTCACTGTTCGGTTGGAAATAGTTGAATGGCACAGAGGGGTGCTGGCAGCGGGCCTATTGTGTTGTAGTTCACTATTTCGATGGCACGCCGAGCTTTTTGGTTTCGAGGTCGAATTTGTTTTTTGCGAAAGTCAGCGCTTTATCGTAAATGGTGGCAAATTTTGATATACTCGTAGTGGCGCACAGTGATGAGAGTTTTGATGGTAATTGTAAGTGCTGGCGACTGCATAGTGTTGTAATGAACTCAAAATCGGATAGTGCCTGAGAGATTAGATCTCTTGAACCGTAATGAATATCCTTTAATTGGATTTTAATCGTCTCAAGTGATAAAGTAATTGCTTTTGGGGATTATTTTTGACTACCTATAGGAGTACATATGGTTAGCGGAATATGAAAAGCCAACGGAGATTCAAGGACACAGGATTATTACAAGGAAATCGTATTGAATTAAGCACACTGTGTGATACAAACCATAATCCTGGATGAAAGAAAAGCGAATTAATTAGATTTGTAACACGACGGTTAGACTACATTTAGAGGGCTCCTTGGTTAGTTGGTTGGTTTCTGAGGGTGAGCTAATGCCCTTCACTTAGGCCTCCTTTGGGCCCGTTGTGTTCCCCTCGACTGTCGGGCTGTTAGGAATAGTAGTGTGATTTGGGAGAGAATGTTAGAATTAGGGGAGTATAAAGAGACTTTGTTGTATAATGATCGGGAAGACACCTTGTTCGTCTAGCAAACTCCAATATGTCACCGATTCGTTTCTTACTGAGGTGTGTTTGATCCGATATCGGTGAGGATCCAAGTATTTTCAGCCTTAACCGTGCTGTTGCGAGAGAAAGGGTTCTATATCTTCTTCCTTCTCCTCACAGTTGGCACAAATTGTTGTTGTTGCCCTGTTATAAGTCCCACCATCAATCAATTCAACGTACCAATTTATCTGCGAGAAAGATGACGAATTAAGCAATTGGAATTGGGCCAGCAGTTTGAATCCTGGAGTTGCAGAAGCATACCTGGCTCCTTTTAATACACATTTTCTTTTAGAAGAACTGATCAACTTCTGCTCAAAATTTTAGAACTATGGGTAAGCAGCATACAATTTGGGTTTTTGAAGTACTTTAGTTAGGTTAAGCGGGCTTGGTAAGAAAGCTAGAAGGGAAAGAAAGGTACTGTAGAGGTGTTTTACCCAGTGATCACTCCTATGAGGGTAGGGGCAGATTTCCTGTTTTTTTTTTTGTAAGACTCTGTCGATATTTTCTTTGTTAAACAGTATTTAACTACATAATGTTCACCTCTGTAAAGAATTTTTCCCCTGTTACATGCCACTGTTACATTTACTGAGTTGTCTATAGCTTTTCCTTACCAGTTTATCAGCCTTCTGATTCTCTGATATTCCTTCATGTCCAGGGAACCAGCAGAACTTTACCTTGAGCTGCGTTTCAAGAACCTTGAGCTCTGCGCCGCAACACTTCACAAACTTTGACGTCATTTCTACAGCAGATGTCGCTTTTATCGTTGGCTGTCAATGCAAAAGGTTGTAAAGTGGTATCCTCCTGTAATACTACCTTCAGACTCACTGGCGGCTATTATCACTGCTAGGACCTTCACCTGGAAGACGCTAATATGGTTTGGAGGTCTGACCTGCACGTACTCCGATATCCATTTTGGACCCGTCAGTAAATAAAACTTTTGATTACTTCTTCGCTTATCCTTCCTTCCCTACCCGGGTAATGACTTGAGAAATGTCCTTCGAAGTACGATACGGTGTTATGTAGTCGGTAGAAGCTACATTGTCTAGCTGTTTCCGTAGGATCATAGTATATCCCGTTGCATTCGATCCTCAGCTATCCGGTTGACTTATTCTGATAGCTCTTATAGCTGACGATTTTTGTGTAATAAGGTCCAGCGGAAGTAGGTTGAGGATGGCCTCAAGTCCTGCTGTTGGTGTTGTCTTTATGACACTGGTAGCTCCAATGCATGTTAGCCTTTGTACTTTTATTATAGCTCTTAGCTTGGAGGTTTTATTTCGCATGCCACCATAGTAAGCTGCAATAAGTGCAATAAGTGAGTCTGAGTATAGGTCTTACGATAGCCGTTTACGTCCACAGAATGATTTTGGGGCACGAGTAGAAAGCTTTCATGGCTTTTTTAATTCTCCAATTCAGTTTTAATCGAGTGCTAGCCCATTGGACAGCTCTTTGAAGAGAGGCCAATTTTTATCCATAGCTACGTATGATCTTGTCTTTTGAATAGAAATTCTGACTTTGCTTCGAGACCTGCCTGCTTGCTTCCATTTAGGATATTAATCGCTTCTTCTAGATCTAATATCCGCGCTCAAAAATTCTTGACCAAAGCATTATTATCTAATCTTGGTATCCGCTGGATCATAGTGAACTAACGATGAGCGAATGCCTAGTCCGATTGAACACTTGAACCAGCGCAAGCACATTTAAGTGAACTTAAGCACACTTGCATTGGAATGGTCGCGGCATCTCTTATTGATTAGTTAGCAAAAATCCTCAGAAGGATAATTTGAGGATGCGAAATCGGTTCAGGTCAAGAGTTAAGGAATTTAAGTCGATACGCGACCAGCTGGGTGTTACCCACATCAAAACCAATATCAGCATACTATGTGTACATGCCTGTACTAACGAGGCTGAAAACCCTCTCAAAGAGGAAATTTATGAACTCTTTAAATGCCGAAAAAGAAATCGAGGAGTCGCGCGACCGAAACAAGATTTTTCTAGCTCTACAGGAAATCCAAGCAACTGTCAGCTGGCCACAAGGTCGGGCCCAAGCAACACTTTCAGTAGTTACAGGATGTAAGGTGAAGTTTGGAAGTAGCTTCCAGGTTATTATAAAGGTACAGAAGGCATGATCTTCAACACATCCGTCCAACTGCTGCGACACGAAAACGGTATCGATGTTATGGGTCACTCTCAGTGTGTCGTAGCAGGGCCTTTCACTGCAATTGATGAATAGGCGAAATGAGTAGCAAAACGTCACTGTTGATAGCTCTAACTTCGATGTAGTACGGCCAAAACTCCTTAGATAAGAAGGTTATAGGGGTGTAGGCGCACTGCGACCCTTGTATGTATATTGCGCTCTTCTGATTAGGAGCTCTAGTCGATGGGATACTCGACTTAGAGCACCTCCTCCATTCATATTTCCTTGATGAATCGGAGTACCTGGAATGGATTTAACAATGGCAGATCTTGTTCTGATAGTTGGTAGGTATCCAAGTGTCTCCCTTTTTTTTTGCTGATCTCCGTAAAGTCTGCGGTCTACATGTTGCTCTATACACAGTTTCTTGAGGTGCTCCTTTAGTCTACTCTACAGTTACCCATTAGGAAGACTGTAAGGATGCGCAGCAGGTTTTGGTGTTTATACAGACCTTACTTCTTTTCCGGTCGTAGTTTCCGAGAAGTTCTTTAGCCTGTCTTGGTCTAGGGAGTTCTTCCCAAAGTTTCGCTCTTTTGCAGCCTCCTCCTTCCCCCTTAGTTTCTCCGTATTGTATGCGGCCCAGCCTACAAAATGGACCGTAAAGCCTTGATTGCAGCTTGGCTAGCCGACAGTATCGTAATGTCTTGCCCGCGATACTTTTTATCGACGGTCTTATTTCCTTAGCCAGAGGACATAATGCATGTTCTAAAAAAAGTTGATCTTGCCAGTTCTGGTCTACAGTGTGGAATATTAGTTCATAGGCAGAAAATTTTTTTTTACGCATTTTTACTCCTATATGTGAAGAACGGGAATGAGAAAATACAACAACAACCGCGAACTCTAAAATCTATACCAAGATGTGGGAAGGCTACGATATGTGGACTGGAATGGCTCACCAGTGCAATAGAACGCATGAACAACAACGATCCAGCCAAGGGTATCTTCCAACCCCAATCCTCAGGTTCGATACGATCAGAAAGACCGAACCTCCCCTATAAAGACCAAGCTAACACGGATGCGAGAGCGCTTCGAATTGACAACTGCAAACAGTGTGAACAGGATCGGCAAGGGATGGAAGGCTATCCTATTTCACGCAACAGACCGTATGTGGTCCAGAGTCTAGTCTCTCGCACCCATTCATGCAACCTACAATTTATGGCCATATTCGATTTTTTTTTTTTTTTTTAATTAAATCAGTCATCTCGGAGCTTTTGTCTGCGCATGACATCTCTAATCGGCTTTCTCCATAGTTCATATAAAAAATATTCAAAATATCCAAACGCGATAGATCACCTGAAACCGAGGACAATCGCCTGTCCTCGGATAACAAATATCGTCGGACAATGAACAACGCGAGTAGTTCTCGTAAAAAGGATTCTAGTATTAACTACTGGAGTCCATTACAATGTCTACCTGATAGTGACAACAACGACGATATGGACGAAATAGTCGTGGTCAACGAAAAAAAAGTGTATATACCACCAATCAAACTCCTCCAAAAATCTAGTGATTATGTCCACAGTTTAATGAAATCTTTAAACGTTTCTGATTACTGCATAAAAAGATTATCCATCGGAATAAAAATTATTTGTGATTCTCTTTCTTCTTATAAAACAGTGTTTGACAAGTTAAAATCGGAAAACTGTCAGTTCTTCTCACATGATCTCCGCAGTGAGAAAGCTTTTAAAGTGGTTCTCTACGGTATGGGCGAAATGGACGCTAATACATTAAAAAATGAACTTATTAAAATGGGTTTAAAATGTACCAATATTAAAAAGATAACGAAAACGTACGAACGATACAGTGATGTTTTCTACTTAATTTCGCTAGAAAATGGCTCAATTAAATTATTTGATTTAAAAAAACATTATCGGTCAATTCTACATACTCAGGTTAACTGGAGTGTACAAAGAAAACTCAAAGGCAAACTGACTCAATGTCACAACTGCCAAATGTTCGGCCATGGCGAGCGAAATTGCCATGTAAAAGCATACTGTGCCATTTGTGCGGGTCAACATAAAACCATTTCATGCGATAATGCTGCCGTAAACAAATGTGTTAACTGCAACGGCTGCCATAAATCTACGGATCCATCGTGTGTCAACAGAATTAAGTATTTCGAGATGAAAGAAAAATCTTTAAAACTAAGACCTAAATCTCTTCCCAACAATTCATCGCATACCTCAGTCCGTGCTCACTCTAATCCTACGCACACACAGAAGCATATTTCTCTCACCTCTATGTCCGAATTTCCTTCGCTGCCGCAGTCGCATCGTCGACGGCAAGAGATGAGTACTTACACTAGCACTTCCACTCACCCTCACTCTCAAGCGCAAGCGGTAGCGCGTAATGTGTGGGAGAAGGAAAACCACAATGAGAGCAGCATTTCCAATAATGTTTCCAGCAACATTCCTGGACACACGCAAAGCGACATCTCTAATCAGCATACACTGTTCACGATCGAGGAACTTAACTCTTTAGCTATGGAAATGATCACAAGTTTATCTACATGTAAATCCAAAGTAGAACAATTTCAAGTTATTGCACATTTAGCAAGTAAGTTTTTGTACAGTAATGATAAGTAATATGATAGATAATTACATTAATATTGTAACTTGGAATGCGAGAGGGATTCGCAGCAAAACCTTAGAATTTTTAAATTTTTTAAATAACAGCAACATCGATGTTGCCTTAGTTACTGAGACTTGGCTTAAACAGGGTATTAATTTGTCAACACCTGAATTTAAATGCTACCGTAATGATAGGATTGATAGGACTGGTGGCGGTGTTGCAATTCTTATCAGAAGATCGATTCAACATTCGCTCTTGCCTGTTGTCAGAACGCGTTATGTTGAGAATGTTGGTATTGAAATAAAATTAAGGAATCAAAGGTCGGTTAAGGTTTATTGTGTATATTTTCCGGGTAAAGCTGTATCAGACGAGAAAAGAACTAGTTTCAAAAATGATTTGAGAAGACTCTTCACATTAAACGGTGATTTCCTAATTGGAGGAGATCTCAATTCCAGGCATAGGAATTGGGGTTGTGTTAGAGCAAATGCTTGGGGAAATTTACTAGCTGATTCTCTTGTCACATTCCCAATCTCTGTTTTGTTTCCACCTAGCCCAACCTATGTTCCAGCTAGTTCTCGTGGTAGTCCTTCCGTTCTCGACTTATTTGTTACAAATGTGTCTTGTTACATAACTAATCCAATATCTCTAAATGATCTTAGTTCTGATCACAATCCGGTTTTATGTCGTCTCCTATGGTCAGGGGAAAAAAGAGTGCAATATATTCAAGAATTAAAAAATGCCAACTGGACACGATTTCGCTCAGTGGTTAAATCTAAACTCCAAAATATTTCTACGAATATTGACGGCATATCAGCTAAGGAAGACGTCGACTGTCTTGTAAATGACTTCTCAGAAGTCGTTCTCAGTTCGGTCGATGAAAGCATTCCAAAAGTTCCCAAAAAGGACTACTCCTTAAAGTTACCTTCCCAAATACTCCATCTTATAAAAGTGAGGAACATTTGTAGACGAAATTGGCAAAGGTATCGCCAACCCATATTCCGGCACCAAATGACATACCTGAATAAGCAAATAAGCAAACTCATTTTTGAGCACCGTAACATAGAGTGGAACAAAAAACTGAACATACTAGATAAAAACGGTAAACCCTTCTGGAACATCGTCAAACTGGTAAAAAACAAAAACAGACAATTACCTTATCTAAAAAACACGTCGGGTACATACCTTACCGATGTTGAAAAAGCGAATGTACTTGCCGTTAATTTTTACAACAATCATATTGTCTCGCAAAACTTAGGTGATGCACACACCAATACCCTTGTAAGCAACACCATTCAAGATTTCTTAGCAGAAGGGTCAAATCATTCTTCTTCCACTATTTTTGTTACCGAAGAAGAAATAGAATTTATTCTATACAACCTAAGCCCTAGAAAAACAGGAGGACTTGATATGTTAAGAAACACTTACTTAAAGCAATTGCCCAAGACAGGTATAAAATTCTTAACATTCATCATAAACGCATGTCTAAAAATGCATTACTTTCCGGATGCATGGAAACTTGCAAAAGTGGTACCCATATTAAAAGCTGGTAAGCCTCCAGAATATCCCGAAAGTTATAGACCTATCAGCCTACTAAGCAACCTTAGTAAAATATATGAAAAAGTATTAAAGGAGCATATCTTAAAGTTCATAGATGCCCATAAAATTTACCCTAACGAACAGTTTGGTTTTAGGCGTCATCACAGCACATCCCATCAGGCACTCAGAATATCCAACTGGGTTAAAAGAAATAGGCTAGAAGGAAAATCTACTGGCATGGTTTTACTAGACATTGAAAAGGCATTTGACTCTGTTTGGCATGAGGGCCTGATATATAAAATGATAAGCTTAAACTTTCCTGCATATATCTGTAAAATAGTCCAAAGTTTCCTGTCCAGTCGTCGTTTCAAAGTCCATGTTAATAGTAGTGTCTCCGACTTAATATATTTTCAATCGGGTGTCCCACAAGGCTCAGTTCTTGCCCCAATCCTCTATAATATTTATACATCGGATATACCGAAGTTACCGCACTGTGATATAGCCATCTTTGCAGACGACACCGCAATATTTTCTTCTCATGAATTCGCTCTCAATATTGAGAGGAATCTCCAAAATGGAATGGAAATATTAGTAAAATACTATCACAAATGGAAAATCAAACTCAATGAAGGGAAAACGCAAGCTATTTTTTTCACTCGGAAAAGAAAGTCTTGCTTTCTTCCCAGCGGCCAACTTCAACTGAATGGAAGTTATATAAATTGGGAGCCCTCCGTTAGATATCTAGGGATTTATCTAGATACCAAGCTTACATTTAAGGACCACATTAACAAAGCTATTAAGAAAACAGGAATAGCTATAAAGATGCTGTACCCATTTATCAATAGAAAATCACTACTTTCTACCGACAACAAAATTATACTGTACAAAGTAATTTTCCAGGCGATTCTGCTATATGGGTGCCAAGTTTGGAGCGACGCTGCAACTTGCCATATAAACAAATTGCAAGTCACACAAAATAAAATCTTAAAAATGATGCTAGATTTACCTTGGCATCACTCAACTCGTGATACTCACGTAAGAGCGAATGTCGAATTGATTGCTAATAGAATAGTTAAACTAAATAATACGTTCAAAATAAGATGCAGTTTTGCTGATAACCCGCTTGTAAATCAATTATGTACCTATGATTATTAAATGTTAAATATATACCTACATATTTGTTCGTACTTATCCATTTATGTATTTGTCTTATATATTAGTATTTATTTATTATCTATTTATTATTTATTTATTATTTGTTATTTATTATTTGTTATTTATTATTTATTATTTATTATTTATTATTTATTATTTATTATTTATTATTTATTATTTATTATTTATTATTTATTGTTTATTATTTATTATTTATTATTTATTATTTATTATTTATTATTTATTATTTATTATTTATTATTTATTATTTATTATTTATTTCTTTATTATCTATTATTTATTGTTTTAATATTTGTTACTTATTATTTATTTATTTATTATTTATTATCTGTTATTTATTATTTATTGTTTATCATCTATTATTTATTTTTTTATTATTTATTATTTACTATTTATTTACTTGTTTATAATTTATTTATTTATTTATTATCTATTAATATTTATTCATTAATTTTTAATTTCTATCCATCTATAATTTCATCTAACTATTTATGTATATACATAGACATATGCTTATGTATACATATATATGTACATATATTCTTCGTTTTATTGAAGGTTTTTATTTTCGTTTTTCCTTCAAATTTGTCTTGTTTTTTTTTTTTTTTTTTTCACACGTCCTCAATTGAATTATAAATAATGTTTCAGTAGAAAGATAAAACTCCCTATTATCAAATCTCTGTAAAATGTGCAATAACATATATTATGTAATATTTTCTGTACGAAATAAAAAAATATCTATCTTTTTAATTAAAAAACTTTCGAATGACAATTATTACTCTCGGAGGTTTGTCAGAAATTCGCGAGAGGTAGGACCTCGAACCTCCCGCTCAGTAATCCAACGCACTCAGAACTGAGCCGCGGCGCCCACTCTTTAATCGGTTCAATCCGAAAACGTCTGTGTTTCCCGGTATTCGAAGAGAATCCGAATTTCACCAACTAAACGGAAAGCTGTCATGAGTCATTCATGACTAATACGGTAAAGTATGTAGAAGATTGAATACTCATGAATGATTTTTGTTTACACACTACCGCTCTAGCAATATCCCTTTGAAATTCTGCCAACAGAACTTTTAAGCTTGAAAGCATGCACACACCGCCGCAATTAAAATATCGACACGCGCAAAACCATACAATATACAATGTGCACGAGTAAATAATATGCTAAAATAATTATTTACGCCGTCATTTTAGGCGACCTTCCCCCAATTTTATTTCACAATCAGCAGATAATTCACCCCTACCAAACCGGTTTACTCATGCTATCAAAAAAATTAATTCTTATCGCAATTATTGTTCTATTGCACTGGTAAAGCACTCAGCCGAAAAAACAAGAAAGAAAAATCGATAACACATTCCTCATGAGCCATAAATTACGCATACGGATGTATACAAGCCCATCAGCCATCTACAAACTAAACGATACCGATCCATGCCATAAAATAAAATTTCAATTTCAAAGCACATTTCAAATACCTCATCAACGTCATAACCATTTTGAAGTCCGCTGACACCACCGCCATTATTCTCAGCACCTGATGAATTAGGTTTGTCCTGTTGTGCAGCATATTCCCCATTTCCTATGCCATTCGGCTGAATATGATTATTCAATTCAGCTTTCATAATGTCAGCTGCAGAGAGAGAATGAGTGAGAGCACGTGACGAAAAGTATCTCAAACTTGAGTGACTAACATCAGAGAGAAAACTGCGCAAGATTCAAATAAAATCTCCACTCAACGACACACACGCAATTTATAACTCAGATTTGACAACAGACAAAAAGCCGGTTCCTGTTTTCGGAAAGTCAAAAAAAAAACCCGCCACTGGTCTATGAAAGAACACCGAACACGTCAATGGATTACTAGAAGCACTGTCAAAGTGTCACAATCAACTGTTTCGCTATTTTTACCATCAATCGGAAACGGCACATCGATTGCATAAACTTGACATTGAAACTGCGTTACTTATCGTATCGACTAGGGGTTTTGTTTTATTTTTTTAATCTTTTGTTTATGTTAATGGAGAGAGCACACACTATTAAACCGCACCATCGACTGCGAACCGATATGTGAGTCTGATATTTTGAGTTATTTATCCGTACTGTTCTATTCATGGCAAAAAGAGAGAAGCGGTTCTAGCACACATTCTCAACAGATGGCGGGCAATTTGACAGTGACTTTGTCGTTATGTGTACGTCATTACTAGTGATTCCCTCGCGTAATTTTTAGATGAATGATTAATGGGAGTACTTGGTGATTTTTTTTTTGTTGCAGAACGCGGTTTTCAGAGAAATGTTGCACTTCGCGATTGGCATCTGACGATTAGGTATCCGTATGTTGCGTAAGCAGGAGAGATCTCCAGTCCTACAGTTGGTTATCTTATGTCTCGTTAATTGGCGAACACTTTCCACTTCACCAAATCAAACTTTCATTCATTCATTCATTTACGGTCCCGGAATGGGGAAATTCTTTGGAAACGATGACTAATTAAATTTCAACACAAGTAGTGCCACGAAATTACGTGGCGCACCTATGTATACGATTTTAGGCATACAAAACAAACTGTTGTGATATGGTTACTGTTGTGAATGTGAATCATGGATAAACATTAATAGCTAAGGTGGGCAGAAGTTTTAAATATTTCGCAATTCAGTTGTTTACTTGTACTACGACTTTGAGAGGTTTCTGTAGACATGGTATAGGTTTGCATGCATATGTACGAGAAGTAGATCATTCAGCGGTTGAGTAAGTATCTAGAAAACAACTGCAAGCATAGTATTGATGCCGAATTGCGTACTCCCATGTTTAAGAGAATAAGTCTACTCCCCCCAATAGAGACGACAGTGACTCGTGGTGCTACCTAAAGGAAACAATGCACCGCCTAACGAGCCGTCGTGCATGTTAGATGGCTAAATTTTACAGAAATTGGGTAGATTCTGATTGGTGTCAACCAGGCGATACCCAGTGTTGTAACCATAGGATACTGGTCGGTCTCTACTGGCACCCTTATAAGAGCGAGTGTTAACCAGTAAACAAAAACAGCAGCACTAAAAAACACGACAGCGAACGAATTCCCGAGATGAAACCAACGGTTGTGTGAGCAACTCCCGTATAACACCTTATTTGGGCTTCCTCCGCAAATTTGGAGCTTAGACCAATAAGCATTTCCAAGAATTAGCCGGGCTCTTAGGAAAGAGATGCTGGCAGGTGAGGCCTAGTGCGCTGACACCCCCGTAGTGGTTTAACCGAGCCCTCATTCGAGGAGTTTCTGCAATGGAACTGGTCTCCCAGGTTGGTTGTGCCGCCAGGAAATCTGCTCGACTGCTGCAAAGCAGATATCACTGCCATTCAGGATGTGCAATGGGATGGGATGGGCAAAAAAAGGATGAAAGACTGCAAAAAAGGCAGCACCTATTTGGATCTGTATTCGTCGTTGGAGGCAGACTTAGGCGAGAAGTCTTAAGTTTCAGGTGTGTGAACAAGCGCCTCGTGACAATTCCCGTCAAGGCTAAATTCGCTAACATTAGCTTAATATCCGCGCTTGCCCCACAGAAGAGAAAGACGACGACACCAAAGACCAAAGTCATCCTTTTGAGAAGGATGACAATGGAGAATGCACGCTGATCCATGAAGGAGACCTTTGATGTCAAAAAAGTTTTCAGACAAGGCGACGCGCTGTCATGCGACTTCTTTAACATCGTTCTTGAAAGAAAATTCCAAAACTAACGCACCAACACCCAAGGCACAATCTTTCAAAAGGATGTCTGTGCAACTACTGGCGTATAGCGACGATATTGACATGACTAGCAGAACACAGCGTGCTGGTACATTCTCCCGTATTGAAACGGAAGCTGCTAAAACTGGTTTAACAGTCAAGTCTGCGCTGTCAGGAACCAACAACAATATCTCGGACAGGACGTCCGCTATTAACACATACAACGACACCAGCGCTGAGGTGAAACGAACAGCCAACAGCCTCTATCATCCCAGTCCTGCTCTATGGCATAACCTTCGTCAGAAGTTAATAAGGCTGTGAAAGCAGTTGCTGTTGCGAAAGGAAAATTCTTAGGGTGATTCTCGGTGCCGTCTGCGTCTGACGGTGACGGATACAGCAACATCGACTTAAAGAGAAGGGTGCCCTAGAAATCTGTCAACGGCTCACTTCGACTAACAATGAGTCCATTGTTTATGGGCACCCTTGAGAACCTAAATTTCAATATCGACGGCTAAATTAAACCATCCAGTCCAGTCTTTTTATGCACATTTTTATGAACTTGGACTTTACCGATGTTGACGGTAACGCATTAATGGCTGCTTGGCTGTCAACATACATAGATGCTGAATGTTTTTTTCAAAGACGTTACCCTTGCTAATCTTGATTGGAGCTTGAACCGGTTTGAATATCGAGACTGACAGTAGACACCAGTACCAGTGCATACCTCCATTTTGGATCCGTCAGTATAGATAGCCAGTTAAATTCCGGTACAGACTATCCCTTCATTCCACTCCTTCCTGCTAGGAATTCTGACAGAGAATCTCCGATTACAGTTTGGACGATTTAGGCTGTTTCCGTCCGGAGTCTTGATATATTCCACCGGTTTAAAATCAAGGCATGACCATAGAGTTTAGCTGGCTATAGTCCGGCTTCCCTATGCCTTAGTGCAATTTTAGCTGCCCAGATGCCGCAGTAGATATCAAGTGGAAGAAGATTCAGTATTGTTTCCAAGGTTGCTGTTGGGGTTGATCTCACCTTTTCCGTTACACACAGGCAGGCTGCCCATTGAATCTTTGTTTCCGAAATCATATTTCTTCTCCTTCCTCCAAACAATCGAACCGTAGGTTAAAAGGCAGCTAGCTAAAGATAGAGCTCATTGAAGACGCTTGATGGCTGAGGTTCCCTTCCACTTGCCTGTGCCGCCTGAGTAGCGGTATTCCTCTACTGCGCCGCGGTTGCTCGGAAGTGGTTTCAAAGATTTTCCGAGCTGGAGCATTGGTGTGCCTACACTCTACATGACTCAGTCAGCTCAGTCGTTGGACCATCACTCTTCTGGCTAAATCGATGTAGCTGTTTAGCCCGTGCAGTTCGTTGTTGTATATCCTCCTCCACTTACCGTCTATGCCCGAAGAAGGCTTCTCTCGAAAGGGCAAGACCAACTTCATTCACTTTTGACAAAGTCCAAGCCTCTGCGACAAAGAGCAGGTCACCTTAGTTGGTCAAGAGAGGGCTTTGCTACTCAAAGCGTTCTTATTCCAAAATAACAGCGGTTGGCAAGAGTTATTAATAGCGGAACCTAGGTAGACAAAGTCCTCAAATACCTCAACCTACGGTGACGTTCTGTCCTAGAAATCGGTGCTGGTTATCCTTCCTGACATCATATACTTGGTCTTGGTCTTGATGTTAAAGAAGTCGCATGACAACTCGTCGTCTTGTCTGAATCCTTTTTTTGATTTCAAAGGTCTCGACCAATTCGTTACCGACTTCGATGGAGCAGCGTGCATTCTGCTGCACGAACGGACAAGTTTGGCATCGATGCCAAAACTACACATCGCCCTACATACATACATACATAGCTCGTCTCTATAGATGCTGTTAAACGCGGCCGTGAAATCGATTAAAAGGTGGCGAGTATCGATTTGAAGCTCCTGGGCCTTTTCCAAAATCTCTGCTAGTGTCCACACTGGTATGGACCGTTCAGGTGCTGTTCAGATTCCTTCCAAAAGATTCCTTTTTTGAGAATCAGCAACCAATTCTGAGGTTCTATTCATCAGGCATACATATTTCCATCCGACGATATTTTATAGATAAGCTCGCCTGCCGCTTTGAACAACACAGCAGCTAAGCCGTCGGCTCCAGCAACTTTGTTGCACTTAAGTGTAGGTATACCTAACTTCACTTCATCTAGGACAGGTGGACGGATTTCGTGGCTAACTTCATCTAACTTCGAACTTCATGAGTGGTTCGTTCTGCCTGATAGCGTCTGCAGAATGGTCCTTCCATATCCTCGGACTGCGTTGCTGCTACATCACTCCATTTCCTCGATCACGCGCTTCTCATAACCCTTTTTTTGCCTCCTGAGGAGCCGATGAGAATCTCTCCTCTCCTGCTCAAAGCTGGTGGGCAGCTCTGATCCTTTTGTACAGCTTAGCTTTGTATACCTTTTGATTAAATTTGATGATTGCTGATGTTCACATCAGGTGTGTATAGCTCTATAAAAAAAATAATTAAAACCCAACAAAATTTTGGAGCGCGAAAGCAGGACTCTTCGCGGTGATAACCTTGTCGCATCTCAGGCAGAGAATACTTTCGGTAAGCTACTTTGAATTCATGCAGTTCAATCGCCATGCTTGTAAGCAGGAAGGGCTGTTGTGTCTATAACTCATTGGTCCATAAGTCTTGATGAAAAGGTATATAAGCGAGTACAAGGCCAGTACCAGGTGACCCGAAGCCATCGAAGGATGCGACTGCACATTCGAAAAATCTATTTATCTCCACACGAAACAATGTGTACCAGGTGCGCCCGAGACTGAGAGTCTCCACTTTCGTCAAGTCCGTTTCATCTGCATACGTTTCCCTGAGTGCATCGAGCTTCTCTAGCTGCCTTGAAGAGCTCGGCCGGTAGGCCATCAGGTCAAACAACTTTGATGGAAGCTTTGGCTATCATGGCCTATGTTGAATGGTTTATTCTGCCTGACAGCGGTATATTAGTCTTGGTCGCCATTAAACAGTCGGCAAAAAAAGTTTTTCGATATTTGCAGCACCGAATGTGACTCTACTACAAGGTTTTTCTCTTCAGTACGGGTCTTGTTGGTCTAACTCGATCTTTTTCCTTTTGATAAAACTTTCGTGCACTATTTCTGGAATATAACCTCTCAATTTTTCTTTCTTTTGGGGAAGTGGATATACTTCCTTAAGCTCCTTAAAGCTCATGAACAGCCACCACAAGGATTGTGAAGCCCATCAGTTTTCTGTTTCTTACCCAACTCTCTACCACAGAAGGAGGCTTCACTTAGCAGCTTTTAATTAACAACGATCTAGGCGATCTGACCTATAAGGAGCCTCTTTCGTTTCATCAGAATCTCAAACTGGTCTACAACGAGTAGGCAGGAAAATTTCTGCAAGAGACGTCTTTGGTCGAAGTGTGTTGGCTGTAGCTGGCAGCCACTTCAACCTAACCTAACCTCAAATTGGATAAAACCAACGAAAGAGACTATTTTCAAGTGCGGTCTGGCCTACTTCCTGCTAATATTTCGCATCATCAGCCACTCTAACAATGTTAATTGAAAAACGGTTGCCAACAAAAAATTAAATGAAATTTATTAACTTAAAAAAAAGGAGAATTAACTTACAAAGTATGACAATAATTTACTCTCACTTGATCACTATCAAATAAAAAATCGACCTGCACTAATACATAAATACACACAATAGATTTAAAAAATAATTTAACAACATTCATCACGGACTAGGCACTAATGTAGACCTTATAGCTAAATGGGAAACCTTAGTCCTTCGTATGGTCACGTATCCAGTCCAAATATTGGGATACTCTTGTGTAAACCCCTGGATATCCAGGCTCTCCGCATTTATTGCCAAATGACACAATGCCCAATTGAACCCATCGGGAGTCGTAACGCATCATTAGTGGTCCTCCGGAATCGCCCTAAGGAATTTTTTTTATAAGGATTAGTACCGTACAGAGAGACTCTTGATAGATCGTTACCTGACAAGCGTCCACCCCACCATCAGAATATCCAGCGCACAAAAAATTCTCGTTGATTGGCTGGAAATACGATCGGTCGCAGTCTTCATTGCGCCATATGGGCAGTTCGGCCTGTCGTTGTGATGTTGACTCCTTGCCACCATAATAAGTTGTTCCCCAACCAACTACTGTCGCTCTTCGTCCAGGCAGCCTCTCCTTCGGTGGCATTCGCCCCAGTCTTGGTAAGCAAACTGGAATCACGTATTTAGACTTACGCACGGTGCGATCTAGAACTAAGATTGCAATGTCGTTGTAGAAGCCAATGCGGGAAAACCTAGACGACAAATAAACAGAAAATGTTTATTTTTATTCATGGAAAACCAACAATAAAGTAACTTTATGTCCCCCCTGTGTTTAGTGGATTACAAAAGCGCATAATGAGCACTTGCTTATGCCACAGCGGTTCCAAAGAATGCTATTTCGTAATCCAATTGGTGTGGCATTACCAATTCAAATTCTGTGGCAGACAACTTCATCTGAAGCGTTGATGACAGACAGTATGGTATCGATGCCATTGGAATTTGAGTGGAACATGTAAATAAGGCATGAAATCAACTCCAAAGTTTGGCTTACTTGGGAGTGGATATAAATAAAATCCAAGGCCAGACGACAGTAAATAGTTTTGTCAAAGTTTTAATGGCTTCACTCCGCATGTACTTTGTTTTAGTAATAGAAACACATAAAAGACTTGGAGTCGCCTAAGAACATAAAACTGAAAGTGTCAAGCACCTGAGGCCTTGATGGAGATATGTGGATAGGTAATGTGATTGATTAGTTCTGGTAGCCCCTCGTGGGGCATAGGAAGTCAACAATGCCTTCGCGCCATCTTGTGCGGGTTCGTGCAATGTGTTTTAGCTACCTGCATCCGGATACAGACCCATTTAAACTAGAAGAGGTCCTTTGCGATTCCATGGTTCTATTTTCCTTGGCTACACAGGGGCTAATTAAATCAACACGAGTTTTAATCAAGCGGAGGAAGCTCGTGACGTCTAGAGACGCCAGTTCGTTGAGGTGCTTGAAGAAAAGAGCTCCTAAATGGAGCAGTCTTCTTTGGGATAGGACTGGACAGGTGCAAAGGAGATGAAGGATGGTTTCCTCCTCCTCTTTATCCTTGCAACTCTGTCTAGATATGAGACACGTTGAGCAATTCTAACTAAGAAGATGACATGTAAACCCGGCATACCCAGTTCTTACCATTTAAGCTCAATCCTAAGAGTCGTACCCGTTCTGGCGAGCTTTTCGGTCTTATGATTTCCTAGCAGAGATTAATGTTGAACTTCCCCTAACATCCTTGACATATGTATATTGCATTACATTTTATCCAGGACAAGGGTTCTTTTATCCTCATGTGCCATGGAAGGTTGATCCCAAAGACTTCGCTTCCTCCTCAACTGTCCTGCCCCAAGTCTACTCGTCTTCCAGCTTGGGTTAGTTGCATGGCATGGTACTGACTCTAAATGAGAGCAGAACGGTAGTAGCTTTGTTTTTAACTTGAGAACATTGCTCTTCCAGATTTTGGATTTTCGCTTTCTCAATTCTGCTGTCCACATCGGGTTCGGTTCAGCAATCGGCTGAGAAAACACTTCCTAAATAAAGAAAGCGATAAACTCTCTCGATCTGCTGACCATTGCTGGGCGTTGAGCGTTGGTCTTCGAAAAGCTAAGAGTATTAGTTTTGGTTGTATTAATTCTGAGTCCCACTCAGCTTGATTCAGCTTTGGGGCCATTTGGCGCAAGACCGTAAGTCTATGCGAAGCAAATCGAACAACGTGTAGAATGTGACATTTGCACCTATAAGTGCAGCTATGAGTTACTCAGGATTACTTCTCCTGCGCAAAGCAATCCAGAAGGAATTGCGGTTGAAAGCTTTCTCGAAGTCAATAAAAAAACTGATCAAGGGGGTGGGGGGGATCTATATTCCCATTGTTCTATGATAATTCGCAGCGTATGTAGCCTATGCATTTGCTCCTCTGTGATTCTCTAGACAGCCCTGTTATTGCATATTATAAATGAACAGTGCGGACAGTTGTCAATACGTGCACTGTCATCTTCGTTTTTAAATAAGAAGGTGTTCTTTACCGCCTGCCGTTCCTAAAGCTAGAATATTAAAGCTGGAAAGCCCTTGCTTTCTTAATAAAAGAAGTTAATTTTAAGGTAAGCCTTTCAAAGGTCAGGGAATCAGTTTTAGTAGTAAACCAGTTTTTTCTTCGATTTATCCACAATCATCTATCTTTGGTATCTGGGACGGCATAAGGTCAACCAAATTGAGCTGTCACTTTGCGTTGTCTTCGAGGACGCCTTTGAAAACCTTGAGTGAAAGACAGAAGGAGACAAATTTCAAAAAGTGTTTTTAGCTTATGTGGAGCTTACTAGTATGTCGGTCACCGCAATTGGAGCATTGATCGTCTACTACGTGGACGCTTTTGCACAAAGATTATGGCCTATACCCAAATAAGATCCACCTAGTGCAAGAATTGAAGTCTCAAGACCATAATTTACGTTATTCTTTCCCTAGTTGAGCTCTAGAGCAGTTGCAAGCTGGCTTATTGTCGTAAGATGTGTTTAGCGATCAGGCTCATTTTTGGCTTAACGCGTTTGTTAATAAGCAAAACTGTCGCATATGGAATGCAACCAATCCAGGAGACACCCCTCAGAATCAATTGCATCCAAAAAAATTACCATTCAGTGGGATTTCCACGAGGAT
Source organism: Blera fallax (assembly GCA_946965025.1). NCBI lineage: Eukaryota > Metazoa > Arthropoda > Insecta > Diptera > Syrphidae > Blera > Blera fallax. Next base: position 100,450,126 of record OX337244.1, read on the forward strand.
GCAGCTTCGGACCTTATTTCCTCAAAAATGAGAGCGGGGCTTAAGTTTTTACCAAATTCGATTGCAATGATCTCGAAGACACTTGCTTTCAGCAAGATGGCGCTACGACCATACTAACAAACGATTTATTGAAACCACAATTTGGAGATAAGTGGATTTCGATAGATGAACCAGTCAATTGCCGCCTATTCTATGTTTCTATGTTTTGTGTGTTGCTTCGTTAAACCAGTAACAATTGACGCCTTGAATACATATAATGTTCATGTTATTCGTGACTTACGCCCGCCATTACTCGAAAAAGTAACTCAGAATTGAATGAAGAGAATGCGTTACGTCAAGAACAGTCACCACGCACCCGAAATCAATTTCAAATCAAAGCCATCTGTTGGTTTCTTTTTTAAGTTTGCGTTGTTTTGACGCTGGCAACACTAACGTCCTCGGAATATAGCCTCAATGATAAAAAATAAATCTATTTACGCTTTACACAGGAAGCACTCAACAACATTAACACTGAAGCGAATTATTCAGTCGACACTCGGCAAAATAATACAACTTAAATTGTAGACAGAGGACCTTCTCAAGGAAGCGTTGTCATGAACAATATCTTGGAAGATTGGGTTTAAAGGAGGTTGCGTAAGTGCATTATTTCTCTATGATGAGCTAATTCATGAATAATGGTCTGGATTTAATACACTCATGGGCCACGAGCTGTGGCTACAATCAAAATACAAAACCTCACCCCACCCAAACTGAATATTCGATCACTTTTTTTATGTTCGAGTGCAAAATATCTAGACACAAACCTCGACCTAAAGCGGGCCGTAGACACTCGAACATGGTGCGAGTAAACTTGGTTCAAGTTCCGCAGACAGCATTTCGAACCACGAAATTGGTACTCGAACAAGCCCGCAGACATGAAAAATCAACTCAAACATGGTTCGCGTACAAAGTTTACTCGTACCATGTTCGAGTGTCTACGGCCAGCTTGAGACTTAGTTGGAACAGCCAGTGAGAAAAGCACGCATAACTTTCGACGCATGCAACAAAAATGTGTTCTGGAACACTAGGCCTTACGGTCGAAGGAAAGTCCTGGAGATGGTACCAAATAACCGGACTGCGTCTCAGACTGATTACAAAACTTTAACTCTAAATTTAGGAAATTTTTCTCAATAACTTCCCCCGCCAGAATAGAATGGAAGAGCGGTAGAACAACTGCACTTATAAAAGCGGTACTGCAAAATAAGATTAGGTGGAAGGAAGGTTAAAAGAAAAAGTTGGGGACCTCTTATGAACTCGGAGTATACAATTCCACTCTCTAATGTTGTTTCACAGCAATACCAACCTTTCATGCGCCCTCACTTCTCTCACTCCAAAGGTCACTGGTGCCGATGGCTCTTCATCCGTAGAGAGATCAATATCACCTAACCGAACGGTGAACTGCCTCGCCGCAAACCTGCAAATGAAGTTCAATTTTTTAAACAGTTTCCTAACCTCAACATCTCTACTTACGGTTTCTGTCTGGAGTCCCTGGTACAATGCGCCGCTGTCAGAATATACTTGGAGCCAACCAACGATCCACCACACCAAAATTCTGTGCGCTTTGGTCCGTGTAAGAAAATTGCTGCCATCCAAGGCCACTGACCATTCGGAGCTTCAATGCCACCAACTATACGTCCCGTCGAATATTCCTGCTGCCCGCAGTCATCTGCATCAACGATTCCATTAACGTTGTCCAAGTCGTTCGAACCTGGCCCTAGAACAGGAGGTGGTTGTGGTCTAGCTGTGGTGGTTGTCGTTGTTGGTTTTATTTGTGGAATTAATATCAGATTCGGGGAAGACGTTGGCCTATGCGTTGTGGGTCTGTGTGTCGTCGTTGTGGTAGTTGTCGTTGTTGGCCTAGGAGTCAATTTAAGAGGGCGTTGGGTGGTCAAAATAGTACTTTCGGTGATTGGGCAACAGACTCCGGGCACAAAGAGACTCTTGAAACACAATGATTCCCTCAGACTACTCAGGTTCAATAAAAGTGCTGGGCAACTGCTCAAGTCTTCACATCGTCCTGGTCGTCCACTGGGAGTTTTACAGCGATTCTCGCCATCTTTTGCAGAGGAGTCGTCAACAATCGCTGGGATGTATAGTGGTGTGGATGAAGTTGGCGGGAGAGTGGATGTGGTTATACTTGTGGTTGGCCTTAATGTCGTTGATGTCGAACTGAAAGTTGTCGTGGAAGAGGATTCAACAATTTTCTCCGTTGTGGAGAGTTGCGAATGAGTGTGCTTCTTCACCTTATTCTTCTTCTTCTTCTTTTTCTTAGTCTCCACCAATACTGGAGCAATTGAATCATTTTCATGGCCTATCCGTCTAATTGGCATTGACTCCAAGTCGGTTTTGCTTGTGTTTGTGATTGGTGATAAAATCTTTCCAACAGCTGGTGGCACCGTTGTCGTAGTAGTACTTGTACTTGTGGGACGATCCTCGTCAGATTCTGATTTCGAATCATGACCACCTCTTGTCATATCCACTATGAAATGACCAACAGTATTCAAAGCACCCAAAGTCTCTGAAATTCTATTAAAAGCCGACTGAGACAGTAACCGGCCTTCCGACTCATTACTGCTACTTGCACTGTCACTGTCATCGTCATAATAAACGTAGTCGCTGTCATCATCATCCTCGCTCTCATCTTCACTGTCCACCTTTCGTTTATCCGTGACTTGAACTGAACTTCTTGGAACACGACCTCCTCGACTAGCAACGTCATAGGAAAATGGATTGTCCAAGTGTGACTGAAAATAAGACGCTGTCTTAAAAGTAGATAGGAATCCTGGCTATTAGCCCGTAGTAGCTCTGTCAAACGCAACAAGCCGATTTCTATTACTTACCTCGACCGGTGTCGAAAGCAACTGGCCGCTGTAATTGTCCGCCCGCCATCAATAACAGACTGATGAAGACCGCAGCTGTAAATAGACAGACATTAAAGCCAATTAGTGTCAAAGCCTATTCATCTAAATATAGGTTAAGACCACGCCAATAGCCAAAGTAGTTTTACTCTCACTGTGAAAGCAAAAGTGTCTCGCACACAACTAGTATTTGTAACAAGTTTTTAACAAATCATATGCAGAATGCTTCCTAGCCTAATTGACGGATAGTGAGGCTACATAATAGCCAATCAAGTGAAAGTGACAAAGCTAAGATCACTCAATTGTCGTTTTTTTTTTGTTCCATTTCACTTGTGGTCAAGTGGTGTACAAGTGCTAGCGGTTTTGTCACTCGAAAGTGGTAAACCGGCTCATCGTGTATGCGCGTGGGTATGCAGAGAAATTTGGTATGCGGCCTTGAATTTTAAAAACTATTCACTCACGCATGTGATGTGTTTTCGTAATCGCTTGCCTCCAAGCAGATAATTGGTTCATAGCCGCTGGCTTTGGGCTTACTTATGTACCTTACAGGCAATTTGAGACATTTCCGACAGCTCTTGCGATACTTATGAACTTTGCATGAGAGTTATGAAACACGAAGGCGGAAATAATTGAATGCTGGCGGGATTAGGCGCATGGAGATCCGCAGATTTCAAGTGATGCAAGGAAACATAGAAAAAGTGACAGAACAAATTGATTAGCAAGATGAACTTCTGAAAAGGAACGAGAAACAAAGAGCAAGACAGTGGTTATGCCAGCATACTCATGAAACATGGTCAACTCCCCAACGTTACCAACCGTTTTCCCACTGAAACTGATTTCAGCTTAGGCTTCAAACACTCGATAAAGGTCAGATCAGAGTTGACGCAATGCAATGTCCTTTATAACAGTTCGCTGTCAATCTCTAGGGATGGGTCCAAAAACCCAGAACGGAGTCGCCGGAGTCTTCCGCCTTTCATTTAACCATTGCAGCGTCGTTCAAACCGAAGTCACAACGATTCGCGAGCCCGATAAATACTATATCTTGGAAAGATAGTTTTGTGCTCGTATGGACAAGCAGGCAGCTATCAAATCCCTCATATCTAGCATCGTAACATGAAAGGTAGTGAAAAACTCCCTCGAATCTCTTAACGATATAGCTGGGCAGTACAACTTCACCCTTTGCTGGGTACTAGGTCACTGTACTGTCCTAGGGCACTGCGTGGCTGACGAATCAGCTAGACGATGCTCTTTCGGTGCTTAGAGCATAATCATAAACAACATTGACGCACCGATGTCTTATGCTAAGTATCTCATCCACGCCGATGCACTAAAGAAAGTTAAGCATAGATGGAGCCGACTTGACCAATGGCATATCGCTAGGCCAAAACTGAATCAAAGAAAATCCAACGGACTTCTAAACCATAAGTGAGGAACGCTCTCTATACTAACCAACATAATAAGCGGGCACTGCACTATAGGCAGGCATGCTGAAATGTTGGGCATCCCCCATAATGACTTCAGCTGGAGTTGCAGAGACGAGAAGGAAGAAGAAACGGTCCTTCACTCCCTGAGCACGTGTCCTACACTTGGTAATATTAGAAAGGCAAGTCATTACAATTTCAATGGTCTCAATGATCGCAATTGGTTCCGGGAACGAGCAATGTGACCTGCCCCTACCTAGTGGCAGGACAATGAACATATCTTGGTCTAAGTGTATCTTATCGAAGGTCACATTCAGCAACACACGAACTAACCAATATAAACGGTGTTTCGCGCCTGAACTTTGACAGCCAATTGCGCTCGTATTTGAAATGACAACCCTGTCATACCGTGACGTTTACGTCCTGTCATAATCATGAAAACTACTACTACTAGGCGTCGAAATTGTGAAAATATATTTTACAAATTCGTGCTCTGTAGATGAGTTGAATTCAGCGAATTATCATGAAATTTAAGGAAACCGGGTAAGTTGCTAATCGGCCATTGCGTGTGCGTTGTGGCAACGTTACATAGAACTACAATAGAATTTACCTGCTGTTGCTGAAAGTGTGCAAGAGAACCTAAACCTCAGTATTTCGTCGTTCATCAGAAGTAAGTTGTTTTTAAGACCTCAACTTGATGAATTTATGCTATCGAAAAAAATATTTGACAAGGTGACGCGCTGTCATAAGACTTCTTCAATTCTTTATTGGCAGAACTCAGCGTTGTGTCACCATGGCGTTTTCGAGTACACCGACAGTAGCGGCTAAAAAAGTTTTAGTGATAAACGACGGCACAAACATGGATCTTATCGAGGGCTGATATAGGTACATATCATTGGTAACTTTGAGTTATAAGTTCTTCGTAAGACGTTCGGTGCAATCGATTCAACGACGAGCTATACGAGCTGTATAGGTACATCGCCAAAGTCAAAAACTAGGTATATATCAGAAGGTTAGAACACGTGGTGCCAACTACGTAGGTATAAGCCACGGAACCTTGTGGGACATCTGTAACTACTTGACTTTGTTGCCAGAAGGGATATTTTCGCCACTATCCCATTACTGAACTGCTTAGGAAATACTGTTGCGGAAATTTATTTGAGGTAGAAATGTTGGACCATGTAAACTAGTCTAGTGGCGTTCTGGTACTAGACCTTAAAAGCCTGGCCTGATTATACCTAGGTGTATTCATACAATGAAATCTTTAACTTAGATTAGAAAAGCATTAGAAAGCTGATGAGCTCGAAAGAATAAATTAGACTGCGAGTGAGAGAGATACTAAAACCGTGGATCCTGGTCTGTTGCACCAAGCAAGTTGCAACAAATTTTACCAGAGTTCTTGTTTTGGTTCTAAGCTTACTTTTTCTCTTGGAATTAGGAAGCGCAATTCAAGTAAAATTAGGTCTGCGCTATTTACTATCGTAGAAGCTATCGTAGAAGCTTGAAAAAAAAAACAAACGAATCCGAAGTTGAGATACATCATCTATTTATCGACTTTAAAGCCGCATATGATAGCATTCATCGTCTATAACTTTTGAAGACTATGACTGGACTCAAAATTCATCGATGAAATATATACATATGTTATTTGGAAGTAGCTCCTCGTAATTATTTACAACGTGCACTGCATTTCGGAAATCAGATGCGCTTTGGGATTTCTTCAATCTTGGCCCGAAGCAGAAAGTGTGCAGCGCAAGTGTGGTCACAGAAGACACATCGCTAGTTTCTTCCAGCGTTCTTTAGTAAAGGTTTTCAAGGCAATTGAAGAACAGATGAAACGAGTTTGTCTCGAAGTGAACGAAAGCTAAGCCAAGTTTATGTTGTCAACGAACAAAAGACCATCTGTCTAGAACCGAACGTCACTGTTGACGCTTAACTTCCACGTAGTCAAAGAGTTCATCTACAACTCCACAAAGACCGAAGTTAACCGATGCTGCTTCGGTTTGGCAAAACGAGTGGGGTAAAAGCTTTTATAGAACGCTAATCCTGCCAATTTAGCACTACGGTGCAAAATCGATTAAAGAATTCTTTTTCGAATTTATGTGTGCAAGGAGTACGAATGGAGGAGAAGTTAAACTGTAAACTTTACAAGCTGTACCAAGATGTCCAAAAGGCCAATGAACGTTGCCTCCATTTCATCGCCCAGATCGAGCGCACACATAACAACGCTCCAGCTAGCCAAGAGGATCTTGGAATTCTGGCCCCCGGGCTTAAGGCAACCAGCAAGACCAAACCTTCCCTTTAAGGACCAAACCATCGTGGATAAGAAAGCAGCGGTCTCGGGAACAAGGAGAATGGAAAGCTATTCTGTTTCAGGTAGATTATCTTCGCAGTTCGGGAGCCTCTTGAATAAGACGGCGCCCAACTGGAAAGCATAGGGACCAGCTAAAAGCTGCTCTGAAGAGCGAATATTAAAACCTGTTCAGTTGGCATTTTCGTATTGCCGAGGATATTTCTTTCTAACAGAAGGCTAATGGAAGTTCGAGAACTTAGCTAATCACAGGCAAAAATCCGAGAAGAGAGGCAGAAATTGCGACCGAATATTTATACGGAGAGGAGGTTAAGAAGAAATCTAGAGTGTGCTGGGAGCGGCTATCAACGTCGGATGTGGGCGTCGGTTTGTCTTGAAACTGATTTAAGTTGTATAACTCAAAGAAGAAAACTTTCAGGTTGATTATCAACAGCGATGCCAGCTAGAATTCCTGAAATCACCCGCACCAACGATTTCTGTTATGGAATCGCGGGAAGAATACTACCTATGGACTCAGAACTCAAGTCGAGGATGTTATAGGTCACTTGAGGCATAAATGATAATTAAACCCAGGCAAAAATGGGTCATCTGAGCTATCAAAATGGGGCTGAAGTTCATTTTTACAATTTGTGGCACGAACAATAGCACAAAAGTATACCCCGCAGCAGCAAATTCACCGCATTAAGTGTTAGCGCCGAGCTGCATTTTACTTAGTTACATACATTACCCTGGGCCTGTGCTAGAAAATTTGTTTCGCAAACTCGAAAATTTACATCAAAACTATAACAAACGAGGTCTCAAGAATTTACCTCTTACATAAGCTATTTACATATATTCACGTCCACTTAAAATTATGCCCCCGATGACCGATTACAAAGACGCAAGCATTACACATGCATTTCGGGTTTATAAACAATCACTCCAAAAAGTAAACCCAAATCCAAGCATCAGCAACAATCAACATCTTACAAAATGCGGATGCACAGTCCCAAACAAATAGCCCACAAAATCAACATACACACTCGTATCTCGAGAAGGGTCCGGACTCTAATTAAATTAACCGCCTACCGACCAACCCTATTATGTCACTGTAAAGCCTACAATCTTTGCATACAAATCTCGACACACTTTCCAAAAAAAAAAAAAAAAATGTCTCAGCAAAAACCTCCAACTTCCCCCAGTTAATAGCAACAATAGTGTACCTAAAAAGACGCAAACGACAACAATAACAACGCAACAGATAAACAGAGCACACAATAAAAAAAAAACTTAAAACCCCACACCGGGTGGGGGTAATTTTAAAAACAAACACTCGATGCGGACAAAAAAGAGGGGCAGTCATCCACACATACTCGTAGGTGCCTCATAAGCCGCGAGACCATGATATCACGATGATTCACTTTATGGACAACGGGCGACATTCAGCGCCTCTATTTGCGCACAACGCACGCACATTGCATAATGCATGCGCTAGCGTGACATGAATGGTGACATAAAACTTCAGACTAACTCCCTGGAGGAGGCTGTCATATTGGATTACCACCGCAGGGCTTCAAATGTTGCATTACTTGCACATGATGATGTCGGTACAATGTACTCTTCGGCATCTGGGCGGAAAATCTTTTCGCTAAAAAAAAAAAAAAAAAAAAAAAACAAAAAAAAAATCCAATGACGTCATATTAGAAAGTTGCGAAGAAAGATGAATCCATCGAGGCTCGGTTTGTGTGTTGTTTTATTGGTAATGGGGGGGCCTTGAACAATTGATTTTGCAAAAGCAGTAAAGCCACGGCGTGCGGTTTCACTTTCTATCTTTTTAACGGAATGGAAATGAAACCAGTTTATGTGCTTTAATTTTATTTTTATTTATTGTTGTTGTTATTATTTTATTTCTTTATTTTTAATTTCATTTTTCATGTCATTTGGCGCTGGAAGTGAAATAAAACTGAAAGAAAATGCGTAATAACATCGAAACGCGATTTATGTTGTTACATTCACCCCACTGTAGAGCATGACGTTAAAGGGTATTACGACGGGTCTTGTTATCGCAAGACTCATTTTACTATGGGCTTTAATGATGTGTTGTAAAATAAAACCCATTTCCGTTTCGAGTTTCGTAATGGGAATAAACAAAGCTGCAGGGCGAGTATTGCTTACAAGTGTCACTCTGACTTCAGCCCATGGAAAATCTTCAAGACCCAGAAAATGATTTTTATTGCCGACAAATCTATCGATGACGTTGTTTTATACAGAAACACTTTTATAGTAGAAACACATTGACACAGCAACAGCACACAGCAACTTTGACAGCCGTCGGGGAAAAACAGCCAACGTGATGTGAAACACATTAGCACAGCACAACAGCACACAGCGAAAATTGACATCTTAGAACTTCTTGTGTACATATTTGAAAACCAAAAAATGAAATAAAAAAATTAAAATGATTGTGCTGTACGACTTGATGCAAAAATTTTGCTTAGTAAGCGTTGCATTTATGTCGTACTCTCGAGTAGCTTACATAATGATAACACTTTCGATTAGTATTTCCTGCATTTCATTGCACTTCCTTGAAACAAATAACAAATTCTTTTGTCTACATTTGAGGTGGCAGACATAGAATATTTTCATATTGAGAGGTCTGAAAAATGGAGTCGCAAGGTTGGTTGCATTTGAACAGCAACAGCGAACTTAGAACTTAGCTCTAAAGTTGAAGTTGCTGTTGCTGTTGCTGTGCTAATGTGTTCTGTTCCATTGAAAAGCATTGGTTCTAACATTTTCGCTGCGGCTGTCAAAGTTGCTGTTGCTGTGTCAATGTGTTTCCACTATTAGTTTTAATTTCTGCTGAACACTACCAACGACCTGGACACAAGGTGTTGAATTTGTTCAGACAAAGGCACATTTTCGACAAAGGATACGTCCATTGGGTGGGTTGCTTCTTTTTTTCTTTTACAATTTGAATTCGCCCTGAGGGAGAAAGTTTGGTAACTTTTGTTGTTTCAAGCCATGCTTCTTGATGGTTTCTGGCTGATGCTTGGAACTATTTTACACCAAAGAAAAATCGATGCTGGGCAACTTGAGTTTGTCTACAAAAGAGCTGAAGGTAATTCAAATGTTTTTACGAGGAGAGCGAAACGGCAATGGAGGATGGGAATGAAATGTCCGACTGGTTTCAATCGAAATCAATCGTGTTTAACAGGGCTGTCTTCTTAGCCCACTACTATTTTCTATGTTCTAAACAACCTCACTACATTTCCCACCATGGGAATCCGTTGAACAGGATGATTTCGTGAACACCCCAAACAGGTTGCAAAAGATTACAGAAGTACTGTCGTTTATGAAATCGTGAAGTAAATACAGATAAATCCAAAACAATAGATTTTTCAAACGGGAGAGAAAGGTACCCTAGGGAAGAGAAATGAATCTGGGGAAATAAGGAACCGGAAAAGGTGAAGGAATATAAGTATCTTGGTGTCACAATCTCACCAATTCTATCATTTAAAAAAACGACTATTAATTCCAACTGGAGCAGGAGTTTCCACAAGACAAACATAGCTCCAAGTGTCAAGTTCAATATTTTGGAGGCGGTGATGAGGTTTAAAGTTAGACATCTGATCAGAAGGTAAGAATCCCAGAAAACACCCACCAAACAGTTTTTTTCACGGTTCCCTCTCACGCGAATGTCTGACAAATGTCAAAGAGTAATAAATGTAATTTGCAAAGCTTCTCATCTAGCCAAACAATGCAATAGCAAAGAAGACCACAAAGAAGACCAGAAGGCCATATAGCGAAGAATTGCTCCAAGAATCGATAATGTATGTTCTCCAAAAAGACTATCCAGAGTAGCAGTTGTCTAGTCTTTCAGAAAACTATCTGAAGCAAAGATACTACGGGTAAATATCAATCACTGTAGAACAGCTCAAAACATCCTAGCACAAACAGCCGAGAAAAAGATGGGACGCCATTATGATCAGCAAGGCCTATAAACGTCCCGACCAGAACAATATTTGAATTTGTGATAAGCGAAAACGAGCTGATATGTGTGGACGCTACGTATTCCAATAAAGGAGGCGAGTTCAACGCGTGGACGGACTAACCAACACTAGAGGACAGGCTTTACTGGTAACATTCACTCCGCTAGCGATAAGCAATGCTAATAAGGGCAGCGCAAATAGTAATCGGAAGCCTGGCCTAAGCCCCATCATCCTCATACCGACAATACAGGACTGGATAACTCGAAAGCATGGGGACTACAACGATCATTTTACGCAGTTTCGACTTAATAACGGCGGTAAAGCTATGGTCACGACAGTTCACATTCCTGCCCGAAAAAAAGGAACTATAACGTGCAAAACACGAGGCGTTGCGAGCACAGACGCCTATCCTGATCAGCATACATCAAGGCTCAACTAAGTACTAGCTTCTGCAACTGGATCACACTTATGCTTAAATGGAAAATAATAAACTTAACGCTGGCGGATGCTACAATCCCGAAGCGGCTCTACAGAGGAACAACTAAAGCGAGGTTCTCTCCCCCCCTAATATAGTTCCTTGCAGTGCATGAGATCTTGATAATACTAAAGGAAAACGGCTTCAACGCGACCGTTTACGCTGACGCCATAACGTGGTCATCCTGGCTTCAGGGAAATTTCTTCTGGTCCTAAGCGCCCTCAATAGTCACTTCGTTAAGTTTCCTGTAGTCTACTATGTGCTACTGTCCACTTTTGTTTTACTTTACTTTGGACCGACCAGTAAGTAAGAATTCCAAGGACTGGAAGTTGACCTTAGTCTTTCAGCATTTTGTTCACTTGGTTCTCTATTGTGTGTGAATCTTTGCTAGTCGATATGGTCGAACGTTAACTGGTATAACTGGTATATTTTGGTTTGTTTTTATTGGATCTGTAATTCCAGTCGTGGATGATAGAGTATCTCCATTGAGACGTAGAATAAACGGTTATAACTACGGTTGTATATAAAATCTGTGGTGTGGAATGGTGTAGCCCCGAATTTAAAAATTTTGGGATTCGATGTCCCGATTCATGACGAGGTTTTGATTTTCAGGTTTTTTGTCTAGGCGCCCTGGTTGCTATTGTTCACCTGACTCCATGTCCTGGACGTGCCAGGTCCTGGTTGTGATGAACTGCATCCCCGGTGTTTCTGTTGTTATTAAACGGTCTCTTGCGACACTCAGGTATAGTGTGTCCTTGTTCTTTGCAGTATTTACGTAAAACATTGTTTTGCACCGTGTTGATGTTGGTCCTATTGGGAACTGTTCTGTGATTTACAGAGTGTGTTCACCTTGTGTCATTGGGGTTAGGATTTGTATTGCGTTGGTTGAAATTTTGTTGTCTACGATATTCATTGACGTTGTTGTTTGTTTGGTTGGTCGGGTGCTGGTCGGGTGCTGGTCGGGTCTAGATATGGAAATGAGAAGTTTCTCCTCTTCTATTGCTATGTCGACGGCTTCATCTAGCTCTGTGTACCTTGCGCTTTTACCAAAAGTTTTACTGCATGGTCTTAGCCAGAAGTACTCATTTATCTAGCCCCTACAGTATTCACCATTGACTGTTACAGTCCTTCATCTTCAAAAATGTAAGAGTCAAAGACGCCGCCGATCGCAATGCACAGCAATGAGTGGGCATGTAATGGCGTCTCATGAATCACATTCGTCGCTACATATAAGGCGCCCAGAGTGGTGGAAATGAACCTCATTAGAGAAGATCATTTTCTTTAACAAATCGGCATCAACATCCTGCAGCTCTAACACCCAATCTACGTAAGTTCTTCACTGTCCATGGTCTCTCGTCTTCAGGTTTTATGTTAACAGAATTCTTTGCGGGTGTAGGTGCAAGTTAAAATGCACTAAAACGACCCATAAAACAAGCCAAAAGCTGCCAACGCCGACAATTCTGAGTCTTTGGCCACACTTTCACTTACAGCAGCAATACTTTCAGCCAAACGGACGCCACGATGATGCACGAGCCTTACTCGATACACAACTCCTGCAGGATGGTTATTCCTGTAGAGCAATTGAACAATTTTAACGTGTGGGGTGGTGATTAAACGATCCTTTTCTAAATGTGTTGTTGCAAACTAACGTTTGACAGTTTAAAAACAGTTTCTTATTGACAGGTGCTTGCTGTACAGTGTTGCCAAAATAGGCAGCTCAAATTGGATCACAATTTTGCACCAAATGACAGATGGAGTACGCTCGACTCATAAACGTTCGACCGAACTACATTAATCTAAGTGTGACGGGTGCAAGACTTTTTTTGTTTCGTCGACCCATAAACCTAACGAAGGTTAGGTTAGGTTAAGAAGGGTGTGTGATGGATAGAACTCATCACGTTCACTCGGTGACCCAATGGACCATTGTGAATCCTCTTTTTTAAATTGGTGGGAGATATCTCGTGGTAATCTATCTAATTTGCTGCATTGAGCCATTTGCTGCTTTTTAAAAAGTGTAGGAGATCCGATATCTGGACTACTGCCATCTCTGCGATGCTTTCGAAGAACGTCTTGTTACATATTTATTGTAAAAGTTATTACCTTTTTGGCTGACGGCTGGAGTGAGCTTAAATGTATGAATTCCAAGCAGAGAATGGACATCCAGAAGCGCTGTTCTACTTGCCTTCCTTAGATCTGTACAGCAAAAAGGGACAGGGTGTGCAGACACTCGCAAGAAGGCCACATCCAATGGACTGGTCTACATACTGGACACTCCTCTATTCTCATCGATTTTGAATTCTTTCTGCAAGACACCGGCTACACTCTTTCACAACTTCTGTTTGACAAACGCTTTTAAACCTAAATACCCTTCAGACTAGGCTGGCAGGGGGATTTTGGATTACAAAAGGAATGTGTGCAGATAGATCTAAAATTCTCCATTGATCATAGCTTAGAAATCCCCTTCCAATCACTTCAGCAACTTCTAAGCGGAGAGTCTCTGGAATCCTTCATCATGATCTCATGAACTTCCCTAAATTGTCGCCTGTCTCTTAACGAAAGCCACTACGTGCCACATCACTAGACAGATTTGGCTTAAGCTGGATCAGAATCGCTCCAACTGTCTCATTAGACAGAAAAGGTTGCTCATTTCAAACATAGTACTTGTCGTTACAAGGCACTGTATTTCGGTAGGCACGCCACTAAGCTGCGCCTCCTTGCAGAAGCTGCATGCATGAAGAAGAGGAAGAATCCATGCTATGTACATCTCCTTTGCACATGAAAAGCTCTATCCGCTTATATCTATGCATTTATGACCCCACTTTTCAACGACCTTGGCGAACTGACAAATGCAAACATTAGTAGTCTCCAGCGCTTTATTACTAGCTCACACTGGTCCAATGGGTAGCTTTTGCAGATGTTGATTCTGTGGTATCACAATGGACTTTACTGGTCAAAGTGAGGTTGTTTCTAGTGCACCCTACCGCTATACCCTAACCTAAGCAAAGAATGAACTTAATGGTACAAATAAAATTAAATTTTTAATGTAATCGGATCTACAATCAAAACTTTACCAGCTGCTTTGGAAGTTCTTTCCTTTTTCAAAGTACATGTGTATTATTAATGAAAAATGGTTTTCGTGAGCAGTTACATAAGCGCGGGCTTACCGTGCATGATAAAGCTAAAACAATAGATAAATGTCTTGTTTTCATTTAATTACCCATACATATGTATCTTGCTCGCAGCAATTATCCGTATGTTACGCAAGCGTTTGTTTCTCTTTACATTTTAAAGTAAACAAGTAAATTTGTTTATTTAAGAAGGAATTTTAATTAAAAGAGTAAAAACAAAAGCTTAAGTGAAAGTTAAAGCCGGCTAAATGCATAATACGAGTATTCGTATTCGAGAAGCAATTAAACGAGACAATTAATAGCCAACGATGGCTTGCTAAAAATACCGTAAATTATGTAACACACATAAACTCAGCATAAATATATATTTCATTGGTTTTTAAACGAAATATTTTCCTGTTCATATGAATGTTCAGGTAAATATATGCATAGAGCATGCATTTATGGTGGGGAAGCGTTAAAGCCCGCTTACCTTAGGTTGTAAAGACTTTTATTTTAATTAAGGAAGTTATAAATAACTTCTCGATAACGAATGTCCTCGTGCGATTCGAAAGAACTGAAAGAATTATGCACCAGAGGCACACTCTTTCAAAAGTCTGTGCAACTACTAGCGATATTGACGTAACTGACAGAACACAGCGGGCTGTCACTGGAGTGTTTGCTAGTATTGAAATGGGGCTGCCAAAATGGGTTTAGTTGCAAATGAGGGCAAAACCAATTACTATATGCTGTCAACAAGAAAGGAAACACAAAATCGGCAAATTGGACAGAACGTCACAGTCGAAAGCTATAACTTTGAGATAGCAAGGGACTTTGTCTAACTTGGCTCTGCAATAAACTATGACAACTACACCTCAGCAGAAATTAAATAAAAAATAAATCTTGCCCATCGCTATTTCTTTGAGCTGAGAAGGCAAATGAGCTGGATGGCCCTATTTCGAACAACTAAGGAGACTCTTTACAAGACCGTAACCATCCCAGTCTTTGTTTATAAGCGGATGAAGATATCAATCTGAGAGAAAAGATATTCGATCAAGTTTGAGTTGAAGGGAAAGAAAGCAGTTAGCTAAGGACCGGGTTAACTGGAGAGGCTTGTGTGTTAAGTCCCAGGTTTACTTCGACCTGTAGCCCCACCTACATAAGTAAGTAAGGAAGTAAGCCTTAAAACAAAGCTCAAGCTCGAAGTAAATTATATCCTTCATCGTATCATGATACCAAAGTGGGACCTGACGCTGCCTTCTCCCTCTCAAACTTGGACAGGGCAAAGGGGAAGAGACGGGCTCTAGGTCAGGCACCCAATGCAGAAGGAGTGCGTTCAACAGATGTACGCCCTTCAGCCGGGGGCTCACAAACTCCACCAAGCCCACCAAGGGCCCCAGCATCAGTGGTCGGAATTTGATTGTAGTGCATAACACCACTGGTAAGAAACTACCCGTATCCGAAGGGCGAAAGGAGAAGGCTTCCTGTAAGGAAGCGCCTGTTTCCGCCCTGGCGATATGAACAGGGTTATTAGCGATGTTCACAAAATGACCGATGCTGGGTGTGAACACTGTAAAAGTGATCTATAGGACCTGTCCATGGCACCTAAAGTGTTCCATCAAGTGGAGGGCTGTATGTTGAAGCATAGAATCCTTGTAGTGAAGTACGCTTCGCATAAAACCATTGAATGGCCTGGCAAATTGGTGCCAAAGATTCCACCCACTAAGTTGGTACTGCCATGTGTATCGATGACCTGCGAAAAATCCAGTAAAAATGGCAATGACGACTCACGTTCCGGCAGAAGCACGATAAAGGGGCCAAAAGAAAAACAATTGGATTACTCAATTTCAGAAAAAGCTACCACTCCTCGGCCTGAGCGCTGAAGTAATCCAAAACCGAGAATCCTGCAGACGGATAGTCAGGTCCACAAACTTAGCTAACCAAATGAGCGGCGCAGTAGCAAGGCAGTAAAAATGGGAGAACTATATAGCATTAGATGCACTTGTACGCTAAAGAAGAAGAAGTATTTTTACCTACATATGTACCCTTAAGTTTCCAGTGGAATACTGTTGCCGCAAACTATACTGCTGGCTTTTAAGGGGATAATTTCGTTCGAGATATAGACCTCATCAGGTGGTAGTTTATAACGATTTTTATGACCTGAGAAAGCTCTGACAATTAATGTTCTGGGCCCATACGTGCGCCACCGAAGGTAGAGAAATTCGTGAAAAGATACCAACGGTCCGAGTCTCAGAGTTTTCGATGCCAAGGATCGCGTCTGCGACCTGAGTCGATAAATACAAATCCTTCTAACTAAGTCGATGTCATTGTCCCACAATACATACGAGACTAATCATCAGATGGTTATACCTGGTGGTGATACTAAAACTTACGTCTTTTACATTTTTTAATGTAATTTATACAACGAATAAATTACGATAACTGCCAACTGATCGAATGACTTTTCAGCCAGCTAAATACGTTCACGTTAAGTGTTCTGCCATGCCAAATTACGTGAACTACTATACGTTCATGTATGCCGTAATGCCAAATACACAGTTTTCGTTCAGGGATGCAGTGATTTGACCCCCATATTTGTTGCTTATAGATTTGTCTACACCATTTAATTTGCACAGTTTAAACCATTGAACATATGTTGTATAACAAAGAAAACTTCTGCACTTTTCGCTATATTATTAGAACAGCAAATATAAGCTGGTAAACAAAGAATAAATCTGGATCATTCCATATTTATCTAAGGTAAATTAGAAACTATTTAGCTGCATTATGCAAATCCATTTCAGGGTTCGCCGGTTTATTTTATGTGACAGGGGTTCCCTTATGATTTATGTGTGCCCAAAGGCAGTAGATGTAATTATGTTTTACGTATCGTGGTGGAAGTATTTCATAATACTCAAACAAGATATTTTTTGGAAATTTCATGTAACATAGGTTGTCTTTGACAAGTATTTAAACAACCGTGCTATACTCACTTCATTAATTACCAGCCGCCAGCTACTTACGAGCTATATTATCCAACAATGCACAAAATGACATAACAAACTTCTGAATTAAATAACTTTTGTACATGTGACACAACTTGGTGATACGTTAAATTTACGTCTTTTTTAAATGCCTTTTAAGTACCCATTGGAGTCTACACTCAGATGGTAGAGTTCTCGATGACAAACCTCTTGTGGAGAGCTGTAATAAACTAGCTATGTATGTAGGTATCGGAGAATCATGATTGTATAAATTATTATACACTACTGGGAAAGAAACACCCATCAATATAAATAAAAGTCAATCAACAATGATTTAATGGATTAATACATTAACATCCAATCTTGGTGACATTTGGACATAAGAGGGCAAGGTGAAAAGTTATCACTCTGACACTGAAAAGCTGAATGGTTTTCTACGTAGTCTTCGCTACATTGTTACCTTAAACATAGGAATTTGTATGATGAATGGTTTCCATGGTTGAAGTAAGATTCTGGAAGGTTTGTAAATTACCCATTTTGCAGTTACAAATTTCTTAAAATTTGCGAATATGTGACAGTCAAAGAGAGACAAATCTGGTGAATAGCGTCGATGTTTCAACAATTTATACTTCAAATCCCTGAATTATCGCATTGCGAAGGCACATTTGTGGGCAGGTGCAGGTGAAGAAAAAAGATGGTTTTCTTTTACAATCCAAACCCTTTTCCATGACTTTTTTTTATCCAGTTGGTCGAAAAGACCTGTGGAGTATTCGCCATTTCTGGTATTAATACCTTGACGTAGAATCTACCGTACCTTTTCGTCTGATAGGCCTACGGTCTTAGTTTCTTATCTGCACCTTTACTTACTGAATCGCCAGTACTTGTTCACCACTTTGATTAAATTTACAGTCACATTTTTTAGTCAGCAATCAAGTAGATCACCTTAAAGAGATGGTCGCCTGTTTCCTTACTGTTGGAAATCGAGGGGCAGTCCTGGGAGACATTTAACAACTTTCCCTTGGTAATCAACCGTCAAAAAGAAAATTTCGATGACGGCACGATATTTCAGTTTATCCATTTTAAAGAAATACCCAAAGGCACACAAATATCTGATGCAACAGACCGTATGTGATCCAGGGCCTAGCTTCTCGCGACCATTTATGTTCTGGGTGTTGAGAAGGAACCAAGAGTTTAAAGCCACATCAAAAAAGGGAATTGAGAAGCTTTTTATAACAGTTATTACTCTCGAATGTCTGTCAGACCTTTGTGGGAGGTAGGACCGTGAAAAAACTTGTTGGTGTTTTTCTATGAGTCGAACTTTGAATCTCTTGCACAGTAGTCCAACGCACTAGCCACTGAACCACGGAGCGCCCCCTGTAGTATCTTAAAGATCTAAATTTTGATCTGAGGCCCACAATATTCAAATTTACCAATGACATGACCGCAATATTATCTTGCACAAGTGGCATGTCCTTAAATTCAAATACATCACATCGTCAAAAAATCCA
Organism: Blera fallax; assembly: GCA_946965025.1. NCBI lineage: Eukaryota > Metazoa > Arthropoda > Insecta > Diptera > Syrphidae > Blera > Blera fallax. The sequence continues at coordinate 100,468,797 of OX337244.1, forward strand.
CTCATTTCTTCACATGCAATGGGAAGTAGCAAACTTAACCAACTTCAACATAAAAATAACTCGATTCCACATAATTTCTGGAAGGAATGAGCCCCATGTAACCCCGATTTTCAAGGGAAAAAATAAATAACTGATCTCAACATGCATTTGCTTTGCGTCTTTTGAAGGTGATCCTTTAAATGAAAAAGTAAGCTCTGTAAAAATTTCCTTTTGACTAGAAATGTCCCCAATTCGATTTGAAAGAGTCTACGAAATCTACTGTGCGGTAGTGAACTTATCACAATCGCACCTCCTACGAATCAGACGTTCGTCTGACAAATAATTGAAAGCAATAAATGTCATGAAATATTTTACGATGGCACCTTCCGAATACCGCATTAAACTATGTCCCGCACATAATCGTAACTGCGAAAATATGTACAAAACAAAACGGTGAAACAAACCTCAAGGCCCTGTAAGTACGTAGGCTGTTTGCGCACAATATTTGTATCGTTTCGACAGAGATTTTCTAAGCTTCGATAAGAGCACTTTCAGAAGCGCACAATTACCTAGATCCCATAACTAACTTTAAGAAGAATTGAATGGTATTCTGAAGCCTTTTAATTTGATAACACCGAGTGCACAAAAATAAAAAAAAATTAAGAGGAATAAATGCCCTAAGAGCGTGAGAAACTAATTCCGATACTTCTCACCCTCGATTTCCTTTTCTTGTATTTCCACTTGGATCAGAACTGTTACAGATGATACAAGGGCCTATATAAGTGTCAATAACCCCGATCATAAAATAATGAGCCGCTTACGTCTCCGTAAATAACCCGTCGCTACGATTGCCAAATAAAGCACCACAGAGTCAAGCAACATCACCAACAGACTTTTCCACCATTCCCACTCAGTATCATTCAATGTATTGGAGATAACAAGAAAACAAAGCCTGTCATGATGCCATCCCTCATCTCTGTGTTCCAAGTGTTAGTTTTGCATGTTGTTAAAAGTTCGCACATCAACTCTTTTGTTTTCCGATTCAAAGGCTCATGAAGCCTCTCTAAATTTTTTTTTTATCAAACCCACCAATTAATAAACATATTTTAAGCAGGTCATTTACGTTTCTGATCTCACTTTTTAAAAATAAAAATACCACCGATCGAAACTAGAATGGAGAAAATCGAAAGTTTTTTTTTTTTTATTCTGTCACTCTTAATGGGTTTTTCTTTTATCAGAAAAAAACATTTTAAACAACTATAAGCTATTCGAACACCTTCGTAGAAATCACCGACAATGATTTTCGATTCTATAATCGTCACTTTTCCTCTCCCATAAAAATATGAAGAAAGAAAATTGTCTTAGAATTGTAGGTCTTCTTACCCAAACATATCAATGCCATTGGTGTACCCATAATGAAAGTTATAATCCAATTAGTGGAATATGCATTCACATTCGGAGTGAAGGAAATTCCTTGTTCACACGCTTAAGCACGCACAACAAACGACCAAACGAAAAATATGCTCTCCTTATTATTTTTTTTTTTTTTTTCTTATTCGCGCACGCGGTTATCTTTTACTGGGCACCACTGTATACGAGAGGCAAATGAAAATGAAAGTCTTTCGCAAAATACGATTACAACTAAGCAAACTGGTAACAAATCCAAATCTCAAGTATCTTGAGGAGGCGGTGGCGATTACGAAAAGTTATGTCTCGCTTCGCCGGAACTTATGAACTGCACAACTTGTACGCGCACTACGGTTGCCAGAAGAAATATGAATTAAACAATCGCGCACAACACGAAAATATGTGAAATAACAGCAAAGAAACAAAACGAAGAAGAATTTTCACTTTTAATCTACCACATAAGACTGGACGAAGGCGGCGGCGGAGGTGGAGGTGGTTGAGTACACTGCATTTGGTGACAAAACAAAAGCGTGGCTCTGTCAGTTTGGTATACCTGGTTCGGGGGTCTTAAGTCTTAAGTTCACGTATGCTTGTGTCGATTGTTACACCTTCCGAAGGTGAATGCCAGCAATCGAAGACTGAAACTTTGTTATGGCTTTAAGGCTGTGGCGGATGGGCTTTTCGATTCAGTATCAGGTGGGAATATTACTTGTGGTGGAGCCCCACTACTCCTGTTTCATGTGAGACAACCGCCAACCACAGAGACCACAACAGCTGCTTACCATTTCTCCGAAGCATTTCATGGTCCACGATGTCGACTCATAATCACTTTTTCTTTTTAATGAGCATTCATCGTACAGGGGGTTTTGTAATACGTTGTTGAACGAGACAGCCAAGACGACGAAATTCGCTTGGTGCCACTATGGAGATGTAGTGCAAAAGTGCTTCAGCATCATCGTTTTCGGTTTGCTTGGGGTTTATTAGTTTTTTGTTATTTAACCGTTATTTTATTTTTCTTTCTTCTTTTCGGTCGAAGAGCGAAAATATGATACGCTGTGCTGAACATTCCGGGCCGTTTAAGCTATCTGTACACTGAAGGAGTTCGACTGCATATCAAATGGGGGAGGTGGTGAAAGGTTTCTGCATATTTGTTCAAATAAAAAAAGGCAAAGGCAAATAAATTTAAATTTGAGATATAAATACGGTAAGGAATGCTTTTGGAATTGCAAGTGTGCATATAGGAAGTGCAAGAGAGCACATTTCAAAAGCTTATTGTATCATCTTATGGGCTGGGTATTTTGATGTATAATTTCGCAAAATTTTGAGAAACCTTGGTTTAGATAAAATGGCAATCCCCAGTGCGCAAATTGAGGTTTGGTTTTTTTGTGTAAGGTCAAGGCTTACGAGTAGCTGAATTTGATGAGAATCGAGTTTGTAATCGTGATTTTGAAGAAAAGAATTGCCCACGAAGTGATTGCTATTTGAATCGCCAGAAGGATTTTGCTTGGGATTTCAATCTGTCAAAAGCGGTAAAGAATACGTCAGCAAATGCATAAAACACCATTAACTTGCAAAAACCAAGTAACGCGAATAACGGACGACAAAAAGCCCTAGTATTTAATATGTTATTTACCCAGATTGCACAATGGATAGGATGATACAAGAGACTGTGATAAGCTGATGTCGCACACCATGAAGATTGTTGAGCGGGTATTAGATGGCCGATTGCGGTAGATAATACGACTATCTGGTGACCAGTACGGGGAATTCAACCAGAGAAGCACTCCTTAGTATAAGGATAAAAAAAAAATACAAATTCTTGGCGCAACTGACCGTATGTGGTCCAGGGCCTAGCCTCTCGTGACCATTCGTGTTGTGCGTGTTATATTTTTCACACAAATGGAAGGGACCTATAGTTTAGAGCCACCTCCGAAAGACAAATTGAGAAGCTTTCTCTTGGCAGTTATTACTCTCGGACGTTTGTCAGACATTCGCGAGAGTTGGGACAGTGAAAAACTTTTCGGCGTTCTCTGGGATTCGAACCTCGAACCTCACGCTCAGCGATCCAACGCACTAACCACTTGAGCAACGGCGCCCATTATACGGATCATAACGGAAAAAGATCCTAATTCCTTAAAGGATTTGCATATGGTGTTGGTTGATTTTGAAAAAGCATTTGACAGAAAACAGAGATCTAATATGGATAATATGGATAACTCTGCGTGCAGACGATCATGAACATGTATGACAGAGCAAAGACAAGAGTAAGATGTCCTGACGAAATCACCGAAGAGTTCCCAATTAAGGCCAGTGTGCACCAGGGAAGCGTTTTAAGTCCTTTGCTAATTATTACAGTCGCAGATTATCTGATTGAAGGGAAAGTGACGGACCCCGAGGTACATCAGCTGTTCTTTGCTAATGATCGAGCCATCATAAGCGAGGATCAAACGTCCCTACAACGAACACTTGATGTACATATGTGTTGATGTTTGGAGGGAAATGGGTATCGAATTAGTCCAAAAAGACAGAGTACCTGTACTCAGTTAAAAGATTCGAAGAAGCCTTCACGTCAAAGAACCCATCTCAAAAAAAATTGGAGCTCGACCGGTGCAGTTGATATTGGCATGTTCAAAGGGGAAAGGGGTTGACGAACCCTGTCAAAAAGGGGTCAATCAACGTTGCTATACAAGCGCGAAAGAGAGGCAGGCCAACAAAATTCTGGATCACAAACATGCAAAAACAGCAGCATTTGATTGGCCTCAGTGACAAAGTGATTCGAAACCGGGAAGCCTGTAGATACTTTTTGAGGTCAAATAGGTGAACCCCACAGGTGTTCCAGTAGGGATGCAGTAGAGTCGAAGGGTCATGATCGCTATAATTTTGGTCATAACCTCGCCGATAAAAGTGAAAAGAGTTTTCAGATTAACGTCCAACACTGTAAGGCTACCATTGCCCGTATCAGTAGCAGGCTTGCACCTAGTGGAACAAAACCCTACATTACATCTATTCAGGAACCATGAGTGTGGAATAAGCGCATTTGTGGTCGTGGAGGTGCGTATCATCACGGTAGCCTATGACGAGTGGTCCGAAAGTCCAGAACTTGTCTAATTGTAGCAAACCCTCTTTCAGCAACTAAGCTACGAAAGAGACGGTTGATGGGGAACCTTCGTCGTTGCGAATGCTTATTTACCCTATGATTCGGTTCGCATGGTGGGTGAGATCATAGAACACTGTTATATCAGAACAATTGATCTTGTCATATGTTGCATGCTAATGCACAAAACTCTGCTTGGCGCAGTAGCAAATGCAAACCCTCTGTGAAGCCAGCAGATTGCTTAAAGTTCTCAGGAACGGAAAACCAAAAAGTCGGAATAGCTCAGAAAACCTGATGGTTCGCAACCAACCTCACTTTTAAGACTATTAGCGGCCTGAGCCAAATAATCCGACGTAGCTGGTATAGCTGGTAGCTACCAAATACGTTGTTGCATCCTTTTATGGTTTTAAGTTACCTAGTACTGATGGAATATACTCAGCCATGCTGAAACAAGGCATTAGTCTGTTGCTGCCAATCCTGGACTGCTAGCTTGACACTGGCATACATTCCAATCCCCCGACGAACAGGGATGACTACTCTCTCACCAAGAATTTCAGACCAATTAGTCTAACATCCTTCTTACTGAAAAGGATGGAAAGGGTGGTTGAGCTTTGAGGTCGCATCCTCTCTGGGAGATGAAACATGCCTATCAACGCGGAAAATCTTGCGAAACTGCGCTTCAAAATTTGGTTAGCAGGTCCTGACTCCACCGCTATGTTGCATTTTGGTTGACTCTCTGTTAAACACACTCAAAACCCTACATAACATCACAGACAGCCCTCTATCGTCACCGCTCAGGCTTATGCAGATATTGTTGCCGTTTTATCTGTCAGATCATTCTTAGCGACTGTCTGTTCCAAGGCACAGACAGCCCTGAACGAGATCAACAATTAGTACACTAGTTAATCCTCTCAAAACCAAGAAGGAGGTCTGACTCAGCCTGTGCTAAAAGGCTTCACCATTCTCTCCAAGGAAGCTAAGTATTTAGGAATAATCATCGGTAATACATTTCTTTGAAACATGTCGAACTGAAGACCTCTAAAGTGCTGTCAGCCTTCTTTCGTTGCAAGAATGTTTTAGGTAAGACATGGAGCCTATCACCAATAAAAGTTCTTTGGATCTACAAGGCAATAATAAGACCCTACCTTTCATACGCGTCGTTTGTACAATGGATTATAGTTTCACGTGATGTACCCATGAGTTCATCGCAGAAGTGTTGTCACGAGTGACGTTTAGTTCTCTCTATTTCTTTTTTGAAGCTCCTCTGAATTGCCTTATCGGTCTTCGATGAAGTTAGTTCTTTTGGCTGCTTTTAGGAGTTGAGCTATCGTCCCAACTCGGTTTGTGTATCCAACAGTTTTCAAATCCTCGAAATTCACTAAACATCTCAACACAAATATTCATCCTTCATTGCAATGCGGAAAACCTTAATTCTTCCTAAAAAAAAAATGAGGACACCTGAGTCAATGTTTATGTAAATTGTGTGACATTGATAAGTCAGTCAACCGCAGACGTGCTAATTATTACACTCAATCAAGTTCGCCAAATATGGTGCAAGCATAGTTTAAATACATATTATGCCATCAAAATACGAAAACGATCAACAACACTGAGAAATATTTTTGCTTAAGCGCTCATGATTGACGACATGGTAATTCCAGCATACACATCGCCAGTGAGTCAATTCCATTTGCAGTTGACCTAAAAAGATGGTGGTGTGGATATAGTCGAAATCCCCCCTGTGCTCTGAAATAAAGTTTAAATAAAACCAATTTTTCAAATTCTACGAATTTGCGTTAAATAGGGTCAAAGCAAAAGTTTGACTTTGAAAATGAGGAAGTTTCCCGCATTTCTTGCTTTTTGTGCAAACATTAAACTTTTATGCTTTAATTTAGATGCCTGTGCTACTTGTAGACCTAGAAACGAACGGATGTAAAGTGGTTGCCTGTGCAGATGCCATTGCTATTGGAGATAAATTTCACGATAAATTATAACGTTTGTTTTTGCCTGAACCTTCCCCTGCAAGAAAAAAAAACCAACAGATGTCCCTAAAAACGATAAAAGAAGAGCTTCATTTTGTTTGTCTGTTGCACTGCTTTCAAAGATTAACGGTTTCCAGAAAGAGCAGGAAATATTAAATTTGTATAATATTTTCGAAAATGTATAAAAATATATGACCAAATTATTTGTTTTTATTATAAATTTTCTTTCTTACCTAGGTGGCGCTACAGTTCGGGATGAACCTGCGCCTCAACCAACAACTCTCCAGTTGTAGATTGTTGATTGTTAAAGAGGTGGGAATATGTCACCTTATCACTGCGGCCAAGATTGGGCCTGCTGTGATTTCCTCTAAACTTAAACTTTACTATGCTTTTGAGTGAGCTTGCAGATAGGTCTTCAGCTTCCAGATAGAATTTACCTAAATAAATAACGTGACGTGTTCTGATTAGACAGTTGCAGTGACATAAGATGTGTTCTACTGATTCTTCGTCATCGTTGCACATTCTGCAGATGCTGTCTTTTGCTATTCCCATAGCCATTAGATGTTTTTTCACTTGACAGTGGCCTGTAAGGAAACCCGTGGCTATACGAATCTGACTCCTATTCAGTTGTAAGAGTTGTTTCGTTCTTTTGAGGGAAGTGTTTGGCAGAAAGATTTTGGCTTGTCTGTTACCTTCAGTTTCCATCCAGTAATGGTTCGCCCTTTCTGTTAGCCAGTCTTTGATACAGCTTTTAGCCGTACTCACTGGTAACCCACAGAATGGTCTTGGCATTATAAAGTTTGACGCAGCTCCTGTTCTGGCTAGCAGGTCGGCTTTTTCATTTCCTTCATATCCACTGTGTCCTGGCACCCAAATGAGATGAACTCTGTTTATGCTGGCTAGCGATATGAGTAATTGAAGGCAGTCCCATACTAGTTTGGATGTTATTTCATAAGCTTTAATTGCCAGTAGAGCAGCCTTGCTATCTAATAAAATATAAATGTTCTTATTGGTTATGGATCCGTTTATAAGTTCTCGGATGCATAGTTCTATAGCAAATACCTCAGCTTGGCATACGGAGTTACTCTTTTCCATGCATGAATGAATGAAGGTTTTTGTAGTAGCGCCGTATACTCCAGCCCCAACTCCTTCATCTGTCTTGGAACCGTCTGTGTACCATACATGAGAGTTATTGGCAAATGTAGGTTTGTTCTGTTTCCAGTTATTGCGATCCGGGAATGTAACCTTGAAGTTGTGGCTGAAGTTAAATCTTGGCGGACATTTGTCCGTGATTGTTATTCCTAGTAGTTCATGTGTAGGCCTTTGCTTTGTTTTTTGCCACCATACTGGTGCTGCATATGCTATAATCGGTCTTGCTATTGCTGTATTGCTGTATATAGCCATAACATCATTTTGGAATTTAGGCCCCAATTTCTACCAATGAGACTTTTGCTGGTCCATAATGAGGCTTTGTCTATTGTTTTTGTAAGGTGAGAATTCCAGGTAAGTTTTTCATCCAGTGTAAGGCCAAGGTATTTGACCTCCTTAGAGAATTCTATTGTTTCACCAAAGAGTGTAGGTGCTTTTAATCTATCTCGCTTTCTACTTTTGGTGAATACAGCTACGGTGCTCTTTTTTGGTTGACGTTAAGGCCGATTTTTTGTCACCAGTCAGCAACAAGATTCAAGGCCCTCTGAAGGAGATCCGAGATTGTTTCTTCGAATTTTCCTCTGATTAATAAATAGCCTTCATTGCTGAGTATTTTCAGTAGTTTATTTACGACGATAGACCACAATAAGGGGGAGAGGACTCCTTCTTGGGGGCATCCTTTCGCAGCAGTGAACCTGAGTTTATTGCTACCTAGTGAGATGTTAATTTTTCTGTCTTCTAGCATGCATTTTATCCATTTACATGTTGTATTGGCTACCCCTGTGTCTTGGATGCATCTGTAAATTTGGGCGTATTCGGTGTTGTCAAAAGCTCCTTCGATGTCAAGGAAGCAGCCAAAGCCTCTCCAGTTAGCTACTGCTCTGTCCATCCGGGTTGGATTCGAAGACTCTACTGGCCGGAGCATTGATGTCCATGATGTCGCACAATTCTTTCAAGTATAATATTAAAGAAGTCACATGACAGCGAATCTTCTTGTCTATATCCTTTTTTGACATCGAAGGTCTCAGTGAGGTCATTACGGACCTTGATGGAGCAGCGAGCGTTCTCCATCGTCATCCTGCACAGACGAAAGAGTTTGGCAGGGATGCCAAAACTGGACTTGGCTCTGTATAGCTCGTCTCATATGCGGCCTTAAAATCGATAAAAAAATGATGATATCGATTTGGATTTCTTGGGTTTTTTCCAGGATTTGCCGGAGGTTGAGAATTTGATCGATTGTTTCCTAGCCTGGAACCACACTGAGGGCCAATCAGGTTGTTGACGAAAGATTTCAGGCGGTCATACAACATGACAGACAAGATCTTGTATAGGTATGCAATGTTGAGGAGACTGATAGCTCTGTAATTGGCCCAGTTGAGGAGGTCTCCTCCTTTCTTATGGATTGGGCAGACGATGCTGATGCTGATGCCAAATTGCGACGTTGTCTCGTCGTCTCGTCGATGTTTGTGGGCTCTCTCGGACGCCCTCGGCCACAGCAGTGATATTCTCTACCGAACGAGCAATACGGGGCCGGCCACTTCTTGCGACATCTCCAGTGGACCCATTTTGCACGAGACGCTCAGCGAAATGCTAAGTTGTTCGCACACATGGTGCAGGACGACGAAGAAAACGACAACGAAATTAACGTTGCAACAACAGACCGGAAATTGGTCAAATAAGCAGTAACAATAATTCCGCGTTCTTCAGATGTGTATCGCTCCATTGCTTGTTGTCAACTAATTCTCTATCTGTCTACAACATAAATGTCAAAGTACATTGACATTTGACCCTATTTGTAAAAACGATGGCACATTCACATTATGACATTACTTTTGCCCCAGCTTGTACATAGCTATAGTTCGAAAGCCGCGACACCGAATGCATTGGGAAGAAGAAGGGCAATGCTTCCAGTATCTTAAACCCTCTGTACAATTGCGTACATATGCACCCACATAATTGGAAACAAACACCGCGGGAAATTGTACAGAATTTTGCGTTAATATCAGGTTTGGTCAGCGCCGCCGAGTCAGCAGCAGTTCCCACGTAGTTTAAGTTTTGTAATACAATATATGCATGTCAGCATAATTTATACTGTAAATATTTTGTATAAAAGGAGATAGAATAAAAATTGAAGGTGGATTTGAATACGACAACTCCAATAGTAAGGTGTTTCATTTGTTAACTATAACCACCCCCCACCAGCGGTAAGGTGGCCTTAGTTTATCAATTAAACACCCTCCTTGCAGTAGATCACCTACAACGTTAGACAGTCCTCGATTGTTGATCTATTAAACCTTACCCATGAAAATATCCACTATACAGTATCTTTGTACTTATTTTGCGTATTTTACACTTCTTCTTTAATTATAAATGTCAACTCAATCTGCCAATAAACTGCTCTTGTCAGTAACGGTGATTTTTTGTATTTAAGAGTGAATTGATTTACCTACTTTTATGGGTTAACGTTATGTTACCATAACGTAAGCAGTTCAGTTGCTATATCAAATTGAAACAGTTTGAGAATGTCTGTCTTTATACTTACTTTCTCCCAGTTTGGAGGAGGTTGGAATAGCTGTTATGAAGCTAAAGAACAGCAAAACCGCCGGTGCCGATGGCTCACGTCTGAAAATTTTAAAATATGGAGACGATATTCTGATTCAGAGCATGCATGAGATTTTTAGTAAAGTATGGGAAGACGAAAACATGCCCGATGACTGGAGTGTCAGGTCTAAAAAGGGCGAGGCATCTACAAAAAGGCGATACTACATATGTCTTGCGCGCCGACTATTAAGGTTTATCCCTGCTAAACGTTGCATATAAGATCCTGTCCAGTGTATGTGTAAAGGCATTCGCCTTTCGTTCTGCACCACATTTATCGACACATATGTAGCAATGTGATTTTCTCGGCGAACCCCACAGGCGGGCCAGTAGGGATGCAGTAAAGTGGGAGGGTTGTGATTCCTCTACACCTGAACAAAGCCTCGCCGAACAAAAGGAAGAAGAAGAAGACCAATGTGCTTTCCTGTCGGGCAAATCGACTATAGATCAAATCCTCATGCTAAGACAAATCCTGAAAAAAAACCAATGAATCTCAAGTCGCAACACACCATCTGCTTATCGACTTCAAGGCTCCGTATGACAACAAGACGTTGGCCGAACTCCGGATCCCGAGAAAACTGTTCTGCCGCGTTACCGTGGAAAACACGCGGTGTATAGTGCAATTTGGAAGCTCCATTTCATAATTTCGGCATGGAGATGTGCAGTCATACGTTTACTTCAATTTAGTGCTAGTGTCAACTCGGCAGATAAGTATCTTTCTAAGTCAATCCAGCTGCTGGGAGTCCAATCGAAATTATCGAGTGTTCCAAGCGATCTGCTATAGAGGTTTTCACAACAATTGAAACAAATGCTACAGATATGATTTTCATGATGATGAAGGTAGTAAGTTCATAATCGTAAAGAAAATTCTAAAAACTTTAATGCAATGAACACAACTTCTCCAGCATTGATGTCGCAGTAATCCTCGAAGCTTTTAGATTAGATTTTAGGTTAGATTTGTCTACCCCTCTGCACTCAAGTCAATTTGCATATAGGAAGGGCAAATCCACAGAAGGGGCTCTTCACTATCTTGTGAAGAAAATTGAACGAACTCTTGGTTCTAAGGAAATAGCCCTATGTGCCTTCCTTGACATTGAGGGCGCTTTCGATAACACTGGCTACAGCTCAATAGAGAGAGCAATCAGTAGCAGAGGCATCGAAGATTCGACCAGCAAATGGATAAGAGCCATGCTCGAAAGTCGAATTATGACTTCCTCCTCGGGAGGAGTTTCTGTGTCGGTGACCGCAGCTAAGGGCTGTCCCCAAGGTGGAGTTCTCTCCCCCCTTCTATGGTCACTAGTCATAGATAACCTTCTAGTCGATCTTCATAGATTAGGCTATACCGCCATTGGTTATGCGGATGACTTGGCGATACTTATTAGTGGCAAGCACAGCGCAACCATCTCCAGCGTCATGCAAGGTGCTTTACTACATGTTTTAGAATGGTGTAGCAGAGAAGGACTATCCATCAATCCCTGCAAAACTGTTCTAGTGCCTTTTACTAGGAAAAGACTGGTCAATCTAGGACCTATCATTATCAAAGGCACTACTTTAGCTTATTCCAGTGAAGTCAAATATCTCGGGGTTATCCTCGACAAACGGCTCAACTGGAATTCTCATATCAAGTTCGCCATCGAGCGTGCTAATAAGGCCATGTGGGCCTGTAGGCGCCTGTACGGCAGAACTTGGGGCCTAAATCCAAAGATGATACATTGGATGTATACAATGATGGTGAGGCCTATTATCACATACGCGGCCATCATCTGGTGGCCGAAAGTTCTTGAACGGACAACGGCAACTAAACTCCAGAAGTTACAAAGAGTTGCCTGTCTCGGCATCACAGGTGCTATGCGTACCTGCCCGACGGCAGCTTTAGAAACAATCGTTGGGCTTTCACCCCTTCATATCTTCATTACGAAGACAGCTGCTAGGTGTGCTATCAAGTTGCAGATAGAATACAAGTATAAATCAGGTGACCATGTGGGACATCTGAAAATTCTTGACTCAATCCCCAAAAGAGACATATTTTGTACCATCCCAGACACCATGGTCAAGGAGTACTGTTTCGGTAGGCTATTTGAGGTAGAAATATTAGATCGTGCAAATTGGTCTAATGGTGTTCCGGTATTAGACCCTAGAGGTCTAGTTTGGTTCACAGACGGATCGAAAATGGAATCTGGAGTTGGAGCTGGTGTCTTTGGACCCAACACCAAAGTCTCGATACCTATGGGAATGTGTCCCACGGTATTTCAGGCTGAACTCCATGCCATTGAAATCTGCGCTAGGTTAAACCTTAGTAAGGGTATTAAAGGCGCTAGAATTTTTATATTTTCAGACAGTCAGGCAGCACTCAAAGCGCTGTCGTCCAATTTAGTGGACTCCATCTCAGTTAAAAACTGCTACGATGCACTGCAATCCCTGGCGAGACTAAACAAGGTAAAACTTGGATGGGTTCCTGGCCATCAAGGGATTGCAGGTAATGAGCTAGCAGATGAACTAGCTAGGGCTGGCTCAGAATCTGCGTTCATAGGACCTGAACCTTACCGTGGCATTAACTGGTCATTCGCCACAGCGCTGATTAGTAACTGGGAACACAAGCTTCGTCTGGACCACTGGGAAAATGTCCCAGGGTTGAGACAATCCAAATTACTAATCAGACCCTACTCCTATAAGGATATACTTAACCTTAATAAGGAAAGTATCAGGAAGCTAGTGGGCTTTCTCACGGGCCATTGTGGCTTGAGATATCACCTTAACAAACTTAACCTGGGCTCAGAGACGGAATGTAGGTTCTGCTCGGAGGAGGACGAATCGTCCGAACATGTTCTCTGCAATTGCCCAGCATTACATTGGTTAAGGAGACGTATTTTCTATAAAGAAATATGTACGCCAGCAGAAATGAAAAACTCTGCTACTAAGGACCTACTATCCTTCATTAGGGAGGTAGACGGTCTCTTAGACTAAGAACACCCTTATGATACAATAGATCTTCTAGGTCGCAGTGTCCGCCACATGGGCAAGGGTTATATTTAAAAAAAAAACAAAAAAAATCTTCGAAGCTGTGTATCAAAACAAAGGCTGGGTTCCTAAATGTGGAAAAAAATGCGTATTGTGAATGCACATTGCAATTGTTTTGAAAATATATGATGCTATCCCACTTTTTTTCATTTGCAGTTGCTTTCTGCCTGCTGAGATTTTGGAACAGCGTGCGATGCATTTGATCAGTCGCGTTTTGTGTCATAATTTGAAAAAATATTTCATAAAATTGCTTACGTCGTCGTCGGCGAGTCATTCATCTTTTGTCTGTATACACAAAAACCATCATAAAATAATAAAACTTTAAATAACAACATCTGCATCATGCTAATTCACGATGCGCTGTTTGCATTTGTTTGCGCAGTAAAATCTGTTCACAATGCATTTCGGAACGTGATGCGATGTAATGTGATGCCTATTTTCCCATTAAGGAACAAAACAAACGCCCTTATTGCGAGTGTCGTTTGTCGATCGTCGAAAGTGAATTTTGGTACCTACTGCGATTGTCTATTTTGAAGGAAACTTTTCGTTTTGACAGTCGATATTTTTCGTTTATATTTTCGCGATCGACTGTGTTCAAGAAGTGCAATGTTATGATCAAAAATACAATGTATTTCGTTGTATGGACCTCTTATTTCAAAAATAATAATTTAATTACTCCGAAAGTTTAGTTATTAGGTATTCAAGTTTTTCTTTTGTCTTTAGATAACCTTCTATTTCCTCAGTTGAACAGAGGCTGGCTTTGATAACCGCATATTTTTCAAAAATCTGCAATAAAGACTAGATAAGGAAATAAGGGCCAAAGGCAGTCATTTGATCTTTATGAAGGCAAGTGATACAAAAACAGTTGTTGCATGATGTTGCACTCTTTTTACATTTACACAGTACAGTATTTTACGAACTCTGACTGTACACACAGTCAGACGCCCCTGTGAAAATTGGTACCGCAAGGCTTTCTCAATAAAATTACTTTCGAAGCAATGCAGCAGGCAAACCGAATCAGGCTGGAACTTTAAATGCAATCAACTTATACATTCTCTTCTTATCGTTCCTCTCCGCTCCGGAGGTTGGAAATCATCGATGCAAGTGTTTGTTTATTGCTGACATTTCTAAACAAGTCTACCGTTGAAAGATTGAGCCATTTTCTTAAGTTTGATAACGATGTCACTCCCGTTCCTCCGACGCTCCTGCTCCCTTCGATCAGTTCTTGTAAAATTAGTTGGAGTAGTAGGTATTTGTTGTTTCTCATAAGGTGTCCTAAGTATTCAAGTTTTCTTTTCTTGATTGTTAGCATTATTTCTCTTTTTCGTCCTACTCGTCTTAAGACTTCTATGTTAGTTATTCTGTCAACCCAGGAGATCCGTAAGATTCTTCTGTACACTCACATTTCGAAGGCTTCAATTTTTCTTATCGCTGCTCTTTTTAGTGTCCATGTTTCTGCTCCATACAATAAAACCGACCAGTGGTCTATTTCACCAAATTACAAGTACAATTACAAATTTGGGTTTGTTGATTACATTTACAAATTTCTTTACTGATTTTCTGTTTCATAAACTACAAACTTAATTCCAACAAATTTGTTGAAAAGAGAAAAAAATTATGGGAAATTGTATTTGTTATTTACAAATATAAAAAAAAAGCCGTTTCACCATTTACTTTGTAAAGTTGTAAACAACAACTGTTTTTCACAAATTTGTAAGCTCTCTAACTGATAACATCAAGGACAAAAATTAATATATGTATTTATGTTTTTGAAGCTACGAGTTGTTTTATTTTTTTTTTAGTTTCAAGCAAAATAGTTTAAAATATAACTCAATGTGTTTTCGCCGTCTAAGTTGTCAAAGTTATCATGTAGGTTTTCTTCGTCTACTTAATTGCTTGTTGGCAATTTAATGATGTCATTGGTTTCATCTTTTCGGGAAATGTTCGTCAAAATTATGCAGCACTTTATAATTTAAATTGCCTTTCTCGGTTGAACTCTCAAATGGTTGAGGCAAGGAAATTTTATTTTTAGAATACCGATCTCATTCTCTATGATCCTTCGCGTTGATTTATGGGCTCTGTTATAGCGATCGATTGCTGGAGATGACGTTTCGTGTTCTTCTGGCCAACGCAGAGTACTTTCAAAGAAAGCATCAACAATGGCTGAACAAACACGATGGATAGTTCTGCATATATATATATTTTTCGTGGTCTATTAAGCACAAAATCTTCACTTATATCACTACTATGCCTTCGACATAAGGAGATTTTTAGGTTTGAAATGCGATTTCTTTTGAAAAATACAAATTGTCATTAAATCGACACACGATCTTTCTACTGTAAGAAATTTTCAGCAACTGAACAAATTTGTAAAATTTCTTGATTTCGTGAAACACAAATTTACAAAAAAATATGAATTTTAACAAATTTGTACTTGTTAGCAACAAAGAAAATTAACTTTTGGTGAAACGGAAATAATGAAATTTCTACAAATTTCCCCTTGTAAACTACAACTACAATTTTGTAGCACAAATATTTTGTGAAACAGAATAAATCGATTTTTCTATTCAATTACAATTTGTAAGTTGGTGAAATAGGCCACAGATGTAGCATTTGACAAATCTTATTTTCAGATTAAGATTTATTTCTCTAACTGTCAATATTTTCTGTACTTGTTCAATTCTGCACTGAATTTCTTTGTCGGGGCTTGCATTGGTGTTTATTATTGTTCCCAAGTATTTGATGGTGTTCACCCTTTGTACTTCAACATTGTTTAGTTTTATTTTAATTCATAATTTTGTATTTCTTGACATTTATCAATTACTCTGAATTTTGTTTTACCTGCATTTATTTTCAACCGGTACTTGTTACTTTCTACGCTAAGTTTGTTCATAATAATGTTTAATTCATTTATGCTACTTGCATATAACCGCGTCATCCGCGTATCTAATGTTGTTGAGTAAGACTCCATTGACTTTAATTCCTCCATCTGGGCTTACAGCTAGGTTTTTGAATATTTCTTCTGAATACATGTTAAAGAGAATTGGTGATAATATGCAGCCTTGTCTGACTCCTCTGAGAATCTCTATCTCTTCCGATTGTTTGTTCTCTATTATTTTCGCTTTTGGTTCCAGTAGAGATTCTCAATTATTCTGGCATCATTTCTGTCTATGCAATCTACTTATACATACATACATATGTTCCTCCACCATAAGCCCGGCTTTTGTAATAAGACTTGTGGGAATCGTAGAAATTCAAATATGACCTGGGGCCGAATTACCGCAGTAATAACGAGTGACTCGTTATCGAAATGTAAGGATTCGGCATTACCGCTCTCGTGATCGAGCATTCACTATCGAAATTTGAGATGACAGCACACGTTTTAGTGCGTCATTTCACTCGATCACTATTGCGCTGTCGAGCTATCGAGCGAAGCAACAAAGATGTGAGTATTTTTGTTTTCTAATTTTTTTTTTAAGGGAGTTTACTAATATAATGTTAATTTTTTTAATTAAGGTCCAATCAAAATAAGATCAATTTGTTACAAAAAAATATTTTAGCCGCTTTCGGATTTCGATTCGGAGCCGCAAACCAAGGGTCTCATAGCACAGTCACTTCAACACCGTCTGCAACGACGGTAAATTAACCCCTGCATAAAGAGGGGGCGCCGACGCGTTCGCGATAATCATCATCGGAATCCGAGGACAAATAAACAAATAGATCCATTGTTTACTTCAATTTCACTGCAAATAATATTTTTCTATATTTTTTATCAACCGGAGAAATGTCACTTTGTGAGTTGTAGTACAATTTTATTTTCATTCGATACGTGAGCTTTCGAGTGCCATCATCCCAGTGAGGTTACTCGATCATTCGATCACCGTGTCCTACTCACTCACTCGTTATCGACTGCGGTAATTCGGCCCCTGCTTTATTAAGGTTTCCATAAAAATGCCATATACAACCCCTTTCATATGTGCTAATTTCAAAAAATAAAAAGCAAATATTTTCAGTTTTTTCAATACTCATCTTTCATTTTTATTTCATTTTTTTTTTCGTCATTTCATCAGCTTGTTCTTAAAAATCTTACACATTCTTTATTTCTTCTCTTTGCTTATCAGTTAAATAAAAATAAATTAAAGTTTAATTACAAAATAAAATATGGATACATTCATAAAAAAGGAAACTTAAAATTAATAAATTTCTCTTCAGCGTCATTCTAGATACTTTAAAAATTCTTCAATAGTGTTCCTTTGCTCTTACAACTTCTATACACAAAATACATATATAGGAATCACGCGTTAAAAAAACCGTACAAAATTGTAATCCATTAGAACTATTAGATGATTATCTTTACCTATCCTCTTTTTGTTCAACAAAATTTTACGTTTAACTTTTTTTTCTTTCTTTGAAATAATTGATCTTCACATAGCTTGGTGTTTTATTTCTTAGCTTAGCTTTTTCTTCTGTTAAAAATTAAAATTGTATAAATAGAGAAATAAAATATTCTTCTTTTAAATATAAAAAATGGATAAAAACCATTTAAAATGTTTTTACTACCCGCTTAAATCTTAAAAATTAAAATCCACTCTGAAAAGATTATTTATTTATAGAAATAAAAATAGAATCAATCATGTGCTGCATAATATGAAATATAGTAAATATTAAATATTATATGTATGAACAGCTTTCAAAGAAAAAAAATAATACATTGCAACTCAATATGACTAAAATTTTTGTTTGTTTTCATTCAAACCAAAGCAAGAAAAATTGTAAAAAAAAATTATGGGGACTCTATTAAATAAAAATAAATATTTGTTTCATAAAAAATAAAAAATTTCAAAGATATAGGGGAACGTTAAGCAAAAGTGCGAAATATACTGAAATAGCGTTTTTTAAATGCTTCTTATCCATGAGTTGTTGGTTTGTATGTTTTAGGATTTTTTTTTTTTTTTTTATTTTTAAGTGAACAAAACTATAGTGATATGAATGAATAGATTCATTTTTTTACAAATAATTGTTAGTGGTAGTATGCTTCAATGTGTAGTGAAGGAAGAAGATTGAACAAAGATAAGACAGTGAATAGCCAAACGGGCTTGAGTACGGCTGCCAGCAGAATTCTATTTCATGAACCGTGAAATTGTTTACTTATAAGCTTTATATTTAGGGTAGAAGCTCTTAAGCGCTAATTATAGAAAATGACTACGTAAATATGCAGAGTTGAACCTAGGTTGAACCCGGATCGAAATGAATATGAATACGCGGGTCGAGTCGTAACCGAGTCGACTGGACTGGAGTCGAAAATATGCGTAACTACCTGAACTGACAGATGGTCGTAGTTTGGGTGTTTTTGTTTTATTTACGTCCGAAAGAGTTTCCTCTTCCGTGAACAGATCGGCGACTAAATGACCAAAATTTACGTTATACGCTAGACGAACGGACGGAGTGGCATTAAGGCATACCATTGCTCACGGAACTTTGATTTAGCTTAACGATTAGGTAATCCTTCCTTTTGCCAAAATCAAACAAAAGCGATATTCTCATGACAAAAACATTTTATGCTCCCCATAATACATAATACGATACACTTTTCCTTCGAACAAAGCCAAGTTCACGCTGCAAAAGTTGCCCCTCATGTTTTTAATCTTCTTTGGCGCAATTCAATGTTGGAGCCAGAAAAAACTTATAATATTCTTATTATCAAGGACATAATACCGGCATATGCCTTAGGCCCATAAGGGAACGGGATGGAATGAGAAAAAGTGTAAGACACAAACATCTCATCGCCCCAATTTGCTAATTTTTGTAATTTTTGGACAATGCCTGGCTATTACTGAATATCGCTTAGAGTATCAACATGTTGATGGCACAGCCTCAAAACCTTTCGAAAAAGGTCGTTAATCAATACTGAAATTTCGGAATATATCTATGGAAAGCGCGATAATAAATAAAATGAAAAATCTCAACCGATACACCTTCTCTATGCATTATTTCTTTCCGAGTTCTTGAGTATCATAGCTTAGTACATACTTATTATCTCATCGATTAAAATGAAAATTTATTGAACATGTGTTTAACACTATAAAGAAGTAATACTCATAATAAATGTTAATTTCAATCATTCCTCTTTCCTTTTCACTCTATCTCTCCTTCTTTAACATCTCTCTAGCCACACATTAATACTCTGTTAACTAGTGTCTCGTTGCTTTAATTTACCAACACATTTGTAGTTAATAATTTTCCCTTAATCTATTACAATTATTTGTTTTTATTTTCATGTTTCAAATTGGATCAGGTGTTTTTATTTTCTTTTTTGTTTTGTCTTAAACTTTTAAAAAACATTTTTCTAGTGTTGAAAAATTTACCTAATTGATGAGTTTTTTTTTTTTTTGTTTGTTTAATTTGTTCTCATTTTTTCATGTTATGTTCAGTATATCACTTTTGTTAACGTCGATCACATTTATTTTATATTAATTATTATTATTATATAGTTTTAATTATATTATACTTATTGTACAAAGTTTATAATGTGTTTTCTTTTTTACATAATGTTGTTGTAGTGACTTTTTTTGTTCTAATTTGTTGAGATTTTCTCATATTTAAAATGCAAATGTGTATAAAAACAAAGTTTTTTTCTTTGCAAATTGAATCACAATCAATTTCTTTAAGATATACAAACATTAGAATTTTTATTTTTTTGTTATGTTTACGTAAAGTGGCAGCCATTTGTACAATACTTGTGTTTTTTGTTAGTTGTTTCTGTTGGTTCTTATAAATGCTGCATAGTTTTCCCTGATTTTCTTCATTTTTTGTTTGTTTTTCTTGTTTATGATTTTTTTTTGCAGAAAAAGAAAAAAACGAATAAAATGCATACATACTCACACAACATCAGACCCGATTTATCATCATCATCAACAAATAAACCGACAGCGTTGGCAGCAGCGACAAAGCCGAAAGAGAAAAGAAGGTGGCGATCTAGTTTAAAAATTTGTAAAACAACAAAAACAAAAACGCTCTTCCTCTCTCTCGCTCTTCTTTGATAAGAAATGAATGATAGACCGAGTTGGTTTGGTTTTTTGCATATTATTCTTGCAAAGAAACTCCAAAAGAAAATGAAATTTCCTCACAGAACTTTTTATTCCGTTCGATTTTGTTTTGATATTTTCTTTTACAAAAAAAGACTTATAACTTAAAGAAGCAGAAGTATTAAGTTTAGATGTTTTTTTTTTCTTTTTGTTTTGTTTCTTTTTATAGAAGAAAATTCGTTTTTCCCTTTTCACACAATTAGTAGTTTAATTTTTGAAAAATAAATTTAGTGTTTGACATTTTAACTTTAGGGAGTTTGTTTGAAAATAAATACATAAATGAAAAAAAATAGAATAACAAAATAGATAACAATTATTTAAAAAAAAAATATATATACTTAAGGTGTTTTTTTTTGTAAATCACAAACAAGAAAAATACATTAATGGCATTTTTTTACAAGAGAAAAACTTATTTTTTTCGAATCTTTGAATCACTTTTCATAGAGAAAATATTTATTCTCTTTCTCTTAATGGGAGGTTTTCTTTTACCTTTTTTGTTTTCTTCGTGGATTATTTTCTTCTTTCATTGAAATATAGTTTTTTTTTTATAAAACGAAATGTTTTCTTGATGAGATTTTTAGTTTCTTTTTATCTATTTTCTGAATGAATTTTTAAATCTACGTTAAGATACAAACTTTTTTTCGTTTTTCTGGTGTAATACATTTTTTTTTAAATTATTTTGTTTTTTTGTTTTTGTATTAAGTTATTTTAATGAAAAAAATAAGGAAAAAAAATTATTAATATGTATTTTTTTGTTAGATATTTTTTTACTAAATAAATTTTTTGTACTTTTTTTAAGATTTTTTTTAATCGGCATTTTTTAAAGATTTTTTTAAGTCTTTTTTCGAATTTTTTATGTTTTTTTTTTAGTTTTTTATGTTTTTTTCTTATTTGTATAGTCTTTATGTAAACAAAAAGGAAAAACATACATTTAAACACGAAACTATTACTTTTACCACTATAGAGAATATATATGTTTTGTTTTCAGTTAATGGCTTGGGGAAACATTTCCATGAACCATCGGTTTGGTTGGCTGATTCGTAAAAATTTTGATTTATTTTACTGCAAAATCGTCCGGAATAATATCCTGTCTCCTTGGCATTTTCACGAAGCTTTGTTTTGTTGGTCTGTTGAATTTCTTACCTTAACCGGGGAGTTTTTGTTGATTTTTTTTGATCTTTTTTTCTGATTTTCTTTTTATGATGCAAAAAAAAAGCAATGTAGAGCACGGCACACACACATCCGATCTCGTTTTTTTTTAGTTGTTGACCAGGCCTTGGTCGTTACTAAATTAAGTTGATGTTGAATATAGGATAACTTCTGCTTCTATACAGGGGATGTATGTTACTGTATTAACACTGCTCGAAAATTGGAATTATGGGGGAAGTTGGCCAATCTTCTTCCTCTTCTGAACTTATACTTTCGGTCCTGGAAAAAGTAAAAGGAAAACCGGTTAGATTGAGAATAAAAGAAAGGATAGAGGAGAGCCTAATTAGTTGGTAAAAAAAAACGAATTTAAATGGTCATTCGAACATAGTTAGGAAATTGCATTAAGTTACGATGAATGTCAATAATTTAGAGAAGACATCGCAGAAAATGCAACAATAATCTATACACGTGGAATATTCATCTAAAAAAATAACGTGCAGCTTGAAAATCGAGACAAGTCGGCATTACATATCAAAGATTCTTTAAGAAAAAAAAAAACCCAAGCTGCAGTTTTTCCCCACTGACAGAATTTTACCGTACGATTTTTCCAATGTTGCAACCACACGTGTTAAAGATTCTTATCTATCTTACAGTCTATCTATCTTACATAGGTGACCGTGCTTGGTGCAAGGCATTTGCTAAACATCAAAATTTGCTTTATTTGTCTCTTAAAGCTGCAAATAGTTGCCCAACGATGAGCAGTAAATGTAAATCTAAATGTGAACTTGAAATCTGAGGACCCTTATCAGATGAGATACCTGTAAAACAAACACCACCCCATGGGCCAACCCAAATCCGAGTAATTATGAAAACTACAACAGCTGTTTATCGTGACCAGAACAGCATACTTTAGTAGTCCAAGGTCATATTCGTTAACACATTACGTACCGCTACTGAAAACAATCTACACGCTTCGGTTACACAAACAATAATTATTATTCTTCTCGATAACGAACCTGTTTATGAGTGTAAAACTAAGTATTTATCTGTGGCTTAATAGGGCTTGAATTAGGTGGAAACTTATGAATTGAGACAACTGAAAGATATACATTTGCCCTGAGTATGATTAGACATAGCCTTGAAGAACGTAGGCAAGTGGAACTGAGTACACTCTCAAATTTCCGATGCCAATTCAGATGCGGTTTAACACAATAGATTGAAATGCAATCAATCTTTACTAAGGGAATCTGATCTGACCCGGCGGCCATAAAAAAAAGACAAAAAAGGGGCGCAACACTGTACATATACATATGTACCTGTCTGCCGTTCGATAAATACTACCATAAGCGAATCTGGTTTTAGTTGAAAAAAAAAACATACCTTATGGCACTTGCAAAGATCTTGTAGCCCTTGAAACTCCAAGAAATGTGCGTCTAATGAAAACTCGGCATGCATCATTATTTCCATGCATCTTTTTATTATAAGATTTTGGCATTTACCATGAACTGTACGACCGCTTAAGTATTTATATGAATTTATTGAAAAGTCTTGAGCTACTTTTTTCGGTCGCTTATTCAGGACTCGTAGCGAGGCGAAGCGCAATAAGCAATCGATTGCTTACATAAAAACGTGATATATCTAGCAAACTTATTTGACGTTACAAATTCGTAAATGTAGTTCAATTGTCGGGTCATGTACTTCGTAAAATAGAGAAACATTGAAGCTTTCTTGAACTATAATTCACTCTGAACGCCAATATGCAAACAAAACACGTTTAGCTAACTTTAATCTTTACTTGGATCAAATCCCTAAAGACATGATTACATCGGCGTTACATTTATATACATATATAGATCACCTTGAAAACCATTCACGTTGTCACTTGATGTGTCGGGCTCTCAAATTTCAGCAACGACAATTTTTTTGTCGTTTGAAATTTTATTATAGAAGCAGTTACGAAAAGCGATTGAAGAGTCGCACGACAAACAAAAACCGACAACATAAGCCAGCCGATGTGAATATCAAGAGATATATCGTTTTAGAAAGTTGCAAAAGAAAGGTAGAGGAGGTGTAGGAAGTGTGCCTCATAAAGATCGGAATATGGCATATGATCGGAAAGTACAATATCACATGCACTAAGTATGATCTTTACCTCCACCGTCAATCAAAATGATAATAAAATGAAAAATTAACAAGACAAGCCTCCTGTCCAGACCCACCTCAAGCAATTCATCTGTATTATCTCCTCCCAACACATCTCTTACTTCCACTTTTCAACGTCAGCCATACCAAAGTCAACAACACATCTTTCATGACGCGCGCGTGTAAAAAAAAATCATATGACTTAATTCTTTTTCTTTCAAAAACAAACAACTTTTTGACATGAAGTGATAACAAAACAAAAAAAAAAACGAAGCCCTCACACACGCACGAATTCTATAAATAAACAAAAATAATTATAAGTGGTCAGAACGGGTGAGGAAAACACATAAACCAAGCATTTCCATTCACTTCAGCTAATCGTATTAAATTTACATAACTGTACATTACACTGCCCACCCTAAAAAAAAAAAAAAAAAAACAATTTAGAAGTGGTGGTTCTGTTTTTTCAAAAAATTGTGTCAACGGTCGATACGAGAGGAGAAGAGGTCTTCTTTGTGTAGCAAAACGACTGCGCGTTAATCAATGATTCGATTCTAATTCTATTTGAATTGAATTCGATTAAGAAAAAAAAAAAAAAAAATAGATTTAATTCTATCGCATGCTACAAAGGTTATATTTGAAAAAGAGAACACGCGATTTGTTGTTTATTGGTAAATTTCTTCTTTATTCCGTTTTCTTTGCATTAGGACT
This sequence comes from Blera fallax, assembly GCA_946965025.1. Classification (NCBI taxonomy): domain Eukaryota; kingdom Metazoa; phylum Arthropoda; class Insecta; order Diptera; family Syrphidae; genus Blera; species Blera fallax. Next base: position 100,493,111 of record OX337244.1, read on the forward strand.
TTGGGAACTTGTTGATCAAGTTTTTGCACAATATGTGTACGCATGCACACATGGATATATTGAATAACTTATTTTGTTTGCGTTTCTAAGCAATAATAAGGAGTGAGAAAAAAAAACGTTTGTTTATGAATTTTGCTCATCAAAGAATTAAATTTAGATTATACAACTTATTCTCAAAAAATAAAAATATTTTTAACTTATATCCCGAAGTAGTATTGGTTTTGTTTTCATATTATTAGCATGTCTAGCGCTTTTCATATGGCATGATCTTCTGCTAAGATATGCAAATTATTTAATAAGTAAATATTGAAGGGGAATATACATATGTGTGTAACACAAAGTTAGTATTGAAAGCAAGAAACACATAAAAATATGACTGGGGGTGGAATGGAATCTGGATATAATGTTGTACAAGCTGCATCATATGACCCCTGCCCCATCCAAGGTTATGCAAGGTTATGATAATTGCAAAGCAAACATGGTCTAAAACACTACCTTTTGAACGAAACCATTCGGACACTTTTATTTCCATACGGCATCTAGTAAATCTGCTCGTACTATGTACCTTTAAAAATCATCATGTACATTATTGTTTGCATTTCCCAAGCACATGAAAAATACTAACAGTAACAGCTCATAAAAAAATAAGCTGTAGTATTCAAAACGTAAGGCGTCCCAATCCCGCTGTACTCACGTTCAAATGTTCGTACAGCTTTCAACCACTTAGCAACAGAGTGGAAAATATACAACCGTACAAGCCTGTCCGCTACACCTCCGGGTCAAGGTAGAACATAATGGATATATGTACATATTTAACGTATTTTGGAAGTTTTAATCCGCGCTATTATTGGTCTTGTTCCATTTTTTTCATGTGTGCTGTTTCTGCCTTTATTAGGGATCAGTTTTCTGGCTAGAACACCTAACTACACCCACTTTGTAGTCAACTGTTTGTATAAATTTAGTAGAGTTAGGAGTAAAAACATACAAAAATATTTTACACAAATGGTAGGCAAAGCCAAATAATACGATTAATGAAATTTACATATTTCGTGGTTGCATTTGTACATTTAGCAGCGTAGGAGGAGCCAAAGTTCCGTTGAGAAGTTGTATTTGTTATATAAATATTCCTAAATACAAAATGCCCCAATGTTGTTGGCAAAATTCTACATACATATGTACCTACATTCTATGTGCAAACTATGTATGCAGTCTATAATATGAATAAAAGCTACTTTTATTAACTGGGTCTTATCAAGGTCAAATAATTGATTCTCACGTTATGAGCTCACAAACAGACAGACATTTTGTATTTAAATATTATTTAAGAAGAACTTTTTCTGACTCGAGGAACCAGACGCATAGTAAAAAAAAACAGTGGAAGATATGTTGAACTAAACAAGAGCCACCTAAATAAGGTAATAAGAACTGTTTATTACCATTCATGCCAAAAAAATATATCCATCAGTCCGATAACAGCTTGTTAATTTTTTTGTATTTGAAATGGTACCGTACTAGGTGCAACTTTAAACTTAGAACAGCTTAAAGAGAATTAACTTTGTGTGCAAATACTATAGTTTTCACTGGTTTGGAAGCGCATCCACCATTGCCGTTTTACTATGTACAGGATATGGAGACAATTTGACGACATGTTTTGTTCAACATGTCGAGCGCGTTGATAGCAGATGTTCAAGTTTTCCCCAGGTACAAGGTCGGATAAATAAATAACACAAGAAGTCGACATGGACTATTTCATTCAAGCAGGCCCTCGTTTACAGTCACGAACTGAGTCTGTCGTCGACAATGAAAATAGTTTGATTGAATAGCTATGGGCTGCAAACTTACACTAACATACATATGTGCCAGAGTATACTCTAGTAAACACAATTAGTAAGTTATTCTAATACACGGAATAATTTTCTGAGTAAACCACAAACTCATCAGAACACAAAAAAGAAACAGATGATATTAACTGCAAATGACTGCATTTCAACATGCGTCTGCCCAATCAACCGCAAGAAGACAGACAAGACCGAAGGAGATCAAACGCAATGTTGCATGAATAAGAGTCATGATCTTACTTCATTGTTTTGAAACCCTCAGAGCAAATGAACTACGTGAGAATACACACCGAAAATTTAAGAAACAATCGCGAAATATGTGGAAGCAATCGCGAAGTATGTATGTTACATAAGCCATACAGGTTAACTTAGATATCATATCGACTTGCATTCACTTTTTCAGAAAACTGAAAAGAAAAATGCAAAAAATCCAAGACAAAAATATCTTGAAACAGAACACAGCTGCTATGCATATTTGCAAATTCATTAATTAATCTGGCATCACAGAAGAAATCTAGGGCTGACAACAGAATTACGTACATATGTATGTACGAACGTGTTTCTTTAAGATGTGTATTATCGACAGTACGGTGGATATTATCGCGGTGGATAAGAACATCGTAGTATATCTACAGTCAAATCAGTGACTGTATGCTTTTATCTTTCCTCGTACATCGTGAAGTGATCTCATACCACCTTTATTTGTAGATATGTATGTACATACATACATGCGTTTAGTTTCGACGCATTGTATAGTTTGTTGGTGCGAAGATAATTTTATTAAAGTGCCTTAACTTTCAAGAATCGATGGAATACATTCATAGACCAAGTCCAAGTTTGTATATACATATGTTTGTATACCTCAGAAATATATTTTATTAATTATTAATTCCAATTCTTATATAGCTGAAGTCAGGGGGTCACAAAAAACCTTAATAATCTAAATTTGTTATCTTGTTCACGGGATTCCAATAGATAAGAGCTCTTAAACATTGATCCCAAGAAGACAAAGACAACTTTTAATGCCTATTTATTCCATAAAACAAAGCGCATAGACTCGAAACAATAAAAACAGCACACAAATATCAATAAACCACATCATACGTACACGCGAATTGATAAATAAATAGAAGCAAAATTATTACCATCAGACTATAACAAAACCTACATAGTCATTCACAAAATTTTCAATGTCATTATCTTATCTTCAGTGTTTCAAAATAAATAGAAAATTGCCTCATTTATTGGAAGGAAAGTTCATTACCCTAGATATCACATGAAATATCTTAAACAAACGACAACGAATGCGTATTACAATTAAACTTCCCTTCTAAGTTAATCAGTTGTGGAAGTCGCTATCGAAAAACGTCAATGAACACGCGCAAATGTACGGGCATGTACATATGTATGTATGTGTTGTTTTCTTGCAAAAAAAAAAATATATTTTCTTTAAAATTTAAAAACACCAACATGTTCCCCATTTTCTGGACTTAATGAAATCTTAAGTGAAGCCAATGTTAGCCATTGAACTACGCCATGCACAAAGCTCATGCGAAATCATCCACTCACGTTAATGTGCGGATAAGATATATGGCTACGAAGATGTACTTTAAACCTTTCGATAAATGTACAAAGGATTATAGGATTATATCACAATTTGTAGTGTTGCACCTCAAATTAACCGATGCACTTTGGAACAGTACTTAAATGATTTAGATGTTAAAAATGTTATTTTCGTTTAATATATGTACATATTTTTTCCTTTCAGTTCGGGTAATTAAAGGAGTGGGACTGGTTTTAAAATCGTTACACAATTTGTTAGACATGGTTACAAACGTTGTCCAACCGCAAGATAACAGAAACTTCGCGGACAATTATAAGAAATCAGTTATCTCGCCGACGTTACAAAGCACTACGAGTAGCATGCTTACGATTTTAACCAAGAGACTCTTTCCTAGTCTTCGGATTGCACCCAAAACCAAACCGTGCTCATTGGACTTGGAATGTTGTGTGATGCGCACTTGAGCGATGTTAAACAAAGTTAACAAAGAAATTGATGCATAATATCGGTTTGAATGGATCTTGCAACTCATGTGCAAGCAAATGTGTCTATTAATTTAAAAATTAAAATCCTAAGCGGCCAAGGAAAACAAAATTACCCACTGTAAGAGAAACTATTTAATAGATACTAATGAAATTTTAGAACGAAAAATATCTAGATGTCGGATTAAACCACGACCATTCCAACAAAACGAAATCACCTAAAACAGTTTTTTTTCTAATATTTAACTTACCTTGATCGACAGCCGTCATCGATGTTGTTCGAAATTCCTTCCTCGATGGTGGGCAGGTCCGATGAGAAGCGATTGGTTGGACGAAGTACACGTAATGTGCGACTCGACAGCTTCCAAACTAAACGCTGCTTATACGGTTGTTTATTTTGACCATTGTAGTGCGATAGAATTCCAGAGACAATACTGAAACCGCAGGTGAATACCCGATCGGGAATCTACAAAAATTAAACAAATTTACTCTTATTAGACATAATCCTTTCACCATCATTTTGATCTTTTAAGAAACTTACCCTCATAAACTGTTGCAAGAAGAGAATATACTCAAAGACATGCTTTAATTCGGGACTACCCTTGGTATAGGATTCCTTGATGTGAAAATCCAAATGTAAACAGATCAAAACCAAAGCCAATGTTGATGGTGTAATGACAGTGGTCTTAACATCGCACAATAAATTCTCCAAACGATTCTCCAACTCCTGTAACTTGATAAGTTGAGTGTAGAATTTGAAAAATTCCGGATTAAGCTCCTTGGCCATGTTGCGGAAGAGGGCATAATACATGCGCAAAAAATTGACCGCTGTAATGGGTGCATGATCCATTTGTACGCCCAGTTTATTGGCAATCACTCCCGCCATACGCTCCAAGTCACCAGCTGTGCAACCACACTAAAAATGCGGATGGAGAAATATGATATTTGAATTAGTCAGGTCAAGTTAAATGCGCTCAAGGAGAATGAATCAGAAAGAGGATTGGAAAGTCATCGTGGGAAAGTGAAATGAAGAGAATTTGAGTAGACGAACAGGAGAAATTGGATGTAAAGTTAAGATACGTACTTGTGATATTGTCACCAGATCCTCAGCGGGAATTGGTTTTAGACCCAATTGTTTGATGGCCAAGTGGAGGGATGCCACACTCATGCATGCCATATGTTTCGGTTTTACGGCCATACGATCCAAGAATCGATCAACCAAACTCATGGCTGAGAAGAGAGCATCCGACGGCAGCTCATACCACATTTTAAGGCATCGTAAAACATATGCCGAGCCATCACGTCCACCAGCTGTTACTTCACGCTAATTACAAAAACAAACAAAATGGAGAGTTAGTTATTTTTTGTTATCATTTCATACGAGCTTTAACTTACCCTTGATTCCTTGGGCATTAGCAGTACAGTGTGGTACTTGTCCTGCAGGGCATCATATTCCTTGAGGGCGTTGAATAATTCCTCAGACGTCATTGCATGGAGCTCGTTTTCCAAAATTTCGCGTTGCTCTTGTTGGACCTTTGATGTCGAATTAGCCGACGATGGAGTGGATGATGATGATGAAGGGTTATTTGTAGATGATGATGATTTTGCTGTAGATGATGATGTAGATTTCTTGCCATTGTGTTCTTTTCCATTGTCCGTTAACGAAGGCCCGATTGGTTGGCGTTGCTGCAATTGTTGTTGGTCTACTAAATCACTTTCATGTTGAAAATTAACTCCAGCAGCACCCGGTGTTCCAAGCCGGCCCCCGTTTGGCAACATCCACTCATCATCATCGCCGCTGCTGCTGCCATTTACTGCTGCCGCCGCCGCCGTTGCTGCTGTAACCGTTGGTGTTGTTGACATCATCATATGTTGATAGTGATGAGATGAATTTTTTCCCAACGGTGCCGAGCAAGTGGAGGTAGACGACATCATCGATGACTGCTGCTGCTGCTGCTGCTGCTGGTGCATCAACAACTGCTGCTGGTATCTAAACTCTTCTTCGCTATTACAAGGGTAATTGTGAAGAGCAAAGAATTGTTGTTGTTGCTGCTGTTGTTGTTGTTGCTGTTGATGCTGTTGTTGCTGTTGGTGGTATTGCTCTTCTTGTTGTAGATCTAATGACAAACCACTGTCAACGGCGGCAAAATTGGCGGCAGCAGAGTAGCGTACAGGGACAGACATTGTGAGGGCTGGCCTAGTACCTGTGATTTTTTGTTGGTTTTTATTATAAATAGGTGTTGGTTGGTTTTTGTTTTTTTTTTTTCTATTGCTATGCTCCAATCGATTGGAACCAAGAAAAATCTTTAAGCTTATCTCTTTTTTTTTATATCAAATTCGCTTAAAAATTTTAAAACTTAAATGAATAAGAATGCAAAAGGAAGGATACAAGAGTGCTTTGACAAAGAAGCAAAATGATGTAGAAATTGTTAAACCCAACCAAATACAAGTTTTTATGTTTTGTAATAATCTTTGTTTGCTACTTGTTTTGCACACACTGGTCAGATAGATTTAGAGGAGATGCAATACAAATGTATGGTCTCAACTCTATTTATACGTATATGTATAGTTAATCTATCAACCTTAGTACAATTCTTTTGATTGTTATCTCAAAAACAATTTGCAAACAAAAACAAATGGATTCCCTCTACAGGCCTGCGCTGTTGTGTACACTACTTTTTTTTCTGGTATTTATCAGTACAAATTGGTTTAAAAGCGTCTATCAAAGCTTTGCTAATAAACCTTAGTACATTCAAATTAAATATCAATTTGTTTATATTATTTTGCTGAACAACACAACTAATTACTTATGTTGTCGAATAGCAAAATGTTTATGTAAGTATCCTTTACGAAATTTCTTAACTTACGATCTGTAAAAGCTGAAGGGAAGGAAGATAAATGATTAAATAAAAATATAGATGATAACAAAGGAGAAATAAATAAAATTAATTTGTGTATTTGCATAACATATGCAGAGGCGCGTCAGCCATAACGCAAACAAAGAGACAACGGTCTACTTTGTGTGGTTTTTTTTATTTTTCTGAACGCTTGAGTGTAGAGTTCGACTAGCGGCTAAAAAAAAGACATGTACATATGTATGTATGTACATATAGTGGAGTTATTCGAGTTTAGCATGAGGTGAGTTGGTAAATGAACCTTAAGCTTCATGTTGAGCCGTGTGTTGATTTGAATGAAGTGACAAAAATATGAAATGTAGATTCGGCAGACAGACGGTATTATGATGGAATGGAAAGTGGAACGGAAAACAGAAATGTTTTAAAGATGACCTGAGAATTACATGCGTCGTCACCTTGTTTAAAACGTTACATTTTGAATATGTTTCGTAGGGCAATGATCGCTGAGTGTTGCAGAGCGTGAATTTGCCAAGATTGTTTAAGATAGAGACAACTGATAACTTTAAATGATAGATAGGAAGTGCAGTACTGTGTTGTACTATATGAACATACAGTCAGTCACGAAAGTGCTTGACTTTGGACTTTGAATTCTAGACTTATTCTTGTTTTCTTTGAATTATTCTTAGGAAGAGGCTTGTTTTTATTTTGAATTTTGTTTTAAACCATAATGTGTTAACTAGAAAGAAAATTAGATTTAAATCCTATCCATAAGCATTGGTCTAGCACTAGGGCTATATGTAGACTTTCGTATACATTTGCATGTACATACATAGTCATGAAATCTTCCGATTTCAACTAGCATTGTGAAACCGTAGAGTTCATTTCAAGTATGGTGTGGCGAATTGCTCCATTGTACAGTCCTGCTTACTTTGTAAACGTTTTTTTGCTTAAAAAAAGCTGGGCAACTGTCCTTTGAAAGACTTTTCCGATGAGACTTATTGTTGTGGTATAAAAGCAAGGACCACGATAAGTAAAAAACAGCGCCAGAGAACAAGTTACTGCAGCTTGTATTGACCCGAGTTTATTCAGCATCCACACGCCAAGCCGCACAAGAATAAAAGTACATATGTACGTACATACATATGTATGTGATTTTCGAAATAGCAATGGTGCTTACTTAAGATTTCCACCATTTTCCCAAAGATAACAAATGTTGCATAAATTGAAAACAAATAAATTATGGAACTCCAAAGAGAGGATAGGATACTTATCTCAAACAAAAACTTTCAAAAAAAAGTCTTAACAAAGCAGAATCGAATTCCATGAGCATCATTGAAAAGATCTTGTACGCTACTACACTGCTATTCAATAAGTTACGGCCACCCATAAAGACCTTAGACCTCAAAATGGTTATCTATGTAACAAATAACGTTTATCTCAGCAAGGTGAACCGATGTATAATAAGCAACAGAAAGTCATTCAGTCTTTTGAATGTTACACAAGAAGATGAACAGAGATTTAAGGGATTTTAAAAATCATAGTTTGTACTTTACTATGCGCTATTTGCAACCAACTGATGATAGTAATGTAAACTATCAGATTGGTCAAACAACAAAGATCAAGACTATGATCTAAATATTTATAATCAACGTGAACCGATGATGCTTTTGCTTTTAAAGCGCGCTAAGACATTCTGAAATCGCAGGCATCTAGGCGGACAAAAATAGACAAAAAATAAACACAACATGTTAAACCATATGTACTCGTACTTCTCTCCTATCGCAATCATTAAAAAGGCCCTAGACTTTTTTCCTTTGTACGAGTATGTATATGTAATCAATCTCGGAACACATGAGGCAAGCCCCAAAAAGAAATACAAGTACCATCGATCTGTTTATGTTTAGAATACACTCTGATAAGTGCAAAGACTTCTTCACGCAACACCCGTTTAGCTAAACAAAACATAAAATTCTCTTTCCTCAGCATTTCATGCATGAATTATCGCTCTACAACAGACGCAATGCCCCAAGAAAAAAAATGCTGTAAAAACATCAACGAAACAAAATAATCATAATACGAAATGGGGATAGTAATATGTAATTGTATCACGTCTTCACCACATGGGCACATGTTCAACAGTCATTTACTCTACGTACGATTCACCCTCCCATCCCCCACTCTTCTCCTATGGCTGGGTGTAAATTGTAAACTGAGCAGAGACCAAATGGGTCATCTGTCAGAGCTTGTAGTACTCGTATACATAGCTATGGATGCGTAATGCTAGTCAAATGCAATCTTCTCACTTGGACGTCGTTGTTTCTGGTGCACAGCTGAGGCGCACTTGTGATTAGTTTACTTGAATTACTACACCTCGATACAGTATATAATGGATTTTATGTTTGCATTATGTGGAGAGTTCCTGATTGAAATCTAAGTTTATAGACTTACGAGTTCGGATAGAATACAGTTTCAAGGTGAGGAAATACGAGTAGAAAACACAATCGATTTCCAAACCTTCAATCGCAGCTTAAATTTAAAATTTTGATTCAACGACCTCATGACCTTATGAATCATTTCAACTTAAAGAGACGGAGTTAAAGGAAGTCTTTTCATATATTTTGAGTCAAGATTTATATGAATTCTCTCTTAAATCAAAATTTAAAAAATATTCACAAGAATACGTTTGCGTTTTAAAGCCACGCTCCAACTCCAAGAAAAAAAAATATTCCAAGAAGGTAATGTGATATGAAAATAATAAGCCATGCGCCAGCCATACTCGTCTCTAAACAACAAAAGCAATTCGCTTCAATGTCAAGCAACTACCAGGCAGTAGCAGCCAGTCTCAATCACTTGGTTGTTACCACATTTCTTATGCTGCTGCTGACGGAAGACAAAACAAAGCCATCCAATAATAAACCGCCTCCATATATGCAGTGTTGTTGCATATTTGGCCATTGTAGTACGTTAAAATCGAAAACTTGTAATTGAAATCGATGATTGTCAAAATGGTTGACCTTCAAACTTACGCACTTTGTTGTGATTTGAATTTTTTATCCACCTCCAATCGTAAAGCACTTTCTCTTTCAAATAGTTTATTAACATTTTCTCTATACACAGAGACATGGGAATTGCGACAACAAAATTATGTATATTCCGTAAATCATCCGGGAGAAACACACCATACTTCCATACCACACCTGACCCTACCACAATATATCATAACAAACATGTCTCCATATGGAAGCCAGAGAAGTGGTAAAAGACGAAGAAGAAGAAGAGAAATTTTCCGAAACAAGTGTAAACACAAAGTAGAAATTTCGCGTACATATAAAATAAGCCTACAAATACAGAGATGCAGATATTGTGTGTGCTTGCGTTGAACAGTTGAAAAAGTTGCGCGCGAAATACAAAAACGTATTTTAAGAGGAAATATAAAATAAAAACTTAATCAAGTATTTGTACAGAAAAAAGATGGACAAGAAATGAAGAAGAAAAAGATTAAGTGTGTCATATTTGTATTTCAATTCGTTTCGTCACGTCTTTGCTGTTTTTTTCTTTACCTTTTGCCTTTTTGGTGGAGCTGAAGAGGTTTCTTTTTTCGTTTTTTATTTGGTGAATCCGGTACCTCATTTAAATACCGGTTTCCTCATAAAGTGTCAATAGTATTGCAATTTGAATCATGACGAGTAGAGGATTTCCCTTTAGGTCATGTGAGGAGGTACTGTTGACTCAACTCTCCTCTCTTGATTTGGTTTATTAACCTCAATACATTCACAACTATGAGTGCTTATAAATAGAGCGCCATTTCCTTGTTTATTAAAAAGATTTCACAAGGAAGTATTTCATCTCCTACTTGTAGCCATATTTGGTATGCCTTTACCAGAAGGCTATCATAGGAAGCATCATAAAGATTGCTATAGAAACTCATTCTGCTTTCAGTTAAGTTATATTAGTAGAAACGTATGTAAATACATATGTATGTGACCATTTATTCATTTCAGTCTTTTGAAATATCGAGAAAGACTATAACGTTGTTTAGTACTCCGGCAACCGTAGTCCCATTTTGTCACAAATGCGAATAGCTGACAGTCCCCTACCGTTTTGAAGTAACTTTTGCAATATCCGTAACAAGTGGATTAACTATTACAACCGAAACAATTGTTTCCTTAAGATCCATCGACTATGACGCGTTTCCAAACCAAAATTCAATAGAACTAATTTGTCACAAATTTTGCTAGACATTGTAATCAAACGATTCCCAAGCTTCAAAAAGATAAACACGACTGTGTAAAACCTACCGGAGACCTCAAAATATGTGTCGAAATAACACTAAACAAAGTAGAAACAGCTTTACGAGATTACAAATTGGGTCCGAGGCCAAGTATTATGTACTGAACTTATTTCACAATTTTCATTCAAACAATTACATACTATGTACATACATACATACATATGTACATATGTTTCAATATGCAATACATGATGTAAGACTGAGCTTCGTTTTACTAGACGAAATCACTTATTTATTCTCCAGAGCGATGAATCAAATTAGGTAACAGCAGGGACACATACTCGTATGTACATACGTATAAGCCAATTCGACCGCGCATCAAGTGACATTTGACGGGATTCGTATGTAGGTAGAAGGTCTTTCTGTAGTCCTCACTCTCCTAAGGAGTTTTCATCGTCCTACACTAAGTACCTTCAGTAATATCGACGTTTAAAACCAAATTTGTGCCTTATAATTCCCTACTTACGAATGACTGTGACGCATCCTTTGTTAACGCTTAGTGAGCCACAGACTGGTTATTGAATGTTTCGAAGTTTTGCCTGTTTCTTAACGTAAAAAGTATTTAACTCGTTCGGATAGCTTGAAAGTAATAAGTGCAATATCGTATTCACCAAGCCCCTGGAACATCGATGAGGTCGATTGTAAGTAACCTTCAAATTTCTAAGCGACTAATTTGTTAGTTATGTATGTATGCACATACACATACATACATATGTACATATATGCTATGTGATATGAAACGAAAAAGCAACATGTGCTATGCGTAAGAAAAACAACTCCTCGACAAGTTGATGCATTCGACTTTTTTCGATAAAAAAAATGTGCAGAAGGTCAATAGAAAGAATGGCAGATGGATCTGTCTGGCTTTAGATATCCCTCTTGTTATATACACCAACTTTCCAGCCAGTGTAATGTTCCCTTGGATCTGTAACAAGTGAAGGTCATGTTATGCCTCCCCACTTTCCTCAACAAGCTCTTCAAATGATTACTGACCTGAATTACTTTGTTTGGGGCGTACTCGTAGATAAACTAACAAACATCTCCAAGATTTTGTTCGAAAGGTTTTAAGTGGATGTACCAATTGTTGACATTTTTTTTTTCTCCGATGTCTCATGTATGTACATATGTACACATATGGGGATACCCTACGGCCACTCGACTGATACTAATGGTCCGATCTAAAGAAAATCTGTTTCTTTGACTACCTCATGATATATGTTTTCCTATCTCTTTACTGTTTCTCAAATTTATTTTATGCACTTCTAGTCCTATATAAACATGTCGATTACGCAAACTAAAGGTATAAAAATCTTCAGTATAAGTTCAACAGAATAATTCATTCTATACAAAAGTTTATCTTTGAATACGTTAACTGAAAATTCTTCATCTACCCCACCATGACACCGACTTTTAAGACACCCACCCAACAGTTCCATTGTAATTGAATGTTCTATACCCACTTTACCGATTACAAAAAAAAAAGGGAAAAAACACCTACATACATACATATGTATAGCGCAATCAAATCTAGATTATTAGGTCAGTGTCCTCAATTGAAATAAACACATACCCACCTACCTACATATGTACATATGCATGTAAGTACATATTCTAATAAAAGACTTACTAAAAAACATTTTATATGCACTGCACTCAATCAAAATGATGAAAATGTTATTGTGTGATAATTTCAAGGTTGAATTGATAAGTCGTCTCTCTTTAGTGTTAATGAGCCTTTTGCAAGTGCAATAAAAGAAAAAGGAATACCTACACAACATGCAATTGCTAAACAAAAAAAATAAAAAAAAAAATACGAAACTCACTGAATAAAACGTACTAAACAAAGGCTACAAAAAGCAGAAACGAGAACAAAAAAAAACTCGTTTCTACTTTACTTTACTTGTATTCTCCGCACTTAGTGACTTATCAATCTCATCGATAGAGGACGAACTTTGATAAGTCATTCGCCTGGCGGCCTACCCAATCGTTTTGTTTGTTATCTGATTTAAATAAACACAGCAGCACTGCGTGTGAATAAATGCAATCTGTCATCGATTATTCAAAAGTGATAAACAACAAAGAGACTCGATCTTTCTATAGAAGCCCAATCAGATTGCTTTGTAAAAACACTAGAATACGAGTCTACCAGAGATACATACATACATATGTACAGTAGCTGCTGAAAGGTTGTTGTATGGTTGAATAGAGAACGTTTGTGCACCATATGGGGTACACGCTTACCCAAATCACCTGGATATTTTCACATATCCACTTCTCAGTAAAGGTATAACTATAGGGTGTAGAGATGGCACGTGGAGGTTTACTTTCATTCCAGATGGAATCGTATAAAATAGAAACTCATTTAGGATCAATCAATATTGTGCAAAGGCTTCATTAAGTTTTATGAGTTCTACACCAATGTGTAACGATGAAGTTTCAATTATTTTATTTTAGTCGGAAATTGAACGTCGCAATTGAATGTAATTAAATAAAACTATGAACTCGCATTTGAGTTAGGTACAGAATTTTCGACGTAACAGTTGCGTCATATTCTTGTAATGGTGAACGATTTGCAGTTAGTTAATTAAGAAGTTTCTTGTATGTAGTCAAACATCTGTCGCGCATCATGATTGTTAACGACCCAGAGCACACACGATAAATAATCGATAAATTTAAGAACGGTAGCGTAAGTGAATGATTCTACAGTTTTTAGTTGCTGCAAAAAAAAATATAAAACTGGTTTCCACACATATTTAATTCTCTCATTTCGCATAGCATCTGAATTCTGATTCAAGATCATTTAGACTTGAGCTCATGAACCGTGTTACACCGGTTATGTGAAGTCCGTTAATGTACATACATACATACGTACATATGTTATTATTAGTAAGATTTATAGTTATATAATGACAGATCAGAATATAAGTTTCTTCTAAACCAAGGCGCAGAGCACTTACACTCGATATTGGTCCTGTGTAGTACTGCTTAGAGAAATTAAGATTACATTCGTTTCGATTTTAAACTCTGTTGGGTACGCAGGCAAACACGCTACCTTCTGCACCCCTCAACATCAAACACATACCGTCAAAAAAAAAAAAAAAAAACAACCGTGAAGTTAGAAAAATGCACATGTAATCAACAAATTGGTTCAAACTAATCATTTTGTTCATTTGCTCCACAACGCTCATTTAAACAGCTTAAACCCTAAATTTTCTATAACTGAACACAAAGTTGTGTTCCGCCACTTTGTTTGATTTTACTTTGAAATCCTGGGGAGAAAATTACCACCAAATACGCAAATATGCTTATATATCTCTCAACACGTAATGCGGAAATTTGCTGTACAAATGGTATATTCTTGTAGGATGATTCAAACCCCAAGGTTAGTAAAAGCTGTTCTTGAAATTTGCCCACCTGTTTGTAGGATAAAGAGTTTGTCTTGGCATCAATTTTGGTTTACATCCATGAAATCAAACTGAGGTCGTATAGTTTACAGATTCAATTCCTCAGAATTTCATTCTCAAATCCCGACGACTACTATTAGGAGAGTTACTTTGAAGTAACCTTCAATGTGAGACAAATAAAATAGGATATCACTGATAGCATACATAGGTCAAATACTACGCAAAACTACGCCAACGGAACATTTATTGACTGGCGTTCAATAATTTTACCCTTTCGATATGTTCAGTGAACCAAACTTCAGAGCCCTACAACTTATTCATGGCACATGTATAAATTCAATATGTGTATGTACATATGTACTCAATAGACTACACCATTGTGTAATTTAAAAATTTATGTGTACGCATAACAAACATACATACATTCATATATAAACGGTCGTTATCATTGCAGACAGTCATGGCATTTAAGAAAAAAAATAATAACAGAGAGCTGAACTCCCCTTTGGAGCTTCACGCTACATGTATTGAGAGCACGCTCTGTTGTCGCCCATAAATCGTTCAAATGCGTCTCTATGATGTTTATGAAAACCGCTGTTGAGAGTTCCCATTCGATTGTGTCACCATTTTAAATGCGCACTAGCGATACGAGCGTACCAGTATCTATACCCAACATCAACATTTTCTAAATTGTTGGGGGAATACTTTTTTGGTTCCACATTTGCTGATGCTTCTGCGTAGATTAGATGACGGAAATCTAGCTTGGCGCGCTTATCGCAAATCGATCTCTGTTTTATGTTTTGTTTTCTTGCAATTTTTAAGTGCGGAACACACTTTCCCCTCGAATAAAAAAAAAAGAAAGCTAGATTGAGAATCTTGGAACATCGAATAAAATTTCAACAATAGAACCCAAACTCTTATGTTCCAGAAAACACGACCCTAAGGGACAGCCTGGTATGATTCTCAGAAGTTTTCAGCACTGGAAAACTTAAGAATCAATTTCAAACCTGTCAAAACGTAGTACTCACTGAGGGAGCACTTTGCTTTGTCGTTTAGGAGCACAACATTTATTTTTATTTTATTTCAAGTTAGTCTTAGAACTCGCAACAGAGCAAAGCTATGCTCATAGTTCAATTCAGGTCTACAATGCGATCGAAAGGAAAAAGTTAGATTTGGCTAGATCTGGTGAAAGCTCATCACGGGACTTATGCCGTGTGATTTGTTTTAAGTTATTCCTCACATTCAGCCCATTTGATCAAGTGGAAGATATGAAGTCAGAATTATATCCGACTAAGCGTAAGTGAATATGAGGAGAGTGGTTTTGAAGATGTTATAGAAACATAGAAAACTGCCTTCAAATTAACATCGCCATTAATTTCTGAAAAATCAATTCAACGTCGTGTACATCAACACCAAAACTCAATTTAAATATTTAGCAATGTTTACAACAATAGATTTATGGAGAGCCGAGTGAAGGCATCATGACTCGCAGTGCTGTCACCTCATCATCACATCAATCTAAACACCTAACCTAATTGGAAGCAGCTTATGCTGGGTTCATTCTTTATGTCGCCTAACTGACGCATAACATAATCAAGCTCCTACATAATACTTCCCCATTATATGTCACCTCCAGCGTTAATATCGATTTGCACATTCTGCATGAGCGCCTATTGCATCTTGGTCAGGCATTGAATTAATTTTTAAATAGCACAAACCGTAGAGGTTATCCACTGAGGTCATTCATTCTTCAAATGAATTGAATTTGAGTACAATATGTACATATGTACATACATAGCTAAATTCCAGTTACGTTTCATCAATTGAAATAGTTTTGCTATTGTCTCCGTTCAGCTTGCATTTCAATGAATATAACACCTGTCTGACCTCCATTATATGCAAATGTACTTACTCACTACAATGGGGTAATATTCTACTGATAAAAAAAAAACCTTTCGTTATACACATTACACATTACGTTGAAAGACAACCCCTAAAAAGTGAATTATTTCTAGAACAGTGAACATGAAACGCACGTATGCTACCTTAGTTAAAGTTAATTTTTTTAAGGTGACTTCCTAACAACCCTCACGAAATATAAAAGTGCTGAAACCAGATTTCTTAAACCGGAATTTCAGTTTTATTGACACTCTATCGAGGGGGTAGTTAACAAGGGAATTCTGGCTATTTATGGTTTTAATTTTTCTGGGAAACAAAAGACGACCAAAAAGGGGAAAGAATTTCACATCTTTTCGCTTACTGGCAGCTGTTCTTAAAGGAGGAGCAAATAAAGAAACAAATATTCATCCATAGGTTTATTGATCTCTAATTTTACATGAGATCTCTGTAAGTAGTTTCGAGTCATTGACTTCAGGGTAAAAGAATTAATGGGATCAGATTTAATCTGAATATAATAGTGGGATCGTAGGTTACTTTTCTTCGTAGAACTCAAGAAAGATTGAACAGATACTGAACAGCAAATTTAATTAAGTCGAGAAAGCTGCTATAAAAGCAAATTTGTTAACGATGATGCTCTATATATTGACTTAACCACCTCATAATCGATATGAAAAGTTTTTAGTTGTAATAGATTGATCAAGACTACAGTTTCTCTTGCAAACCAGAATGTTGAACTACTAGTAGATAAGGTGCAGCAAACAAGCATTAAAGAAATGATAGCTAAGGCAGTGCTCGCCTTGCTGGTAAGAAAAAAAACAATGAAACTTACAAGCTTTTGAGAAGCCCCCAAAAAAGTGGCATGCGCTATAACTGAAAATCCCAATTTTTATATACGAGTACATTTAATCTTGCTTCAACCATTGCCCGGTGCCATCCAGAATGAAGAACAATTGGGTCTTAAAGTCTAGATCATACATAGCTGTTGCAGCCGTAATTAGCTTTGTATATACACTGGACGTCCAGTATAACGAATACCGATATAACAAACGTCCAGTATAACAAATAACCATTTGAAGTCCATTGATATCTCTAAATAACGAATAATGAGAAATTTTACTACTCTATATAACGAATACTCTTCAATGTCAAGGAAAAGAAACAAGACAAAACGTGAGAATCGTTCTTTTTTTTCTTTTCTTCTCAAAATTGATTCAATTTGTGCAGTTTTAAAAAGTTCTACAATAAAAAGTTTTTAAATGATCAGTAAATATTATGTTTTCATTATTTAAGGTTGAAAAAACTGGCTTCGATATAACGAATTGGCTGAACATTATATCTTTCGTTATACTGGACGTCCAGTGTACTATTTGAAGCACATACATATATGTATGTATGCATGTATATATGCATATATATTTTACAGAAGAAAGCAGATAGACTTCCTTACATGCCATTATCGCCTAAGATACCATCTTAAAAAGCTAAATCTCCCTACGGACAGTGTGCCGGTTCAAGTCTGAAAGGGAGGACATCTCTGTACACAATCTATGTATGGGAATGTATGACATTCATCTGGTTAAGACTGTGTACCCTCAGCAGAGAAATATGTACGTTAATGGAATTCTGAAAAGCCTTCTAATGGTGATGGAATGTCTCTTCAACTGGGACACTCGTGGCGCAATAAAACTTCTAGATCCTACTGCCAGCATTGGACAAGGATGAACTGAAGAAAAGCTTTTATTCCAAACTCAAATAATCCAATTCAGAGCGGGAAACCAGTACAATACAGTCTCTGTCTCCCCACAAAACCACAAACCCCCACTTTACTTCAAAGGACAAATTGCACACCACCGTACTCGGAACTTGACAACAAATTACTGGGGCCTCAAATTACCCGACTGATCCCATTCTGATAATTTGATCCCTCTAATTATCGGCTTTCTGAGTCAAGCCACTCAGTCGACAGACAGTAAACCTCAGACAAAAATTATTAGGTAAACAAAGAGCAATACATACATAAACAGTAATTATAAAGAAAGAAAGCAATTCAAAAAGGGAAACTCGAGAGTTTTGTTTATTGTATTGTGGGTAGACCCCTCTCCAAGTCAGAGACAAATAATTCACAGGGTCAAAAGTCCATCATCGAACAAAGACATAATACTTTTGAATAAAAAAAAAAAATAATCGAGGGATTTTCATGACCCACATCAAAACAGGTAGATAAGTAGGCAGAGGCAAAACTGATGTTTCTTTTTTGTTGTACACTCGCTTTATAATTTTCTTTTAGTAGAAAGCGCGCCAACGCCTTTAATGGATTATGGTGGTTGTCAGTAGACGACTCCTCTTCTTTTGAGCGAAATTTCTTCGAATATTTTCTGTATGCAATCGTGATAAAACACAACCCAAATTATTTTCTTTTTTTGGGGCCAATTAGTATGTATATTTAAATTTTTTATCGCTTGTGTATCCCCACGCAAGGTTGTTTACCATCGACAAAAACAAACTAAACGAAAATAAAAATTATAAAGTGGGAGGCAAAAGCAAAACAGACACAACAACCTCGACGGACAATTTAGTTGACCTATTATAGGATAAACAGAAAAAAAAAACTTGTAACCGCCCATTGGAAGGAGCAACAAACTTGCAATAGAAATTCGTTATATAACTCTAGAATATAGAACTTTTCAGTTTTCTTTGTTTGCGAAAAAAAAAAAATACAGAAAAGCTTACGCATAGAGCAGGCAGAAGGCAATTTCAAATTTTCTGACGCAATTCTCAAAACCTGATTAAGTTTTTTTTTTTTTCTTTAATCAACCTACACATATGTGCAGTACAAGGGAAAACACTACCATAGCAATATAACACATCTGTGGTTACCAACACATAATAAGCTCGCATGAATGTTGAGAAGAGGAAAAAGTTAAAATCGAAGAAAAATTAATGGAACAATGGCGAACGAATGACATTGGAACAGCAGTGTTGCCGTTTGTGCGACTAGTTGGTTTACTTTATTTAGATTCACTCGCATCTAGAGAAGCAAGATACTATATACATATTGCTCAAGTGAAAATTTAAGATACCGTGATTTTGATCAATCTTGGTATTGCCATTGAAAAAAAGTAGCTCAAAGAGTAGTCTGTTTTGCAGTTTGCTGTATAAACAGATAATTCCAGCCTAAACGGCCTGTCAGATTTGTTTTTATGTCTATCCTAAGACCTGAGAAATCACAATTAACATATGCATATGGATGTATTTCCCAGAAACTCAATAAGCCTTTAGAACTTTACGTTTAACTGTATCCAATGCACTACTAGTTTGAAAAATACGTTAAACATAGTATCAAGTTCCAGATAAACAATGAATTCCCATGCAAAACAAAAATACTTGATAAACATAAATAATCTGATTCTAGCAATTTAAAGTAAGATTGGATACCTTATGAAGGTTATAAATTGGCGACAGACTGTCGCATAAACAACGCGCTTGTCGCGTTTTGGAAGGCTTGTAAGCAACTACATATGTACATAAGCATATAGAGAACAAGAGACACACGATTAAACTCAAAAATTGTCAAGGGTTAATCAACTAATTTGTTTGCGGGTTGTGTAGTGGTAGCCTGTTGCTTGTGAACTGACGAATGCACGTTCCAGAAGAGCAACCATAGCCACCAAGCATAAAACAGAAACAGAAAATATCTAGATTTCTTCAAACTCTGCACTAAAGTACTATGCTATAGAATCGATGTCTCAGTGCTCAGGGATTTAATATATTTTTTTTCACTGAGGCTAACTTGGGTAACTTCAAGAGGGGGCACATTAGATGTTAAACAGTGCAGTGCACCTCGCGCCATCGAAATGCATGCACCTGTGGTTAGATAAGAACTACTAGCATGTACTCAAGGAAACATGCCCATGATAACAATAACTCAATAACTGGAAAGTCCTCTTAAGTAAAACCACCAAATGTGCATTATATATTAAACAAAGCAGCCAATTTCGTCCAACAATAAGTAGAAAATGCACTCCTATTTACGTTACGTTCAATTGCCTCTCTAGAAATCCCGACACGAAGTTTCAGTGCATTATATCTGAACCTGAACATCATGTTTAATAATTGTCAGTAGATGCAATGCAATGGTACGTCAAATGTTTATATAAAAACATTTGGCAAGGATGCTAATCATGTCAACTGAGTGTATTGTGGATATTGCACGAACAATTTGGGCATCAACAAGGCCAGTTGCCGTTGGGTGCACAGAATGTTGATCATCAAAAACAAAACACCAACGACTAGAGACCATCATGTGGAAAGCTTTTAAAACGATGTTTTGCACCCTTCATCCTAAAAAAGGCATAGTACGAGTGTATCCCCAGACTTCGATGATTGTCTTCCGTCCATCCGAAGTGCATTCGACGACTTTCTTAACGCTGATGGGCGCTATATATATAGAAAAGCCTAAACTAAACTGCATTTAGTTGGTGCAAATATATAGACCTCACTCTAAATGCCATCTTTTCATTCGAAAATCGAAATTCAATTTACCCGCAGGTACTCTTAATGAGCATTCAAAATCTGAAGTTCATGAATTCTTCCCATGTTGATGGCAAGAACGACAAATGGCAACACTGCATATTCCCCTTCGGTAGTACATACACCCACACAAGCTCCCCTCTAAAAGGTTTCAATTCCAATTGTATTGACTCTTATGTTGTTGGGGGTTTGTGAAAATATTCAATTCTTTGTTTCCGAAACGGAAAAAAAACTTCGACTCTGCCAAAGTATGAGTACAAAGATTTGTCTACCCTTGCCTCAGCCTCTATTAACTTTTGGCTCGCCTTTTCGTCTTCATTTTTTCCCAACTTTCTCTAGATATTTAATTTAATTTTATTCTCTTTGTCCCCCTCCTAAAACCCCAAGGTATTTTATCTTCTTTGTCAAAAAAAAGCACAAAATAATTTTTTCCTTCCTAAAACAAAATATTTCGCTTAAATAATGATATAGTGAGTAAAAAAAAACAACTTGATATTCTTACATGTTGACAGCCATTTTTGAAGCAGGAATGTGTTTATAGAACGATATACTATTGCACTTCTATGATGTAAGGATTAATTTTATTGGGATAAGTTATATACTACGAATTACTGTATTCCATTTATGTAGTCTAATTTGTACTTAGAATCACAATTTTACGCGGGTAGAAAGAAACGCACACAATTAAGTGGACTCCTTTAGTAGACAGGCATTTTTCTTTTATCTTTTGTTTTATTTACATAAAAACATATAAAAATATATGTATAAAAAAATTAAGAGATCTTTAAATGAAAAAAAAAATTATAAAAACTAATAATTTTTCTTTTATTCTTTTCTATTACTGTTCCGTTTCAGACAATATTTTTTTCACAACACTTTTTCCATTTGGAAAAATAAAATAAAATTAAAAAACCAAACACGCAGAACCTTTCTCAATTGTTGTCAAACATAAACTGAAATTGAACTGAAACTAGACATCCCGAATGACTTGGGAAAACAAAAAACAAAGTGTACACAAGAAAAAAAAACAATTTTGTTTGGGTGTGTACGAACAAAATAGATGCGAAACGTTATGAGGGGAACATCATTATTTTGGGCCTGTAACTGTAGTTGTGCTTATTGAAACACCTTTGTATCGAAACAAAATGGTCGACGAATAGCACTGTAGAACGAGTGAAATCGGACTGATGTACATATGCGGGTATAAGTTTGTGATGAAGCAATTCAAGATCTACCTGTACGTATCAATTTGAGTTTGGCATAACACAGACTAACTGAACTTTATGTTCCAATTTCACTTTGTTCTCAGGTAGTTTCTCCGACCGATAGGTATACTTTTTTTTTCTCACTGATGGCAGTGTTTACATTTTTCTGGGTATGTATTGTGTGGTCGGGTGATGTTTTGATTTTGAATTTGGAAAAGGTACCTACTACAAGAGAATTGTTTCCATTTTTAGGGATTTCTTTGTTTTCACTTGGTTTTACTGGAATCCCTTCAGAAATTCAGCAAAACGTGACGAAATGCACAATTTCTTGCCATCAGACAGATTGAGTCATTATAATTCCGGGGTTTGCCTTCCTTTCCGTTTTGTAAATGATTAATATCAGTACGTACGTATGTACATATATTGATGGTTTTTACGTCATGTATTACCCATGGACAGGTTTCATCAGAAAAAGTGTGAATTGCATTAACTAATCTTTTTTCAGACGTTACGTTATGTAATTGAGAATTTCAAAGTTCAAACAACACACACATCGAGGAGTATATCGTATATGACAACTCAAGCGAGAATGAAGATCATAGCCAAAGATTTCTGTGCTATGCTCATTAACTTTTCGCTTTAGATTAATTTTTATAAATAAATACTCGCGCTCGACCTTTCCCAATTAATGAAAATTATACATTGTTTCCCTGAACTTTGAAGGTCTTACGATTTGACATTGATACTGTGTTGCACGAATGATGAATTAAATAACGGCAAACACTGTCAAACACAGTTGTTTTATAAATAAAAAAACTGGGAGGAGGCGTTTAAATTATTGATAGAACGAGTTTAACGATACATACGACGCGGATCTGGAGTAATACAAAATTATTGTTATTAAAATTATAATTTTGAGTGTTTTGACTGAACTCTGACTTACATGTGTACATATGTACATAAGTATGTGATGAGGAATAAATTATTGTGTAGCAAAAGAGCTGGTTTGCTAATATTGTACATTTTATTATTGTGAGATGGGCACGATGAACTAACCAATCAATGCGTTTGCTTATGATCTCTCCGGTGTTAGTTCGAGCCTCACGGGAGGAACAGTAATCACAGGCAACAAGCACAACAGAGAATCGAATAAAAACTTAGTTTCTCCAACTACTACCTACACCAAAAAGGGATTTACTGCCTTATACAGTCTGATTACAATGGACATGGTAGAGTCTGAATGCTTCTAGGATTTAGTTGCACTTTTTAAATAATAACGAAAAAAAAAACATAAAAAGATCGCTTTAATTGACTTATTTTGTTTGTTTCTAAATATTTAAGAATCATCTTAGAATATCCCTGATTTTGATTTCGAACATTAAAACGTATTTTGTAATAATCATGACATCAGACAATAATATTTCAATGGCGAGAAATTTGGATATTTTTTATTGAAATTACTTCTTAAATGATAGACAGCTTAACTCAAAAAATTAGATTGATCAATTGCCAAGCATCGGACGTCTTATAAGTGGACTCTTAGACGTATGAAACAGAAGTGGCTGACATTGAAATGGCACGTGATCACCACCTTCTGTGTGTCACGGAGCATTGAACAATGGCATAAGATGATAGGAATAAGTTTTCAAACCTTGCATACCACTTGAATAAGCCAGAAGGGTTTAATACATAATTTGCAGCGTTGACTCCTTGTGAGTTGGATTTTATTACGAGAAGCAATGCATTCCATTTTATCGCAAAAATAAATCAGACAATATCCATACAAATTGAATGCATCTCTTCAGATAAGGACGTTTTATTTTTCACAAGGCACACCAGTACTGCTTGTACCTGCCATAAGAAAAAAAAAATATATGTGCTACCTGCGACATTATTCACAGTTATTCCACTGAGTAAATGTGTCATCAACCCAATTGAAAAAGCAAGCAAAAAACCGCTTCCTATTTTTATTGTTCAGGATAATATGATAATCTTCTACTATTACCGTTTCACTCGTGTCTGGAATTTGAATTAACCATAAATACACGAAGCAGACAATCCTTAGTTTTCCCAGGTAGATTATTTTGTTTTCATTGAATTGGTAAACAAGGACAAGTAATATTTAATTATTATAAGTACACACACTCTACAAATGGAAATGGAAAACATACATACATATGTATGTACATACTGTACATAATATTTTCGAGAATTTATTTCACTAATACATTTTGGATTGCCATACTTGACATGAAAGGCATAAGAACTAAAGACAATACATACACAACATTTCAGGGTATGATACGAATCTTGACCTAGATTCATTTCTAAAGAAAATAGTGCCTCCATGGCGCTTCTCCTTTACTGAGGCTGAATAACGCTGGGGTGTCAAACACATTTCCAGAAAGAAAAATTCTAAAATTCGTTAATAACAAAACAGACTGATGCATTCAACACTTCGGAAGAAAAGCTTGAAAATTGTTTAACAAGTACAATATCGTATTCACTGGAACGTCGATGAGGTTGATTGCAGGGAACCTCCAAGTATCTAAGTGACTAATACGCCGTGTAATTCATGATAAACTCCGACGCCATTCCATGAGAAAAGAACAGTTTAGGTCGGAAGAAACGGAACAGTAGGCCAATCCTTAACAAGTTAAAGCATCCGGAAGGCCCAGGCCATCTTTTTTCTAAACCAATCCCTAAGAGTGAACCGTTCCTTTAGAAACAACGAGTGCAGTGTCTTTCGAGCCAAAATCACTACCATTATTCAGGCGAGAAAAATTATTGTCGCTAGGATAATAACTATGTATGTAGACTACCAGGCGGCGGTTAATGCTCCGGGCTCTGAAATAATTAGAACGCGGCTTGGTAAAACTTGTAAAGAACATTTAAAGGAGCTATCCAGAGCGAATGCGGTGGTTCTGTGTTGGGTACCAGGGCATATGGATACCCTAGGTAATGAAAGGGCTGATAACTCGCAATGAAGTGGTTGGCGTTGCACATCTCGCAGACACTGTGTTCTATACATGTAGAATCCTCCGATGTTCTATGAAATCACCAGATTTAGCCGACATTGATGAACGGCTGACATTGCCAAGCATAGCCTTATATGTACATACGTATGCCATTTTGAACATGTCTTTCTTGTCTTTAATGAGAGATATGATTATCTGGTTTATTTCGAACCATGACTTGGTTCTACAAACGGATTTTACTAATCTCCATCTACATACATCGCCGATGTGTATACTCTTGGGCAACATCAACTCAATACTTAGTTGTACTTTCGATTGGAAAAAATTGTCCAACTTTGCACCGAAGTTGAATGGAAACGTGGTCTATAAAATTCGATTATGAAACAATTATTTTTCCAAATGATTCATTGTTATGAAACTGAAGTATTGATTTCCGGAATAAACAGAAACATCGTGCTGTTATTTTGTAGATTATTCAGAATATGTCATTTGATTTAATTTGTAAACAATTTGTTACCATGGGCGCTTGTTATCTTAATTTTAGGGCCAAAGTTTAATAAGTTTCCTAGGTAACAACGTAATTATTTTACACGTTTAGTTTTAAATTTTGGCCGAGCCCTAACCTGGTTAGTTGACAGGTATAATCTAATTCAAGTCACCATTCTAGGTTGCATTAAAATGAACTCAAACGAATATTCGTAATCACTATGATAGTTTGGTAAGGTAAAGAATTTCATAAAATTTCTAAATTCACTACTTCCCGGAGTAACAATCACCGTTGCTTTTTTTCTTTTTGCTAAACGTGACAAAATCTCAAGCAACGTTTTTAATGCTCTAATATATCTTTATTTCAGATCAGAAATAACGAAAAAAAACTAAATTTGGCATAAAAATAAACAGATGCAAAATTCAGAACTTTGAAAATGACCTATAAATGCTTATATAGTCAGTTATGTGCGCTAAAATGTCTATATATGTATGTACATAGTATGTAATTTGGCAGCGTGACAATTTCGAATCCAGCACAAACGATAAAAAGTTTCTTAAATATTCATCCTTACTTCAGACATCATGAGAAAATATGTACATATGTATGCACATACATCCAACCCCAAATGTCGGAGCCTACCCCAACAGAATTACGAAGCTAGATATGGGGGTGAGTGGTCAAATTCTAAAAAGAATCAGTAGATGATGGGAAAAAACTACAGGAAAAAAATCCACGACTTCTACAAGACGATATATACGTACATATGCATGTACATACATGCATGTGTGCATATACGAGTATGCATCATCCAAACTAAAGTTTCAGGGACTCAAATCTGTGTCTACCATATACACATGTAAATTAATGACCAAAAACTAACCAAGACCTCAAAAATGCATATTATGAGGCATATTGCCTGTGATAGAGAAAGTTGGGATCATTTTGTATTGTTGCGCGTCTTAATACGTTTCCTAAGTAGTTATGTATAGCGACACTATTTAAAAGCTGCCTAAAAGGAACAGAGCTACTCGCAAGTTGTACGAACAGAGAAGGGCATATCAGAAGGAAAAACAAGAAGCACGAGGAGCGCGGGTGCCTTCCAAGCCTTCATGGATAAACAAGAAACCTAATGTTATAACCGCAGTCTGCGGAATGTATAACAGTGACGTTGTCAGACAGAACGAACCATTCAACAGGACGATGATAACCATCATTTTATATTAAGATAATTGAAAGAACGCACGCTTGTGTGCCGCTAGCGTTTGTTTCAATACACACCCGCACACGGGGAGTGAACTACGCATATTCGTCAAAGCAGAGAAGCTGCAAATCGCAAGGCCTACAGCAACAACTAAATAAAATACGCTTACAAATCGATTCATTTGCAGATTTACTGGCGTAGAGGAATCATCGTTGTAGGATGAATCTTGACTGCGTCTATGACCAAACGCTCTGTGAGCAGAAGTATGTACATATGTACAAAAACAAATACTTGGCGCAACAGACGTATATGGTCCAGGGTTTAGCTTCTCACGACCATTCGTGTTGTGCGTATTATATTTTTCACACAAATGGAAGGGACCTACAGTTTAGAGCCATATCCGTAAGGCTCCATCCTGAAGAGACTGCGCAGTAGAGGAAGACCCTACCTTAGCACGCACATGTGGAAATGGATCCAATCAAATTTTTGTGTGAAACTGGAAGCAGCTATGTAACCATCGAGCTTGCTCTACAGGACTTAAAACAGAATTCTAAGCCTTTCCAGAGGACAGAGCATAATCTTTTGTTTGGGTACCGCACGGTGTGAAATTCCTGATCTCCCATTGAACATAAAACTTCAAGAATCCATTGAAGTACTAAAAACAGGACCTGGTTTTTGATTTTCTGTGCTGAAGTCCTTAGAAGACTGAAGATTAAGAACTAAAGTTTTTTTTTTCTGTACGGCTCCAATGAAAGTACAAATATAGTTACTTGGCAACACTCATCCATATTCCACAGCGTTCCACCTTCTTAAAATCCTCTTGTCATAATTTTAAATGGAATAAAACTAATTTTTCCTTCCAATGATTCCTTTAAATTTTTAAATCATTTAGAGAAAAAATAAAATCCACCCAAAAAATGGCTAAAAAAAGACCATATGTGGTGAACTTAGTTTTACTATACAAAACTGCACATACGCGTATGTCAATCTCTCCATCAACGGAAATGTGTAATCATTCAACAAAAAGGAATCAAACAAATTTAAATAACAACCATGAACGGCATATTAATTAAAACAAACAAATTCCTGGGCAACTTCTTTCATCTTCAGCTAATGTGATTATTAGTCCAATTCCATTGCATCAGCTGATGTTTTGCGTCTTACAGTAAACGAAGCGTTTCCAATTGTTATGGATTGGCTTACACTGAATTGGTTAAAGGGGTTAGGTGGGGGAGGGCGAGGCACATCACTATCGAACATTAAAAATCAATCCATGTCGATGCCAAAATTATCGACGGCACGTGTACCAGCCAAACATTTTTTTTTTCACTTCCGAGTGTTGGTGAGCTAAACATGCTTACAATACATACATTCATTCGTATACATATGTATGCTGACCTTGAGCGTGACCCAATGCATTCTCGAATACAAATTGAGAAATTGAGACGCAATAAAACTATGTCAAGCCTGTGGGCTAAAGAAACAATATGTGCTTCTCAATCAACGTTATGAAGAGAAAATATAAGCATAGCCCTACTCCATAAGCGCAGCTAACACAACGCAAATGATGACGCCAAGCAATGAATAAAATTTAGAGAACATTATACAATTAGACTAATCATGAACTGAGGAGTAGCAAGTCGTATACCGTTCCAAATAACGTCGAAAGTACGAGCGACCAATGCCTGATAAGAGAAACAGCATTCATTCTGGGTGTAGATTATCAATCCTAGTCTTCGTTGACTGTCTAGATAAACATGATATGTACAATCATTTAAAAAATCGATAAAAACTTTCTCCCTTTACGCAAATGTGTACGCACATTAAAAATTTATCCTCGGCGATAAGTCATATTTTGGGAGGCGCGTGTAAATATTTTTTTTATTGATTTGATTTTGGACGTCAGGTCGGTGCCAAAAAAAAATTAAATCGTAAGATTTTGGTATGGCTATACCTCAAAGATGTATTTATAGACATCGTCGGTGCCTTTGAATTTGGTTGAGGTTGTGGGGGTGGTCGCGAAATTTTTTTTACAAAACTATCAATGGAAAGCTCAAATACATGCTCTCCTTCGTACTGTCAATGACCTTCGAAACCCTAAGATCTATTTTCAAGAGCATTCGAGAACATAGCAAAACGAGTCACGGTCCATTCAACGAACTGTATTTATTCTGATAATAACACCTTAGCAACCCAATTAAACATAGTGCTAGCAAATTTTGTTGATCTCAAGTGATTCACCTCCTTTAATCTATCATTCCTCATGAAACTAGAATAAAATTCTAAAATTGTTGAAAGTTTCAATTAGGGAACATTGCGAATTCGTCCTACCGACTGGCTGTTTCACAAGACGACAGAATATTAAAGTGACGTAAGTACACATGAACTTGTCAAAATCGAACACGACTCAACATGAAAATCTCTCCAAACTCTACACTTTGATGAGAAATATGTGAAAGAAATTTTTATTTTATGCGTAATTCATTCTAGAAGGGATGGATAGAAAATTTTGTTAACCATTCACAGCCGGGGTGAATATTATTAGTTATTTTTATATTAATCTTACCCGGATGCTTCTGCGATGATTCTCAGTTTTTGGTTTTTATAATTTAATCGGTCCACAAAAGAAAATCTTAACACGATTCCAGCAAGAACTGCGACATGGAAGTTTTTTTCCTTGCTTTGGCAGTTGAAAGGAATGAAGTTGGCTGTGATTGCATTTAGGTCAATGGAGAAAAAGTGATGCCAGGTCTTCGTGTTACAGAATGCTAACAATAGCATTTTCATATTTTTGTTAAACGAATCTAAGGTTTGGTAGTTCCCAAATAATTAACACAAAATGTGCAGGAAGCGCGTAACATACATATAATGCAACTGAGTGCAGACTTCTTAAGCTGAAATTCGACGGCGATCGATACATTCTCCGCGTTCTATTCACTGTGCTAGCGGAAGTATGACAGATTTAAATAAAGCAAGAGTCAGCTTCGCTCGCCGTTAACGTTTCATCCCAACATAAGCAACTTCACGTATGCGTTGACCAAGTAAATATGTACTTTTAAAACTTATAGCTGAAACACATTTTCCATCTCACATTTGCTGCTACTCCGCTTCAATTCCAGAACATACGAATAGTCTTGTGTGATTTTCTTTTTGAAATATAAACTGTCAAAAAATCAATTTATCGATTTATTTTTTGTTTTGCTTTGCTCCTAGGCATTATATGTCATTATTGACGCGTTACTTTTCGTCAATAACTATTTGAGAAATCATTGCCAAAAATATATCATCAAAACACATTTTTAAAACAGACGTCTTTTGTTACATACATATCGATGTGTATGCATGTGGAACACCTGAACTTGTTCCCATTACTGTTCTGTTTTTCGTTAAAACTTGATAGCTCTTGGTTTTTGGAAATCGGACTATGGTAGAACTTTGCCGGTTAGGAAGAAAGCAACAGTCAATTAATTTGATATCAGTCAAAAAAATCGGGCAAATCTGCTTGGGAAATTATATCCAATCAACAAATTTAAAATAAAAGACCGTGAAAAAGGCAGAGGAAACAGCCATCTTAATAAATGTATTGTTTTCATGGGACTATGCATACAAAATACAAATATAAATATTTGGTACATCAGACCGTATGTGGTTCAGGGCTTGCTTAGCTTCTCGCGACCATTGGTGTTGTACGTATCATATTTTTTTCAAATAAATGGAAGGGAGCTACAGTTTGGAGCCATATCCGAAAGGCTTTTGTAGAAGCTTTCTCTTGACAGTTAATAATTTATTACATTCGCGAAAGGTAGGACCGAAAGGAAAACTTTTGATTTTTATAATTTGCATGAGCTATACGCTTGGACTCTCTTTGAATGATTAGACATCACATCGCTTAGAAGCAATTTTTCTTTAATTTATTCGTTTACTTTTTTTTATCTGCTTCCATTTGCCGTTTTGTTTGAATATGTTAAAGAATATGTTTTACCAGGTAAGTAGAAGAGAATATGCTAGAAACATAAAACATTCCATTATCCGCCTACATAACTAAGAGAGCAACAAGTGTAATTATATCATGATGTATGTTACATGTTTTTTTTTTGTTTTATGAAAATAAAAGCATATTATTTCTAAACACAGCGATCCTTCGAAGCCTGTCCTGTTTGTGAAATAATATTTCCATAAGCATCAATCCAAGCAAAAACAAGGGAAAAACCTGCCAGAAGACTTTTTACTTTTCCATGCAGTCACGGATCACCGCGGTCGCTAATTATGTGTTCTCACAGTTAGGAGACCAAATCCTTGTTGATTTATTCTGTTAAATACTTGTAATTATTGAAATAGAATAAGGAATCAGAAGGCTCTTTTTTAGATTGCGAAGGCTAAAGTTTGTTGGATTACCAATCAAGAGTGCACAATCCTGCAGGTTTAAAATACTTTGTCTTAAATTGATGAAGTTAATTAGATCCTAGGCTGGCAATGCCATACTGAAGTAAGCTTTCGTGCAATATACAGTTCAAATTTTAACAAAACGAGAAATTTCGGATGCTTTGCTCTCCACTCTTTATTTCTATTTTCCTTTTACAAAGGATTCTTATTGGATATATCTTATACATTAGGATATATATTTTGTACACAAACTTTGTTACAAAGTTCAGAAAATTATTATAATACATGTAGTGTCGGGAAATGGAATTAAAACCAAAAAAGTTAAACGCGTCTAGCAATTAAACTCCCAAAACAAGATTTGTCTGCGTCTGTTGCTCCGTCATTTCATTTGACGATGATGCCGGTAGGTCGGTGCGTGGTCGCCGAAACAAAATCACGTGAGGTTCTGGAGCATGCATCATGTAATGCACCCAACCAGGGCTCTGTTGGACCCCAAGATTCCTCCATTCGGTCTCTGTCATGAGGTGGGACTTTGGCACCAAGCGCGTCAGATCCGGAGGGAGGATGACATGCCTGAAATAATAAACAATGACCTTGAAATCAATTTGGGCCTTGTATTGTTATCAAAGAGCAGGAAATTCCTATACAAAGTTGAACCTTCAACAGGTCAGTTTTCATTTCATAAAAAATCTAGTATATCACATCGAATTTAAAGCAATTTACCTGTATTCGTATATATCATCAAAGTACTTCTCAGAGTACTGTATTTGATCGGCTGGCATTCTTATTTTCTTTATTAAAATCTAGTTGAATAAAAATTTACAAATTTGCAATTGACGACCGCAGAAAAAGTACAGTAAACAGACCGAATAAAAATACGACGATGTCATAGAGACGCTTTTGGACTGACAACTTGAGGTGATGCCAAGTCTGTTTACATATGGATATTTATAGGGTGCTTTAGTCAATATTAATCCAGTTGAAGTATTTATTGTTTTCAATTTAAGATATTTTTATAATGCGCATTTAAGCACTTAGCGGTTCTTTTTATTCAATCGAGTTCTTTGTTGTTTAAAAAATGTAGCCAAAATAAGTTCACATATTTTCGCACACGTACTCCAAAACTCCAAAACTCTCTTCTATTCTTCAAGTAACAAGGTGTGGCGCCGTGGCTCAAGTGGTTAGTGCGTTGGATCACTGAGCGTGAGGTTCGAGGTTCGAATCCCAGGGAACACCAAAAAGTTTTTCACGGTCCCACCTCTCGCGAATGTCTGACAAACGTCCGAGAGTAATAACTGTCAAGAGAAAGCTTCTCACTTTGCCTTTCGGATATGGCTCTAAACTGTAGGTCCCTTCCATTTGTGTGAAAAATGTAACACGCACAACACGAATGGTCGCGAGAAGCTCGGCCCTGGACCACATACGGTCTGTTGCGCCAAGAATTTGTATTTGTAACAAGGTAACAGTGCATATGGCCTAGAGTAGACTAATACGCTGATTTCATAAGTGAAGCTTAGTTATTGCAACATAGAGTGCACTATAGCAAACTGAATCACATCCTTAATGAAAACTACCGAAAAAATAAGCACAATCTTTAAGAGTATCAGATCTAGAAGAAGTAGTGAGTCTTTCCAAATATTGCAAATTTATTAATCAATTGTTAGTTGCGCTGCCTGACATACTCGGAACTCAGCTCAGTAAGGATTTTCATGCCTGTGGGACGGCCATGGAATGGTAGTGGATCAGTTAAATTGGCCAATGGTAGCGCTCATATCTCGAAAGTGGGCTACATTGGTTTAATTCACCTGATTACACCTAGCGATGTAGCTTTTAGATTCGGGGTTGTGTCGTCAACGTATCTTTTTAAAAACACATAGAATTATGTGAGAAGGACACTAGTCTCAGATAATGATGCCATTAAAATCGTAAAACGACCCAGAATCTTAAAGTTCTATGACGCACGAGTATAAACACCAAACATGCGCAAACTGCAAACATCGGATTCTACTCCAAAAACACAACAGTCTTCTTAGGGCAAAAGGCAGACATTACTGCAAACCAGCAGATACGAAGGCATGGGAGAACGAAAAGTTGTCCACAATTATTACAGTTTTCATAAAAAGTTGCATAATTTAAGTCGCGTATTCATCGTGAAAATCGTCTCACCTCGTATGCTGTAATCTGCATCAAATCAATATTTTACAAAGTTAGTCTGCATGTGTACCCGTCCGTACCATTGAGACTAAAAACCCTATTTAGAAGGACTTATGACCTCCTGGAATACGCCTAGTAAATAGATGATGTCAAATCGTACTGGAGAATTTTATGCCAAGGAAAATATCTTCGAACACAGAAAAAATAGACCAAAAGAAAATTCTGCTTAGGAAAAATTGGATACACAGTCTACCAGCTCAGCAAAATCGAAGAATTTCGGAACACAATCAATATCCAGCAATTCTGTACGAA
Source organism: Blera fallax (assembly GCA_946965025.1). Taxonomy (NCBI): domain Eukaryota; kingdom Metazoa; phylum Arthropoda; class Insecta; order Diptera; family Syrphidae; genus Blera; species Blera fallax. The sequence goes on from OX337244.1 coordinate 100,526,694, forward strand.
CTCCAAGCAATTGAAACCTGTCTACAAGACTGCAGGTACTTTACAATTAAAGGCAACCAGTCACCAGATTTTAAAATGCGTTTGAGCAGCACTTCCAGCATGAAGACTTGTGGCTAACAAAATAATTTGGATCTGTTAATAAAGCGTTCATCTGCATGCCTAGGTGGTTTTCTTGCTCGTCCCTCCACCTTACCTTCTGACAATGGCTTTTATGGATTTGGCTTTTACTGAGAGAAGAGAAAACGTCATATCAATGTCAGAGCGGTTCGTGGCAAATCTGTCTGTCGTTTCGTTTCCTTCTACCCCCTTGTGCCAAAGCCCAGCACAGCCAGTTTCTATGGTAATTGATAGTTCTAAGTGTCGTGAAGCAGTCCTTTACATATTTTGAGTTAACGAGATTAAAGTTTAGCGAGTTCCGCTTTAAGTGCTGCTTGGCTGTCCACACAAATGGTTATATCCATGGCTGGTAGTTCCATTGCTAGGATAGTTTTTGCTGCTTTCCTAATCGCTTAGATCTCAGATTAATGCGCAGTACCTCCGAGAAAACTGCTGCCATTTTTTCTCTCTTTAAATCGTCTGATGACAGTTTAAGACTTATTCCAGACCTACCTGTATGATAAGAAGGCCGTTAAGCTCTTATGAAAGCCATACTGGCGTTTTGCGTGATTGCGGTATCAACGTCTCATCGGGTAGAGGATAATCAGCTTCCTATTGGTAGAGCGGAAGCACATTTATGAACGGTGAGTAGGACGTGGGCGCCGTGGGTCAGTGTTAGTGCGTTGAACTACTGGGAGCTTCGCACAGCATACGTTTCGGGTCACGAAATGACCCACATATGTTTTTGAATAAATTAAAAAAAGAGAAGCCTTTTGGATATATCTCTTACTGCAGGTCCTTTCCATTTGCGTGAAAAAATATAGCGCGCACAACACGAATGGTCGCGAGAAACTAGGCTTTGGACTACGTATGGATTGTTGCACCAAATATTTATTTTGTATTTTTGTCTGATTAGTCCAAAAACTGGTTATGCAATATTGACGCAGAAAAATAAGGACAAATAGGCTGTAAGGCAAATTGAAAACCGCGTGGAGTGAATAGAGTTGAGGTATAGTGAAATAAACCATCACTTCACACAGTGACTTACTGGGCATGGGTACTACCTACAGAGGATGAGAATCAAGAGAGCTTAGCTGGACAGTACGGCGCCTCTTCCCAAGACAATGCTTCACATATGCTTTTCGAGGGGAATACATGGCTTGAAGACAGATTGAGACTATAAACGAAGATATGTATCATACGGGACAACATCGTGCCGTTTGTGTACTACTGAGACCACATATTTTCCTACATTGAGGTAGTGTTGAAGATGAAAAAGAGGGAACAAAACATCAATGTCAAATTGGCATCACTTTGAAGTAATGTGAGAAGGGGTAGAAAAAAACACACTTTGGAGGATTTTGTTTTAAAAAATGTAGGCATTAATAGTGGCGAAATATGGGACAAACTCATGCACTAAAATATGATTTTTCAAAAAAACGAAATACGCATTCACTACTTTTGTTCAAGGCTTTTTAAAATAGAAACAAAATAAGCAAACATGTCTTAATACCACTTACATACATATGTATTTGGCTATGATAATTTCTTTTGACTGACTTCAAGTAAATTTGTTCCAAATCTTTCGTTATGAGAGTCTGCTTCGTCATATAGTGAGCGTATTATAAAATAGAGGTTTAATTAATTGGGGCGTAGTTGTGGGCAGATTTAAAGCTTAAAATAAACGGAAGTTAATATTAAAAAACAACGAGTCGTATGTCAAATTCCATTGTTTTAGCTTAAAATCTAACTCTTAAGCCAAAAGACCACGCTTTCAGGGGTCTACATCTATTACCACTCTATGTTAAAAACTATGCACTATAAGGATATGCCCTAGTGGAGCAGTGTATATAAATAAAAATACGCTGCATATTACTCATATTTTCTATGAGTTTGTCCCGATTTTAAAAAAATCAAATTCAATTTTATTGCTTTCACTAATTGCGCACTAAAATTTTCATTGCATAAACACTCGTCACATGCAAAACAACGTTTTTTAAAAATAATTTCCAAAAATACTTTTCAATCGGACAACTGTCACTTTCATATCAATTGTTATCGTTGGCAAGTTTCCCAACATTTTTCTAACACCCCCCCTTGTCAACCAACCATTTAAAAAATAAATTCGAGTATCGTTCCATACGTCCGGATAATATCCATGATTTAGTACAAGAATGGAATGTCATTTCCATCGCGGACTATCCGGCGGATGCGCACTACTCGGAAGTACTAAAAACAAAAAATAAGTGAATAACAAAAATTTAAATAAAAAAAATAAGAAGAATTCAAGAGATAGTCCAAAAGAACACGCACCGGATCGCCTAGAGCTACCGCGCTCCTCCACTGTGGCACTCATCCCGTCGGCGTTGATGATGTCGTTTCCAAGTGGGTGTTGTGATAGTTACTTGTCATATTATCATCGTCGTCTACTTCGTTGTCGCAATTGTCTCTGCCGTCGTGTTCAGTTCGTTTCCATGTTTTCCCAAGCCGAAGGAGCGACCACAACACATTACGTAGTCCCAATGGTTCAATAAAACTCTTTCTAGTTAGTTCTCTATTGTAATCCAATTGTAAATACGTGACACGTGCAGTTTCCCCTACCTTTAAACCTGTGAACAAATCGAATAATGTCTCCAATCGTCTCATCGTTCTTTTTTTAATTTTTTTTTTTAGTCATTTCTCATGGAAATATTGTCCAGCTAAGTGCAAAATCGTAACAATTCGGGTCGGATACGGTCACTTTCAATCGAAAATAAAGTGTGAGGCAATCAAATTCTTTCTTTTAAAAACCAACAACAACAACAAACCAAACACATACAAACAAAGGAGCTATCGCTCAAAAAACAATTTATATAACTTAATCGAAAGGAAGAGTAGGAGGAGCATCAGCAGCGGAATAAAGAAAGAATGCTAAACGCCAGTTTATCATACGAAATACTAATGTATCTCAATTCATTCTATTTTGGTATGTTCGCCGTCAGTGAGATCAGCATTGGCGTATTAAAGGCAATCAACTTACAGTACCCGGAGAACGGGCTCCTGCGGGAGACTTGTTTACTGGTGGTACTGTGTATTTTGGAAACGATTCGCATTGTCTTGGGCAGAAAGTGCAGTTTGAGCGACCGTGGTAAGGCGATTTCACTTCTCCAGCATATGATTGCATCTCAAATGATGTGGAGTTGTTTGTGAATAAGTGTTTTTATTTATCTTTCAGGATGGCAGGCGATATTGTCAGCGATCTTGACATTCCCCAGTATCCTTGGTGTGACGTATTTTCTATTCTTTCAAACGTACATTCTTAAACTCGAATACATTCTGTGTGCCTTAATGTTAGCGCTGCAGGCGGCTGAGTTCGTCTTCGCGCTAATTTTCATCTGCACAATGTGTCAGCCAGTTACGTATACCTAGCAGTTTTTGAAACCCTTATTAAAGAGCTTAATAATAAGGATATGATACAAGGCAAGGGTGTGTTAAATACGGGCCAACTAACAAGTAAACAAACAAGCGAGAACTGTGTAATGAAATTGGCGTTTTGGGATTACCTTCGTTGTGTTTTAAAAAGGGAGAATATGTGGTAAGTAAATTAGCCTTTGTAAAATTAATTAAAAGCATTTGCATGTAGTATGTACTTTTATTACTCTTAATACTCAAAGGACATACCGTCAATTGTCCACTGTCCACTTAACTGGAAATATTTATTTATAGCTTTTATTAGAGTAAAGTATTACTGCAAAGCAATTTCTAAAAAATGTAACTTCGATTTGTTTGCTTGTCATTTTTGCGGACACAAGAAAACGGCTAAAATTTAGCTCATTTAAGCGAATTAAATATTGCCCTCCGAGTGGCGTAGGAGACGGCAGAAGAAATTGTTTTACGAAGCATCTTCAAATAATGGAATAGACTTTTTTGTCATCTTCAAATATCTTTTATTTCTTTCAAGATCACCCTTATTTAATACACTTAACGCCTCATTAAAAAATTAAATTCTGAAGAGCTGGTGCCAAAAAACCGTTTTAGTTTCTCAAAAATGCTGATAAAACCATGTTTTTGTCATTTAGAAATAAATAAGCAAACCACGTACAACAAAATTTTATGTTTTAAAAAAGGTTTTCAACTTATTTAGTCAAAATTTTATTTTCATTTGTGGCAGAAAAAGGAAAAGCCATCTTTCTCTGGCAGGGAATCTGTTTAGATTTTATTGAGATGTATAAAAAAATGCTTTATGCATTCTGAAAAACTTAGAGCTGTAATTTTTCTGTCTGACAAAAAATTGGTTTGTGCTCTTTAATTTTTTTGACCTAGTATGTCTCTTATAAGTATGAGCTCTTAAAGAAGACTTCAAAACTATAAAAGCACAAGACTTCCTAACGGTCAGATGGTCATAGAGATTTGTTTTAATTCCGGTTATGGCTAATAGCCAAAGCCATTGGCTATGTCCAAATTGACTCGATATCCCTGTACGGCCATCTGTTGTGCTCTATCGGCATGATCCGAAAGGCGCCGGTGGTTTCTGGGACGATAACAATGGCAGGACGTTCCCACGTTAAAGTTCATTGAACAACCTTTCTACAGTGGCCAAAAATGGTGCTGAATTGCCAAGCAATTTTTATAATTTTTCCTAGGACTGTTGAGTCAACGTTTCTTTAAAATCGTAAAAATCATGGGCTAAATATTTTTGATGTGGGGGCTGCGGCTTAGTGGTTAGTGCTTTTGATTACTGAGCCAGAAAAAGTTTTTTTACGGTCCAATTTCTCGCAAATGTCTGACAAACTTCCGAGAATAATAACTGTCATGAGAAAGCTTCTCAATTTAAAAAAAAAGCCTTGGGGATATGGCTCTAAGCCGTAGGTCCCTTTCATTTGTGCGAAAAAATTGAACACGAATGCTTGCGAGAAGTTAAGCCCTGGACCACAGTTCTTTTGTGCCGAATATTTGCAGTGACCATTCTTAACAGACTGCCAAATTTAGTTTTGACAGCTCCGCTGTCATTGCCCAAGAAAATCCTGGGTTGACTTCAGATCGATTTCATAGTAACCCCATGTTTCTCAAAGCTTCCAAAGAATCATAGAGTAGAGTTGCCTTGGTCGACGAAAATACACCTACTCCTATTTTAAAATGTGGTCCATAACCAGCTAAAACTTAAACTAAGTGGATGTAATATTAATTGTTATAACCTTGACCATCATATTTCCTAGTTATATTAGTCTTCTCCAAACGTAATCTTCATATTTAGTGGAACTACATTACATACGCTTTACTTTACCTGCTCTAGTGAATCAGCCGGCTGTTGATGTGGCTCAATGTCGTAGATCCCAGTTATGATCTTAAAATTTTTGGCGACATCAACCGCCTCCAGTGCAATTATCACCTTTTGTTCCAACTAATGTCAACGCTGAAAATAAAATACTTCTCACCGATCATCTTTTTATGTCTAACATTTTTGAAATGAGTGGTAAATATCACCAATAATTTTGAAAGACAATCAGACATTATTTTCTCATGTACTCTCTACTCCGGGCAACTTTAAGGCTCTCTTTCTTCCCTTCCCATCGCCATATCATCAATTTCTTACAACCTTTTTTACCAGTGTTATTCTAACTACTTTCACACACCCAATCACTATTATTTCAGTTACTTAAAGATGTTTTTAAACGTGCCGAGGGTGTGCCCTGGTTGTACTATATTTCTCACATAAGGTCATCAACAATCCAGTAGGAATGGTACCAGAAACCGTTTTTCTTTAGTGTAAATATGGTGCAAACCATGATATATTTAAATATTTGAATAGTGAAGGGAAGGTTCAGCAGGGAATCTAGAGCAGAGAGAGGCCTCCTAGAGAAGTCCCCCATTCAGCCGAGAAGCAGTGACGTATTTACGAGAAAGTTTATTTCACCAAACGATCGATACGTATGCAGGGACTGGTCTTTCCGGACCGAAGGATCCTTTTCGGCAATAAGCCCCATGTTCTACCAAAAACACCTTTGCAGTGCCAAAACAGACTTAACAGGTTTTGATTAGAGGATTTTGCTATCCTAGATCATTCCCAGATATTTAGTTTTTTAAGATTTTAAGCACTAGCTGAGATATATACATATGTATGTATATCGTTCAACTTCCCCTTTCGCATAAAGAGAACAACGTTCGTTTTAATAGCATCTACCTTATACATGACTCACTGATCATGCCTAGGGACATCTGCACTTTGGAGCAGACATTCGCTAGGAAGGCATGAACTGACCAAGAGAATGGCGACGTCATACGCATAAGTCTGAGAGTAGATGCCAGAAGCATTGAGAGCAGTTAGCAAAGAATTTACTATATGCACCACGAAAGGGGAGACAAAACGCCACTAGTTCACCCCTGTCATGTTGCATCAGCAGATAATAATAAGACTCTGTTTAGATGGTTCCTCATGAAGCGGGTATGTCGACTGTTTGTGGGTGAGAGGAGTAAGAGGTAAAAAGAAAGCGATAGCCACGAAGAAAATATAAAAATTGCGGGCAGCAGTTACGTTCCACACTTGATATGTTCTGTATTTAACCTATTTTATCCTTATTGGTTTGATCGTGGAGTGTTGAGGATCGCGAATTAAAATGAATATTTGGACGAGAGAGCAAACTGAATCCTTTTCAAAAAGGATTATTCTTTTTTGTACATATTTGTATGTATTTGCAAACATGTAGATCATGTACATAAATAGAAAAAAGAGAGAAGAATAGTTAGGTGAAATCAACACAACTAAGCAAATTAAAGCCAAGTGTGACGGTGGAAGACATACAGCTGAAATTACGTACAATCCGTAATCATCACTCCAATGAAAAAGAAAAAATTCTGATAGAATCAAAAAGACTGGTGCTGGGGCAACTGATGATTGTTTTATTTGCCGTGTGCACAGCTGCTTACGAACATATAATTGCTACACATACTACAATAAATCTTCTATATCGTACATATTAATTTTTATCGCATTATTTTATTTCGAAAAGAATCGCAACGCGAAACTACCCGCTCGTACATGCTCGTCGACACACAATTGTTTCAATTCACTCATTCCACCCTTTAACTTCAGTTAAGTCGTGCAGGACTGAGCACTACAGTGTGTAAACACGACATGACTGCCCACAACGTAGTGGAAAGTAACCATCTAAACGGGGTCCATGCTATCAAAGGTTGCTTTGCTTTATGAAAAGCACCCTCAATATTGACGAAAATGACCATCCCGTACTCTCGCAGGATTTCCGCGTTGGTAAGCATGCTGCATGCCATAAAAAATATACATTCGACGAAGGTGAGTGTAATGAGTGATAATTGACAGGCAGGTGGGGTATCAAAGTTGTAAAATAATAACAAAATTGGTCTACGAGTAAAAAAGAAAGATAGGGAACCACTGGCTACATTTATTTTACATTGTAGATATTTTTTTAGCTCCAGAATGTGTGCTCGTATCCAGAAGTGTGTCCTCACATTTAGCTTTTAACAGTAGTGTAAATATATACTCGAATTTTAAAATGTTGCACAAGTATACACCACTTGCACTCTGATGCACTTCATCACTTCATACACATGTGTGTATGTACATATGTAGCACCACAATGTATTAAATTTTCTTGAAACATCCTTTCACTTTCTTTAAAAAGAAATCCTCACGCAATTTACACACTCGTTCTTATGTGATCCGCAATTTCACTCCTAACACTTTGATTATTACTTTCGCACTTTCCGAAGTTCTCCATTTTTTACATCAAAGCAAAAGATGACTAACGGATATGTGTGTCTCGACTACAATTCATGTGTGCCTCACTCATTGTCGCAATTTCAAACAGATTGTAAGTACTCCGACATCGAAGACTCATCCCCCATGGCATGACTGTTTCCTCAGATTTCGTCCGTGACACCCTCTGTCGTCGTTGTAGTCTAAAAATACCATCAAGCGGACAACACGAACTACACTCGTACACCACGCGGCGAGAAAAAGCGTTTGCTCTATAATTTTCAATAGTCCGTCGGTTCGGTGGCCACTGTTCGAAAAAATTCGCAGAAATCTGTTCTGTGCTGCCGACGAATGTTCTATTTTTAATTGAATCAGTGTTTTTGCATATTTCCACCTGAACATACATATCTCTAGATAGATACAAAAATTATTGTGTTCTTGTTTTTTTTTTTTTGGTTATTGCTGGGCTGACCCTTTTCATTGTTTCATCACTAAATGGAGTGAATCAGGTGCATAGTAAATGTAATGAAAATCAGTTTTTATTGAGTAAATCGGGATACCAAGAGCATGGGCAATCCAAGTTTGGCGTACGAAGTCCTCATTTACTTGAATTCGTTTTACTTTGGCATGTTTGCGTGCTGTGAACTAGGAATGGGGCTGCTGAAGGCGATTAATTTATCATATAATGGACATACACTGGCACAGGATTCCTGCATTCTAGTGGGCTTATGCATTTTGGAAACAATTCGAATAAAACTAGGTCGTAAGGGATCTTTGGCTGACCGAGGTGAGATGATAATCAAAACTTTTGATTTCGATACATGAGTACTTGTAAAAAATATTGATTTTCGGTTTTAATATTTTGCTTGTGTGGATATTCCATTTATAGATTCTTGAAAGGCGTTTGTTAATTTCCTCTTCAATGACCATACCCTCGAAATTTGTTTGAATAGAGTTTATATCTTCAAAGGATAGTAATACAAAGGATATAGTTCTTTGAACTGATAAAAACCAGAATGAGTCAATAAAAGAAGCTATCAAGGCAAACAGATTAGGGGAAGGAAATGAAATGAATTGCTAGCTTGAAAAGTACACCAAAGAAATTCTTTCGTTTTTTTTTTTTGGGTAGATGAAAATCAGCCATGAGACACAAAGGACTTGACCGCACGTGCTCATAGTAATGTGCGATTTTTACTTACAAATATTTTACTTCAATTGCATTAATACTACAACTAAGTCCTTGTGGATATGGTCTTTTCGAATATATGTACATATGTGCGTGCGTATTCGAATGTACTTACTTTACTTATGCCCTGTATCCCCTTGTGGGACCTAGGGCCTCTACTACGCCTACGCGCCATCGTGTACGGTTTCTGGTAATGTGTCTTAGCTCTCCCCAACTTTTCCCCAACTGCCATGCTTCCTTCTCGACTGTTCTGCGCCATGTTCTTCTTGGGCCACCAGGTCTTCTGCCGTCCTGAGTAAAGGGGTTCCATTGCATAGCATGGTTCGCTATGGAGCTGTCACTCTTTCGGAGCGTGTGACCAATCCACTGCCACTTCCGTCATTGGATGGTTGTGCCTATTGGTTCCTGACCCGTTCTCTCGTAAAGGTGTTCGTTAGAGATACGATTGGGCCAGAAAATCCTTAAGATGTTGCGCAGGCACCTATTAAAGAACGTTTGCAGCTTTTTGGTGATAGCAGTGGTCACTCTCCAGGTGCTGCATCCATATAACAGCACGGATTCAACGTTGGAGCGGAACAGTCTTAGCTTGGTGTTCAAACTGATTGCATTGCTTCGCCATATTTTGGACAACATCCCGAACGCGGACTTTTCTTTGGCGATTCTGGTGGCTATATCCAGTTCGGTTCCACCATCGGTCGAGACAATACTCCCAAGATACTGGAAATCGTCTACTCCCTCTACCGGTTGTCCAGCAATGCATGTTTGAGCCGATGAGTTCGTTCCAAGACTGATAATTTTAGTTTTAGTGGTATTAATTTTCAGCCCGACGACGCCAGCCTCCCTCTCCACATCTGCTCTCATTTGGTGGAGGTCCATAATTCTATGAGAGAGTAAGCATACGTCGTCAGCGTAATCAAGGTGTTTAAGTTGGGATGTAAGAGTCCATCGAATTCCTCGGTTTCCCGTCGACAAAGCTGCACGAAGCACATCGCTAATCATCAATAGGAATAGTATTGGTGAAAGAATGCAGCCTTGTCTTACCCCACTTCGGATCTCAAATTCCTCAGACAACCTTCGTCTGCACAGAACGTGACATTTGGACCCTTCGTATGTAGCTTTGACATAGCAATTAGTTTATCAGGAATACCTCTCCTGCGTAAGCACGCCAAATAAACTCCCTATTAACACTATCGAACGCCTTCTCAAAATCGATGAACAGCAGGTGAAGTGGCGATCGATATTCAACGCACTGTTCGATGATAATCCGCAGGGTGTTGATGTGGTCGACACAGGAGTATTCGAATGTTTTTTTCAAAATGTGCGGATATTTCTATTTTATTTTGAAGTACACCATCCATGGTTACATGTAGAATACGATATCTGCATGAAAAACACCATAGCTGCTCGATTTCAGCAATAACGGCTCGGATATTTTCTTTGAGAGCTTGTGGATCATTGGACCTTAACGTATTGGAGCCTTCACATCAAACAATCTGGCCGCTTGACTAAAATTTATTAATCAGCTTCACAAAAGTTGGGCGAGAAGAAGCTTCATAGCCACCGAAAAAACTACGAACTTTACGAAATGTCTTCGCGATAATTTTACCATTTTGGTACTGGTATTCACAATTGAAGCACTCAGTGCAATAACCAGATAACTCCACTTTTTCGCAAAATATGTTTTTTTACTGCAGAACTAAAAAAAACTGCAGCGTTCGGTGTAATAAAAATACATCTACGTTGACGATAAGGTAAAGAAACTCAATTTTGGAGTTATCCTCAACTTTAAAACTGCAGGAATTGTCTTGTTCTTACTCCGCACGTAAATAGTTTTTCATAGAGAGAATAACAGTAAACGAGTTTTTGAAAACTCGTTGGTGTAGTAAAGAAAAAGCATATATGCAAGGCGACCCTTTTAAACCAACAATTGTATTGTATCCAAACAATCTTCCCCTCAACCCCAAAAATATGAGGATGTTTCTCCGGCAGATATGCCCTTCGACAATAATTCAACGTCCTAGCAGTGTGTTCAGGGAGATGACTACGAAGATGAAAATGAACTTCTCCATTAATGTTCATCAAAAGCAGTTAGTGATGTGAAGGTTTGTCCTTTTCTGGAAGATCACAGGAATTGGGCCTATCCGCAACCAGTTTGCACCGCATTTTGCATACAGATCTTGTCCTACATGCTTATAAGGTTCATTTGAAACAAGTCAGTAGAAGTCAGTAGACCATGCACAACGCTGTACTATCGCGGCTTGGGTGCTGGAAATGAATGAACAAGATCATGATTTTTATGCAAAACTATTCTGAGTGATGAACCTCATTTCCATTTGTCTGGGTACGAAAACAAGCAAACCTGTCGCATCTGGGGCTCCCAAAAACTAAAAGAAAAATAGTGGCATAACCTCTCCATCTACAACGAGTGACATTTTGGTGCGCCACATGCTACACAGCTGGTGAAACAATGGCTCTATTGCGTGACGTGTGATTTCTTGAAATGGAGACTCCACGATTCTACGATTTAACACCATTAGACATTATCCTTTGGGGTTTAAGATAAAGTCTACGGCAATGCTCCACCAACAATTCATGCACGAAAAAAAATATTAGAGCTGTTATTCGCGAAATTATGCGAAAACGTGATGAGAGTTTTAAGCAAAAGAATGACTATTTGTAGGCAGAGCCGAGGCGGATATTGGGCAGATATTGTATTCCATTACTAACCTCAGCGTTTGTACTTTAGACTAAAATAATAATATCACCACTCTTCATAAGAATCATCATTCTTCAACGTTTTTCTATTGATGTAAGATGACACTATACTTAGGGAAATAAGCATCAAATAGCAATTCGATAAATTCTATGCAAGAGAAAGTCGGAGACCCGTTTTTTTTTTAAAAAATTGACGATGCTTGAATTAATGAAGATAATTTTGCAGAGTCTATAAGTACATGCCTTAAAAGATTCTTCTATTTCACTACAGAAGGGTCTTGCATAGCTTAATAGATATCAAGTGATTCAATTATTCAAAAAATTGTGCAATTTCGTACTATTTCGTTGTTTTCTTATAAAATATAAAAACTTCTTGCAAATCGGCCAATCGTCATTTCACTTCTGGGAGCAAGCCAGAAAAGCCGGAACATGTTCCACAAATGCACTATTGTATTAACCAGGACGCTGGAATATCAATGAGTTAAATTGCAAGAAGCCTTCAAGTGACTGAGCTACTAATTCGCGGTGTGGTTCATAAAAACCTCAGATGTAAATCCTGTACCATGAGAAAAAACCTTCAGATGTATTCCGCGTGTAGTACACTACGTTTCCTCAAATGTTTCGTGGAGCAGTGAAGGCTTTCCCACAAATTCTGCGAATAAATACTGCTGGATACATCGAGATGGTAGGGGTAATGAAGCCCATGTTAGACAGGGTTTTATGGCAGTACACAAAGTCGCAATGATTCAGGAATGGATGACTTTCAATTTTCATGATCACATAATACCCAGCTTATGGACACCGAACTTACTCGACCTTCTCGTTTGCATTATTTTGTGTAGTACGTAGCTGAACATACAACCAACAATAAACATCCAAGCTCCAAAGGATCCTCAAGGCATATTTTCATTTCCGGTCACGAATTGAAGCCGCTATTGATACAAAGTGTTTTTATTTTATTTATGTGCCATATTATATTCCAATAAACATTTTTTTGCCATAAATTATGAGCATATCGGTTTTCTTTTTCAAATTTGTCCTCAAATAGCCTTTGCACCGTGTAATACTGCTTTTTTCTTAGTCCTAACTCTTGAGTTAAGTGGTTGACGGAACCCATTTAGAAGTGAAAAATGCGAGAAATCAAAAAAAAAATATTGGAAGCCGTAGTCAATCAACGCGATTTCTGAAAGAAAGAAACATTTTATGCATAGAACAGTCGGATCTTAGGCGTGAAACTTCTATAAGCTAGAACACAACAAACTATTGAAAAAAGGGATCGAAAAGGGTAATAAAATTGTAGCTTATAATAATAATAAAAATAACAGTTCTTTATTACAAATTAAATTTCACAAAAAAAAATTCATACATATGTATTCATTAAGTAACATATTTTGATTGAAAAATAAAGAACATACGACATGGTCTAAGCCGTCTGTCGGTAGTTTAGTTACAATACATCATTTTGTTTACATATTAAATTCAGCAATTAAAAATGTTCTATAATGCAAAGCGTTTTCAATATATGTTACTAAATGATTCCAACTTTGGGTTTCTCCGTTTAGTATTTTAATTATTTCTTCTTTTGAAAGCATAATTTTCTTAAAATATCTGCATCTTATTTCCTTGAGTACTGGACATCTGCCTAAGAAGTGTTCAATCGATTCTACCTCTTTTAGATTTCACATAGAATACAGCTTGAATTATTCGTTCTAAAACTGTTTCCATTAAGCAATATAAGGTCTGCCCGTGCTTTGAGTGTCCAGGTGATTTTGCTTTGGCTGTTGTTGTCGGTGCAATAGCTGTTTCCTCTGGTATGGTCCAAATATTTATAGTTTCGTTCTTGACTGTTTGTGGCATTGCACACATTTTCTTGATTTTTGCGTATCTTCATTGTTTTTATCAGCTCCACACATTTGCTGTTCCATTCACTCATTGTTCGGTTCTCATCATCCCAATTTATTACAAAGTTTAGCATTCGATTTCTAAGCTCCTTATACCAATAGAGTTTCCGATGTACTATTTTATTTGATAGTTTGTGAGGGAGTCTTTCTGTACTGTACTCAAATAGAGTCTTCGCCGTGTATCGCATGTGGAGACTTAAAGCATAAATATGTCCATCCTCCGCCCCTGTTTCTAGTGCAAGCACATAATTAGGGGTGAATTTAGGCAGTTTTAGGATACGTTTCAAAAAATAACGTTGGAGTTTGTCCCTCTCGTCGAAAATTGTATAAATACATATGCCACTCATGAAAATTAATTAGGACGTTTTCAAAGCTACTTGCGTGGAAGAAGGCAGAAAGCTGAAAGTCAGAACTAGACAAATGTACTCAAGCCCGCTACTAACACCTATTGATATACAGTGACCGAAATTTCTATAGCCGCACTGGATGAAAAATATACCAGAGTTGGTATTAGATAAAACATCTAGTTTTATGACGAATAGAAAATATATAAGTTTAATTTTTTCGCGTTTTTTTTTTATTTTTCTTTAAGAAATTAAGAATGCTCTTTTGAATGCGAAATTTCTTTAAACGCAGGAACAAAAAACTTAGAAAAAACGTAATTTAAGGATAAATTTGTTATAAGTATTTCGTCTGTGGTCCGTTCTTTTGGGTCAAAGCAAAAATTTTGTCTGGCATGGAGTTAACAAGATTAAAAATAAGCAGATATCTGCTGCCATGATTCCTTTAATTTCTGCTTTAGCGAAGACACTGTGGGATTTTGGCGTCCATTTTCAGAAAGGATGAACACAAACGGGTGTACGAACTTTTTTTATTGTTTTAGCTCGATAAGTAAATTCATGTAAAAATTTTCGGCTTTTTGTCAACGAAAGAACATTTCCTTTTTTCTTTTTTCTCTTCTTCTAATAAACAATCAACCATAATTAATCCACACGCAAGAATTTCAACTTCAAATTCAGTCATGTTCTTTTCATCAAATCTAAGCGAAGACTGAAATTGATTGGCTTGTTGTACTGTGTGTGGCGAAGTCTGTCCAACCGTCGTATAGTGTGTAGTAAAGTAAAACGCTGTCAGACAGACAAATTGAATCGTGTATGGACCCTTTTAGTTTCATCATTAAAATTTGTTAAGAGGTTAACATATCCTCATGTAGCTTTCTCCCTGTAATTTCAGGATGTGGAATAAGCCAAATTAGGAAGATTTATAATACGCAGCACTGATATGTAGTACGAGTTTTTATATTGCTTTTTTTATGATAGTATCTTAAGTTTGTGTGTGCTCCCTTACAGTTTTTAATTTTTGATATTATGTTTTGTTTCAGGTTGGCATGTTATATTATCGGTCTTCCTAACGATTCCATGCTTTCTGGGTGTATCGTATATCCTTGTGCTGCAAGCTTACAAACTGCGACTTGAATACGTTATGTGCACCCTGATGCTGGCATTGTATCTTACCGAAGTGTGGTACGCCATAATGTACGTATTCTCATTGTGCCGTCCAGTTACCTACGATTAAGGGAACCGAATCGTCATTCGGTGGAAATTGCCTCCAATCAAATTGAAAAACAACAAAACCAACAAAAACAGAAGAATAAAGGTCGACTTAAAGGCTTAATCTCCATGACGACTTCAAAATACATATACATATATCTGTATATACTATAAACCGAACCGTGACTCTTAAATAAAACGGCAGACCCTCAAAAAATTACTTGGCAGTACTGTCGAGCTGTCGAAACTGGTTTCCTAAACAAATCAAGAAAGTCTGATTCAAATACCACTTTCGTTTTAAGTTTATCAATCTCGAAGATTATTGTTTGAACAACGCCCTCTGCCGTTAAACAAATGGAACCAAAACAGTTTTCTCTTTCTTTCTTTTTTGTATATTACATGAAATTTCTTTTCCGGTTTTTTGCTTTTTTGCATTATACTCGTGATTGATCTAGATGTTTTATCCTAGATAAAAAAAAATAAATAAATATGTAATTAAACTAAGTAAACAAAAATATAAATCATATTTAACATACGAGTGTGTAAGTATACATATAAGTCATTTTGCACAAAAGTACATGATATATTATTGTGAATCTTTTTATTATGTAAAGAACACAAACTGTACCTAGATAAGAATATATAAAAAATTTGAACATAAAACAAAAAAGAACAACCACATGTAAATTTTAAATAAGAAAATAATTAACATCCTAAACAAAAAAAAAACAATATCAATGGCTCCATCTAATTGTACCCAGTTATTAAGTAAGTAGGACAATTTTAAACAAATTCATCTTGTAATTTTATTTTTAAATTATAAATTATATGTATTTTAGACTGCCGTTTGTATGAAAAAAAAGAAAAAAATTAAAAAAAAAAACAAAAAGGAAACGAAATTTTAAAAAATAAAATTATTTATTCGAGGGATATGAATGCGAATTTTACAATTATTTCAATGAGAGTACGCAACATGCATACAAAAAAAAACAAAACCTATATTTCCGCAAACATCTGATCGATTAGGGCAGATCAGATGGGAAGCATCCTGATTGGTGATTTTAATTTTGCAAACTCTACCATTTCTAAACAGCTGAACGCTTAGGTGCATAATTTTCAAGAGTATTTTGTCGTCATGACTAGTGATTAGTGCATTGGGCTACTGACCAATACGTTCGAATTCAGAAAAATACCAACAAGTTCTTTTCGCGAGGTGGGCCAAAAGTCCTGTATGAGTTGTTTGCGCCAAATACTTTTTTTTTTCAAAGGTTAAAAGCACCTAGAATGTGCACACACTGTACACTCTGTAATGTGCTATTCAAAAATGTCCTCTTGCAGTACAGAGCAGATTCAGAATAGCCAGGACTGCCTATGCAAGTGAGTGGTACTCTGCTGTGGATTAATTTTTGCGAATACGGAAAAGAGTGACTGAAGATGCACATCGTGAAGCGCTGCAGAGTAAAACAAGGGCAGCGAGGGAAAATAACCTAGGCAAGCGAAGAAAGAAAATATTTTAAGTAGATTACAGGGCCAGAACTCAAGCTGTTTGAAATAGTACAAGGAACTTAGCCACCGATGCACAGGGAACTATAGCAGCACATAGTAAGCAAACAGAGAACCCTCTTCCGGTAAATAAAGAATTAGACCTGAAGCTTAAGAACCAGGCCTCTGTTGAAATACACAGATGATAGGGTCCAAGAGCGAAATCATGAATCAAGTGTGGGTGGATGAAACGACTTGAAGATTAGCTCCTATGTCTTACGCCTATGTCGTGTACCAACGTCCGCCCCTACGTACTCTGTGAACTTCTAAAGCATTTCTACAAGACAATGATCGGGAAATACCAGTGTTGCTTTCAAGCCAGAACATCAAAGGCAGACTAAGTCTTTACGCTAAAACAAATTTTGGAAACGACTAGTTTACTAGTTTTAGAGCCTCAATGTCCCTGGAAACGCTGTCTGGCTATTTCTTTCGTTAGTCGCCCTGAGTTCTGCGTTGTTCGGGTGTTTGAATTCATTAGTCGACTTGGTATCCTTTATTATTATTCCCCATCACGATATTTCAAAATCACACACCGCATCCCTGCTGTACAGTGTGGACTGAGCATCTTTTGATTTATTTTTATTCGCTTTTATATGAGGAATAAAACTCACGAATTAATATTTAGCAGCTTTCAAATATCAGTAAAAACCTACGAAAATTTTGCTCGAAGGTAATTTTGGAATATGGGTTCCCAGTGCTTACTTATTTAAGAGCCAAACAGAATGTCCAAGCTGACAAAACCTAGTCCTTATTATAAAGTAAATTTAAGAATTAAATTTCAAGTCCATAATATACCTATATAAATGAATAAATGTAAATATTGTAAAAATAGCTGTAAGTGCTAAATAAAGATCAAACTAACTAACTAACATTCAATGTATGGAAAACTGTAAGGTGCAACACAATGTGCCTCGCAGTCTGAGTCGTGTATCGTGCAGTATTCAGTTCAACTTTAAATAGAGGCACAAATTTAACGTTTACAAGTCATAAAATCCTAGTTGCTCTGTAAAAATAGTTCTTCGTCGAGCTCTAGTAGATGTTTAAAATTTGGCCCTTATTACGAGTGTCGTTTGTCGATAGTCGATCGTCGAAAGTTAGTTTTGGTATTGCGTATCTCTATTTTGAACGAAATTTTTCGTAATGACAGTCGATCTTTTTCGTTTACATTTTCCCGATCGACTGTGTGGAAGAAGTGCAATGTTATGAACAAAAATGCAATGTGTTTCATTGTTTTGACCTTTTATTTCAAAAAAAAATAATTATATTAATTACAGAGCAAAAGTAGTGAGTAATAAAAAATAAATGGGAAAGTTGGTTTCATTAATAACAGCCAATTTCTATTCCGGGCAATTTTAAACTGGTTATGAGAGTAAATTCTTCTTCCGAATCGTCGAAAAAAAAATTAGTTGAAATAATTTTTTATTTTATTATTTCACTGAAATCTATTTAAATGTGTTTTAAGTGTATGTTTTTAGACAATTACATCACTTATTTACACTTGTTTATTGAACGATTTTGCTTGTAACACAAAAATTAAAACAGAAGCAACAACACAAATGTCAAAAATACATGCTGTATTCACAATAATCACGTATTCACAGATATCTTTGATATCTTTGTCGATTGAGATGCACAATACCAAAAAGGGAATTTGTCGATGCGATCGACTTTTATCGAATCGAACCCTAATCGACACTCGCAATAAGATTTCAAAAAATCTTCTTTGTTTCCTTCTAATAAAGGGGACGAACACACTACCTACGTTAAGTACTGCGGCAAAAGTAAAGCAAGCCTGCATAAAATGCATAGACACAAAATTTAAACATTTTTTATGCGTTTCTGAATTGTTTCTCCAAAATGTATAAAACAGTTTGTAGCAACATATAATAATTCAGAAGTTATACCATTAAAAGTGCTTATACCAACTTCAACGTATACTACGTAATGCAGTCTGTCAGGGGTTATGGTATTCATACCATGGTATCAATACCAGCAGTCTGCCTCCCACATTACAGTACATGAATCGATACTATTTACTCGGGTGATGGAAAAATGATGAATTAAGAAACCACTTGTTAATTGTTAAGAAACTACATAGGTATATAGAACAAGTTTTAGCATGTTTAGTCGAGCGAAGTTAATCGACTGGGTTGTGGCTAAACTTTAGGTTAAGTAGCTCTGGGCCCTGGCACGTGATATTTGGCCCGCCAATGAGAGGCGTGCACGAGCTATTTGTCTATTTTTCAACTAACTAGACATCACATGCTCTGCCCCAGGCCTAACCTAGATTAAGTTAAATTTTAATATTTTTATTATCTACAGAGTGAAAAAAAAATAATGTTCCTCATTTTCTCTCACATCTCATAAATTTATATAAGTCCAACACAGATTATAAAACAATACCAAAATATAAGTATTTAGCATCATCAGGTCGGTAACTCTAAGTCATAACATAACAATAGTCGTAGTTTTTTCATAAGGTTTATTTGAAAAGTTTATTGAATACATACATATGTACATAACTATTAAATGGCCAAAAAAAACGAAACAAGTCTTTTCAAACTTTTTCTTTTTGGGCATTTTAGAAATAAGGTAGGCGTAAGCAGAATGTATACACTACTTTATGGTGACTTTTTCGTATATCAGAAAACGCTTGCTGAACGAACCCACTGCATCCAATTGTAAAATTATGTTATTGCAGTTCCCTTTTGGAAAATATCACAGTTTCACATTGTTTTATTGGGAATCCCCAATTAAGTTCAAAATTAACCTCAACGTCCTCAGCGCCGGCAGGCACGCAGTTGAGACGAAACTCTAACGTTGTTGGCTTGTTAGTTGGGTCCGTGGAATAGCAATTTTAAGCGGAGTCCTACCTTCAATATAATTGCATATGATATGTATGTGAGTATTCGTAATCCATAAAAATTATTCTTAATACTGATAGATATGTTTGATTTTGCAGCAACAAACCATGGAAAAGGAAATTCCATGTTCGCAGCTCTCATTATCAAACAAAAGCAATTCTTTCAAATGTGAAGACCATGCTTTTAATATTTTAAACAAATTGCAGGATTTCTACGAGAAGAAGGAATTTTTTGATATCGTGTTAATTGCTGGAATTGATAATGTAAAACTGCAAGCTCATCGAATAGTTCTATGCGCATCAAGCGAATATTTTTTGGCAATGTTTAAAAGTACACTCAATGAAGCTGAAGCTAAGGAAATTACTCTTGAGAACGTGAACGGACAGACTCTCAAGTTAATATTGGACTTTTTATATACTGCTTCGATTGAGCTACAAAGCAACACAGTGGAAGATATATTAAGCGCAGCTGACTTTTTCCAAATATACACACTGATAGATGCCTGCTGCGATTTAATGGGAGAACAGTTGGATGTATCAAACTGTTTGGGAATTACATTATTCGCAGAACAACATGGCTACAGAATGCTCTATGAAAAGTCTATTGTATTGGCTTATGATAGCTTTGAAAAATTGTATCTTGAAAAAGAGTTTTTGAAACTGAGCACTCAGCAGCTGGGCAAATTTCTTTTTAGCGAGGATCTTTGTGAAGCTTCACAGGAGCATGTGTTCAACAGTATTATCAAATGGGTTGAACATGGCAAAGCAAATCGTGAAAAATTCCTTCTCGGGTTTCTATCGCATGTTCGCTATACTACATTGATGCCCAAGTTCATTATCGAGAACAGCAAACCAATGTGCAAATCCATTGAGTGTTACGAATTGATGCGCAAATGGCTTGAGTGGCATTTGTCACCTGAGAGTCGTTTAACGATTTCAACCAACCGTCCAGAAGAAAGCCCTACCACCAATAAACTTTGTTATGCTACAGGCACCGAAGATCTCGAAGTGCAGACTTTTAATCCAGAACTTAACAAGTGGGTTAGCGAAGAATGGACGCGTCCGAACAAAATTCGTGTAGATTATAGTATGGCAGTTGTAAATGGAAAATTAATAATAGCTGGAGGGAGGGTTTGCGGTCGCATAACAAACACCGTTGAATACATAGATCTTCAAACAAAGAAGTGGAGCGAATTACCTCCGATGAAATTAGCGCGATGTTGGCCAGGACTAGCTGAATTGAATGGACATTTGTACGTTGTGGGTAGTGAAATCAATGGAAAGTGGTCAAGTTCGGTTGAAGTATTTGACTTTTCCCTACAAGCGTGGATATATTTGGAACCTTTGCGTGAAGCTGTTTCTGACATCCAAGTCGCTGTTCTTAATGAACTATTATACGTTGGTGGCAATGATAAGTACTCATTAGAATGCTATAACCCTGGTTCATTTAAATGGACTACCACTGCTTGTAAGGCAACGTCGCTATGCCGTGGGTTGGCTGCGGTAAATGGATGCTTGTACGCTATTGGAGGTGATTGTACCGATTGCTACGAACCCTTAACTAATTCCTGGACGGTGGCAAAATCACTGGGGTCGTCAGCTAGTCCGCGTGTAAAGTGTGTTGCTTTTAATAATCAACTTATTGTTTACGATGGATACACTATCATCGAAGAGTATGATCCTAAAACTGATGAATGGATGGCTTTAGCTCCACTATTGCAACAAGATTTCCGTATCTCTTCTTGTTTATTTACAATGTAATTAAAAACTAATTACTTTTACCAAACTGCATATAAAGTTTCTATTCGAGACGAGTTTTTTTGTGTGAACCTTTTTCTTTAATCCTTTTGTGAAATTCCTATTTTTAGAAACTCAGCTTAAAGTTGTCAAATGTAAAACCTTTTGAATCATTTTCAACATTTGGTTATGTGGTCTGTTAGTCCAAACTATTTACAGGAGAGATGAATTTCTCTTAATCTATTGATACAAGGGGTTTTGATGACAAGTGCTTACAAGAGGCAAAAAGAATTTTTAAATTATTGGAGACTTAATGGATATTTTAACATGTCCCATTTTAGGTCGAATAATATGATTGCATCCTAATCGGCAGGTTCGTCGAAGGCGTATTAATCCAGAATCTGATTAGTAATTCATGGTAAATGCCTCTGCGACAAATGTCGTTCACCGGAATCCCAAACATGATCCCAAGAGTAGATCTAAAGATTCTTGACCAGACGTTGTTATCAAGTTTTTGGATGTAACTAAGTTCTACGAAAGCTTTAGACAAAATATTCTTGGCTCTATTAGTCTCATTAGCATTTGAACAGAATACCTGTAGTTATCAGGAACATCTTTGCGCTTTTCTGATCTGTATTCTGATATTCTGAGATCAATGAGACTCTGACTTGAGTGTCAACATTTAAATTGAAGAAAATATAACAGTAATCGGGTTTGTTTTGTTTTTTTTTTTTTTTGTATAATATCTATTTTAGTGTTTTGACAAATGGGCCCGATTCTGATTATTCGCTTCATCAGAGATGTCGACTTCTCCAGTACAATTATTTTAGAGTCCTTTTAATCAGAGAAGAAGTTTTGTTGGTAGATTTCTTCTGGAGGAGCAAGAGACTCCTCTAGAACGATCTACCAGAGTCTTTCACTACCTCCAACTTGATTTCAATCCCATTGTGTGCTGGAATTTCGGGATTCTGAATCTGAAACAGAATGTCTTGCGAGTCGCTTGGACATTTTAATTTGTGTGGGATCCTGTCCTTGCTTAGGCTTCGTACCTCCCCACAAATCTCCAGCGGCGAGCTTAATAAAGAGATTATTCCTGTCTAAAGAAGCAAGCTGATCTACGCTATGTATAGTCGGCTGTAGTAGTCTTTATACACCCCAAGTCGGAGATCCAATCGGAGTTATATGAGGCGGCTTCCTTACATAAACGAACGCTCCATTCGTTTCCTACTCCTTTCTGTTTTTGCGACCGCTTGCTTCCTGTGAGATGTATCGCTCGAAGATAAGTGTTTTGTTCGTTTCTTGTATAACTTGACTACATATTTACAAAGAATTAATAATATTATATTATTTTGATTAAAATTAAAAGTTACTTTCCAAAATTCCGTTTCTGACAATATGCTACTAAGGAACTCTAGTCGCTACCATTGAACAGATTCACAACATCATTCATAACATTCATAATTTCAAGGTGTTCAACTCCAATAAAGTGTACGGTATCTTCTGGTTCCGCTGTGTTACATAGGCTACAAATTGACGAAAGGTCAGTGCGACATGGCATCTAATTCAGCCTAAGTAGTTCTCCTCTCGCTTGCCAGATCATTGAAATTTGGGAAATGCTGATGTTGGAGTTCAGGTAGTTGATGTCATCATGTATGTCTTTTATAAATCAATCGTGCACTTGAATTATTTGCTGCGCTCATATCGTCCGTTTTCATTGCCTGGCCGACATTATAAATAAATTCCTGTGCATATGTTCTCCACTCTGAAAGGTTTGATTCTACCATTCTAAAGCTTATACCATGCTTAGAGGCTAAATCATCATAGTTTTTGTAAAATTGCGAACGATTTCTCAACATTTTTTTTGTCATCATTTTGGGAAGCCTCATCTCGTCTTCTCCACTTATAACTTAAACCGCATACTGCATGTTTAACTTTAATGTAAATTAGAATGAAGGAGGTATTCCACTCTCGATATGCAACATATAGTTAGGTGCGTTTGTCGGAAGGCGGAACAGTTTCTTCAAGAAAAAACTAAGCAATTTTTCGACTTCGTCATACGGTTTGCTTCCCCATACTTGAACTCCGTAACACATTACTGAACGCATGAATGTCAACTTTTGTGTTAAAGATTAGATTTCTCAATGCAGCATTTATTGCTTTTTTTTGCTTCTACAAGCTTAAGTTTTAGATGTCGTTTCATGGAGAAATCATCCATATTAACTTTGAATTCACGGAGATGTTTGTTAAGTGCCACGGAAATCGCAACAAAAAATTAACAGATTAGCTCTTTGGAGTCTCCAGTATTTTTTCCTGTTTTATTTATGGTTTTGCAAGAATTTGGCACGCTCTTAATCCATATCAAAAAAGTTCTTCCTTCTTCGTGTCGGTAGTATGCAGCTTATGTTGAATTGAATCAGAGTCCTTTAAGTTTTAGACTGATTTCATTGGAATAAAGGAACGCAAGTAAAATTATTTTTATAATCAAATCATCCTGGAGAACAGGCACAATCATGAGAGTGCAAACATTGAGTTGACAGCAGTTGAAAGATTGACTTCTTGGCCCCAGCTACTGATACAAAACTGTAAAACTGGAAAGAACCTACCTGAAATCAGATCGACGCCAGCGCAGGACATGATCTTAAAACCAAATTGTTTCCAGAATACATATGGACTATGAGAAAACAATAATGACAAGTCACAAATTATTATGCTCTTGAAACAAGTGACGTTCTTCATTCACATCAGCTTGCTGTCTCGTTTTGCAGAAAATAATATAAAACAAAGAAAAATTAACTAAATTAATCAAATATAATTGTAAGCACAACTAGGCACATCTCTAGTATAAATAAATTCCAAAAACAGTACAAATGCAGAACATGGTAGCATTAGAGAACACATCAGATGCATAACTATCACAATCGGCATCCCAACTGCACTTTGCGATGTACCTGCAGCCACCTCCGAGTTGCTGACCTAAACTAACTTGGACTACATGCTTGAATCGGGGCATATTTAAATCCTTAACGGTTGCACTTACAGTATCGGCGATTTCTACAGACCATCTGCGAGCATCCTCTATACTGTAT
The DNA here is from genome assembly GCA_946965025.1 of Blera fallax. Lineage (NCBI taxonomy): Eukaryota > Metazoa > Arthropoda > Insecta > Diptera > Syrphidae > Blera > Blera fallax. The sequence goes on from OX337244.1 coordinate 100,551,081, forward strand.
CTCCTTCCTAAGCAATCAAGAATATTGATTGAATTTGAATTTCTAGGAAAACAAATAATTTATACCTTGAAGTTTTTGAGTTAAAGTTTCTTGTATAATTCTCCTTATAGCTTTGGCTTTAAAAACGTCGGCCAAAGCTGGACGCATCCGATAGGCAACGGGCCCCACTTTTGCATCAGGCAATAATTTAGACGAACTTTCTGCGACTTCTTCCGTAAATAAAGAGATATCAAACTTTGGTTTCTGCTCCTCAGCTTCATCTTCTTCATTATCCGACATTTTTAGTTATAATAAAGGAAATATTCTAATGAATACAATTTATGCGAAGTAAACAAACCGCTGCCATGGGAGATGTGGTATGAAATGGCACAACGCTTTTTAAGGTGCGTTCAATGATGTTTAGGAGCTATAAGGGTATGTCTGTCGCTCGTTGTTGTTGAAATGTACATTGCGGACAAAAATTGTGATACGTTCAGTGTTAATAGAGTTTTCATTGAAAATCGACCGAATCTTCATGAAAATATGTTTGTTGTAATCCATAATTCAGAGTTTTTTTTTTTAATTTACAAGAATAAGACATGCCAGCTAGTAAGTAACAGAATTACGATTTCCAATAGAATTGGATGTTGTTTTTTTAGGAATGAAGTACAAATTTCCATAGGAAAAATAGTTCATCCGCATATTAACATATTCACATTCTTATGGATCCATACTTTTAAAAGAAAAAGTGGGTAGTTGCTCAAATATAAGAAAGCAGCTGTAATATGAACAACAGAGTAATTCAACGGTTTTTGTTTACTGGGAAGTTTATAAAAAAATTAATACACATATTTGGTAAAAAGAAAACGCCATAAGTACATATTTACATCTTTCCCATACTCTTTTACAATAAAATATATAATTTCACCTAATAAATTCAAGACTTCTAATTTACATTACATTTTCTTTCAACACCAATATTTTCCCTTTTTTTACGATATTTTAAAATATTTAGCGAAGAATTTAAGAAATTTTTTATCTAATTGTCGATGCTAATCGTTGCTTTAAGGTCATGCAATTTATCTGTAAGGCAAAATTCCTTAAACTTTAATTCACTTATTTTGCTAAATTTATTTCTAAAAATGTGTTTTCATTTGTGAAAATTTTGACAACGCAATGTTTATTTTACAGACTTTGAAGAACAGCGGTGAGAAACTTAAATAGTTTGGATATCGGTTTAAGTAAACCAAATTGTTTATAATTCGTCAATTATTAACCGCTTACAATATGAAAATTTGGTACAATTACTTTTAAACATTTTTGAAGGTAATTTGTCGGTGATGTTTAAATTAGGCTCCGGAGGATTTTCCATCGAATACCAATTTTACAAATAATTTACTAGCGAATTTTCAGAACAACATATAAAAATGTTGAACTTCATTTCGAGTTGTGTGATGTCCCATCATGATTTAAGAGAAACATAATATTTTCTTTTTTTTTGAAAAGCGTAACGTAAAGAACCTACAACTATTATAGAAGTACAATATCAATGATCTTAAATATTTACAAGTAGTATTTTCTTCGAATTTCGAACTGACGAGATCCAAGCTGATTTCGGGCAAAAATAATTGATAGATTTCTTCACACTGACTAGCATCGATCGTTCGTACCTTACAAATACAATATATGTACAAATACAAATATTGGTCTAGAGCTTAACTTCTCACGGCCATTTGTGTTGTGCGTGTTATGACAGTTATTACTTTTCGACGTTTTTCATACATTCGTGAGAGACGCGACTGTGATAAAAAACTTGTTGGTTTTTTTTAGCGGATTCAAATCTCGAACTACCCGCTTAGTAGTCCAACGCACGTTCGTACTTGGCCAGAGGAAGTCAACTTTACGCGTTCTTTGTTGAGTTTAAGGTGCTAGTGATAGTTTATAGAAAATAGTTTATTTTTAGCAAAGTAATGTGACTGTGTCAAAAAAAAAAAATACTTAGACTAATACAAAGCATGTACAAAAACAAATTTTACTGCAGCTTGTTATGAAAAGAAATTATCAAACTGTTTTGAGTCACACATGGGACAAAAGCAGGGCTATCTTCTGAATTGATTCCTGTTCTCTTTTTGAATGACCTTTTATCGCGTCTAAAAGAAAAAAATTTTGCACTGGAATCAACATAAAATAATTTTTGTACTCGTTATACTGACGGAAATTCCATACTACCCAATCCCAGATTCAGTAAAACTACCGATTATTGGGGCTCACTTAACGCCTTATTACATTTAATTCTGCAAACACTTTTTTTCATGAAACAATACAAATGCTAAGAATCTATCTGTTATGGGTTAGCAAATTTCATAGCCGGTTTCGTGCATGAATTAAGATCTTCAGTCAAAGTTTGACCTTTAATTGGTTTGAAAGTTTCTTCTAAGTGTTCGAAAAATATTTCAGGGTTTCTTTGTTTTCGTTAGCCAATTCTCTATTATTTTTCTGATAGATGGCGCTTGTTTCTTTTCTTTTGGTTTTTAGTGTCTTTCATAGCTAGAGTGAGTAATTTGAACTTTCATTCTTCTTTTAAGACATGAAGATAATTTCGCGGAATCTTCAGATGATGACCCAAGGGGGTCAGCTCTCCATAAATCCTGGAAAACTGAACTTATACCATTTTCCCGAAAAAAGAGATATGATTTTAGACAAGTGCCACAAGAAAACATCATCACTGATCTGTCCAGAGAAGGTACCTTGACAAAAAATAGTTTAACTGAAAATGTAACCTAAAAAAGGTTAGCAACAGAACGACTTTAGGTGTCAACACTACGGTAAAACCTGGGGACTGACAACCAATTGGGCGTGCAACGTCATTATCAAATCAATGATCACCTATGCCTCATAAGTATGGTGGCCAAAAACGCACCAAATTTAAACGTAGGAGCATTGCACCACCAGAACTGGACAAAACCTTTCCACCAATTCCTCTTTCTTTGTGCCCGGCATATATCATCGCCTGTAGAGGTGAAGATCGCAAGCATGTTGGTTGGAGCTTCCAGAATCTATCCCCCAGCAGAAGTGAAAAGGAAATATGTAGGTGGACTTTCGCTTTTGCGAGTATCATCTGGGGTCATTTACGTCATACTCAAGACATCATCACGAACTCTCTTCTAGGATTTTTACAGAATCTTATGATCATTGACTCTTTAACTCTCCTGCTCTGACAATGGAAGAACGTTAAGCAGAAGTAAGCGTTTATGATGTTTGAAAGATCGCAACCGACATCTTTCTCTTTTGTATTTTCTTGTTATATGCACGAAATTTTATAAGATAAACTTGAAAAGGTTGAAGTTAACAAAACAAGGCTTTGAGCTAAGATATATCTTAACAAACAATAAAGAATTAGGCTTATATTTGCTTAAAATGATGGTGCAAATAATTCAAATTTTGTATTCCTGCACAATTGTAACCAACAAAATGCAAATGAAAAGTATCTCCTGATTAAAGATACTTTCAATTATACCTCATCCGTAGGAAATAATTTATTAACAATTTTTTACTGAATACACTCATTCTCAGTGAAACCTAACGAACGCATCCCAAATAAGTTTTTTTGCGCGCAACACAAGGGTTATCGAACGTAGTGCTGCATTAAAATTGTTTATTTTCGATATATTCTGGTGTAAATTTTCGTTTCATATAATTAAAACTTTTTTCGAATATTCGCTTTACGTTTTACACTAAAAATTACACCACAAATTCAATTAGCTACTGTACAAAATTGATGTGAAAAAAGTTTCCTATCTACCGCCCAGTTGTCAAAGTGTTTATTTTTCTTTGAACGGCGTTTGTCATGGCGGCGTCATAGAAAAAGAATTATCTTGCAAAACTAGGACTGTACAATATTTTTATTAACTCTTCGACTTTGCGAAAATGTCATAGATAATTTTATGAAGTGTTAAATTATCAATTTTTTATTATGTCGAGCTCTGTATTCGTAGAAACGCCAAGGCCTGCTAGTGATTCGTTGTTAAATGGCGATACTACTACGGCCAAAGCTGATTCCAATCTTGTCGTGGTATATGGCAAAAATGGAATAAATGTCGACCGTAAAGGATTGGAAAATTTAATTGGTAATAATACGTTTATTCTCGATAGATTATTTTGCAATTGAATTTTTCTTGTTTAAGATGAAAAAACACTGACCTCTATTAGTGTGATACGAATAACATCGCCAACACCGAGTATGCAAGAGGAGGAAGCAGAAGAAATCCGAAGGGAAGACGAAAAAAAAGCCGAAGAAGACGAAAAGAGTCATGCATCAGGAGAAGAAGAAGATGAAAGAGAGAACAGTGATAGCGATGATGAATCGAGGACACCTAAGCCACTTAAAACCCCAATAAAAACACGGCCAGAAATTCTGGGACTTACAGTTGAGGAGTTTTATCCTCCCGAAGCAGCTAAAGAATTGGCTAAGGAGATTTTAAGTAAGAGGATTGTATTAGATCGTAAATTGTGTTTATTTGCTTTCACTTTTATTCTCGGATTTTATCAAATTGCTCACGTTAAAAGCAGTTGTATATGATTGTCCACGCGGTTTGTTTCACTGACTTTGTATTTCTATTCTACTGATAGAATTTTAAACATATTCTAAAGTTCAATCAACCGGAGATTCCTATTGTACTGATATTGGGAAGAGGTCCCAATATGAAGCTTTTTTCAAAAGAAAAGCACTACATACCTTACAAAAATAGCTTAAGAGCGTCAAACCATAATTAAAACATACTGCGCTCCACTTGTTGATGATTTGCCTTTCTGTCAAAATCATAGATGTCCAATGCAAACAGGTTTTTGCGTCATCCGTTGACCATATAAACACACATTTTGGATCACAATTGAGCAAGTGCGTTGTGCAGATCTCGATTTTTTTCTTTTTATTGACTGAGAAGGTATGCATAAAAAATTTTAGTTAGAGGGCGCGTACTTAACGGAGAATCTATGCATGTATATTTGTGAGGATAAGTTCGTGGCTATTAAAAGGGCAAAAACTACTATGAAAAGCACTTTCTTTTGAAACAAAATTGTCAATTGAGCTGCAAAACGTTGGCTCATAACGAAGGGCACTTTAAAAGACCCTCGACACCCCAATCTCGCTCTAGACCAATACGTTTAGATTTAGGATTCATTTGAATGTTGTTCGTGGGATTTTCGAGCACGTTTGTATCGACAGAGTGTGACAGAGAACATTCAACCACGAAATGTATGAGTTATGTAGAGACAGTGACTCTACGGTTCGGGACTGCTGGGCCATGGACAACCCTGGAGGTACAGTGCAGTAAAGGCGTACTAAGCCACAAGCAGGTGACTAAAATCGATCTAACTGGTCTACACGGAACTGTAGCTTCGCCCAATTAAGTAAGGTTTTTGATTAGATGCCGAATCGAATTAAAAAATAATATGACAATTATTGATGGGCTATCAGCATAAACCAATAGCTTAACGTCTACGAACAGAAAATAATCCTATAAAATAAATACCAACTCATTTTTCGAAATATTTTTTTAGTAACTCTTTAGATGCAATCGCTGTGTAGCCACATGTCGTCATCCAGTTGGAACGTCTCCGAAACCCTTTTTTTTATATGTTTTTAACTCTTCTGAAATGGCTTACGATAAGTCCCATTTTATTCGGAAATTTTGTTAAAAACATTCCCATTAAACCGAAAATAAGTCTCATCACTGAATTTTGACAAACCGATTGGTTGTTTAGCAATTACTTATAAATAAAATCCCCGATCATTTCATGCAGACATGGCCTTGTGGCTTTATTGAATCGTCAAATTTGAATTTCCAGCATACTTTCATTAAAAGTCGCAATGTTCTAACAGTTCCACACACTTGTGGCTGCGTTATGTAGTGAATAATGGGCGTGATTTTAAGACGATTTTTTGAAAAAAAAACGTTCAAATGTTCGTTTATATGGATTCTAAAATTTGCCGTTCCCTTTGCTCTATAAGTTTGGCGAGTAGAATACTGCTTTGAAAATAAATTTCAATGATTTGTAGACGTTGTTGAAGCGTAAAATATTCTATGCTGATTTGCTGATAGTGCAGTGTGAAATAGCATCCACAAATTGAGAGCTGACCTGATAGCAATAGCTATAGAAACTTGTGACATTCTTAAACAGACATGCGCAGCCTGCGAAACAAAAAAAAAACAACTATTCTTCACTGTGTAGGAAATGCAAAAAATGTGTATAACCCACATTCAATGACAGCACATTTCTGATTTTAGTTTCGATAAACTGGTCTTTAACTAAATATAAAATGGCATATTTCTATAATATGCGAATACTCCTTTACTTAGTGTCTTTTAGTTTGCCACAAATATGCAGATCACATCTACACAAAAGATAAAAAGTGTTTAATCACCTCAATAGAGCTCCTTAACGATGGAACTTTGTTGTTAATTAATTTCTTTCGAGATGTTACCTGATATTATATACATAAGTACGTTCGGAATGGGTTTTTGTTGGATTCGTAACAGAGGAGGATGTATCCGATGCTTATTAGATACAACCTTCGGAACAAAACATTGCAATTATCTACAGCTGTCATGAACTGTACACCCGTTTCATCCAGGAAAAAATTTCTTCTGATATTTGTTAATAGACGTTGAAAATTTCTGTACCAAAACGAATGCGTTTCGATCGGGGAACTTTGTTATTTTTCGGATTGGATACAACGTTGGGGCTGGTTTAAAATAAAAAGTTCTATTGCTTTTGGAGGTGAAGTTACAAACAGTATAGTTACAACGCTCCCCTCTACTCAAGCGCATGCATGCTCACAAGATTACAATTCTCAATAGACTCACGGGCTATATTTACCCCAGAACCGATTCGATTCAAAGGATTCGCGTGTCCCAAAGCAATTGTAGGCTTACATACTGTTGACCTGATATTAACGCCATATACATACAAACCTATGTATTGTGGATCTAGACAAAGTAAAATATGAAAAGAATACCCGTCGTGAAAGCAAATAGATTTTTATTTCATTTTCTGAATGCAATGCGACTGAGGTAGATTATTATTGATTGTTTTTTTTTTTTTTTTAGAATATGCTGGTGTAACTCCCTTGAAGTGTAATGTTGACTATGAGTTTCAACGTTATGTCATCAAAAATGATCATTGCTACACACCGTATACATCACCATCCCAGATTAACAAGGCAATATCATCTATGGAAGAAGAAGATAAGCAACCGATTCCTAGTGTTCGAAAAACACCAGGAACAGTTGCAACTGTAAAGCAGTATTTGAACAAACGTAAGTTACTTATAGATGAAAAGCAGCGCAAACTTAACGAGAAGGATAAAAATCCTGCATCTGCATCAGATTTTGATGAACTCGTCGCCGATGATGGTCATGCAGATGAAGATCAAGAGGAAGATGCAGATGAAGACTTGGACGATGATGAGAGCGATTATACGGAAGAGAGTGAAGAGAGTGCTGAGAGTGATAATGATCGAGACAGTGACCTAGATTTTGATGTAAACAATCGACATGGTCGCAAGCGGAAGACAGCGGTTGGACGTAGAAAGAAGAAGGAGAAACAACGCGCTCGAAGTGTGATGATGCAAAAGGCCGCAAATAATAAGCGTCGCCAACAAAGTCAGGATAACAACACACATGAAGAGGAGAAACCTGTGCTGACGCCGATGAAGGTGCATAGGCAGCCATTAGATGCACGAAAGTCAACTAGTGCCTTTAACTCTGTCAAAGGAATTGCCAAAAAGCAAATGCCGGAGAGTGTAGAAGTGGCTGGACCGTGTCTGCCGCCTCCAACTCCTCCCCATTCTTCTCAGTCTAAGCCCCTTATTAATATTCAGTCTGTTCAGGTAATTCAACCAGCAACCAGCGTTCCCATTCAGTCGAAAGCTGTGGAACCAATGCCAGTACAAGTGAAATCTATGCAAACAAAACCAATAATGTCGCCAACAGTGCAGCAGTCTCCTCAAACAGTGAAGCAAATTGTTATCAATAAGGTTATAGCGAGCCCGAAGGGTGGATTTACAGATTTAAGTACGTTGCTGGCGAGGCCCGAAAATCTGCAGTCGAACGTGAGGGTGACGGAAATGAAGCCAGAGAAGGTAGTTTCTGCTCCGTCAGTGAAGGGCTTTATGCCTCTTGGTATTGAAACGGCAGCAAAGAATCAATTGCCGGCACAGATCTCCATTCAGACGCATCAGAGCTCCTCAGAGATAGCGGCCGAGAATGACAAACAACTGGATTTGATTGATTCCATTGTTAAGGATGAAATGGAAAAGTCCTTTAAGTCAAGTGAGAAACCTCCGATGAAGGAAAACAGCATTCCTGATTTGGTTAAAATGCTGGAGAGTACTGAGAAAGCTGTTTTGGAGAAATCTAGCAAACTAACTTCCTCATTTACGTCGTCGTCTGTTGAGGCGATTGACATTGCGAATGCTCCGCTTTTGGAAACCCCAGATGATGAAATTCCTGATGAGTTGTTGCAACATGTTGTGGAGTTGATGGAGGACAAGAGTTTGCAGGAGGCAGTAGAAAAAGAGGTGTTTCAGCAGCAACAGCAGCAACAAGCTAAACAGATACATCTGCCACAATCACAGTCTCAGCAAATTATTCTGCCTGAACCTTTGCGTCAGCCGCAAATTGTGGCGACGCCGACTATTAAGCAACCCAAGAGCATTATCGAAGCGAGTATTTCTAACACAACTACACCGAGTTCGTCACGTGATACAACGCCAACACCAACAACCAACAGAGCACATAACGTTGCTTTTCTGCGCAAGGAGCCAATCCAAATCGTACGTGGCAATGGTCGCGTTATTACACTGCCACCAATCGAGGCGCCCACTACGCGCGCTAAACGTCGTGCACAAGCGCAACCCACAACGGACTCATTCAATGACAGCGAAAGTTGCGATGTATCGATGCATTCGGATACTTCAATATTCTCAGACATAAATGCTACAGAAAAGCCAGATCCTTCAGTAGTAGCTTCACAAAAAGAACGCATAACTGCCACAAAGGCCTCTGCTGTAGGAAAGAAGAAAAATGCCACCAAGACTGCAAAGAAAGTTTCGGCTCCAGTGAAAAGTGGAGAAGAGGAAGAAAGCCAAGAGGATGAGGATGAGGACGATCCAAACAAGTAAAGTATAAACTTTTTAAATTTTGTCTTATTATAATGCCTTTGTGCCCTTTCAGATTATGGTGCATCTGTCGACAACCGCACAATAACCGCTTCATGATTTGTTGTGATGTCTGTGAAGATTGGTTTCATGGTACCTGTGTCAGTATCACAAAAGCCATGGGTCTTGAGATGGAACAGAAGGGCATCGAGTGGACATGCCCAAAGTGCGTAAAGAAGCAGGAGGCAAAAAAACAGCGAAAAATAACAGATCTTTTTGTGGATAAGAAAACGTTGGTGCAACCGATGCCCCAATTGGATGAACCAACAAAACCACCACAAGCCCTGTTACAAAGCACAATTGCGGTAAAGGAACTTCCGGTTGAAAAGAAACAGGTCATTGACTTTAGAAAACTGCAACCGGGGCAATTTTACACGCTGACAAAAGTAGACTCCACGAAAAAGGTACAACCCCGTTTGGAGCAAAGTCCTCCAGCAAAACTTTTGACACCGGCGGCACAAACATCGACATTGACACCAGAGCCAGTACAAAGAAAATTAACAGAGTTTCCAGTGAAAAAAACTTCAGAAACTGGCGCCGCTAGTAATGTGGCAAAACGTGTAATTGTATTGCCGTCAACACCGAAAACTGCGGGCAGAGGTATGGCAATGGTAAAGGCCACCAGCGCACAACAGCAACAGCTCAAGTTTTCAAAAGTTCCAACTGCCGCCGAGAAGAAACAATTTTCCATAACGAAGGTACAGCAACAACAGCAGCAACAAAATAAAAATTTAGGACAAACTACTTCTGGAGAATCAGAACCGCCAGCGGTGAATAACACTAATCCACAGCAAAGGGGACCTATACAAAAGCAAGAGTCCGCTGAGTTGACGTGCATAGTTTGTAAGAAACCGGCTCGAGCGAACTCGATATATTGCAGCGATGATTGCATAAGGAAGCATGCACAGAATGCTTTGATAAATGTTTCAAAGAATTCAGTAAAAAGCCCCGAACCAGTTTCACCTTCGACGCCTATTAAACTTGGACCCGACGAGAAAAAGAAAAAGAGCAAGGGACTGTTTGAGGACTTACTGAGCTTGGTCGATAGAAAACCAAAGGTTGAAAGGGTAAGTGTTTTATGTTTTTCTATTTGTCACATTCTACACACTGAACATTGTGCCCGTTGACATAATACAGAATATAAGTATATATGAACAGGCTAAAGTCGACATCAAGGGTTGCAATCAAACGATTCATTTTTGTCTTTCAAATGCGGTCCTTAAGGGCGACGCAGTCTGTAAACATACATTTTTGGCAGAGGTTTCGTCACTTTCAAGATATAGTCGAGACAGTTTAGGTCGATGATAATTTTTTTTTTAAATCACAGATATCAGACAAAAAATATCGGTTAACTGTTTTAGATTGCTCGTAAATATTTCTATCGGAAATATTGTATGAATAAATACTTGCATAAGCTCATTTAAAGGTAACTGTATATTCCTGACCCTTGTGCGTCATTCATCTTGGAACTGTCATCTTACCCAAACGAAGTCATGTTCCGGAAGGGGGAATTTCAATTTTACTAAGTCATCCCTTGCAGGAATGATTTGATTAATTCCGCTTGCAACAGGTCGAGCAAGTTGAGCTTTTATCCGTGTAAGGCTTACCAAACAAAGGAAGTTCGAACAATTTAAACGAGCTAGACATGACTGCAATGTAGTAGTTTCACTGCATTCATTTCAAAATCTGCAAAGTTTTATCTCCTGTGTTTAGTTTCCCTGGGGGTTTCCTTATTTTCCAGTGCCCTGCTACCAAGCCTGTTTGAGTACATAGGCTGATGAATGTTATGGAACTTTTCCGGTTGTAGTTCCCTAAGCGTTTCAAACCTAGGAGAATTGTATGCTCCAGCTCTGTTTTTCCGTTTTCCCGTTTTCGTGAATTCATCTTTTAAAGTGTGATCCCTTAATCTATAGAATGGTTCAGGTTATGAATGGTTCCTCTCTATTCCAAAGTGGCCGGTTTCCAATAAAGGTTTATCTTGCTATGTTTGTCCAGTTATGTGCTTTCATGGCTGTTTGACTCTCTGACACTATGTCGCAATTTCTGTTTTTTTTTTGTCAAGATTGATTTGGACCCATCTATCTATATCTATAACTAGTATTTCGTTCTGAAAAAATGCTGCTGCACTTGCCGTTGCGTTTGGTATTGGCCCAAACACTTTTACCTCAGTTTCTAAGTTTTGACGCGTCTACTTGATTGATTGCTCTTTAAGAAATTTTTTTTCAAAGTCGTATTTTCTGATATGTATTGTCATTCCTAGGGATTGCTAGAAGGGAAATTTTTTTTAAGGAGTGTACGTATCAAATGTAAGTCTTTCTTCCAATTCATTCTTTCACCATCCTTAGCACTTTCCTCAACCCTGAGTTGAAGAGAAGCACCTGTATGGCTGTGGTTGGGCATGTTAGCATGGCCTATTAATGCAAAGGCCATGCCTTTGCACTTTCAAAGGCTTCACAATCCATCCGTAACAGGAAGCATGTAATACATCCCCAAGACTTATCCGCTGGGCTCTTACTAATGCATAACATAAGAGCACCGCAAGGCGATGTGTGTATTTTCTTTGGCTATACTGTGTAGGTGTAGCCAAAGGTACTTACCTTCTTCTTGTCTTCAATTCTAGAAGTTTCTTTTTCCTCTTGAATGGTACCATTATCGGTTTAGTCGGGCATATATTGAGTCCAATATTTGAGTACCTTTTGGATAGTGTCAAACCTTACTAATAAAAAACTCACCGTATAGGTTTTTCTTGGAACCGTTGGAAAACTATAGATTATCATCGTTAAACAATGGATGGAGGTATTGATTTAATTATGCTTTTAATTTTCCTTTTTTACAGGTATACGTATTCGAGCGTAGGACTGGAAAACTTTTGACGGGTAATAATGCTCCCACAACCGTCAATCTTAAGAAATGGCTTCAAGATAACCCAACATTTGAAGTGGTACAGCCAGGAAGCGCACAAGCTATTGAAATCGAGGTAAGTTTGTCTCATTTTTTTTTTTTGATGAACTGCAAAAATTAATTGAAATCTTTTCAGAGATCTAAACAAAAAGCTCGCCTGGGTGTTCAATCGCCAACAAATAATAGCACTTTCGTCCCGACAAAGGCAGATGGGGCTGTAGTTACTTCAGTAATCACACTTACTCCACCAACAATGTCTTCACCGCCACCAGTATTCCCCAAATTAATAAAACTTCAAGACCTTAACAAGTCGAGCCCGAAACCATTGAATAGTCCAATTATTCAAACACAGCAACGATCTTCGACCCCCAAACAATTGCCCAAGTACCCACAGCAAGTGAGTATAAAGCCTGACAAAGTAGAAAAGGAAAAAGATAAATCCACACCATCATCGTCGGCGCCAGCATCATCATCACAGAAAGTTTTGAAGAAGCAAGTCTCTGCCGAAAAAGAAGTTCCAGCTGAAAAAACCCCATCCCGCAACGAATCTAGTGAACCGGTTCGAGTAAATGTGCGGCGCACTCTAAAGGAACAACTAATGATTCGTATGAATGAAGTTGGCGAAGACAAAAGGTTGACCACAGAGCAAGTGGAGGACTTTGTCAAGGCTACCGAACTAGAAATGTATCGACTCTTCAACAAGGACATAGGGACCAAGTATAAGGCTAAATACCGTTCATTGATGTTTAACATTAAGGATCGTAAGAATGAGACACTTTTTCAAAAGATTTGCGGTAAACTAATTGAACCGCGACAGTTGGTGCGTATGTCCCCGGAGGCAATGGCGAGTCAGGAATTGGCACAATGGCGAGAGAATGAAGCAAAACATCAGCTAGAGATGATAAAAAAGTCCGAGCTGGATATGTTGTCCTGCACAAAGAACTATGTGTTAAAGACGCATAAGGGTGAGGAGGTGATTGAAGGCAAAGCGACAGATCGTGTGGAATTGGATATCAGTATCCCTGTGGAGGACGTTGTTGCAGTACTGAATAACTCGACAGTTAGTAGTACGACAGAAATTGAGGCGTCTTCGATGACCCCGCGAAAGGATCATTCCTATGAGCTGGATAGTAGTGTGAATATAGGGCAAGATGCGACACCTTCTGCCTCAAGTTCAAGTTCGGATAAGAAGAAGGCATCAAGCAGAGAAAGAGAACGGGATAGGGAGAAACGTCACAAAAGTAAGGACCGTCATAGGGAGAAGTCAAGAAAACGCAGTCGAAGTCGCAGTCGAGAACGTCGTCACAAGAGTAGTTCACGAAAGGATGAGCGCCGCGACGAACGTCGTGACAAAGAGGAACGCTTAGTAAAAAAAGAAGAAAATGAATCGCCTTTAAAAGTAGCAAAGGCAATCGCGCCCTTGAAAATTGCCGTGCCGTCAATTACCACAGTGGTAGCGAAACCCATAAGCCCCCTCAAAGTTCACAAAGAACGGGAGCCTGTCACTAAAAAAAGTACAAAACCGCCAATAGAAAAGTTCAATCTTATTGATCAAATCCTTGAATCCACAAAGACTGTCGAGCAGGCTGCGAATCTGCTCAATGAGAAGGAATCGCCCGCAAATGTATCGACTCCAGTTACATCTGCTACAGCGAATTCGGCGACATCAACACCAATAGCACCCAAATTGAAGCCGCAAAGTCCATTAGCACCGGATAGCGATCAAGAACCGTCAAGTACAGTATCAATATCAACACCTCCCGACGACCCCTACTACAAGTACACATCCGAAGAGGAAGCTTCTATGTGGACAGGTTCCATCAGTATGATCGATGTGGCTTCATTCCAAGTAAGCATACAGACTGTTAGCGGAAACACATATCTTCTGAGTAACGACTTACCAGATGAATTGGACGTGGTTGGGCGAATCAGTCCTGAAACCGTGTGGGACTACATTGGAAAGATCAAACGAAGTCCGAATAAGGAGATAGTCATCATCCGACTAGTGCCTTCAGTGGAAACAGAAAACATTGCCTATACCATTCTGTATAAGTATCTAGACAAGCGAAAGCGCTTGGGAGTGATCAAGACAACATCGCCAAACATAAAGGATTTCTATATAATGCCGCTTGGTGTGGGACAGCAAATGCCGCCTGTTCTGCATCCGAATGAGAATTTCGAGTTCTACGAAGATGTTATGCGACCGGATATGCTTTTGGGCATCGTTATACGAATAATGGGCAAGCGGCATTCAAATGCTGCCTTGAGGGTAAAGTGTAAACACTTTTGTATTGAATGTATTTTCAAGTTCGTTTTATTTTTCTATATACAGCGAAAGAAGGAAGCTTCTGTGATATCAAATCGTGTGGTAACGTCTGTTTTGGATGGTGATGGGGCTACCAGTTTTACACCACCGGGTAGCCCCAAGTCTAGAACGGAAATGGGTCGGTCTGTACCAGGAGGCAGCAGGGGAATGCGAATGTCGCAAAAATCCATTGATGAAGAAATAGATATCGATGCAATTATAAAGGCGCCCATTACGTCAAAGAATGCTTCTAAGGGTAATTCGATTTCTTTTTTCCCCTTTAGATTAACTGATTGTTCAAATTTATTTACTATGTAATGTAGGACACGCTCCTATTGCGGCTAAAAGAGATGATGCTGATGAACCTTATTCACCGGGCGGTAGCTCGGACGATGATGCGCAAATAGGTCCCCTAACAGTTAGAGATGACGATCTCAAGCGCAAAATGGACGAAATTAATCGGCAAATTGAAGTGCAAAAAATGGAAATCGCTGGATTGTTGGGCCATGAGCAATCGGTAAGTTGTAAATGATTTGGATTTTCCGCAGTTCAATAAAAATTTGGCAAAAGACATTCGTGCTTCTTCAGAAAGTACGATGTATTACTACTAACATCGGTGGCGTGGGCGACAATCTGGTTAAAAAAAAAATAAAGTCTTGGACGAAATCTGGTTGCTTGGTTTTTTCTCGTTCGCCGCAGCCTTGTACTTCGCAAGCCTGGATGCAAGAGGAGTGATATCAACATTCTGTTGTTTGAGACTTTTTTTTGGATGACTTGAGATAAGGTACAATAACCAAGTTCATCGCGCCACGAAGGTCTTAAGCCAGTTTAAGTACCGTTTTGGGGACTGTGTCATTTTTGATATTGAACGCATATTTAATCACACTTAATGGTGTTACCCTAGTTGTTGAGGCTTGTCTTTAAAAATGTTGTATAAATATTACTATCACAGATTTTGGGGCGTTTTAGTCATGAAGATGCTTCTACATATCGGCTCTAGAGATCTGCACTGTGACACCAGCGAAAACAAGACATTCGCATGGGTATTGTCCCACAATATCGTGAACATTTCCATAAGCATAGCGGTTAAATAAACGCAGCACATTGAAGTTCTTAACAAGTTTGTAGTACCAGATTTCTTACAAACCTCCGGAAGCACCTGTTTAGCCTGTCTGCATTCTGAAGAGTCATGGTACTCGCGATGTTCAAACGAAAACTAAACGTCAATTGAAGCCCTGACCAAGGACGCAGAAAGACCAATCATGGGTTTAGGTCCTGAAAAATCTTCGTTTAGCAAGTTCTTCAGAATATCCATTTTCTGCAATCCTATTGTGATCTCAACTGTGAATGAATGCAGGGAGATTTTCCGAATTGTCGTGGTTTTTAATGTAGACTACACTTGCTCCCTCCTTACCTTATAACCCTTTGGACACTGGTGGTGTAAATGATCGTCAAAGATCTAGACGTTCTTGCCAGAGCTATACAGCCGGTCAAAACTTTTCAAGCTAGATTTCAGCGAAAACTGCTATGGAAGTAAAAACCGTCTTGTTGCAAAAAGTGAAATCCAAATAAGAACTAGAACTACTACATAAGAGTCGCAGGCTACTTGCTTACCCCCCAATTGAAGCCGAAAGGTGAGATGGAAAATTAAGCGCGAAATGCTCACAGAGAATTTTATTCAAGCCATACAATAAGCAAAATGATAGAGAGCACGCCCGACAATCTAAGGTAGGGCATTCGACCTTTATTTCTGCATGAAGGGACTTAAAAAATGGTCAAAATTTTACCAAATATATTATGTTCTGGAAGACGTTGTAAAGGGTCTTAAAATTTTGCTTTCAATCAAGTAATGGGGTTTCCAACAAGACTTCACTGCATCTCACAAAATTATGTACCGAAATTCATACGATTAGACGTCTAGGAGTGGAGATGTCAATCCTGGTCTGGATTTTAAGCTTTTAAGCCGTGGTATATTTTAGAGGCGACTTGCTCTACTGGATACTCATACATTGAGCCTTTAAAGTGTACACTTATCAGTGCAATGCGTGCTGCGAGCGGTGAGTGACAAGAGCAATTCGATGCTTGTGTAAAAACTTGGGGGGCGGGCTACATTGAATAATTTTTTGACAAATTATTTCTTGATAATCAATAAAAGTTTTAAAGAAAACAGTTCCAGGAAATAGTTATTCGTTTTTATTTTACTACCCAAAATGCGTATTTTTAAGCATTCGGTATTTACAATTTTTAAAATGCTTCAAGTTAGGTTTATAGACGTCACATGACAAGGCTTCAAATAAGAGTTCATATCCTGACTAAGACAGCAAAGGTAGATAATGTTACCAACTCTAAAAATATCTGTTCTTAATGAGAACTCAATAATCGCCCTTAGGCGCGGTAATTCCACATAAATTACAACGTAAAAACCATAACGTAATACGGACTGGCAGATGTGATTCGATTCAATGTTGCGGTGCGGCGATTCTTATTCTAAAAAAACTTCGCTTTAATACAATTGAACGTGGTGGCATAAGGAAACCATTACCTCACTGCCTCTTAAAAGCGACAACTTAAGCAACTACGTCGTCTTGGCGGAAAATTTAAAGGCGAGACACTTGGATTAGCTGAATACATCATCGCTTAACTAAGAAAGACCAGGTTAAATATAAAATGAAGTTATACAAGTCAGTTACACCCAGATTCCTTGTGAAAATTTATATTTACAAAATCCGTAAAGAAAAATGTTGGGTAATAAAGAGGAGCAGTACCAACTAAAACTATTTCTATGGTGGATCGCCAATGTTTCAATCCACTTTAGGAGTACCCATCGTCAGTTTAATTCTTTTCCTTATGTATTTAATTTATAATTCTGTCCTATGCCCTATCTTTGCACTGTGCCACAGAGATTAAAAAAAAAATGTATACTTACATGCATTTAAAAACATTTATTCCTCCAAAGAATGAAGTTACGTTTCTAGAATGTTCTTGTGTATGACTCATTTAATTTATTTCTTTTACAGTCATTTGCATCAGGATCAAATGCCCTTGCGCCATCATTAGCCAACATCTCTATACCGTCAAACTTACAACAGATATTAGCCAGCATTCAAAGCAAACCAGAGCCACCTGCATTAATATCTACTTCGTCAAATGGTCCATCTATGGTTCCTCCACCTCCGATGATTGGATCATTATCACGTGGCACCGACGAAGAGTATACGCCAGAGCAGCCAGTTATGCGTTCCCGTAATGCGAGAGGTAATTATAAAATCCATTAACGTGTTATAAAATTAATTAAAATACATTTTTCTTTCAAATAGTTTCAAATACACGAATTGACTCAAAACCCAGTCGCCTAGCGCAACTAAGTGAAGCTGAGCTTCTTAGTATGGTGCCTGATGATATTGATATTGAAAATAGCAATAATTCTTCGCATAAAAACGTTAACAATGAGCCACCTCCCGAAAAGAGGCCCAGATGGTCAGAACCTCCACCTCCGGGGCTGGAGGGCGAATATAGTTAAGGAAAAAAAAAAAAGAAAAAAAAAACTATCAACTGTGACATGAATTTATTTGTTTTCACATGGTTTTCTACTTTTCTTGTGTTCTAATTTTTCCTAGTTATCTAAAATGCTGAACTTGTTGAAATCTCAGTAACACAGACAAACTCACATCCCATTCTCTTTTTATCTGCATACTCACTCGCGCTGAGCTTTGCTTTGGCAAAGATAATTGTATATTTTTCCCTTCCCCCACACTAGTACTAAATTTAGAGTATGTATTTAATTTTAAAAATATAAAACAAGGAACAAACGCTCGAGCCTTAGGCTTAGCATAAAATATTTAATATTTTAATCATAGCGATAGCGTCGTTATCCACCAGTTGAATAATTATGTATTTTTTGTTTTACAAAAAAAAAAAAAAAAACAAATGAAAAACAGAATTAAAATAATTTTTTTTTTTTAATGTTAAATTTAACTTTTCTCATGGTACCACAACTACATATTATACATGAGAAGAGAAGAAGAACTAACTATTGTAAAAAGTTAACAACATTATTATATTATTATTGACTAGTGCATAAGTTTAATAATACAAATTTTCATTATTTGTATAACATATTTTTGAGCGAACACAACGGAAATACTCAACCCTATAAAGAGATTAAACGTATAAAGCTTAACGGGGGAAAAACAGCACAGCGTGTAATGATACAATTTAAATGTTATCACCACATTTTAAATAGATCTAGCCACAGACACACACTTGCGAGTATATTGAGTATTTTCGTTTCAAAAGCTTTAAATGTTAATGATTGGATTGAAGTAGATTTGACGAACAATGAAATAAAATTGCAAATTATAGTTAAAACAATACAAAAACTAAGAAATCAATTCAACGCTTGTTTTTTTCTTTTTGGCGAAGACGAGAGCTTTATTCACAGTAATTGTTCCAGAAAACGGATTCTGTCAGCTTCAGATATTACGTTTTGTATCCGTATATGAAGCACGTTAACGCCTGTCTTGCAGTGTAAAGATGCCCCGTCCTCATTCTGTGCTTGGACTTGTAAAATGTTTGATTTTCTTTTTCATACGAATTTTAATTTAAAAAAATTCATTAAGGTGTCGATTTCAGCTGAACCAGCGAGAGGTAATCTAAAAAAATGGACGAAGCTTACGTAATAACGTTTCATCTGCAAAAAGCCCCACATTTCCCCAAGTTAACCATCTCAATTGCTTATTATAGAAGGAACTTATATGCATACCTATATAATCTTGGTATACGATGTGCATACTGGATACGTGTACATTAGGATGAAACTGAAGGGACATGGATCGCAGGATATTGCATCATGTTTAATTAAACACATAAAGGAAAAGTCAGCACTTCATTGTATATTCAGATTCTTGTACAGGGTCCAGATGTGAGCATTAATCTGCCGCTGCAGATATCATCTACCAGAAGACCCATTTTCATCTTGTGATATCTGAAGTTAACTTATCCGGTAACACTTCGAACCATTTGAGTTTTCCCCGTTCCTACCCTCTTTTGGTAGAGCTTTTCGACATTTAATTGCTATATTGGCCTCTCTACACTCACTGATTACAGCTTACGGTGGCTAAAAGTGAACCATTTCTAGATCAGATCCTTCACCATTCCTCTGCTTAGTGCAGCAAATGGTCTAGGACCCTGAAATTGCAAAGCTGTCACCCTATTAGCAAGTTTGTCCACTTTTTCATTTTCTTCTCATCACGTGTTCGTTCACCCAAGTCAGTTTTAATGTGTTATGAATTGCATATTCCTTGTGTTTCTGGACACATTCCAAAGCCAGTGAAGTTTTAATTTCCATTTGCCTGTTGCACCTGCCTAATTGTCCAATGCTATTGGAATATTTTTTTCTGTCACCTGACCATCTTTCAAGTGGTCCAGTGCTAACATTTTTCTTCCCAAACTCCGATGACAACCCAAATTTAGCTTCTCTGAGCAGATCTCTACTCTAGTTCTGCATGCATCATAGATTCATTCGTGAAGACAGTATTCCTCCCATCTTCCCTTCTGGGATCCATCCTCGATTAGAGTTCTGTGATACCTTTCAGTAAAACGAATTCTTTTTATTCGATCCATAGACACATTGAGCCAGAGCACACTGGTTCAATTTTCCCTCGGGGTAAACTTGGGGTAACTATCACTTCAATCGCACACTGGATGAATAATTCAGTATCACTTCTTATCGCCAAGATATTTTTGCCATCAAGGGTCCAAACATTATTGTGTACTTCCAATATGCTGGCCATGTGAGATTCCCCACTGTTGTCCACAGACTTCTGTACTGATACAGCATCCTCTTAGCCTTCCGAATGTTCTTCTCAACGTGATAATTTCAAGTTGTTCCAAAATCTAGGTATAGCAAGAGTAATTCTTCGTTATAGTATATATAGGGTTAAGGGATGAAAATCCAGATTTGTTTTCTTGGTGAAAGTAATCTTTTCTGCGCATTAATGGAAAGAACCTGTTTCAGGCATCACCTTGCCATTATCTACATAAACAACTTCGTGAACGCTAATTGCCTGAAACAACCTGATTGGCCCCTATCGGTGCCAAAGGTCTGAAGTCGATAAAATTTTCACACTTCGCAGATCCTGGAGAAAACCCCAGAAGTCCAAATCGATGCCCACCATCTTTTTATCTATTTTAAGGCCGCATATGATAGCATTTATTATACAGACGAGCGATTTCTAGTTTTGGCATCTTTATCAAATTCGCCCGTCTGTGTAGGATGACAAAGTCCCTTGCATACCTGCTATTAATTCTTGAAATAATACCTCAGCAGAAATAAAACGAAGAATTTCTCTTGCTAGTCGCTGTTTTTTTTGGGGTTGTTAACGCAGTTGAGTAGTAATGCCCTATCGCCGTATCCCGAGTAACTAGGAACATTCTGTACAATACGCTTATCATTCCAGTCCTGCTTTATGGCGCTGATGCATGGACTTTGTAGAAAGCGGAGTATGAGAGAAGGAGTATCGAGCGTTTCGAGAGAAAAATTATTCGTAAAATATTCGATCCCGTTTGCGTTGACGGGCTTGGGGCGAGAAAATTCAACGACGGCCTCTACTACAGTTCAGTCGGTTGAGATGGCTAGGACATGTAGAGCTACACATAATGGAAACCAATCCTCCGCGTAGTCTTCGAATCTAACCAGGAGAAACAACTCAGTATAGGACGACCTCGCCTAAGGTGGAGGCAGTTAGCTAATAACCGGGCTAACTGATTGAGGCCCAGATTCACTCCGAACTGTAGCGCTAATTAAGTAAGTAAGTAAGGTTTTTCTCAATCAGCTGACCCACCTTCGGTTTTTCCTTCCTTATGTCCTGTTTCCCCTTGTGGGTCCTAGGGCCTCAACTACGCCTACGCGCCATCGTGTACGGTTCCTGGCAATGAGCTTCAGCTCTCTCCAATTGTCGTGACTCCTCCTCAACTGTTCTGCGCCATGTGTTTTTAGGCCGACCCGCTCTTCTACCATCTTGTGTTAACGGATTCCACTGCATTGCGTATTTTGCAATGCTTCGCCTTTTCGAAGCGTGTGACCAATCCACTGCTAGTTCAGTCGTTGGATGGTTCTGCCTATTGGTTCCTGATCCGTTTTCTGGTAAAGATGTTCGTTAGAGATACGGTTAGCCCAGAAAACCCTTAGGATGTTACGTAGGCACCTATTGACGGTTTTTCAGTTCACTGAATGGGGTAGAAAGAGGTGAATATATTTAAATTTATCAATATAACTTTTTCTTAGATCTAAGCCCTCATAAAACTA
Source organism: Blera fallax (assembly GCA_946965025.1). Taxonomy (NCBI): domain Eukaryota; kingdom Metazoa; phylum Arthropoda; class Insecta; order Diptera; family Syrphidae; genus Blera; species Blera fallax. The sequence continues at coordinate 100,572,792 of OX337244.1, forward strand.
ATTTTCCGGTTTCTTCGCTCACGGTTACCTGTAGTGATTCGAAGGGACTAAAGGAAATGAAAATTCAGACTGGCTCATCAGGGATTTTTTTGGCCCGACCCATTTGGTCCAACCGGCAAAGAAATAAACACTATAAACGTACTTAACTGCAAACAAGTCTATGGAAACCAAAATGGCTCTTTAAATTCCTGGCAGCTTGGTGGCTCGGCTCAAATTGGTTAGAAGTGATACTCACGGGAAAGCCTAGGTATCATATCTAAGCAAGATAGGTGTACACAGCGGGACTAGCATTATTAGGTAGCAGAAAGAGTTAACTTGGTGTAGCTTGAATAATTAACCGGTTTATATGTACATTCAAACAAACATGCATTAGCGTTAACGCATGGAATGGAAGTTAGGGATGGATTATCCTTAAAATCACTTACCCTACCCACGTAGCATTTAGAGGAGCAGTGTGAGAGAACTGAGTTTATACTTATTCGGCCCGACTTTCGTCAGACCATTACAAAAATTCTACTTTAGACTCATTAGAGTGCTCCTCTCCACGGAAATCTTTAGTAAAAGGCGAAAGATTTATTCGACACTGAAGAGAAGCCAGAGTAAAGAATTTTGGCACTCACACAAGTATTCACGATAAACATTGCAGTAACTGAATGTGAATTAAAAAAATGAAGTACAATTCTTGATAAACTGTTCAAAATGGGGGTGGAAGATGTGAATAGAAACCCTTATACCTTCTGTTTTTGAAAATGAGCGATTTAGACCACATCACAATTGGGGCTGGAAACGATGTTGCATCTTGAATCCCTACGGGTTTTATTAAAAATGTTGCGGCCAAATAAGCTCTCAGACTAGGAGAGAACAATCATTAGAAGGCATTAAACTATGGACATGCGTACATACTGTACATATATTAAAAAACGGCTTGTCCCGTACATACTAGAGTAGCCTCAGTATTACTTTAAAAATAATTTTAAAGAACTAGGACATAACTAATGTCGTCCCTATAGCTACGCCTACCTTTATGGATAGATCGAAGGCGAAGGAAGATAAGACAGAAGGTTTATTATATTAGTATGTATGTAGATAGATTAGCAGATAGCTGTAGTGTTTCCAAAGAGGAATGTATGCGATATCGAAGGCAGCACAGACTATCCATACACTAAATTTCCTGTCAGCGAATAGTACCATTGATTCAGTCAGGCACCACTTTAACGCTGGACTTCAACCCATCAAATTGAAGGTAAAAGGAAATGTAACAGCAGACGAAGTACATACCCATGAAACGCTCCAACATGGATTCACTATTGTCCCCCAAATCCGGTTACAGCAAAAACTTGGATCGAAACTCAATCCTTTTTCAATCCGATCTCTCAATCCGGTATTATAAACGTGGTAGATGGGATGAGGCGGCCTCCGGAAGCGAAATAATAACGGATAACATTTTATGTAACGTCTGATATTAGAAGCTCCCTCTGTGCCTTCCCTTTCAAATTGAACGAGAAAATAGTGAAAACTTGTGTTTGTGGGATTCGAACCTATACCTCACACTCAGCAGTTCAACGCACAATGCACTGATACACGTTGCGCTCATAAATAATTTTAATATGCTCTTAAACATGGATCAACTTCAGGATTCTTAAAGGATTTTGGGGTCGACGCGACGTTAGTAATAGTTTTTCTTTCCGATCTAAAAAAATATTCTTTTATCTTGGGTTGAATGGAAACATACATATGTGCATACGAATGTATGTACGTCAATAGCTCAGTTGCTCTGATGAGATTCGTTACCGTTTTCCGTAATTGTGCTAAATTTTTATTTCGTTCTCCCCTCCGTTCGAAGTCGAAATACTCTTTTCCTCTTTGCATTTTTTGAAACGACAGGTCCGACTTATATTAATTCCCTCTAGTTTTCAAATCTTAAGAAATCATCCACAGTGGGAAATAAATTAAATTAAAGCGGTGTAACATAAGACCCATCATATTTTTGGAAAACACTTATTTTACTTTATTTTTTCGTACTTGTAATTCCCATTCAATTGCTGAAGATTTCTCCTTAAGTACTTGTAATGGTGGCACATCCAGTTATCGCTTCTCGGCCTTATGGCTAAGATCAAAGTGTAGTATCTGTTCTTATCAGCTTAACATCTGATAGATCCTCCATCGGGGGACAACAAATGTTAAACTGATTTTTGGAATTAGACGGAGTGCTAGGAGCTTGCTCCACCTTTGTCGCGGGTTGGCCCGGTATTGCAGTACCGCCGGGATCGGCCCAAAAAGTATTTACTGAACTATGTCTAGTCTAAGTGGTTTTTGGGGGTAAAGCGGGAACTAATGTTCTGTTTTGATGTCGGAGAGATGCATCCATCCACCCTATATCGTCCTGTCCTGTTGAGCTTTTATAAGAAAGTTAAAACAAAATAGCGAGTAATGAAGAAGCAGACTCTCTAGCAAGAAAAGGACCGGCAGAACTCTTTATAGGACCTGAACCTTTCTGTGAAATAGGCGGTCATGAAGCTGATAAGAAAAAAAACAGGGTTAAGGCGTGGAACAGTACTCAGTGGGTGGTTGTCACTAATTAAATTAGTGCATTCCAAAAATGCCGAAAAGTTCATTCATTATTTCACTATCCCGTCCCGCTAAGTGCTGGTGGGGCTTTCCCAGAGAAGTGCCATCAACCGAGCCGAAAATTCACTTTTTTTCTTTTTGTTTCCCATTTGTAAATACAAGATGTCGCAGAATTTTATAAGGCAGTAGCATTGACCGTGTTAAGGTGGTTTTATTTATTTAGCGTATGGCAAGATATGTACATATTACAGTGAACATTAAATAAGCACTTAAACTATACAATACATAAATATGAAGTAATTATACTCGATTACAGACATAAAGCTATAAATATTGCACATTGATTCAAAATTGAATGTCAAGGTTTTGTAGCCATAGGATAGCAGCGGGAGAGGCAGTGATGAAATCGGCTGGATCACCGTGGTACTTTCGGAGGTCGCATTCGGTGGTCACGTGTTTGATGGATGGTCTGTATTGCAGCGTCACAGTCGCAATATGGTGAATCGGACGCTCCCCATTTGTAGAGTGTTGCCGCACATCTGCCGTGGTTCGTACGCAAACGGTTAAGACTCACCCATGATTTCCTTTGTAGCTCGTAGCCTGCTGGCATGGATGTAGGATCATGTATTTGAAAAAGGTCATTCGCAGAAGAGGAACTCCACTCATTCTTCCATACTTCCGTAGCGCTGAAGTTACTGGAACTTAGTTCTTGTGCCAGTTTTAGGGGAGGGCGCCGTGATTTTAGTCGAGATCTTGCGCTAGACTCGATGTCGTTGTGGATTGGTAAGAGGTAGTTGGCATTGAGGTTATTGTATTCGCGCAATAGGGCGTTTTGTCGTCGGAGGTTAGCCGGGAGGATGTTGCTCAACACCGGGAGAAACCTCGTTGGAGTAGAACTAATAGTTCCTGAGATTATGCGCATTGAAGTATTTAGCTGCACGCCTACTTTTTTGGTGTGGGCGCTATTTATCCAGACGGGGGCGGAATATTTGGCAGTGGAAAAGACCAGCTCCAGGGAGGCGGAGCGTAATGTTTTAGAGGGAGCACCCCATGTTGTTGAGGCCAACTTTCGTATGATGTTGTTTCGGGATTTGAGTTTCGCTGCAGTGCTAGTAAGGTGTTGTTTGAACGACAGAGTACGATCCAGAGTAATTCCAAGATATTTTGGTGCAGGGTTGTGGGTTAGCTGGACGTCGTTAAATTTTACCGACAGTTTAGTGTTGGCAAGTTTATTATTGAGATGAAAACAAGTAACTTCCGTTTTGTTCATACTTGGGCACAGTCCCACCTTTTGAAGTACGAACCTAGTGTGGCAAGGTCTTCTGTCAGTATTGCTTCCGTTTTAGCCATGGAACGGTGTTGTGTGGCTATGGCGAGGTCGTCCGCATATGCAAATTTTTTAGATAGTGTACTTGGGAGGTCATGCGTGTACAAGTTAAAAAGCAGAGGTGCCAGCACTGATCCTTGAGGGAGTCCATTGTTCAGTTTTCTGCGTGAACTATGCACCTCGTTCAGGAAGACTTGGAATGATCTGTCGCTAAGCATGTTGTTCAGGATGGTGGCTATCTTTATGCATGGTACGACTTGAAGAAGCTTCAGAATCAGTCCGTCCCTCCAGACTGTATCATACGCTGCAGTAAGGTCGATAAATACCACTGATGTTTTGAGGTCGGCCTGGTACCCTGCTTCAATGTGGGTCGTCAGCGCTAGTACTTGATCCGAACAACAACACCCGGGTCTAAACCCTGCCTGCTCTATAGGTAGGTAAATTTTGTACACGGCACTGAGTAGGGCGATTGGACGGTAGCTTTCTGGCTGGTCGTTGGGTTTACCAGGTTTAAGTAAAGCGATTACTTTCGATTTCTTGAGTTCAGCGGGAAATTGCCCTGTTTCCAGTATGTTTGAAAAGAAGTGCGCGAGCCAGTTCTTAAAATGAGTGCCACTGTGTGTGAGGAATTCCGGGAATATACCATCAAGTCCAGCGGCCTTGCCTGAAGTTAAGGTGGTTATTCTCCAGTACGTATGTAGTAGTTGGTCAGTCATACATGTACTTATTAACAGGAATGACAGAATATAAGATTACGCATTGCGCATGTCCACCATGTTTTCTGACATGTTTCGCGCTACGCAAGAGATGATTGCGTGTTTGATACATCAAGATCAAACCTCAGAAGCTACTGAGACAACTGCAACTCAAAAGGCTAAAAAAGAATGCACAGTTGCTACAAGACTGCAATTGCATTGAAAATAAGATTTCTACAGTATCTCAAATGGAGCGTATTACATTCAATGAAATGTAAGTTTAATTTATTGTTTACTTGTTTCCTAAAAATAAAACTGTTATGCATTCAATTTTTAGTAAAAGTAAAGTAATAAAATGAAAGTGAAAAAAGTCTCCAACAGCAAATAGACTCTTCAGAAAACCTTCTAAAAAATCGGAATTTGAGCGTATCTACATGGAGGATAAATTAAAAAAATATTTACTGCAGGCCAATTTAATAAACTTAAGAACGGTCTTAAGAGGATACATTGGTCTGAACGGGATATAGCACAAATTACGCTCTACTCTACAAGTGCTAAAGGATATACATAAGCTGCTTCGGATGAATAATTTCCCGCTTCCTGGCGTTCGGACTCTCCAGAGCTGGGCACATAAAGTGCACATTTCACCCGGAATTATTGAGCCTGTCATAAAGATTTTGTCGGCAGCTACTCAGCTTGATGAAGCCCAAAAAATTTGTGCTCTGAGTTTTGACGAGATGAAAACCTGCAAAACTTTCTGCTACGACAGATCATCCGACTCAACCTTAGCTCCTGCTAATTATGCCCAAGTGCCAATTCTTAGTGGTAAATATAGTTTTCTTTAATCTCTCTTAGTTATCATCGCCTTAACCAAGATATTCTGTCATTCCTACAACCAAACAAAAAGTTGGATGGCAGTTAGCATTGTGTCGGACTATTGAAATCAATCAAATGGGAAACGAAGCACAGTTCGTTAAATATTCATAATAAATTTTACTATTGTTTCCTAAAATGTTTAATCTGAATATATGTACAATAAACTGAAAAGAGACAACAGTATTTTTTGAAGCCAAGAAAAACTTGGACAATTTCTTTCCTCGTACTACCCATGTCTTGCATGTTCTTTTAGAGTTATAGTTTTGCGTCGTAGATGTCTGGCAGTAGATGGAGCCAAAAATCGTACATAGTGGCAATCCATTCCTCGATTTCTTTGCCTAGATTTCAGAAAAAATATAAGAGAACTAATTAGAAAAGGAAGCGCAGGTCTTCCCATCGAGAGGTGCTCTAATTTTTGCAAATGGCGTCTTATGTCTGTTTCAAGAATAGAAAGTTATAAAAAAAAATGGGCAACAGAACGCGTAGTCACCTTTTCTTATGAAAAAATTATTTCCAATTAAAATCATCGCCTTTTTACGGAACCTTCAATGCGTGGACGAAGCCACACTTGACTAATTTTTTTATGGCCGGGTGTGGTAGTAACCGTTTCCGCTTTTTGCTAAGCAAGTCGTAGTAGTGGATTACCTGAAAGAAATAATGCTGTGATAATGGAATCCCGCTGAAACTTCGCACTTACGCTCCTTCGATAGTCCTAGGTAAAATACAAAGAGAACTCTTAATTCGAAGTTCCTTTATAAACCATGGTAGACTATTAAATTGTTTTTGGACAACCAAGATATTAATCAAGAAAAATTTCACCAAACGCCAGAGATTGCAGATTGCAATAAGAAATTTTTTCCTAACTGCACAGAAATTTCCATAGCTACAGTTCACAAAAAATGCGGATCATTTACGTTAGATGCGATATAAAACCTTTTCAAATAATGTACACAATAAAAAAATTGTCACTTTTGGTTTTGAATGTTTTATTCTGATACGTTTGTATACTTATTGATCTGTAAAAGCGTATTGATAACACACAAATTCTACATTATTATTTGAGCTAACGTCAAGTCGTTTCATTCAAGCGCAGGGATCATGCTTCGAGCTAAAGTGTGCGCACGAAATCTTCGGTCCGTTGTGTGTCCTAGGTATTGCAATGCGAAAAAGTGACCCCTGTGGCATACACACGCATATTTTATACTGGACGCTGCCAGTTCTAATGCCGAATTCCGTATTAATTATCGGAACCTTTTCCATATCCAGAAATATCCCATCACCTGCCTGCATGATAGTTGCACCCTGAGTAGAATTAATGCCAATACTGCTTTCCGCTACAAGCAACGCGCTCAGTCCATCAATGTTTATTCCTTCTGATCCCTTGACATAGATTTTGCTCTCACTCTGAATACCTAAAGGACGTCCAATCGGACTGGTTATCCTGCTAACACTAATCGCCTTTGCATTCAAATTATCAGCACCATCTGGAATATTATAATGCGGCCTGTGCGTAGTAAATATAGCATCGCCACTATTGGGATCCTTAATTTCAAAAGTGTTCACACCCTTAAAATTAATCCCAGTCTTATCCATGACCATTTTACTATGTGGCTGACCATTGCGATTGATTTTAACTGTAACACTACCATCGTCTCCTGTTATAGTGACTGGAACATCAGTGAAACCATCGATTTGTCCACTGCACTTGTTGTAGATTCTATCCAAATCGGTTAATCCATAGAACTTTACAATGTCTTCTTCTGGTATCATTTCCATTCCTTGGATACCCTTACCTAGGCGCAGTACTCCAATGATGGTCAATGTGAGAATAAGATTTCCCACAGTCAAAATTAATAGCAGAGTGACTATCGTCCAAAAGGCGAAAGTATTTCTACCCTTCATTGGATTCGGATACACCCGACCGTCGGAGTATGTGGAAAACTTTTGATCGAGGAAATTTTCAGAACTTGTTTGATGGTCGCCACCAATTGGTATAGCATTTTCCGAGGTAACATCTTCTGAATATGATGGAGATGGACCACGAATGAAAGTGTTTTCGAAATGCTTAATCATTATTTTAGCTGATTTCACGTTTTTAATGGAAAATTATAGAATCAACTTATCGCAATCGATGGTACACAGAACTTAGATGAAATGAAATTCTTTGACACTGACAAGACGTGCAAAGTCTCCACCACACACAAAGTTCTCCGTGACATAAACTTTCCTTCTGCGATATATCGATTTTTTGTTTCTCTGGGAGAGCAAGAGTTCAAAAATAGATTTTCAGAGGACGACATTTTGTTTCACTTTGAATGTTTTCTTCTTATAATGGGTTGTGTGTACATATTAATTTTTTTTGTTCTTTAAAAGATAAAATTTTATTCAAGTTATAGACACTTTTTTTAAAAAAAAGTTTTATTGCACTTGCCCTTTTTTTTAATTGCTTTCAAGACCATATGACTTGTAAAGTCAGATAAGAAAGGACAAAAGAAAAAAATTACAATCCATCTGAAATGGGTCGTATAGCATCCATTTTCATTTAATTTTAATGTATTTTAATTTAGGAAATCCATTATTTTTTTAAAGTTAAATTAAGTTAAACTATTTACTTAGGTCCTCTGACGCCTCGTGGGGCATAGGGCGTCAACAACGCCTGCGCGCCATCGTGTTTGAATTTCTGCAACGGGCTTAAGCTCCCTCCAAGTCAGCCATGGATGATTGGGTAAGTGGGTTCCATTTGCATTCCAAGACATCTATTTATAAAAATTTGCAGCTTCCTTGTGACGGTGTTGGTCACTGTTTTTACGTTTGATCGGAACAGACTGAGCTTGATTTTTGTGCTGAAAACATTGCTTTTCCATATTTTAGACAACATATCGAATTTTGCTTTTACTTTACGAATTCTGCTGTCTACATCCAGTTTGGTACCACCGTCTTCCGAGGCCATACTTCCTAAATATAGAAAGCAGCTTACTTTCTCGAGTTGCTATCCGGCAATGTTGAGTTGAGCGGCGCTAGTGTTTTCCTTAGAAATTGATGTGCTTAGAGCCTTTGTTTTTGAAGCCCCACAGAGGAAAAAGACGACGCTACTAAGGAGAGTTTCTACAAGCTTACCAGCAAAACCTAAAAAAAACATGAAACAACGTCAGATAACGGACTTGGGTTAATTGACCTTGCTACTCCACGAAACGTTACTATAGTCAGTACACCTCCTCACCTTAATGTTCATAAAGGTACATGGTGGTCCTCCGATCAACAAAATATCAACCAACTTGACCAAGAACGAGTGCTGTTCGCGAGTTCTACGAGCAAAATAGATGGGAGAAACATCGGCTTTTACGAACGAAAAGAAAAGAGCATGAGATACGCGCGATAAAGAGATTAAGAGCTGCCAGTCCAAGAACGATGTTCGGATGTTTTACTAAAAGATAAACGGAATATATCACAGCAAAACCCGTACAGAAATCTGTTCAAAGTAAAGTCGCAGTCCTGTGAGAATATGGAAAAATTATTTCTGCAAACTGCTTAACGGCGACGAAGAGCAACATTCCGCTGCCAAGCAGAATATCAATTGAACTTAGACGGTGATAAGTAAAATTTCCATCTACCTGTTTAGATGGGTGTATGCTGATGAATTGAATCTGTTGCCCGTTCCACAAGAATACAGACCTCTCATGTGCGCGAATTTCAGAAGCATAAGCCTCCTCAACATGCGGTCAGGAAAGTTCACAATCTACGATACTCCGGCAGATATTGGAGAAAATCCAAGATGTCCAAATCGATACCCACCATCACTTTATTGATTTCAAAACCGCCTATGACGGCATTTAAGAGACGACACATTTGACTTTGAGGTAATAAGGGCTTTTGTCTACCTTGGCTTCGCTATCACTGTCAGATGCTCATCAGCGCAGAAATCAGACAAAAAAAAACTCTTGCCAATCGCTGTTTCTTCGAGCTAAGAATGTAAATGAATAGTAAGGACCTGTTCCGAACAACTAAGAAGGCTCTAAATAAGATCCTTATCATTCCAGGCAGGGAAACATGATCTTTATCGAAGGTCGATGAAGATATGCTGCGTCCTTTTGAACAAAAAAAATTTCGGAAGATATTCGGTCGCGGTTGCGTTGATGGTCTGTAGAGAAGAACTATGCGCGCTGTACAGTGACATCGTACTACTTATTGGTCGTTTGAGATGGAATGGATACATATACATATACAATAGAGCGAGTGTACACCAAAGTTTCGGTCCACAAAGTCTTCGAATCTAGCCCGGAGAAAAATTGCAGCAGAGGAAAGCTTCGCTTAATGTGGTGCGCTCAAATAGAGAGGGATCCCAACCAATTCGGAGCACGCAACTAGAGCTAAAAATCGAGCTGGCTCGATGGGCTTGTTGATTGAGACTCAGGTTCACCCTGAACTGTAGCGCCACCTAAGTAATTACATAAGTAAGTGTCTGATAAACACCCGAGAGTAATAACCGCCATGAGAGAAATGAGAAAGCTTGTCAATTCGCCTTTCGTAAATGGCTTTAAAGTGTATGCCTATTCCATTTGTCAGAAAAAATATAATTGTCGCAACACGAATGATTACGAGAAGTTAGGCTCTGGAGTCTTACGGTCTGGTTCGTCATATTTTTGTATTAGTATTCTTCGGTCATAGCAGTCTTGGGCATAGTAACTGTAAACGATTAACGCAATCAGCACAGAAGAATCATACTTGCTCATCGTCAAGAATACTCTCAAGATATTCCTTAATGCGAATGCAATAGTGAGACATTAAAGCCATTGACTGCAAGTCCACATTATTGTTATCATTACCCACTAAAATATGTTCCATATCACCCAGAAATATCTGCAAGTCATATAAAGAATCACAACCTTAAATATTGAGGTTTTGCAACACTAATAGATGAGTAGTTCCTAGCAACCATAACATCCGATTGGCTTGTTGAATTTAAGTGCATATGAATTATCTTACTATGTATATGTTCATATGTACATATGTACATATATGCACTAGGCTACTAGAACGTTGTCATGTACAACAAAATAAACTCTGAAGTTTTATTGACAAAACAAAACAAATACAAAAAAAAAAATTAGACGAGAACGTTCACAACTCTCTTGAGCAAGTTTATATTTTATAGAATTCGAATTAGAAGCGCAGCGTCTTTAAAAATGGTTAAGAGTTACATTGAGGATATTGCCCTCTCAATGGGTTTGTGCCCTGAAAAGGGCTTACCAATGGCTAATGATGAAAACAAGAAACTTTTAATTTTGATTGACAATTTGGGCGAGGAAAAGAACTTACTGCAAGCGAACCTAAAAAATTTTAACGAGCGGGCCAATAGGCTTGTTGCTCATTCAAAAAATTCGGAAGTGACGCATGCACAAAATATGGTAAAATAAAATTAGCCCTTTAGATGTTATATCCATGAGTTTTATTATTTTTAGAAATTACTTCATGCCTTCCAAACGGATCTAAGAACGGAACAGGGTTTGCACAAAGTATCAGAACGTGAAAACTCAAAATTGAAACATGATCTAAAGGATTTGCAACAAGAACTGCAATCTATTTCTCAATATGAAAGCAATGTCGAAAGTAAGATATGCAAAATTTAAATACATAAGTGTGCAGTGCACTACAGATAATCTGCGTTCTTTAACTGTTGCTGGTATCAGCGCATTATGATACCCCAATGTAGATACCCCAGAGTAAGTTGGACTTGGTAACATGTCCTTTGAGATAAAGTTAGAGATGATATTAGAAGTAGTCCAAAATATTTATGAATTCTGAATCCTGCATATATTTTTGAAATTATTTCAGTGAGAGTAATATGTCCTATAAGCCTTCAATGCAGTGAAAGTAGAAGCATTTTAAACTTGTTTTACTTAGAAGAGAAGGAAAACGGGAAGTATTCTTATGTATCTCCTCGTCACTGGATCCTCTGCTTAGGTTACAATTTCATTGCAATTCGCACCCACAAAGCACACATACCATTTAACCATCTAAGGTTTTTTGTTTTTATGGACAGAGTTTTGTAGATATTTCACAAGTTGGAAGAGATTTCAATGGAGTGAGTAAGTTTCGTTGTTGCATCGACAGAAGTAGAAGAAGAAGAAAAAGTAAAAAGAAATACTAGATACCCGGAAAAATTTCTACGAATAAAAGTTCAAAGAGGACGAAAGAGCGCCAGTGCATGAAGGAGTCTCCTATGAATCATATTTGGAAGTATAGAATGTACTAATGTGGGCGCGAAGCTAGGCCCTGGACCACATATGTACATCTGTTGCGCCATGTATTTGTATTTTGTATTTTTGTATAGAATGTACTAAGCGAAGAGCCGATTATCAAAAAAAAATGTAGAAGGAGCAATCCTGGTGATGAAAATAAGTAAAGCCGGGACCGATTAATTTGCTCTAGAACTAATTAAACACGGAGGGGTCGATCTCAACAGGATGCTGAGGAATTTATTCCAGTATGAGATTGGAATGAAACCCTAATATTACCAATTCACAAAAAAGGCAACAGCAACGACTTTAATAATTATCGCCCATTAGTCCATCATCAACTATTTACCTGAGAAACGACTAAAGAAATCATAGAGCATAGCCTAGAAGAGGATCGAGCAGCCCTTATGCCAGGAAGGCAAACCCACGACCCTAAGAGTTCTCATAAAAAAATCTATAGCAAAAATAAAAAAAATCCAGCTTTTTTAGATTGCAGACATCGTCAGCATAGCCATGTATTGGAATTCTGATGTCATTGTCCATTTTAGTACGCTGCATTTTCTCGCCAGGGCTGCTTGAAGCACATCGCATGCTAACACAAAAAATAGCAATGGTGATAATATGAAGCCTTGTCGCACTCCACCGCCTACCTCATAGTACTCTGACGTTCTTATTTTATGTAGGACGTGGCATTTTGCATTCTCATAGGGTTTCTATTATGGATTTCTTGTGGATTTCTGTCCTGCGGTCCTGCGTAAAGCATTCCAGATAGAATTCCGGCGAAAGTTGTCGAATGCTTTTTCGAAGCATATGGCATTGCTAGCAATGAATTTTTTATTGGTTATGTTAGTACCTACACGTGTCGAAATAACAGACGTTATTCAACTTATTCTGTTTTTTTTACGTTTTATTGCCGGAAGGCTGCTCCTGTATCTTTACCATTGAGGAAATAAACGTCTGAATCTAAACGTGGCCATATACCTCTTGAAGATGATCCATGTGAAAGACGGCCGAAAATTAAAACAACAAATGATGATATCAAGAAGGTAGTCAATTTGAAATTGGATAAAAGTCGATTAAAGATGTATGATATAGCTGAGGCCGAGGCAGAAGAAAAAGTACGGTGCACTTAAGAATTTAATACATGCAAAATGGGTGCCGCATTTCTTAAATGCTGAACCCAAAACAAAAAGAATATCTCAACAATGATTGGACAATTTTAAAAAAGATCAACCGATTTTGTGTCCCGATTTGTTACTGTGCAATGTGCATGAGGAATGGGTCCATCAATCGACGCATGGAACAAAACAGCAATCAAAGCAATGAGTGGAAGCCTTAGGCTCTGTTCAAGCTAAAAATGAACTCAGCGAAGGTAAAAGTCCTAAGAATTTCAAACTTCCACGCACAACTTGATATCGCTGAACAACAGGTCTAGAAGTAGACAATTTTCTTCACGTAGGAAGCGCGGTCTTGGGCAACCGCAGTGGCACCGGACTGGATGTGTGCAAGGGGAGGATAAGAACTAAGCCACGACTGTTGTGCTCCGTTGCAAACAGATATCTACGATTTATTTCTGAAATTTAATCAAGGAGGTAATCAATCAATCAGTACTGTGTGGGTCCTTGCTTAAAAGGTGAACATTTGAGCTTAGCACTATTGGTAAATATAACTTGCGATAGGGATAACTAGAAAACCGAGCTATCATTCTTTCCGTTCTCTTTGATATTTACGTTCAATATAGTTTAGGGAATCATCATGAGACTAAAGCTTGTACGCTTCCAAATTATTAAAGTTTACTTTGAAAATATGTAGGTGGTGCATTTCCAAAATTTATTGTCGATTTTTGGATATATTCGACTATTAAACTGTGAATAGATTTCATACCACTTACTCTATAAATCGTGCGATTTCCTGTGAGACTGGCTTATGTTCATAACCCTGCAAAAAAATACGACATGGAAGCCAACATTTTTCGTATTATCCATTATTACTGCCACCATTATTCAAAAAAGTGATCCAAAATTGGAGGAACAGCATAATAATGCAATGATCGGTCTTGGAGACGGACCCTTTTAGTGGACGAGAACTGTCACTTACGTTCAAAATTGTATCAGGCATCTTTTTGTACTGCTGTGTTTTGTTGATTAACACGATGATCTTGAAACACAACATTTAATTCTCCTTGAGTTTCCGAACCTAAAAAAATTTCGTTCACTATTTGTCTTCCATTTCTTGCATAGATGACATTCAAAAGCGGAACAAGATCATCAATGACCTTAGCAATCGTATAAATTGGATTAAAGCTGCTCTTGTCGAATGGCGTCAATGTATGGAAGAAGGGAACGAAGCCAACCAGCTGATTGAAAAATATTGCAAAGACGATCAAAAGAAATACTTGGAGATTGACACAAAACGCAAATTGCTACAGGACACCATCATTAAAGAGCGTCAAACATTGATTGATTTGGTTGAGGAACAAAAATCTCTGGAACAGAATCTTGACCGTACCGCCAATCTTTATCGCAGTGCTCATTTGGAACGTAGGCATATGGTCGATACCTGGAAAACAGCGGTCTCACAAATGAACCAGCGAGAACAAAATATTCTCAGTACCGAAGCTGATTACGAGAAATGCTTAAATCACTGCCGGAAAAAAGAAGCCGAACTTAAAGCAGAGGAAAAAAGGTTAGATGACATGATTGCCACAAACCGTGAAGTTGAGGAGACCATTGCAACGTTGAACGATGAGATCTCAGATTTGAGGGAATCGTTACAGAATATTATTGAGATGGTGGCATTACGAGAAAATGAAGTACGTCCACAATTATATTGTAAGGATTTAAATGAGTAATCATTTTTTTTCGTATTCATATAGGTAGATATTTTAAAAAAAGAGCTACAAGGATTAGCGCAACGAGTTCAAATGCAACGTCAGCAAAACCGTCGAGATCTTCAACGCAGGACTGATAAAGAACGTGAACTGGTGCGTTGTATTGAAGGAAATAAAAAACTCAAGCAGAGCCATGAGGCCCTCAACTTTAAAAATATGAATTCCCAAGAGCGTCTTCGGCTTCTTGAGGAAATGATCGATTCTGAGCAACGGGCCAAGGCTAAGCTTACTCAAGAAACAAACCGAATGAATGACCTTCTATTTCGGACGCAACAGCATTTGCAAAATTTCAAAGATGAAGAGAAAACTTTTGAAGTAGGTCTATCGAAAGATCCCACCCCTCTTTTTATCTCATTTACTAAGCTAGCGTTTACTTTTAGGTGGAAATCGGAGGTATTCACTTAAATATGACTGCTCTAAAGATCACTTTAAAAGAAACCCAGAAGCAATTCGGCAAACAAACAGAATCTCATTATGATATGGTATTTATTTAAAGAATAGTTGTACCTACAAACAACAACATTTTATTATAACAAGACACAACATTTTTTTTTGTATTTTTTTTTTAGTCACTTAAAGTTTTATTTTTGGAGAGGCGTATCAACAAATTAAAAGGAAACGCCGTGGATCCACTTGAAGAGAGACAGAAACTTATTGAATTATCGGAAATGGAAGCACATTATGATGAGGGTACAAAGGTTTTACAGGCTCTACAGTCTCAGATCACGAAATTAGAGTATGACATGCGGAACTTAACCATCTGCTATAACAATGACATGAAGGAAATTGACGTAATGGTAAGAGTGTGGGGGACATGTATTCGTAAAAGGTCTTTTTGACATGAGGAATCTCCGAAAAATTGCTCGAAGTTCTCCTATTTTTTTTTCACCCGTTGACCATTTTTATTATTGAAGCTACCTCTTGTAAATGTATTTTTGAAATAACGCACTTTTTTTAGCCATTGCAACACGCGATTCCTTTCACATCTTCTACATCTTGTACTTTTTGGAGCTTTCGTGCTCCTTTAATTTTAATCGTTCAATTTCTGAGCCTTTATTTTTCCCTGATGAGTTGTGTATAACTTATTTACTTAGCGGGCTCCCAACCCATGGAGGGTTTTTGCATGAGACACGACAGTCTTTCATCCTTTTCGATCCAGGCCACCATGCTTCCAGTTTTCCAGACAAAGCGCTCCTTTAAACTTGGTCCTTAAACAGAGGTTCGGTCTTTCTTGTCATCTCGAACTTGGGGGATAGGGCTCGAAAACTTTTTAGCTGAAGCATTACTGTCCATTCGCTCGATATGCCCTAACACAGTTCGTTTCGGCTTTTGGGGCTACATCCACATCTTGATACAGCTCATAGGGTTCGCAGCTGTATAGTCTTCTCCATTCACTCTTCTCGCAGATGGGACCGAAAAATCGACGATACTTCTCTCAAAGTATTTCAAATCTGTTTTCCTGCTTATCGTCCAACACTCGGCACCATAGAGCAGAGCTGACAGGTTCAATGTTGTTGAATAGTTACGTCTTGTCCTAGGTGACAAAGATTGCTGCTTTGTTGGCAACATGTATTTTATTTTTGTTCTCGTTTACTTCGTGGCCAACTCGTGCTGCTTCTACCTGCTCTTCAATTGCCTTGAAGGCCTCTATGACGGCACGCTTGGAGCAACAGATGATGTCAATTTCGTCTGCACATCTCAGCAACGGACGCTCGACACTACAAGCCTGTCAATATCACAAGCGCGTCAGTGCTGCCAGCGTCAATATAACATATGCAGCATATTAGAGTTTAGATTGCCGGACACGAGGGGAATGCCTCTGCCTTTCTGTAGGTTGCCTTAAAGCCACATAAAATTAAAACTGAGTTGTTGATAACAACAAGAACTTATCTCTTAATGGTACTCAAGGCAGGGTTTAAGTCAAACTAAGAAATTTATTGATCAAATAATGAGCTGCTATCACTCAATATGAGTGATACTTACCGACTTTCTGACCGGATATGGCTCGTTCGACTTCCATATCAATGAAATGGTCATAATTTTTTTTAAAACTCTTCTGACTTCTTTTGATGGAGACTAGAGAGAACATTTTTTGTGAATGTCGAAACACACAGCAGACACGATCTCTTCGGAGAATCTTCGGTTTATCTTTCACCCTGATACCGTAAGTTATTTGCAAAAAACATTTTTAGAATTCTTTTCAAATATTAATAAGTAATAATTGACTTTCGAAAAAGCTTTGGCCAGGCTAAGTTAAAAGAATGCACAATTCGTGCCTCACACGTGAAGCCCACAATAACTAATATTCTTCGGAGTGAACGACCTCCCGAAATACTAGCGATCCGATTCTGATGAACTTTAGCCGATAATTAATGCCAGATGAATCCATTCGTCTACATAATACTCTACGTTATCTCCTATGCGCATTCTCATTAAATTTATTTATCCATGACCTGGGCTAAAAATCTATAACTGTACCTCCCTTATGATCATTTTATTTTATTCGTTTTAAGAACTACAAAATAAAAGAAGCTGAGATGTACTGCGTAGGCGGTAAAAATAAAATAAAATTAACCAATCGAAGTAATCAGGAAAAAATCGTCGAACTGAGTATCTTGAAAATGCGCGTTATTGATATGGATATTCAAATCAGCCAGTGCCAAGACAGATCATACAATCTTGACAAACATCGGCTTAAATTGGTTAAAACTATCAAAGAGCGAATGGTCGAAATTAATTCGCAATACGATTTGATGTATCTAAAGAGGAAACACCAATTGGAAGAGCTTAGTACGTTAAAATGTGATATTGGTGACAGAAATATAAAAATTGAGGCAGCAAAAGCACGATATGAACTAACGTCTAAATTGCTGGGTACCAACGAAGACGGTTCCCTGGTTACCGCCACACAAATGAAGGTCGAAAATGCCCAAGAGAAGCAAATGCTTCTCGAAGAGGGTAACGCTCTTAATGCGAGCGTACTTAAGGCCGAGCGGGAGATAAAAGCAATGGAACATACGTTAGCCCTAATGAATTGCTCAAACGAAAATTATCGTCGGAATTTTGAGGAACTCGATGAGGACGGTTGGTTGGAATCGCTATTGTTGTTGTTATCAAACTGTATTAAGGACTGTTTTTTATTCTTTCAGCTGACGATCTAAAGGAATTAAAGGCTCTACAAACTGAATATTGCGAACTATTATCGCAACTTAAGACTATACGCAGTAAAATTATTGAACACGAGCGTAAAATTGATAATTTGCTTGTGGACAAGGAAGAGATGGAAGAAGATATGCGGGAGTTCCTTAGAAAAAAGTAAGTAGCAAGCGTAGCATTCCATCAAATTGGTTGTAAATTCACATTCCAAATACAAATAAATATAAATACTTGGTGCAACAGATGTACATATATATGTGGTCCAGGGCCTAGCTTCTCGCAACTATTCGTATTGTGCGTGTTATATTTTTCACATAAATGGAAGGGACCTACAATTAAGAATCATATTCGAAAGGCAAATTGAGAAGTTTTCTCTTGACAGTTATTATTCTCGGACATTCGCGAAAGGTGGAACCGTGAAAAATCTTTTTGGTGTTTCTGGGATTCGAACGTCGAACCTCTCGCTCAGCGATCCAACGCGCTAACCACTTGAGCCATGGCGCCACCATGAATTTACATTAGGATTCCGAATATCAGCACATACGTAACTGCACTTTTTTCAGAATTTTTGAAAAGTTAATGAAATATTCGTTTTTCAACAAACAATATTCTCCAACCAACTAGTTGCCTCTAAGACTTCCTTAGAAAATGTAATTAATAAGCATAAAAGCATTTTATCAAATTGATTGAGCCTCGATCTGTGTACTCCATCAGATTAAGCTGACCAAGGTAACAATTAATTGTATTTGAATTGGAATCCTCAGGAAAAATATGACCATTAAAGCACTGAAGCTCTGCGTAGTCTTTCAGGGGTGGAAGCAAAGATTCTTTGGGCTGCAGCACTGTTGTTCATCCGCTCTTCATGACCAACCAACTTGGTGTCGCTGTACAGCTCCTAAAGCTTCTCCTCCACAAACCATCAATGCAGGTGCGACTATGAATCGAACGTATAACTTTTGTCTCGAATATTCCAAGTGCGTTTTCATCCGATTTTGACAGAGTTCATGCTTCTGCTCCATTCAGCAGGAAGGGGATTTGTACAACGTTTTCTTGATTGTCGAGTGTTCTTCTACGTCGGATCTCTGCGCGGATGTCGTTAGCAGAGTTAATAGTATAGCCATAGGTAGACGAATTCCTTCAGTTGTGGTTGTCCACATTTCGTTTTATCCTCGTTTACACTCAGACCCATTTTAGCAGCTTCTTATTCGATATAAATAAAAGAGCCCGTGACTACTCGCTTTGTTTTGCTGTCGTCGGCCTAACCAAGTTGTTCTACTGATTTGTGGAAAATAGTACCTGTTGTGTTGACCTGGGAATTTCTTACTATTTTCTGGAAACTGCATGTCATTGCGTCGCCCTGACTAAAACCTCTAGTGATATTGAACGTCTCGGTGGTGTCTTTTCCGACTTTAACGGAACATCAATCTTCTTTATAGTCATCCTACATAGGCCAATGTGTTTTGCAGTAATACAAAAACTAGAGGCGCAAAACAGCTTATACATAAGTTCGTAGAAGCATTGTTTGGTAACGTCGTCTACATATGTATTTCCTTAGTGCTGACAAAGGCTCATAGCAGTGTGATAATTTTAAAGTCGTAACAGAATAGGAGATGTGACCTATTTTTTGCATTTTCTAAGTTTCATTTACCTTATGTTTGATTCATCTTATCCATCTTTCTAATCGTAAAGTTCTATTAGGTTCCAAACCACAGACATGCTTGAACAAAATACACCCAGGCGTTTCGGCTGTCGTCATGTAATTGAGAAACCAGATGGTTTTGGATTCAGATAAAAAGTGCTGTCAACCCCAACAAATATTCACTCTATATAATGCAATCCAGTTCAAATCGACTATATTTCGTAGACCTACATATGTACATATGTGTCACGATTAAGCCATATTCACCTTGGTTTTTTTCCTAATTTCTAGAATGGAAAACAACGAACTGTTATCAAAAGTCCACAAGGAACTACTCGATCAATCAGTGAAAATCGAAAGAGCTAGTCGTGACGTGAAAGCCGCGTGGAAGGCTTGTCGCCAACGTTCATTTGATTCATTATTTTTGGCCAACTTCAATAAAGAATTGGATCTGCAGGAGCTGGAGAAACGTAACAAGAATGCTCTGCAAATATTCGCAGATCTTATGGAAACAGATAAGGAATTGGCGCCGCATGCAACCAAAATTTTGTACGCAAAGGGAATCGAATGCCCAAAGGGACATAGGTGTCGCACTATCTCTACATGGCGAGCAGATTTTTCAGACATCTCAATTTCTTCGTCGAAAGGTAAGCATGTTCTATTAGTACCGCCCTTACTATTATAAAATTGATTCCTTTAAGATATACTATCATCTCGATCGACTGCAAGTGTAAACTCCGCAGAAAAAATGTCATCATCGACTCGGGCAAGTGTGGTATCTCTTGAGTTTCCAACGCAGGTTTTCTACTATAAAAAGTAAAAGCCTCCATGTATTTGCATTGAAAAAGAAAATTTTTATTAAACACAAATCGCATACAATATACATATGGGCAAACAATCTTAATCCAAATGTTTATTCTTCGTCAGAGCCGCTTCCAGAACCCGATCCGCTGGGTGATCCACTCCTGGAACGGGTAGGGGATCGAGATCCAGAGCCGGATCTGGAACCAGAAGGTGATCGTGAACCTGATTTCGATCTCGAATGCGATCGCGACCTTGAACGTGATGGAGATTTGGAGCCACTTCGTGATCGTGATCGACTCACTGACCTCGATTGTGATCCAGAGCCTGAGCGACTGGAACGTGACCCAGAGTGGCTTCTCGAACGTGAACCAGATTTACTGCGAGAACGCGATCTTGATTTTGATCGAGACTTGGATCGCGATGGAGACTTTGAATGACTCTTTGATCGAGAGCGTGACCTCGACTTCGATCCAGATGCAGATCTCGAGCGAGATTTCGCCCTCGACTTGGATCTGGAACGGGATTTTACCAGCGATTTGGATCTGGAGCGTGATTTTCCATGTGATTTTGATCTAGAGCGAGATATACGATCTTTTTCAGCTTGAGCTGCCTCGTCAGTTGGTTTTTCTTCTGTTGATGGCTTCTCACTTGGTTGAGTTGACTCAACCTCTTCCTCATCCTCCTCCATCTCTTCATCTTCCTCTTCTTCGTCGTCATCGCCTGCCGGTTCAAGTTGCTTTTCACGATATCTTTGAATGCGATGCTCATTTGCGTCTAACGGACGATGCTTAACCACAAGCTTCGTATTATTGGGCTGCTGACCAGCTTTAACACGTCGCTTGCTCAGCCGCACTCTTGTTTCCAGCTCATTGTAGTACACGCCATCGTTACGCATAACAAAGAAGTAGTTCTCTTCATAGCCCTTCGATGCCTTACTCTTGACATTCCAGTTGTACTCTCTGGCGATCTTGTATTCATACTCCTCGTCGTCCTTGTAGATCAGATTGTTTGCGAAGTCGTCGCGACGTTTCTCCAAAGTGCTGTCAGTGGGCAAGAAGTACGCGACGAATTGCTCACCACTCTCGTCCATCACACCACGAATCATAGCCTGAGACATCTCTTCAAGCTGAGCGGGAACATTCTTGCCTTGTGGTGCCGGATCGCTGTCGAAGATAACCTGGGCGCAAGGGTATTTCCAGTTTTTGAAATCGGCAAACACCGGCAAAACCTCTGTCGGTACAACATTCGGCTTGCTGTAATGCTTCGTGATTTCTGTCTTTGAATCCTCGAAAGTCTTCTCGATCGCCTTGATCTGTGCGTCGCGGTCCAGGTAGAGGGTCTCCTCGCGCAGACTCTTCTTGACGTTGTAACCGACTTTAGCTTCGATTTTCTCAATATTCTGCGGCTGAAAGCGAGTCTGTTCGGTGGAGATGTACTCCGATTTCCTCAACCATGATACACTACGCGAATGTTGCCGCGAACGTATTGAATCTTGCGGAGTGTGAACGTCCTCCTCGAGCAGTTTCTCATCGGCTGGATCAAGCTGCGCATATGGATCAGCTTGGTATAAATCTCGATTAATCAAGTCAATAGTAACACCCAGGTCATGTTCGGTAAGAACTTCATATTTATAGTTCCTCTCTAAGGAAGTCGGATTGTATTGCACGAAGCGATGTCCATCGAAGGGGTACATAAGAAATTTCAAATCAAATGGGATGTCAGGAAGATTATTGCCATATTTTACACGGCAAATTAATTCGGACCTGCAAATTAATAGATTAAATTGTAAAACATAGTCAAAATAAAGCCATATTCAGTGGACTCATACTTTCGCTCAGTAGGACGCGGTGGCCTTTTTTCTGTTGTCGCTGTGCCATTGCCGTTGTTAATGGTTGGCGGCATCCTGTTGCTATTATGTTGCTCAATTGCAATAGTTTATGCATAAACGGAGAATAGAAAGAAAATTGCTTATTCACACTAAAAAATGCAAAGAAATTGAAAAATTGGAAAACACGGAGGTAACCGCACAAATTACGATTCAACGCGATGACATCTTTGACAGATGGTTAGGTAAGGTTCAGCAAGAACTAAATATGATTTACAGTTCAAAGACGGGAATGACTGGAAGCATTCAAAGTTAACTATGAGAAGGCTCCTACCTATTTTATATTTCCTTATAAAAAGTAATAAATATTAAAAATGGTAGGAAGAATGGGAATGGAAGGCAAAGATTAAGTACACTGAGAACACTGTCAGGAAACCTATATAAAAATATATGGTAAGAAATCAGAGGAAATCGGAATTTCGAGAAGAAAGCAGTAGGGCTGCATTTTGTCGTTTATCCATAATAAACTCAGAACCAGTTTTCATTGAAGTGTTGTACGGTGATAAATGGGAAATCGTTGAATTTAAAATCATCAATCTATGATAGGCAGATGCCTCTTTTGTCATCGGAAACAATGAAAGAAGATTGAATACGCTGAACAGAATGAACCGAACAATTAAAGTATGCAGACTCCGGATTTACAAACAAAAATAATTATGCGCAGCGAAATCAAGCTGTACATAAAGATAAGGCTGAAAAAATCCTTCATATGGTCCACATTGCTAAATGCAATGTAGATAGCCAATTCACAAAGCATCGCACCAAAGACAAGAAACCTTTGGAATACCAGAGAATGTTAAATTCATGAACAGACAGAATATGCAGAGATACTGGCAATATTACTAATAAAACGAGGACTGTGGAATATCAGAAACATGAAATATGTATGTATAAGCTCTTGCAAATCATAGTTACATTCAACTCTCACAATGCGGGGGTAGATAAAGACCTCAGCCGGAAAAGGATTTTAACCTACTATGTAGGTGATACTGGACGCAGCTATCTAAAGATTGAATCGGGTCAAGGAGTTTCTTTATCGGTGCCCAGGACCGGCACGAGTGAAAAATAATTCCCCCACTCAATTATTTGGTTATTTATTTGAAACTGGGGTACTGTAGAGCTTTTCTTTCTGAAAAAGATGGTGGATTGGATCTTTTTTCGCATTGGACTCAGCTAAGATTGTGTTCTTCACTGCGAGAAAATGTGAATATATATTTAATGTATAGATTTGTTCAATAGATCTCATGTGCTCATGTAATTATGTTGAATTTTTTTCTTATGCCCTGAATGCACTGCGCAATATATCTCATGTACGAACCTTTTATTTCGCTCTATCTACCGATTTATCTGCCACCTATCTCCATCTTATAGCTGCTGTCAAAATAAAAATCGATTTTCACAAAGGAATAGGGAAAAATGCAGGAAGTATCGGCGAAAGAGATCCTTATTCCTTATTAGAAAAAATTATGTTTAACAACTGTGTAATAAATAAGAAAAAATATAAGGTTCAGAATATATAAACAAAAGCAAATGTCCACCATGGATTTTCCACAACAGATAGAAGGTAAGACGAATTGATTAATGGTCCTAGTAACTTGGTTTTTTTCCGTTTTGTCACTGCTGCTGCAGGTGTCGATGCTGTTTTTAGAACAAACTCATTGAGATCTATTCAGTCCAAAGAATTGTTGCTATTTATTGATTTGCAACAAACGATTCGCCAAGTTCTTGGTCAAATCTATTTTAAAACGACTTCGCAAAGATTTACAATTGCCTTGCCTGTGTCGTCTAGAGATAGAGATCCTTTTCTGATGTTTTTTTTCCTTTTTATTTCCTCTTTTTACGCATTCTTATTGGAAATTGCGTTGTTTATTTTTTTTTCTCTAAAGTAGATGTGGTATTTTTAAATATTTTTTATAAAGATTTGCACTTATTTCGCTACATTGTCGCACTTAGATGAAAAGGAAAACAAAGTTGTTTTGCTTGAAGTAATAATTAAATAACTTCCTAACACATGAGTAATAAATTATTTAAGCAGTGAGTAATATGTATTTTGTCAGTTGTATATTTTTTTAAAACAGCAATTAAATTTATTTTCACATATCAGCCCAAGTCAATATCTTTAGATGGACAACCTTGTCATCATGTAGAACAAGCCCTTGTTATCAATAATTTACTAACCCAGTACCATGCACTTAAAATAATCTGCTGATAGTAAACAATCAACCCACAAACTTATCGAAGTAAACAAATATTTATTATCAATTGAGCGTCAATTCTCTTGTGTGCATGGTAAGCGTATGACGAGAAAATAAAAATAAACCAGATGTACATACGTAATTCTGGCTCTGAGAGGGGTGCCTCTGAGTTTCCACTTACTTTTTTAGTATCATATCTTCAGTTATCACCAACAATGTTTCTGCACAGATAAACTTGTCTGTCGGCAAATGAACTAAAGAATATTTGAGGTGACTATTGGGTTGTAGAAATTTGACTTTGACTTTGTCGTGCAAACCAGAGGAGACAGGCTGTTGCGTAACCCTTAGAAATGATACCAAACAACAGTTTTACTTGGTTGATAGCTTTGCATTCGGTTTTTTCGTCTAACTCTTTCTCTTAAATCGTTTTTCGTTCGATGCGCACAAAGCAAATACGATTGCGATTAGATTGGTTGCCAATAAGTTGGCGGCGATCAGCAATATCAGTTGCTCTGAAGCATTTGTGTCGACTGTTAAATCTATTAATCCTAACCGAACTCCGTTTTTTTATGTAAAGTTGCACGACAGTAATCTGATGTTCGTTTCATAATTCATATAACTTTTGAATTATTGAACCCAAAAATGCTTATTATTATAGTTTTTCTCATTACTAAGCGGACTTTATTTCAAAATGTTATGTATATCAATTTTTTTTATTATATTTAAAAGCAAAAGAATTTATAAACAAAAATATATTTTTTTACTCTAGACTTTGATAACTTGATCAATTCAAAGTGAGCTTGGGAAAAATCCGAAATATCTCAAATAGAAAAATCCATTCAATTGGCATCTGTTGAATTTGAAAGCAATATGCAGAATTAAGGTGCGGAGCGTTATTTTTTTTTTTTAACCATTCTTGAGTTACGCGTGCTTTGTGGGACAGCCTGGAACCGAATTGGTTGCGTGTCCACCGCTGTGCGCATGGGTTTTAGTTCCAACGTTCTCTGCAGTCTCACTTTCATTTGTTTTGCTGTGAAGACGTGCACTTTTTGAATCGTGCTACGGCTGGAGTTGAAACTAATTTTTAAGTATTTTTAGCATACTGAAGCATAACATATTCATTTTCTTCCCCAAATGATTGGAGCTTCGACTCGGTTTTCTTTGCAGTCGTGCGTGCCTTCGCTTTAAGAACCATGTCTGATAAAATGACAGCTTTTTGAACACTCCCAGTGCCATCATACCACTTTATTGGAACTTTCAAACTCTCAAAGGATCTTTTAGATATCAAGGATTAAATATTTTATAAACAATTTTTACCAAAGAATCGGGAGCGACTAAAAATTGAACTATCTTACTTTGTGGTGCTTGCTTACCATATTTTGCAGATATAATGATGATGTGCTTATGATTGCCCGAGATTTTCATTCAGTTGTTTTTGACTTATTGCTCCAGTTGCATTCTCCAAATTGGTAGAGATCACATTCTATTTGTTCACCCTACTTACGATGTTGCCCCTAAAGTTTGGATTCGAAGACTCGGCTTGCCGTTGCATGCTTTGGTGGAACCCAAGGATATCTACGCCCACCAGTTGCGAAGAAAAGTCATCTACTCTGAGCACTTTTTCTTCATCATGTACATAAGTCAATAAGTATTAGCGCGAGTGTGAGTTTTACGGGCCAGGCTTGACATTGTTATAGTAACATTTTTGTGTGTGTATTTGATCTTTGTGGATGAGCTTAGGTTAGTTGTTTTTCCTGTCACCAGGCCAGGCTCGCGTATGCCAAAGTATACCTTATATGATTGTATGTTGCCATAACATTGTTGCAGGTTAGGACCCCTTTTAAAGATGTTGTCTCTCTTAGCGAGCTCCCTCTTCCAGTGATTTTTTTTTTTTTTTATAATTTACCCGCACTCAAGGGGATATGAATACCCTTGTAATGTGTATACACAGTGCGGGCGTTGAAAGGAAGATAGAGAGAGAGAGAAAGAGATTGGTGTAGTGGTTTGAAACTCAGGTGTATTAGGTTTCACACATTAGCTCCAGGGGTGGGTGTCCAGATAACTGGGGAGGTTGTTTGATGTCATTTATTTGTTTTGTCTTCGCTTCTGATTCACAGTAATTTTTTCCCGGTCAACCTGATGTCATAAGCATATCAATCATCAACAGAGCGAACAATTTCTTCTACTTCGCAGTAGTGTTGTCATAAGCTGAGTACAAATCATCATGCTGTCTCCATAATAACACTTCTCGTCGATGGTTTCGTCGAAAGATCAGATAATACGCTTCGCACCGTCCTAAGTCTGAGGTAATGCGTCTTGTCTGGAGCATGCATTCTACTCATTTCAAAAGGAATGAATGGTCAGTTGGTCTAGTGCTCCTCTAATAGATTTAAGTTGCTTGTGTAAAGTCAATGTGGTTGAGTGTATCATATAGCGCTGCATTTACATATTTTCCTTCATGCAGACGTATTGGGCTGGTGGAATGTCCCTCGGATTTAATTTGGAACAAATGTGAATGTCTATCAATTTTTAGTGTTTTCACGAGAAAGGGCGTAGCAAGATCTACTAGCTTTGGGTATAAAATTAGGCCTTACCTCTATACATTGCAGTTTAGAGTGAGTTACGATTTACAGAAGTTCCGAAAATGTACTGCGTTATTGAACGTTTATTCTATATTTCACATAAAAATATTTAAGCAAGAATTTAACGCACCAGTTTTTTTGTATGTCTTTAAACATCACATGGTGGGGGTCCACAGTGAGAAAAATACATTACCTTGCAGCTATGTATGTAAATCTTGAGTAGGAAGCTAATTATTCGCCAGCATAATAGTGCAGAAAAAGAATCATACAAAGAATAGTTGGATTAAATTGCTTTCTTTTGACTTAATTAGCTTTAAAGTGTTTTCTTTACGGTTGTGGAATTGCTTTCGTGAAGATCATTTAAGCCTGTTTCACATTCCATTACCACATTATGATTGCACATCATTTCCATAAAAATTTGATCTTATTTCCAAATATGCATTTATCAAAATTCAATTAGTAATCATTACGTTCTCTTCTCCTCGTTTTCTCTTCCCAAGTTCTATTACATCTAATCCCCATCTAATTAGACAAAATTCCACTAAATAAAAAAAACAAACAAAAAATTTACTCACTTCTATCCGATTCACTTAGAAACATTGGTGGAACGGCCTATGACCTATGATGTGGTCATGGAGTCACTTTTCGAACGCAAAAAGAACAAATTAGACAACAACGGAGTGGTTGCCACATCAGCAGCTGGAATAACTTCGGCTGATTTGAAAATGTCTTCCAGTTTAGGAAGTAATTTGGAGGACACAACACCCAGTGATTCAGGTGTTCAAATGTTAGACTCTGAGTCTAGTGAGCAAATGGTCGACTCAATAACTTCACAAAATGGCTTTGATTTTGAGGATTTAAAGCCATTGGTTGAGTCAGAGCTGCATTCCAATCAATTACCAGATCTTGTTCCAAATCAGATGTCGGCAAAAGCTAGCCAAATTATTCGAAGTGACTTGGATAATTCCAATGTGTCGGCTAGTGAATACCAACCAACAGCAAATGGTGACGATGTGATGACCACAAGTAATTGTTCTACATTCGACGCTGAAAACATTGTGTATCGTCGTAGAATAAGAAAATCGCACACAAGCGCCAAAACTCCTAAAAAGAGGGTTTCCTTTCATGAAGATATCTTAAAGAATACTCGCACTGACAACATCCATATAGAGCACGGATTTGTCACATATAAAAACGGCAGAAAGGCTGCGGCTTCATCTATGGCTGGTCGGTATTCCTGGTGTTCCGAAGGCGATGCTGGTGGCTCGGAACTGTGTAGTCAAGAGCCCGATGATACAGAACGTCGAGTAGTTTATAGAAATGCATGCTCCGATGTCTTGGACTATGGCAATTCGGATATTTACGAGAATACTGATAGCAACTACTTGAAATACGATAACTCAGGTATTTTTGAATACCATCCACAACATGCACAAAAACAAAAGCAACAAGAATTGGCAGCTGCTGCCAAAGGAGAGGCGAAGCAAGTACTTTACAAGTGCTCCTGTTCGAGCTCAAATTCCAGCTTGGATTCCGAAGAAATGGATAAGAATTCAAATAGCCGGCCTAACTACGCTCAGGCAAAATCTAATTCGTGCGATTGTATTGGAATGAACCACACCAACAACAATTTCATCAATGACAACTGCTATTTCTCCGAACCGAATATAGACAACTTGAATGAGAGGAAATCCGTTTGGAACAAGGAGAAGAGACCAAAGACTAGCTGCTTGAAGAAGACAAAGCGTCACACTAACATTATCCACGAGCAGGATATAAATACGAAGGTGAAGAAATTTAACGTACATGACATGAATAATCTGATTGACAACAGTAAAATGATATTCGGTTCATTGAAGAGCATCTTTGCCATTCCTCTACCGGAGAGGGGTGTCCCAGAAGGGTCAGAGGACTTGCAGTCGGTTTATGAGTGTGTTCCCGAAGCGGATGGTCCAATGAAAAATTTTTCACCCATGCGTGCAAAGCCATTCCTCAGTAAGAGCTTGGACGGATCGAAGGACAAGAATAAGACGAAGTTTGTTCACAACGTCGACGAGCAGTTGCGTCGAAAGAATGAAGAAGATATGTTTGCGCCCACTCGCCAGAATAGTGCTGACGATAAACCAGTTAATGGTGGAGAATCACAGAAGCAAGAGCAAGAGAAGCAGGAAACACCAGATATGCAAGTGATAGCCGGAATGAATCAGTTCCGAAACAAATTTATCATTAATTGTGAGAGTACAGTATTCGAGCACACAGGTGTGTCGTACACCTTTGAGTCGTACGGCCTTGATAGCGATGGCAATCAGGTAGATGCAGCAAATTCCGTAGATAAGATAACTCCAATAGCAGAGTCAGAACCAGACCAGTTAAAAGGCGCCTTTATGTCTGTGCCGAATGTGAAACAAACATTCGCTAACATATTTCGCACATTGAAAGAAACGGCCACCTCGCCGACAGCAAAAAAAGAAGATTACACCAATACAATGTTAAACGGTGTGACCCCAGACACACCTAAAGAACAACTCAAGCAAGGAGGGAATGTTGGCGTTAAGCCAACAACAACATCGCCCAGTGAACCGTCTGATTCGAAATCAATGAGCTCTGATCTTACGTCGACTACTGCTTCGTCGTGGCAAAAGTCTGGCCGTACATCTCCACTCTCGAGCACCAGCAACAAATACGATGTGCGCGGCAATGTAGAGAAGCAAAATCGTCACCTACCATCGCCGATGAAGAAACGATCAAGTGGGGCATGTCTGCTGACCACAGTGCCCGCCCGCTTTGAACATCCAAATCGAATGAGTCCGGATCTCTTTAACTTGTATGGCGGTGGACGTGGCGGCTGTGGCCGTGATTCTAAAAGCACAATTCTAAGCGAGGAATTTGATGATATTCTAACCATAACAACAGACACGGACAAAAACGAGAGTGATATTGTGATAGTAGACTACCCAGAGGCATCATCAAGTGATCGTGGCGACTACACGCCACCCAATATGCAGAACAACAACCTGTTGAAGCCGCAAACCAAAACTAGTCTCATCAATCGATTCCTGAGGAATGTTACACAAAAGAAAATCATCGAAACGACCATTAGAAAGAATAATTTCTTTGCCGGGAAGATCAAAAATGAGCAGAAATTGTTTTCGGGCAACTTGTACGTAAAGGGAGTGAAGCCAAAAAATATCGATTTGATTGAGGACTTGAATGCGGAAATCGCCATGGAAATTGAAATGTCTGCCGCAAATTCGCCACGTCGTGAATTGGTTGGCATGGAAGCTGGTCTACCAGGAGACATTTCTCGTTTTGAGCTCGGTATTGGAGAGATTTCTATTGATATCTTCAATGGCAACTATTTGCACATATTGCGGAATGATAGTGAAATTTTAATGAAGGTGAGTTATTGTTGAATGATTTATTGGGAAATGTGTTTAAATGTGTTTGGTTTGAATAACAGGTATTCAAGTTATATACGGGTTACAGTCGAGAGGGCTTTATGACGCCGGTGCTAGTATTTTTGACTGATAA
Source organism: Blera fallax (assembly GCA_946965025.1). Lineage (NCBI taxonomy): Eukaryota > Metazoa > Arthropoda > Insecta > Diptera > Syrphidae > Blera > Blera fallax. The sequence goes on from OX337244.1 coordinate 100,603,176, forward strand.
GACGCTCTACGTAGCTGATTTGGTGCGAAATAAATTGTGCAGCAAATTTGTGCTACCCTACTCGGAGTTGGATGTTATTTTGGTAAGTATAACAGCAAACTATTTTTAAGGGTTAAATAATTAGGTATTTGTATTTCGTATTTACCTTATCTTCGTGGCACGTCCCGCCATCCTGCTGGATCCAAGCTTCGCCTAAGTCCTAAGAATCTAATTGAAGCCACAAAAATATCAATTAGCATGGTTCTGTAGTGCAATCCAATTACCACGACTTTAATGCCAATTCTGTTTTCAAAGAAATAGAGATAAATTATCCTACCACAACATGTGGATTTTCGCAGCAGTTTTGTAGCTGACGTAGTCTCCGAGATGACATTGAGCTCTGTCTGAAAACATGATTCTGCAAACGAAGTGGACGTCATTTTCCAATTCTTTGAAAGCCCACACAGAAAATTGATAACGAAGCAGACGAGTCAGAAATCGGTCTTGGGTGAGATAGACCTTGTAAGCAATTGATCTGAAGTCTTTATGCAATATTCTTATCAGAGAAGTGGGTCTGATGTTCAGTTGTTGAGTTCTGCGACGAGTGGAGATTCTTGTATATTACAAGTACAATTTTGAAAACAGCAGCGAACCGGACGTGCACGCAGATAGCTTGTATTACATAAGCATGACAGTTTTACAAACGTTCTCTATGAATTTCCTTACACCAGTTAGAATATCAGCTCTATATACTCTATAAAAAGAGCCATTCTATGTCTTGGACCATGAGGCACATGCCTGCCTAATGATATGCGACATCATATATACAAGGTACTGTGTGAAGACCTAAAGCCACGGCAGATCGAAGATAGACCAAATCTTCAAACTAAAACAAATCCTGGAAGAGATCAATGTGTTTCAAGTCGAGACATCATCCAATTTAAAGCAGCATATGAAAGCATTCATCGCATGGAGCTCTATAGGGCGATGGTTGAGTTTGGGATCCCGTCATAATTAATCCAGCTGTGTCGAGTAATGATAGAGAATATGCGAGTGTAGTTTGGAAGTATTATGTAGTTCTTCTGAATTATTCCAAACATGTACCGGATTTCAGCAAGGAGCTGCGCTCCTCAATTTTCAATGTACTGAAACAGAAAGTGTATGGGGCAGGAGTGAGCACAGAAGGCACAGTCTTCATGCAATTCGTCCAGCAGTTTAGATATGCAGACGATGTCGTCGTCATTAGCTGGCGCGTTATACGATAGTAGAGGCTTAAACGGTAATTGATAAACATGCGAAACGAGTTGGTGTTGAAGTGAATGAGGGCAAAATGAAGCATATGTTATCTACGAACAAACCACCATCTGTCTACTGCCTAGAACAAAATGTTACCGTTGATAACTTTAACTTCAAGGTAGTTAATGAGTTCATCTACCTCGGAGTCATCATCAACTCTACAAATGAGCCAGTGCTACTTCGGTTTGGTAAGACAAATAAAGTCAAGACTCCTTATTAGAGTGCAAAATGTATGCACAATAGAACGCTAACCCTCCTATTTCTGTTATACGGCAGCTGGAGTTTAACAGGAAAGTGGAGCAGATATTAGGCGTTTTCGAGGGAAAACTTCTCTTCGAATTTTCGGTCCTATGTGCGAGAAGGATGAGTGGAGCAGAACATACGACCGCGAAATTGTAGGTGGACCACTATGAAGGGGTAAAAGAAATACTTTGTTGTTGCATAGGTGGCATACGAGTATGTACAGGTCTTAAACATAAGCTTTATAAAGCAACATAACTAAAATATTGTGCGTCCTTGCTTTCTTATTACAGATGGGTCCATATGGCAACACTGTCCTGCTCAGCAATAGTGATCGTGATTTACAACAAGTACTGCTAGCTGGTGGTCCGTATCCTGCAGATGGTTTGGTTGCTAATTTGGAGTTATGTGCCCGTCGTGGTGGATCTAGTCTTCCAGCTGTTGGGCAACTCACTCTGCAGCATCTCTCGCCTCTGCAAGCATTTGTCTGCGAAAATTCTTCAGTAACTAAAGATGACATCTGGATGTATTATGCAGTGATAAATGTACCAGCTGGTACTCTGGGCATTGAACAAGAACCTCTTGGGCCACATGTTAAGGGATTCCTAATGCACCGGCGCATTAAGGAACATGCAGTTAATTCCAGAGAATCATGGCATCCTGGATACTTTCTCTTGAAGTAAGTGTACTGTGGTGATGTATTTTTGATAACTTATTCCTTATTTCTCTTGCTAGAGCTGGAGTTTTATATATGTTCCATGACTCAACTCAAAAATTACCAACATGGGCAATGGCATTAGCTGAATGCCAAGGTGCTCGTCGTTCTCTTAAGGCTGGGCGTCCTCATTGTTTTGAAATTTTACTCAGAAATCAACTTTTACAATTGGCTGCCCCCGATGAATATGTTGCATCGGAATGGCTTCAAGCTCTACTGCAATCAGCCAGTGGGGTGGGTGTTAGTATTGCATATAAATTCCTCTTGAATATACCGAGTATTATTGTATTTGTTACTCTTTCCAGTTATTTGAAATGCAAGAGAAACACAAAACATTGGGTTGCACTTTGGTGGTGACCCAAAATCATTTGATAACACTTCGAGAAGATTTCACCGCACCCCTAAGGCAAATCAATAAGAGTCCTAATAAAAGTAGTGCATCCCATGATAGTAAGACATCACCACTTAAGGAGCTGTTTGAATCAAATATTACCGACACCAGTAGTATTGTAAGTATTTTTTGACTTAAATAGTAGAAGCAGTTTAGCAAGAAAGCTAAATATGAAATTTGAAATTGACTTACAGATTAGTTCTGTTATGAGCACTCCAACCAGAAACACCGGGCGATCAAGTTCTTCACTCAATTCGACTCCAACTCGAATGTCACAAGCCTCGCGATCCACAATCACTACAACAACAAACTCGAAACATCATCAGCCATGCTTAGAGGGGCGTAGTTCGACAAACATGAGCAGTGTGTATGGAAAGAATTCTGGTATTGAGATACTCACATGTGCTGACATAAAGGAAATGACTGGGATTAAGATACCATCACATAATGACACTTGGTGGTGTGTTCTGGAATTTTCATGTCAAGAGGTTCGAGAGAGTTCGGATGATTTGGTTATATTCTTCGCGAGTAGTTCGGAAATGCAGAGGTTCTTGCGAATGCTGGAGCAGTTGTGGCAGGCTAAGAATGTAAGTTTATTTTTTCTTTAATATATACATACCTACAATGGGATGTGGTTATGTAAGAAAAAACATTCTTGTATAATGTGTATTCTAAAACTGATGAAAATCTATGTTTGGTCGGCAAAATTGTTTTCGAAGTAAGTGTGGAGTAGAGTAACCCAGCGATTATGAATTGGTAGACAATTAAATTAACTGGTAGAAGGCAGAAAGATGATACCTGCAGACTATGCTTGGCCTTTTTGCTATGGTTTCAATGAGTCCTTCAATTCGATGTTGTATATCAGTTTGGAAAAGTCTGCCACTTTTCGCACTACATTGTTATACATATTTGATTTTTACTAATGAAGTTTTTGCTGGGCAGTAATCGCTATTACAGTTCGCTCCTCTATAGCTTCGCACGTCAGTGATTGATTATATATCCCACGAAGCTATGCTCTTACGATCGAAAAAGGTGGTTTTTATTTTCCAGTAGCTCACTGACAAATTGAATAATGAGTAGAGATGTGACGGATATCTGGTTAGTTTCCGTTATCCAGCTATCCGTCAACTTTTCAGTATCCAACAAAGACCGGATAATAAAAAATAATGTCGGCTAAAACTAAAAAAATATTAAAAATGGTAAATTATGGGGAATGAAGACAAACAAACCTTCACACATTTTGACAAAATTGGAAATTGCTTGGCATGAACTGACCACTAAGCTTAAATGTCGCAATTCCGATCAATCTGTGCAGTTTTTAAAGTAATAGTACCACTTCTTTACGAAATCTCGTTCTCATTTTGACTGTTGGCTCTGGCCAATGCGTTAAAACGGTCCCAGCGAGTCACAATTACATTCAGCACTTTTGCAATGTTTTCACCTGTATGGGATCTTTCGAAGCGCTTCATTGCCAATATGCCGTGTTCAAATCTAAATTTAGGAGAAAACCAATAAGCTGTAAAGTTTAAGAAACTTTTCTTGTTGTGCAAACAAATTTACATGTCTAATGTCACTGAAATTGCGGAATATTGTGAGATATTCGCTTCAATATTACCATGTATTCGGTCGTATATGTATGTCAGGACATATGTCAGTTTCAGTCATATAAGTCCGACCTGCAATTTTATAACAAGGCAATGCTTTCTCCATTAGCCTTGTAAAACCAACGTTTTCCACAATAGATATCGGCTCATTGTCTAAGGTTGGACTAGGTTATTTTAAGTATTCTCTTGCGGTTTTAATTTTTTCACGAAAATAATTTTTGCTCTTTTTTTTTGTGACGGAACTGATGCACTTGTAGATAGAATCGGTTCACTTATAAAAGGAACGGCTGTAGTGTCAGAGAAGTTAAAGTTGTATTCATACCCAAAGCGGGGAAATGCTCTGATTCAAATCCAAAAGATTTCAGACCTATCAGTCCATCATCATTCCTCTTAAAAACACTGGAACGACTGATTGATATCCATTTACGCAACAGTTACCCCGTACACATGCAGGATTGAAAGGTCGAGTCGAAACGGAGTTGAGATTTCGACCTGGGTACTTGCACTCACCGAATCGAAAGATTGAGTCGAAATTGGATTGAAAGAGAGTTGAACTGACAGATGAGCATAGTCGCCATTCATTCATTTCTTAGCTCTGTTAGAGTGTATTTCAATATTTCGTGTCTTTTGACTTGTTTGAAAATGTCTAATAACCGCGAAAAAAATATTTTATGCGCACTTCCCTCTTATTCCCGCTTTTCTTAATCTGTTTTTTTACTTTTAAATAATTTTTTTTTAGATTTTTAAAGCGGGTTTCAATTTGCTTATCATCTTTCGATGAAAATCCGCGCTTATTCATTTCTAATTGCAATTTCTTATATATTTCTCCATTCCGAAAGATTCTGCTATCAAAATGCTTCATGGCATTTACTTCTTCCATTATTCTTAATAGCAATCGCGTCTCTTCGTGCACCCACATATTTCTTTTTGCCATATTAATAATTTTAAGATTACGTATAACAAAAAACTTAAGAATTTTAAAAAACAAAATCTGCGCACTTTTCCGCCCACTAAGCTCGTTGGCAAACAAAAATATCCTCGACCAACATCCATTCATATATACATACACTTAGGCAAATTTTCGCCTCATCTTTTCAGGAAATGCAAAAACGGATGCAAACTTAAAAAATAATTACCATCCGCCCGCCAAACGGAAGCACATAAAACGAACGGGTTTTTCCTCTCATTAAAAGAAAAAAAACCCAAACTACGACCATCTGTCAGTTCGACTCCTCGACCCAGGTACTTTGGTATATTTTCGACTCAACTCAGCTCAAATAGTGGAGTCGAGTCGAGCCAACTCGGTTTCGACTCGACCCGCGTACACATGAATTTCGATCCGGTTTCAACCTAGGTTCAATCCTGCATGTGTACGGGGTAAGTATTGATAAGAAGCTACTGTCAGCGGCCCAACATGCGTATTGCAAAGGCAAATCAGTGGAGACAGCATTGCACTCACTGGTACGCAAAATTGAATATTCCCTCTTCCACAAGGAGTACACAATGGTTGCCTTTCTGGATATAGAAGGCGCTTTCAACAACGTCAATACATCAGCGATAGCAGATGCACTATCAGATCTGAAAGTTGACAGCTCACTCCGCGAATTGATCAATCTACTGCTCAATGGTCGGATTATCAACTCCAAGCTGAGTGGGGCGTCTATCAGAAGATCTGTTAGTAGAGGCACTCCACAAGGAGGTGGTGGAAACCTAATATTCAAGAAAGAGTAAAGAAAGCTACAGTAGCACTTTTCTCTTGTAAGAAAGCCATTGGGAATAAATAGGGATTACAACCTTGAATCACTCACTGGCTCTACACCTCGATCATTAGACCGATACTCACATACGGGGTGATTGTCTGGTGGACAGCCTTAGATAAAGCTATAAATCGCGAATATCTAAGTAAGGTCCGACGTACAGCTTGTCTGTGCATAAGCGGAGCATTACGTACAACTCCCTCCTCGGCACTGGACATTATATTCCATCTAATACCCCTCGATATAGATAGCAAGCAAATGGCAGCGATTGCAGCTCTTCGCCTTGAAGCTACCCAACAGTGGTCAAGAAAAGAATTCGGCCACGCCTCTACTCTGAATAAATTTAAAATCTCTCCCGAAAACACGGACTACACCATCCCACGTCTAAATTTTGAGAAGAACTTCCTTTTCACCATCCCTTCCAGATCACGCTGGGAGGACGATGCATTTTTAGAAGATGATTCTATTCACTTCTACACCGACGGGTCAAAATCCAAAGACGGAGTCGGTGCAGGTGTTTCCTCCGATAAGCTTAACCTTCCGTCTTCCTAATCACTGTAGCGTGTTCCAGGCGGAAATAATGGCGATCAAAGAAGCCCTATCTTGGCTTAAGAAAAACGTGATATCTGCTAGAGATATCCCCATCTTTTCTGATAGCCAGGCAGCAATCAAATCCCTGGAATCGACCTCTATAAACTCTTAAGTAGCCCTAGACTGCCGTTCGTCTCTTGTGGAGATGGCTGAGCAGTTCAATATTCACCTGTGTTGGGTGCCGGGGCATAAAGACATTACAGGGAATTGTAAGGCCGATGAACTCGCCAAAGAAGGAACAACTTTACCCATCTTGCCGGACAATGGCACCTTAGTTATTCCAATCGCTACTTGCAAACTTAAACTTAAGCTGGATGCTGTCGAGAGTGCAAATCTTAGGTGGACAAGTGGATCAACATGTCTAGCGACAAAACAGATCTGGCCAAAGCTATTAGAATTTGATTTCTCTCAACAGATTGCATATCGGCACCACAATAGGTGTCATCACTGGACACTGTTTAATAGGCAAGCATGCTACAAGGCTGGGCCTCTTCGCGAACGATTTCTGTAGAAGCTGCATGGATGAAGAAGAGGAGGAAACTATTCCTCACCTTCTTTGTTTCTGCCCAGCTCCCGTAGAAGGAAACTCCACTTAGGAGCTCCCTATTATAATGATATAGGCGATCTGATGAATATTGACATCAAGAGCCTCCTACGCTTCATAAGAAGCTCCAATTGGAGCTACGAGTAGGTGGAGGGAGGATTCTCCCATGATCCACGTGGTATCACAACGGACCTCATTGGTCTAAGTGTGCTGGCGAATCCTAGCTGGCAGCCACTTCAACCTAACCTAACCTAGTGTCAGAAAACTTCTCTTCTATTTTTCATAGTTGACGTCTGTACCTGCTTACTTTTCTTCTCCTTTACGAGAAAGCCTTCACGCGCAGAGCAGATACACAACAAAATTGGTATTATCTTCGAGAATTTAGATCTTTTCACTACCGTTACTATGTCAATTCTGCAACTACAATTTTATTGGATTTAGCGAAAATTATAATTAAGCGGTGTCATTATTAATTATTCTTCATGATTTATATAAGTTACAAAACAAAAAAAATAGTTCTTAATTGTTTTAAATACATTGCGCGTTGCAATTCGGGTACTTTATGTCGACTGAACGTGCTACTACGTCTCAGTGGTTTGAAATCACTTTTTTCTAATAAACGTAGTACTATTTCTCCTTAACTTTGGGTAATTAGGAAAAACCTCGTAAATGGTACAACTTGAACGCGCGGCAAATTTGAGAATATAATTGCAGCACGATTACGCCGCTGGCTGTGCTTGACTGCATTACCGAGTATCCGGCAACACTTTAAGCCGAATATCTGGTAAACGGTATCCAGCCAAATTACTATTCGTTGGATCTGAGTGTACTGTACTGAGTATACCTACATATTTACCAGCTATTTCTAATATATTCTGCTTAGGGTTTATAATATCATAAGTACATATAACACACAGCATTCATTGTATGTATACATGTATTTATTTATAACTTTTCAGAATGATTTATTCCCCATCACGGTACTGGACGAAGATGATATCGTATCCGAGCAGTGTACTGCTCTGTACATGGATATTCAGCGATCGTGGGAACCTCTACTATCGGCTGCTCTCGGATATCCATTGTAAGCGGCCAGAGTGTATGTAAGCGAACGTGCTAATAAAATGATAATTGGTGGCTATTTTTCCATATTTTTGCTACATATACAAAAGCACACAGATAAATTTAAAATACTTATATCGTATGACCTAGATTAGGATTACTCTTCTCTCTAAAAACAAACAACTACATATAAATATTACTATTAAAATTTTATCTATTGGATTTGGATAACGAGAAATATTACTCATTTGGAAAAAGGATTCCTTTTTTCAAAATATAATTGTTATACAACTTTTTTTTTTAGATTTGTAGGACAAGTTAATTAATTTTCGTAAGTTATAATTTTGTGATATTTGTTTTTTTTTTTTCATATTTTACTTTTTCATATTTACATTTTAAGTAGATTCTCTCACTCTCTATTAATTTTATGTTGTTTTTTTTTTTTTAAATAATTTTTAAAGCGAATTGTGATTATTTTTCTTTTTACAAAATACTTTCAAAATGTCTGGTACATCAAATGAAAGTGATATTCCGCTTTTTGCAATTTTTATTAACAAACTTTATTTTTTGTTATAATGTAAAATCAAAATCAATCAATATATATACATATATTTATATTGTATTACTGTGGAGTTATTTTGAATTTTTTATTGAATGAATGTGAAGTTTCTTCCAGGGGTGTTTCCTCTCCGATTTGGGTGTGCAATGTGATCAAATATGTTTGTTTTTTATATTATTTAAAATTGGGGAGTTATTTGAAATGGTGCGCCTTCGCAAGAGGTCGTAGCTATTTTTTTTTTAGTTACCTATGAGCATTTCTTTTAAGCTGCATACATACATCACTTTGTACAAAAAGCACAAACTGCTCTAACTTTGTTTTTGTTTCCTTAATGTATATTTGGTAAAGTTAGGTATATTTTAAATCTTTAAAGTATTTTATAGATTTTTAAGAAAATTGAGAAATAAAAAAAATTAATAATTTATTTAAAATAAAAGAAACACAATTCTATTAACAACATATGATGATTATTTAAATGTAATGGACTTGAAAACAATAACGAATGGAACAATATATTACTCATATAACGATACATATTCACTTAAAACATAAACAAATACAAGAAAAGTATTAACAAATGAAACATAGAAATCATATTTATGAACTAAAATTGAAATAAGTCGATGTTTAATTACTTTTTTTTTGGATTGGTTAACTTTTTTTTTTATAGTTATGCAGCTGGTGACAAAGAAATATTTGAAGGTTCTTAAAATTAACTTAACATCATGTTTCTGACCATTGAAGATTACTAACGAAGTTTTTAATTGAAAGAGTGAACACGTTGGTTCTTTAACGTCATGATGACGTGAGGATTCGTCCCAAAGATGTCACGGTGCGTAGCATTGACAGTCGCATTGACTCGGATTTTTTGGGTCAACGCGTTGACCATTTCCCTTGATCGTGCAATCACCCTGTAAATGCATTAGCAGATTTTTCGGAACGTTGACACTGAAGAATTTTCTCCTGCGTCAACGTAGTCTGCGTTCGAACACTTTTCGCCGTGGTCATTTTGTTATTCACTGCGTTGACGCTCTTGTCGATAGAGAGCACACCCATTCAGGTGGTTTGCTTTGCACAAAGCAGAAGGGTACACATTTTGTTCGAGTAAATCATAGTTTGTTGTTGGACCACGCGTAAAATTTCAACCTGGCCTTAGCGCATCGTCAACGGTCAAATCGTGTGATCGTCAACGTTGTACGTGTCAGCAGCGAAAAGAGAAATTCGCGCTGACATCAACGCATTTTGTGACAACATTGACTGTATTGCGCCATTCGTGTGATTGTCAATGTTTCATGCGTTGACACATTGACTTTTAATGATGCGTTGACGGTGCATTGACAACTTTTCTCGTCAACGCGTTTACAGTTTTTGTTGACTATGTACGAGTACATATTTTCAGGGTTCCATCCTCTGGGCGAAAAGTAAAAACCAAGCCTTTATGGCGAAAGATAAAAATCAGGGGAACCAAACGCCTGTGATTTTTAAAAAAAATTGCATGCCTCGATAAAACTGTTGGTGTTAACAGTTGAAGACACACAAACAAGGCACTGATGTTACACACAGCCACACACAATAGTTGGTATTATTTTTTGTTCACTTGCAAATTTTATCCAAAGTTCGTTGGTTTTTGTGCGGATTCTGGGGCCAAATCGTCTCTTCCGTGAATGGATGATCATTCGTACGAAAATAAATTACGTTATACGTCATTCGAATAAGAAAATTGGGATCGCGGCATACGATTGCTCACGGAACGGAATTGGAAACATTCGAAACGAAATTCTAATAGATTTAGTCCTGAAAATATAATATGAAATGTCATTAAAACTTCATATAGACGTCATTTGGTATATAGAAGACTACAATTAATTTGTTTAAAACAAAAATCATTGCTACGGCATTATCGTTTTGTTTATCAAGTTCTAACGAGAGTGATAATGACGAAAAATTTACGCGGCGATACCTAAGCGATGGAAAAAAATCCTCCGTCATTGTCTAAAAAGGCGTAAGAATGAAACAGACAAACCCCTGAAATGTGAAGTATTAATTGTTTATTTGCAGATTTATAAAAAGATTTCAAATAAATAAGGATGTATGAATAGCATCTTGTCGATTTTAAGCTTCCACTACCATTTGTCTACTGCAATTCCACCCGTCCTACAACTAGCATCAACGTTTTAACTTTTACCAATCATTTTTTGGGTCAAATTTATTTTATTGCAGTTTGTCCTATAAAAGAATTTTTCAATATTATTATATTCATTAAATACTAATTTTGATCAAATAACTTAAAATTTTGTTTGATTTTCCCCTACTTAAACTAATTACGTCTGCTATTTACCTTTCGAAAGAATGTATGCGTTCACGGAAACAAAAACACTTGACCACGGAAGACATAATACTGAATTACGTTAACGTCTATACGATCACGTATGTCATAATACTAAATACGCCCTTTTACGTGACGTATCATACGTTCACGGATGAGACGATTTGGCCCCATCCGTGAACGTATCGTCTTGACCCAATCGTATTTAACCCAAAAAATGATTGGTTAAAGTTAAAACGTTGATGATAGTTGTAGGACGGGTGGAATTGCAGTAGACAAATGGTAGTGGAAGCTTAAAATTGAAATCTTTTTATAAATCTGCAAATAAACAATTAATACTTCACATTTCAGGGATTAGTCTGTTTCATTCTTACGCCTTTTTAGACAATGATGGAGGATTTTTTTCCATCCCTTAGGTAGGTATCATCGCGTAAATTTTTCATCATTATCACTCTCGTTAGAACTTGATAAACATTTTTTGTTTTAAATAAATTAATTGCAGTCTTCTATATACCAAATGACGTCTATTTGAAGTTTTAATGACATTTCATATTATATTTTCAGGACTAAATCTATTACAATTTCGTTTCGAATCGTATGCCGCGATCCCAATTTTCTTATTCGAATGACGTATAACGTAATTTATTTTCGTACGAATGATCATATCCGTTCACGGAAGAGACGATTTGGCCCCAGAATTCGATCTAGTGAATCGAAAGTCATTCAATAAATTTGCATTGCATCGAGCCAAACCATTATATTCATAGACTGCTAAATACACTCTTTTATAAATGAGTGTACGAGTGGTAGAGTGCACTGGATCTTTCGGTATTTTATTTTTGGGGCACTGGTAGCCGTTCGGGGTCATTACCAGTCGAGGTTAATTTTTTTAATTTAATTCGCCACTATTCCTATTAGGGCCTTATTTTTTTCTCTCAGATCATAAACCCCTTTCTAAGTAAAGTAGCTACATATATTTTGTCATGCTTGATACAGAAGTCGTTGTTGTTCCCTTTGAAGCGCTTGATGTTCACCTTTTTACGTTTCTCGGTCATAAGCGCTTTTGGCGAACTTTTTTTAAAGGAACATTTGGATTTTATGGCGGAAATCGAGATTCTCTTGAAGGGGGCATCTGCATCTGGTTGCATTAATGAAAAGTTATCTAAAAAATAAGCCTTCACTTTTACCACATGAATAGTCAACCCATTTTCAAGCTGCAATTGAGGTCTCTTTTTCTGATTTGTTTGTATTAAGATGTGTGTTATTCACAATGTAATTTATTCTAACATTTGTCTTAACTCGATGGATCTAATTTGCATGACATATTGACTAGTTTCTGTATTAAAGCAATTTAAGAAAGCACCCGCCTTCTCAGACCTCAGCAAGTAGTTATCTATTGGTAGTCATAAACACTTGCATTTACAGTATTTGTCTCCAGCTGCAAAACTACTGCAAATTTTATATTTCCTCAGAGGCTTTTCCAGTCCGACTGAATTATTTTAGGTAGTAAAGAACCACGTTTTTGTAGAAATTTTATTTTTAACAAAAGTTTCGTATTTTATTTAGTTGCAATACTCAAAACAAATCATAAATATGTATTAATCTAAGCGAAATACTAAAAGCATTTTAAACAAATCTCTTGACAATGCCTTATGAGTTTAATATCGGATCTGCATCTAATGTATTCCATGCTAAACTAATTTGACTAAATCATTTATATTCCATGCCAAAGCTTAAATTTTAGATATCCTTAATATGTATTATGATTTTTCCATAGCAAAGTGTATGTAAACATCGAGAGTAAGAAATCTGCTAGAAAATAAAAGAACAATTTCGAAATGAAGAAGCAGTGTTGAAGTGCATGAAATTATTTCATAATTAAAGAGAAAACTATTATACGTTAATATTTATGTTTATAATTAGCAAATATATTATAAATATAAAATATGAAAAAATACTATCAATAAATGTTTGTCATTCCTATTGGCTGCTCTTGTTTGTGTTTATACATGTGTACATACGTAGCTACAGCAGTCGCTACAATTTTTTTGCTACGAGTAGAACATTCAAGTAAATAGCAGTACGTTTGCAATTTAACGCTATCGACTATGAAATTATATTTATTACTGTCATCTCATTTTCGGGGGGATTCGACTCAGAGAGGATGAAGGGTGAATTTACTTAGTAAAATTGCAAGAAAAAAAGGGAAAAAGGCATTTTGTCTTGATTGCAGATTTATTTGCATATACTAACTATAATACTTCAAGGAATTCTCTAAATTAAGTTTAACTACATGATAATAGGCAATTTCAGAGAAGTTCGAAAAACAGATTCTGGCCCTTATTGCGAGTGCTGTTTGTCGATCGATAAACGACTTTTGCCGAATCGAACGCTGATCGACACTCGCAATAAGGGCCTCTGTTTCAAGAGCAACGATAACGGCAGTAGAAAGGCGTAAAGCTTATTATTTAGCTTATTGCAGAGAAGCGATAACGGGTATTGGGCCATAGTGTCCTGGCATGATTTGCTGAACTAGTTTTTTTTTTTTTTTTTAGAAAAAGCGTAAAACTGCGATTACACTATCAACGAGTCAACGCTTGAAGAATGCGTTGACAGCCGCATTGATACGATTTTTTGGGTCAGCGCGTTGACTATTTTTGTTGACCCTGCCATCACTGTTAAGACGTTTAAGATTTTTTAGAAGTGCTCCTCAATGCATTGACCGTGTTCACTGCTTTGACGTTCTTGTCGATTGAGAGCACTACCATTTAGGTGGTGTGTTTTGCACGAAGCAGAAGAGATTGTTGGATTGATAAAAACAATAACCTACGGAAAATTATTCAACCAGGGTAACTGCAAAAAAAAAAAAAATAATTGTGTAAATTTGTTGGTGTACATAAGTCAATTAAAGCGGACGGTTTGTTTTTCTTGTGGAAAATGTTTTAAACTCAGTACAGTACTACGTCGATAATGTTAACTAATTAAAACATGGGCAGTTCACATTTTCAAGGTTTCACATTTCTGGATACGAAAATATTCGTTGTATTTCATGCTTTTTAAAATGAACCGTTACGTGATAATTGAAAAGCAAAAGAAAGGATGAAAACGTAGTTATTCAACGATGTCAATACATACATATGTAAACGAGACAAGGAATTCTGAAATAACCGACACTTTTAAAAATTTGTATTCACATGAACTTTAATTCAAGGAAAACTTTACTCTCAATTTATTATGGCACGTACCACATTCACAAACAAAAGTAAAAAAAAAGTATGGTTGAAATCAGTGCGCAGGATCAACGCGACGCGACATCTCGCCGGAAAACAAGAGAAAAAAAACTGAGTAAATAAGGAAGCAGATACACCAATGAAGAATTCCTCACAGTTAAACCAAATAGGGGAATTTTTCTTAGTACCAAGAATTGGTTTTGGTTTCATATTTTAGGCAAACTTTTTCTGGTTCGTATTATCGAGGTAGTACTGTATTTCATTTCGACTGTGGTTGTGTCTAGGTCAGGGGATGATTGATGGGGGTTATGTCCCGGTAGAAACACTACCGGTCACTAATTTAATCTTAGAATAGTGCTAGAAAAGTTCTGAGAACATGTCGAAGCCGTCCCACTGGCTCTACATCTCGGTCATTAGACCGATACTTTCATACGGGGTAATAGTCTGGTGGACAGCCTTAGATAAAGCTATAAAACGCGACTATCTGAGTAAGGTCCAACGCACAGCTTGTCTGTGCATAAGTGGAGCATTACGTACAACTCCCTCCGCGGCTCTGGACATTCTGCTCCATCTGATACCCCTCGATATATTTAGTAAAAAATTGGCAGCGAACGCAGCCGTTCGTCTTGAAGCTACCCAACAGTGGTCAAGAAAAGAATTCGGCCACGCCTCTATTTTGAATAAACTCAAAATCCCTCCCGAAAGAACGGACTACACCATCCCTCGTCTAAATTTTGAGAAGAACTTTACAGTCACCATCCCTTCCAGATCACTCTGGGAGAACGATGTATCTTTAGAAGATGATTCAATGCACTTCTACACAGACGGGTCAAAGACCAAAGACGGAGTTGGTGCAGGTGTTTTCTCTGATAGGCTTAACCGTAAGCTCTCTTTCCGTCTTCCAAACCATTGTAGCGTGTTCCAGGCGGAATTATTGGCGATCAAAGAAGCACTGTCTTGGCCTAAGAAAAACGTGATATCTGTTAGAGATATCTGCATCTTTTCAGACAGCCAAGCAGCAATCAAATCCCTAGAATCGACCTCTATAAGTTCGTTAGTAGCCCTAGACTGCCGTTCGTCTCTTGTGGAGACGGCTGAGCAGTTCAATATTCACCTGTGTTGGGTGCTGGGGCATAGAGATATTCCAGGGAATTGTTAGGCCGATGAACTCGCCAAAGAAGGAACAACTTTACCCATCTTGCCGGACAATGGCACCTTAGGTATTTCAATCGCTACTCGAAAACTCAATTTGGCCAAAGCTGGATCTAAAACGCTCTAAGAATTTGATTTCTCTCAATAGATTGCATATCGGCACCACAATAGGTGTCATCACTGGACACTGTCTAATAGGCAAGCATGTTACAAGGCTAGGCCTCTTTTCGAACGATTTTTGTAGAAGCTGCATGGATGAAGAAGAGGAGGAAACTATTCCCCACCTTCCTTGTTTCTGCCCAGCTCTCTCCCGTAGAAGGAAGCTTCACTTAGGAGCCCCCTATTACAACAATACAGGCGACCTGATGAAATATCGACATTAGGAGCCTCCTACGCTTCATAAGAAGCTCAAACTGGTTTTAACGAGTAGGTAGAGAGAAACAGTCTCCCAAGATCCACGTGGTATCACAATGGACCTACCATTGGTCTAAGTGTGCCGGCGACTCCTAGCTGGCAGCCACTTCAACCTAACCTATGTCGAAGCTGTCTATAGATTTAAAATATTCTGGAGGAATATACAGTGAAAATTCTATGAGCGGACAGCGACCGTCGGACAATTTTTGTCCGCTCAGGAGGAGTGTCCGCCTAGGGTGAGGGAATTGGCCTGATCTATACATTTTATTTTTTATTTGAAATTGAATAATAGTCAAATAAGGGAGATCCACTTTGTAAATGAATAACACCTTTATACATGTTTTTCATACGCGCTAACAATCTCCATTTTTTCTTTTAAACTAAGTGTTTTTCTTTCTGCCAGTCTGATGCTTTCAATTCAACGTGCCAAAACTGAACAAGGCAAAGCAGACAGAAATAACGAAAATCCCAAACACTTTATTCGGGAAATCCCCAACTTTGGGCTTTCTACGACGTACAATTTATGGCATAATTGTGTGCCTCGCGTCCGTTACTAAGGGGTTAGCGTCCGGCTAAGAGAGGCGTTTTTCACAATTCATAAAAATATAGTGTATATAGTTACAAGGGCGTCCGTTCAAATGAGGTAAAATTGTTCCGAAAAATTTGAAAAAAAAAATGTCCGCGCAAGAGGGGTGTCCGTCTAATAGGAGTGTCCGTTAGGAGAGTTTTCACTGTATATACATATATAGCTTTGAAATTGCATTGCAAAAAAAAGTGAATACCTTTCATAGTGGGGATTGGACTCAACCAAAGGTGTATTAGACACATCTTCTTTTCTTTACATGTGTAAATGAACTAACTAGATACTACAGCCCAGCCGTGGAGGAGATGTTTCAAATGGGAATACTTAAGAATTAGTCGAGAAGTTCTCAGTGATGATTTGGTCACGAACTTCAACGTGCATTGAAAATGTTTGTAACCGATTGTAATGATGCGGAAATGAGAACTAATCAGAACGCCTGTTCAGTGCACTTTGCGTGAAGTTTCATTGAAATATGTGTAGAAGGCCAAGTTATGATTTTTTTTTTGTTTTTTTTTTTTTATCAAGCAATTTTTTCTTGGGGGTTATTCCTTCGAACAGCGCTGCAACTGATGACTATCCGAAAAGAATGCCTAAGTTTGTATATGTATCTTGCCAAATATACTTATTGTAATTCAACATAACAAAAATTGCCTCAATTATAAAACAGACCAAACCAATATAACAATTTGCGATAGATGGCTAAAGCAATATGTTAACAATGATGCTCTAAAACTGCTCAACACTGCTGGGCTAGCATACAGACTATCGAATAAAACATACAGACTTTCTTTGGCCGCAAGATACATACATACATATGTCTTGGACCAGTTAAAAACGACTTAACCTTCATTAGGGAATTTCCCAAAATAAGTTTACGAGCTAGACATCTTTAACTCAACTCTCGGACCAGCGTAAATACATCAGCACATGGAGTGGTTGGAATTTTAACATGACAAGTGTAGCCGAACAACTAGCAGGGGCTCTACACTCTAACCGTCATCCAGGAAATGCAATGGGATGAAATGCGGAAAAAAAGAATGAAAAACATCTATTACGGTGATTGCTACAGAGAGTACATATGTACATAGCTCGTACTGCGTTGCATATGAACACATGTCCCGAAATTTCTCAGCTATTCCTATGCCGCCAGTACCGAAGACCAAAAAGATCGTTGCTAACATGCTATTTGGTGAGGAATGTTGGTAAACACGTGCAGTAAAAAACGATGCATACAAAGAGGAACTTCAAAGAAGGACGAAAGCTGTTCACGAGCTATGCGAGCAAAGTGACGGGAAGTACATCGGCTCTCCAAAGAAGATGACTTGGCAAAGAGAATACGCATAGCAAATAATTTTAAGTATTCAGATGAATGTGTATGCTTGATGATAGAATCTCAGAATCGTTTGTTCGATCCACAAGAAAGAAGACCTCTTTAATTGCGTCAGTTACAGAAGTGTCACCCTCCTCAGCATTGCGTGCAAGATGTTTCCCACTATATTGTTTGAACACCTGAAACAACTCGATCGACCTTTATCAGTGCGGTTTTAGGCCAAGAAAATCCTCTACTTATCGAAGCAAAGATCACCTATGACAGCATTCACAAAGCCGAGCGATATAGAGCCAAGTTTAGTTTTGACGTCTCTACCAAACTTGTTCATTTATGCAAGAAAAAGATATTGACGACATGGTGTGCACAAGAAGGGAAGATAAATCAGCTTCAAGTGCGCAACTGAAGGCAGTTGACTAAGGTTCATTCTAACTGGAGAGGCTTTTTCGAAAGGTTGGCACACCGCCAACTTTGAGTTTTTTCCTGCGCAAACCTCCCTCGCTTTCGTGGACATAATCCATATTATCAATGATTGTTAATATGATTACTCAACTCAACTCAAAGTACACGAATCATCTGACACAGCCGCTCACTGCTCATTCTTAAGGCATTCTTAAGGCAATGAAGTTGATATCGTAGCTATAGATTTTAGTTAGGCTTTTAAAAACCTTTTCCACCGAATTATACTTTTCAAGCTTTACGGCTTATCTTATGGATAAAATCATATCTAGTGGACCGTCCATACAAAGTCCGATCAGCAGTATCGGAAAGCAACATCGAGTGTCTCTCAAGCATCCATCTTGGACCAGTAATTTTTATTCTTACAATAAATTATCCTGAACGTGTCATTTGGAACACGTCTGTCTACGCTAATGATATGAAAATATTTAGAAGTACATCATCTGCCGCTCACTTCTGCCTCCTCCAGGACGATATAGATTTTAAGTTAAGCTAATCAAATGCCGGTAGTCCAGGGCTTATCTTCTTGTTGTGCGTGTTATATTTGTTTACACAAATGGAAGGGACCTACAGTTTAGAGCCATATCCGAAAGCAAATTGAGAAGCTTTCTCGTGACAAATACTCTCGGACGTTTGTCAGACATTCGCGAGAGGTGGGTCCGTAAAAAACTTTTTGGGTTTATCTGGGATTCGAACGTCGAACCTCCTGCTCAGCGATCCGACGCACTAACCATTTGAGCGCCCACTTGTGCTGGTATTAAGCTATTAAAATGCCGGTAGACTCGGCAGCAATTAATAAATTAAACAACTGTTGTCATATTTTGCTTGGGATACTCGTAGTTGAGTTTTTTATTATTTCTTTAAGTTTAACTTCAATTTCACAAAATCTTTTTTCAACGGATTGTCTGTCGAGCCTGAAACTGAATCCATGAAAATGACCCCTTAGTAATAATTTGCCCAATGAAACATGGTTTATGTGCTTGCTTCATTCTATGTTTGATTTGTGAATTGGCTAAATAAACCGTACACCTTTCTACATCTAAACTCAGATGGCGCTTTTCAAAATGCTTCAATTTGGTACACAAACCGCACTACATTGTCCACGGATGGCGGTGATTTCCTAGTTCCGCTTCTTTTGCATCCCTTCAGCAAAACATTTAACAGTTTGTTCTTATAAGATTCTCTGACATATATTTTAATATCAAAAATTAAAAAATATTTTAAGAAACATTCAACTGAAAATTATTTTCTCCAACGTAGAACCAAACTCAGCTCAAAATATTGAAATGCTTGCAAAAACTGTCTTTGTTATAACTCTACCTTATCGACACTCAATTGTAACTAGGAAGAATCAAAATGCCTATGCGGCTTTCGCTTATGTCATTTCCTTCATCGCAACGTACACACTCAAATATGCCCGGCAAGTGCATTCACTTTACCGGGAACCTTCTCTTTCACTTGCACCCACTAAAATGAAAGTGATAAAGGCATACATGCACACCAGAGTACCTATACACAATCAAATGCCTTACATTCAAGGACTTTCGCTCCCTTTCGCTATACAGTCGATACACCAAGCGCCGTACACCCATTTGGTCGTTGCTTGGTAGCTGGTGGTAATGGCATCATCCTCACGGTTTTTCATCGAATAGTGTGTACACACAGCTCTACCGCGGCACACATAAAAATATCTGCTCCACTGCTCCGGTTGTTTTTTTTGTTTTTTGTTCGCGTTATTGTCCAAACAACAACAAAGTGAATGTATTTAAAAAAATAAAGAAAATCTATTTATTTTCTATAGTTTTTGTAAAGTGTATATTCTCCTGAATAAGGGTGCAAAATAATAACAAATTGTGAAAAAATAAAAAAAAAAATGAAAAATACTTCTCCACTTCTATGGAAAACAAAATGAAAATTCTAATAAATTTTCCTCTTCCAGTGTTTGTTTCTATCGGTGTCTCCGTGTGTGCGCGAGGAAAATAATAGTTTCGTTGTATTGTGTGCGCGGTGCAACATAACACAGACATAGCCTCTTATACATACAGAGAGCGAACAAAAACGCATACACACACCCCCTCGGGAAAATAGAGAAAAACATGAGGAAAATCTAAAACATACATCAGCGCCGATACACTATAAAAAAAATATAGGAAAAATCCAAAAGAACAAAAAAAAAAAAAAATAGGAAAATTATAATTTCAACCCTCATCACGTCATCCGCTATTTTCCCGTTAGTATAGTGCTGTCGCGCGGGTAGTGCGGCGACAAAACCGAGAGACCTCTCTAGATACACGGCCATTACCACAATTCTTGTGTTCGTCTTCTTCTTCTTCTTCTTGTTCTCTTGTTGGCTCTTCTTCTGCTTTGATACCATCATCATCGTCATCATCATCAGCCACACAGCCATCCGGCTGCTTGCCATCCTTCCTTGTTGGTCATACAATTGCAGGGGAGAAAAGAGCCTGAGTAGTTGTGCGGTGCGCGGGTGAGTGAGAGTGAGTGCTGTACTGCTGTTTAGTACTGCTGAAGGGGTGGTAACCGTCGTTACACACAGGAGGCTACGTTCGCTATAACCGGGATACGTCTACCATTTCTACCAAAAAAAGAAGTGTGGAGATTTTCAAACAGGAAATGATGAATTTTTCGGCGTTCGGGGGTCCATTCTCGGGCATCCATCAGTTTGCGGCAAAATTTGGCCACGATGCACAAACGCCGGGCGCATTTACCACACCGGGAGTTAATGGCAACGCCAACGACAATCATGCCGCCCAGCGATACCAGACAAATGGAAATCATTTTAATCAGAATGCACCCGCTGGTAAGTGTTAGACTATTTCATCATCTAATAGTGTGATCGTGACTTTTATAAGTGACCAGTGATCTATGTGATCCTATAAGTTTATTATGTTCAGTTAAAGTTCAGAGGGGGGTGTGCCGCCACAGTAACACAAGGGAGCGAAACTTTTCGGGTGGTTTTTGGTTTTCCTTACTCGGCTCTGCTAATGGCGTTTTTATTGATTTTTTCCTACAGTCCTACAGTCGTTTCACCGGGATATCGCTAGTCTACTAATATAGTGTTTGTATTCCGTGTGTAGAGTACATATGTATGGTTTGCACATATGTACATGCTTTACCATACACTTTTGCTTCCACCCTCTTTCTATTTTGTGGGGTAAAAACCACCACCATCCACCACTGCTGCCGTTTTATACCCACCCCAACCACCACCATTGGCACCATCATCTTCGACATCAGTGTTGCCGGTTTGGTTTGAGAGCCAAAGAGGTTTAATATTTCCAACTCCAAGTAAAACGGTCTTTATTGCCGAAACTGTATGGAGTGTAGTTCAATATTACTTGACATCAATGAAGAACAGCTGAGAATTGATCTTTACTCTGTTTATCATCCCCTGTCATATGTATGTGTTCCAATTGGAACCTAATGCATTAGCTTTTCTCCAATAAAATATAATGGATTCGTTTGGAACATATGGATGGGAGTAGCACGCGTTGATTTCGAATGTTTGCAAAGCAATTCAATTGAATTTTTCTATTAATTTCGTCCAAGTGTTCCAAAGTTCAACTCGTACCTTTCTGATAAGTATTTTTTTTTTGTCTGTTTTATGATAATTGGGTAACCTTGGGAATACATTTACCATTAAAAATTCACTGGAATGGGTTACATTTGCACAAACCACCATTTTGTTGGATTATATTTGACAGCTGAATATTCGTTGGATAATGTGATTATCGAATCTTTTTCTCGAAATAATTTAGAGTACTTGCAAGGAGTACAAGAATTTTTACTAATATTTACAAATTGTGTTTGGTTTAGTAAGTTCTAAATTCCTTACAGATATATGTATGATACCTAGGGAAAATGAGTCATTAACATGAATTTTGACTTTCGAATCTGTTTTTTTATGGATTTGGTTTTTTGATTTATAATACTAAAGTCGTGGATCTTATTAATGTATAAGTCGTATAAAAAAAGGCTAAAAGGATCGATAACAGTTCTTCTAGCACTATGTGTGACTATATACATATGTATGTCTGTAGTAGTAACGGTTGGGGAACGTTTGGAATTCACCTTAAATCTTTTAAAAATAGCAATCAAAATTCTAGTTGAACACTTATTCTAAAATCGGATTTTTTTTTAGTCAAAAATCTTGTATATTTCATTATTAAAAAAAATAATATATATCCATTGATTGGGAGCCTCAGGACTTTCTGCAGCAGTTGATCCTTTCGAAGTAATTTTCGAGGTATTTCGTAAATTTCGGCTATAACTTGGCTGACATTGGTGTTTAGTTCTCGGGTTTGTTGGTGTTGACACGAAGACACGAAATTCAAAAGCGTTAATTGGCGTTAGTTGAACGTTAAGCAATGCTTCCTGGGAACTTTTCACACAAAACACCCAATGTTGCACCTGATGTGTGACAACTTGCGCCATTTTGTTGTAACCATATGTCTTCCATAATAATATCTTTGATTTGGTGCCAGAAATACCCCAAAGGGAGCTGTAAAACAAGGCCAAAAACTCGAACAAAAGCGAGCACCTACGAATCCACAATTTTGGGATTTTGGTCAAACTTTTACTTACAGCAACAATATTTTTGACTTAACTGATACACTGATTACACAGGCCTTATCGTACCTGCTTTACAGTCTATTCAAATTTTGTTACTACCTCGAGAATTTTTTGCGCAGTTGGACGATCCAATTGAATCAAATTTTCTCGTAAATTTGTATATACAGTTCGTACCGGATAGTTCTGTAGAACAATGGACCAATTTTCAAGCGTTGAGCTATAGTTAAGCGATCTATAACTTACAAAACCCGTTGTTACGAACTCATGTGACACTTTGAAAACAGGGGCTTAATGACAACTGCTTGATTTACAGTGCTGCCAACATAGGAAGCTCGTTTTATTTTGGTTTTTAAATTAGGAGAAATTTAAGATAAATCTTGAAAAAGGAGTACTTTACTTACAAGTTTTATAACCGACGTCAGTTCATTATGAAAATTTGCATTGCATTTCAATAATGCCCTTTAGTATGGCCAAAACACTTTTCTATCGCATATCACATGTAGTGGTTCGAAAAAAGTAGATTACGTGGGTGGATTGAAAAAATTGCGACCTGACTTTGAATAAAGTCGGAAGTTTCCAAATTACTTTTATTTTCAACGTAAATATTTTTCATCTGGTGGCTTAAGCCATTGCACACGCAGATAGGTAAGGGCGTTGGTTTCCCGACTACCTGCTAAGAAAATACGCAATTAGAGATTAAGGGCCGTTTTAAGACCACTACTCATGAGACCTATAAATTTTGTAAAGTGAAAAAGTTGAAGTTAAGCTTAAACCAGTCTGTGAACTTGATGAAGTCAACGATGTCATTGAATCGGTTGTCTGAGATGTCCGAGAGCTCATCAAGCTGCTGTTCGTCTATTGGACTATGTCTAGGCCAATGAGGGACATCTGTAAAAAATAGGAAAAAAAGTTTCTTTCTTCAATGACCCATACTTCTATACATATGTGTATGAGTTTCTGTTTCTAAATTTGTTGTATGCAGGCCAAATCTTTCTGTAAATAACGCAATTCGTCGGATTTGTCTACCTGGATCCTACCTTTGAGATAGAGTGCAAGAACAAACCTAGTGGCGGATAAAATTCCTCCGCAGATAATTCGCGAAGAGTGGAGTCACGTCTAATCAGTTGACTGGCTCTTTCATTTCCATCTATGTTCCAACGGCTAGGAAGTCAAAGGAGAGTGGTCATGAAACAATGGCTAGCTCGGGTCAGTGTCTCTTTGCAGTACTTAACAAGCCTCGACATAGTCGTGGTTTAATCGAGAGCCTTAATCGCGGTGAGACTGTCAACGAAGATAGCTATGTTTTGCGTGAGAGTCGATTTGTTCATGAGTAACTTACACGCTCCTTCTCTTGCAAGGGCTTCTGCTTGGAAAAAGCTGAATGATTTAGAGACACGGAAGGATTTCGATATTTTTAGTTTTATTGAGAAGATGTCCACTCCTACAGTCCATTTCAGAACCATTTGTGAATATTGGAATTTTTCGTGACAGTGCCTGCTTCACATTCTGATCTGGTTTCCCTACAGAAAAACATTTTTGGAAGTTAAGGTTTTGGAGTGAGTAGTCAGTGGAATTCGGTCCTATACTACTGGGTAGTGAATATAGGATTTACCTATGCTTGTAAGATCTAACGGACCAACAGTTAGGTTCACTTTATTTTACTGCAGTAAACGATACAATGGCAGATCAAGGGGTAGAATTATTTTTAAAATTGATTAACTTTAGGGCGCCTGCGGTCCAGGAGTTCTCTAAACTCTGCCATTGCACAAATTTTAAAAATGTGTTTCCTCTGTCCTCTCAAATGTTTGTTTTTAGGTTGAGGAACAGATAAAGTCACTCGGAGCGAGATCAGGTAAACAGGAACGATGCGGCAATAATTCGAACCCGCAGTTATAGATTTCAGCCATGGTTTGACACGACGTATGTATGGACATGCTTTACCGATGTGAAGCCAAACATTTTTCCTCAACCTTTCTGAACGCTTTTCAAGGTTTCATACATAGATTACCGCGCCCTATTGCCCTCGCTCTGGCGCCTGTCCTTCTATTTGTCTGGCTTAGAAACTATATAAGTCATAAGCACAATTTTTATATTTGTTATATAAATAAACGCTGGTTGGATTTTAAAGAAAAAAAGAAATTTAGTGCAAGCAAAGGCGGCTGTGAAATATCTTGTAATGTAATACATCCTTGAAAAGAGCTCTCTGAATAGAATCCAGATACTTCGTTTTGGAAATATGAAATTTAAGATATGACGTAATTCACAAAATGTTTTCAGATAATTGGTGTTCCCACCCCTTAGTTTTCCGAACTATCTGGTCTAAAAATTTGAGTAATAGCGCATTTTCGTATCTATACCTTTAAATATGTCTGAATTGTGGTATCCCCAACCACAATTTGAAAGTTATATACGGAAAAAAGGCTGACAGAATGCACAGTCAGCTTTTCGTATGGAAAAATAATTACAAATTGCAATCACCTTCTTTCTAGTCAAGTCACCCTTCACCCACATTTTCTTTATTTCTTTTCGCACTGGACGCAAAAGATTGCAGTAGAAATCGGAGTTAAGTGGAAAAGGTAATCGACAATGATGATTCCATTTGAGTTCCGATGCCATTAACTTATCCGTCAATAATTGAACTTTGGAGCTGATGATCCAGATCTTCTTTAATCGTGTGCTTGTTTGGTCTCAAGAGTATGTACATATGTACATATGTTCAAAAATTGTGAAAAAAAAAATTTAATAACAATAAATTATTTCGTTACCTTCTAACATCTTTCACGATTATAATGTTGAAGAAAAGGAGATGGTTCTTTCGGTGGTGGGGTTTTGCTGGCAATTCATTTTCATTTAGACGTTTGCTTCTCTTTTTTTAAGAAAAAAACATCGAATCCATCGACTTTGAGTTTATTTGTGTTAAAATGTCCTTCACAAGGACTGCCCTCTTCGTACTTCCCAATCAATTGAGTCATACAAGGTGACGCTGTTGATTATCATCATTACCCAATCGATGATGTCTTAATTTTATGGGATTTTAATTTCCCTACATGCAACAAGGCTCAGTCTTGGTTTTGCCTTAACTAAGCGTTATTTGGGGTCCAATCAAATAAGTGGCATCAAAAAAGCATTGAGAAAGCAGCTTGTCCTCATTGTGTACATTTTTCTTTCGAATATTTTGGATACGCTCATGGGCGTTAAGATACGATGAAGGGATGTATTGTACCTAAAGGTCATCTTTAAGTCAACAGTAGGTCCACTTTTCTGATAAAGGGAGGAATTACTGTGCGCAGGAGTTCCTTTGAGAACATACAGTCCATATAGAGCCTCGGGCCTAGCTTATTGCAACCATTCACGTTATATTTTTTCATATGTCATCTCTGCTGTATTTGGGCACATTTCTGTCTTTTTATGGAAGGATGGGACAGCACTCTTAGGTTGTCTGAGTCTGTGGGCATTCTTCCAGTGGTATAGGCGAATGTTGCTTTATCGTTTACTTAGATATATTTGAAAGCAGAATCAGAGATTCCACAAAAGATCTTCTGAACAAATCAGATGATCCTTCCCTGGCAAGTAGATCTGCAGAAAAGATGCCATCAACGCCTAGGTGGCCCGATATCCATCACATTTTGCATGTGTTGTGTAGGGCCTAGCTTTGCAATATAAATCTGATCAAGTGGGAGCTGACAGTTTTGAGAGCTGCTCAACTGCACGTGAGTATATGGAAATGTCACCTTTAATACCTGAGTTCAGATTGATGCCGTGTGTATCTCAATGGTTCGGCCTGGAAAACATTGTTTCTTTTCCAAGTGGTTTCGAATTTTTTTTTGATTGGTACCAACGTCAAAATCCATTTTTGATCGATCTGTGCACTACAAGTTTTGTTTTGGATCGAGCAGCCGTTGTCTGTGAATCCCGGCTGGAATCTCAATCTCGAACGTCGTGCCAAAGGAAAGTGATTTAGGCATAAGATCGTAAACCGTGCTGAGCATTTATAGCTCCGAGAAGACGGATAGAAAGTCATGAGATTCACATGATCGCGCTGCGAATTGCCACTATTTTGACAAATGTATGCAGGTGGTGAGCCCGATAATAGTCCCGATTGCTGCCGCAGGGTTCGTATGCATTGCACCTTTAATACCAAGGCTTGATAGTCCTTGAATTTCCTAAAGCGTATTTATAGTTGTAATTGGCTTTAGACCCATCCTGACTTATGCAGGCCTAATCTTAGTGGTACATAACCAGTAAGTGGCCTTTGGAGGTAGACCCCATGCCACATTCGACGACAGGTTTACATGGCATTGCCCGTCTTTGAACTTTTGTGTTTAATGTGGGAGCTCCAGTTAAGTTTTTTTATCGAAGACAATTCATATATGTATATTTCACCTTGTCTACAAAACCAATAGTTGCATCATTTAGAGCCACCGAACCAAGGTCAAGCTTTATTTTCTTCATGAAAGGTACAACAATAGATATTCTTTATTTTTTTTTTTTTTTTGGTTTTTTTTTTTTTTATAATTGAATACCCTTTTCATGTTTATACACAGTGCGGGCGTTGAAAAGAAGATAGAGAGAGAGAAAGAGATTGGTATAGTGGTTTGAAACTCAGGTGTATTAGGTTTCACACATTAGCTCCAGGGGTGGTGTCCAGATAACTGCGGAGATTTTTGTTGTCATTTATTTGTTTTGCCTTCGCTTCTGATTCACAGTATTTTTTTCCCAACCCACCTGATGTCATGAGCATATCAATTATCAACAGAGCGATCAATTTCTCCAGCCATATGACAAACCTACTGCCAGTGTTATGCCTTCGCAGTAGTGTTGTCACAAACTTTCGCAATTGATCGGACTGCCTCTTATCATATAATGCTTGCTGACATCAGGGATTGAACTGTTAACCATCAGCTCGACAAACGATGACGCTACCACTACACCATTGCGAGTTGACTTTATGTTTGCACTTCATTGCAATCATAGCATCACCTGCATAGCCTTTACCACTAAAGACTAAGCTCTTTAGTGTTACCAGTAAGTCAGCCACGACAAGTAACCATAATAGAGGCTTAGGACCTCATTAAGTCTTCTGATGCTAATAACTCTCGTGCCTTTAAGTGTGGTCCTCTTTTTTCAGAATATGCATTATTGGCAACACTACTCCTAACCTTTTCATACGATACCTCAAACTCATTCTAGGAGCTCTTTTATTGCTTGAATTTTCTTTAGGCTGATTTTAATTTCGATTTGATCATATTTCCATCGACGGTGCTCTCACGATTCCGAGTCCAATCGGATCCATATGTGCACAGAAAAACTGTTCATCATCTCCATCCTGATACAGTAAGAGTTAGTTCCAACTTTCTGTTGTTTGTGGTAATTGTATCCTAAATTTATGTCTGACCCCCACTTTTTGAATTTGATACATACATACACATGTCCATTTTTCTGAAGCACTCGTATATGAAGCACTTTATCTCGAATGTCTTCAACCAATGCAATTTAATTTAACCTCCAACCCCAAGCGATTGTATGAATTTATTATCGTTAAAATAAAATCTAATAGCTATCCATCAACTTTCAAATTCTCAGATACATCTTCAGCAGACCCTAGAATTAATCCAAACTTATTCGACACCTTTTTCGACGAGTCGTTCTCTGACCACACTCTTGAACCTCATTTCGGTTATTTCTTGCACTTGAACAACTTTACACAATTTTCTCTAGTTACTGTATCACTCATTAGCGGCACTTAAAAGATTAACAAGCTCAAGGACGATTACTCCCACAGTACTGATGTTTTGGACAGCCACAGTTAAAAAAAAAGTGAGCTCCTCACTGTCTTATATCATCCGCGCAGGTGATTTTCCCTAAAATGCGAGCAGGGAACTACATCTATCTGATCTGCTATTGATCTGTCGTCAATAAGTTCGAGCCCTTTTCGAATATGTAAGCCATGTATGGTCGTCTTTTTAAGAAATCCAAGTTAATAGGATCGAATCTGTGCGGAGTACATATATCCGCGTTGGTTTACGAGATAATTTTTTGGACTGACTATCATAATCTACCACTCTGCGAGGATCGTGCGGAACTTATTAACTTACGTCATCTTATCGCCAAATTGTGAATTTATGGGTAATTAGTCGATGGTTTTGCTTGTTCTATGGTAGGTAGCGCCATCTTATTAGAAACAAGAATTTCGAGATCAATTGCAATTAAATTTAGAAATTTAACAACCAGTGATCATCGTTCTGTAAAGATCTCCATTGACGGCAGCGCCTCATCGGTGAGCACAATTTTGCGGCGGATCAGCTTGAGTTACAAGCTCTAAAGCTCTAAAAGCGGCGTATATGATGGATTGTCATGTGACTATTGTTCCCAGCTGGATCTTATCCCACTGTTGGCCAAGAATTTTTCGGGAAAATTTTCCCCGGGACGGACGGACAGAACCGACGCCATTTTGATAAACTTAAATATTCTTGCATTTTTTTGTTTACAACGGCGTTACTCTTTTCACTACGCAAACGCGTTGGAGTAATTGCTTTATTTAGAGAGTATGTGGAAAGAAATCTGTCTACAGTTTGACAGATAGCTTAGTGGATGATTAAGCCATAAAATCTACGAAGTTTTCTATAAATTTCGCGAATAGAGGAGCGATTTTAAAAGTGATCGCGACTCGGTTTGACCATTATCCCTATCGTAAGTTTTAATCAAAAAAACAAAAAACGAACTTTACAATGGATCATGTACTTGACCAAAAAACAAACTAGGAAGTTTAAATATCACTTTCATTTTTTAACCATTTAGGACTCTCCTTAGATCTGAGGCTTGAGAGCTACATTAAATCAACTGAAAACAGTTTCTTGCATCAAAGCTTGGAGAACCAAAGTTCGTTTTGAATGATGTTTTGTGTTACCACGGAACGGCCTATAGAAAGGTAGCTTGCTTAGTAGAGTTGTATACGAATCGAAAGCTTTTAAGAAATCGCATGCAACGGCTTTTGATTTACCATGTTTTTCGATAGCAGACGTCCATAATTAAGTTACATAGCTGAGCAGACCCACTTTTGAACTGCATCCCCGAAAATTACACTCCCGGTCCATTATTATTCTGTGGCTTCCTACGTATTGGATTATTTTGCTCTTAATGATTCACTCCATCACTTTAGATAGCAAGGCTGTGGCGAGGTTGTTTTGTGGCAAGCATTTCTATATTTCTTGGTTTCGGCGAATCGATAATCGATTTTCAAAGTAAATTTGAATTTGAATGTATTAGTTGCGTTGTTCAAGCGTGAGTATGTGTATTCACGATGCTACACGATGCTACGTAAGTGTCACAGAGAGTGAGCAGAATAACAGCTCGCTTTGACAACTATCCACATGATGAATGTCAAAAGGTGTGAACATAATGACAGCTCGGTTTGACAGCTAACCAAAGAATATACTTTTTATTAGGTCATTTCTCTTACTTACAAATTTGTACAATCTGTCAAAACTTATTAGCTGATTTGATTGATATTTTTTCGCTGGTAAATTATTTTGAGAAAAATGGAAAAAGTACCCAAATGAATATACAATGTTCTCCTAAGACATTCTTACAGATTCAGGTGCACATATGTAGAAGTTCATATTTAATAGTACCTACTAAAAAAAGAAAAAAATGTGGTGCACTTATATTTCCTTTTCATGTAGGTACTACCGTTTTTGACGTTTATTTTCAGGCAACTTTTGTTGTTCAACGCGTTTAATCTTAAATTTGAAATTTTCACTCTTACGAATTTTTGCCCAAAAAGTAAAGTGATAGACACCTTAGTCCGATCAAGTCGAAAAGCTACATCCTTAATCCAGAAGCTTTCATTCTTCGCATGTTTTTTGTGGCATTGGATCAGATGTTACCACCACCTTCGTTAGGTTACAGCTATAAAATTCATCATGTATGTAAGTGTTTTTTATTGTATCCTGTCAATGTGAGTTTATGTCCTTTATCTAAGGCTCATTAATTTTAAGATTTTAGCGTCGTAATTGCACTTAAAATTGTTGGCAATAATGCTTTCACATTTTGCTGATTCTGGTTCTAAATTTTCAGTAAAAATTTCGTCATTTTTTCAAAAATGAATTAAATTATAAAAAAAACGAAAAACTTTTCAATTTTCAAAGTGCTATGTGAAGAAATCGAGACATTTCTCGACATCACGAAAATAAATTCACCCTCAGCTGGAAAAAAAAATGTTACGGAAAGTTAATTGACACCGAGTTGGTCAATCCAATGACCAATACACAAACACATAGATATGGATACATAGCTCTTAAGGGCGGATCAAATACCCTGCATCATCCACAGAAAAAAACAATTCTGAACCAAAAGTCAAAACTCTCTTCTTTATGTTTGCCGGTTCGATTTGTTTACATTTCTTCTAACATTTCCGTGGGGGACAATGACGACTAATACAAACAGCAATGGATAAGTGTTTGAGAGTAAGTAGGCCAACAGTATAATAATATACGGATACATAATGCGGATACCCACCATGATAATGGCTGCCTGAGGCACTCCATAAAAAAATTTATGAAATGCATGACTATGCTGTTTCTTAATGGAATTTTAAAATCGGTTTTCATGCGAGTAGTATACATGTAAATACTATGATTAATGATTAGAAAGGGAGAGTAAAATTAAAGTAAGTCTTTTTCCGGAACTTTTTTTCTAAGGAAAAAAGTAAACTGATGGCGACTTAACGTACATCACTAAAAAATGTATTTTTCTATTATTCGGTCAAAGTGTCAAAATAAGACCAAAAAGTTAGCTGTGCACACTACGAAAAAAGGAATTGATTGGATGACAGACAATCAACTACATACGTATGTAGAACTCTAGATCTATAAACTGTGGAAATAAGCGCAGTGTCCCATAGACTACTTGCTGCGCAGGGCAAAAATCAGAAAATACTGCGCCATAGTTGATTTGACATCTGACAAACTTCATGTGGAAAGTTTTGTGTTGGAGGACCGAACTATGTAGATCTCGGCAGTAGAAAGCAAAAGCTTTGTTCTATGTGATGATGAAAGTGATTTCCGCTGTTACTTATAGGCTTATTTAATAACCTAGATCCGAGTTGAATCTGGAGTTCGTCAACAAGCCTATAAGCCAGTTTACCAGCTGGCTCCAGTTTCACAAACTTAGTTGGTTGAGATCCCTTGCCATTTGTGTACAAATTTAAGGCGAAGTCCTCTTTTACTACTTAGTCTCTCTGACGGATTAGAAGATTTTGTGGGCTGAAGCACTGCATATCTCACTCATCTTAGTCGTTCTTACGACCAAATCAGTGTCGCTGTACAACTCGTGGTAGTATCTTCTGCTCTACTTTCAACCGACAGCAATCTTAACGATTCTGGACATATGGATGATTAAAGTCTTGTACAGAGTTACTTTAGTGTTCTACTACTACTACTCAATAAACTTTTTAGATCAAAGAAATAGCGGTTGACAAGTGTTAATATTCGTTGGATCTCAGCTTTGGCGTCGTTGTCTAAGTTGACAGAGGAACCTAGGTAGACAAATTGTATCTGCCGAGGGTTATGTTCTGTTTGAAGCACCTGTGATGAGTGTCCTTTTTGTCGAAAGCATGTACTTTGGTTTTGCCCCCGTTCAACGTTAAACCATATTCATCATTTCCTCCTCAATACTTACAAAGCTGCCATTAAAATAAAGCGCGTTCTTGTGAGAGAGTAAGATCATTACCCACCTTGATGGAACAGCGAGTGTTCTCCATCATAATCCTGCACATATGGATGAGTTTGGCAGGACTACCCCGTCATTGACAGCTCTGAAATTGATAAACAGGTGGTAGGTTTCAATTTAGACATTTTAAGTTTTCTTCCGGATCTGTCGGAGTGTCAAAAATTGAGAAATTGTGAACTTTCCTGGCCAAAAAGGGCAATAATAGGAGCGCATCAGGTTGTTAAAGAAAGTCTGCAAGCGTTTACCCAATATGAAAATAATATCTCATGCAAGAGGCCTCTGTAATTGCAGTAGTTGGGGGCCCCTTTCTTGAGCATCGAGCAATCGATACTGAGATTCCATTCAGCAGGCTCATACTTATCTGACCAGATTGCTGAAAGGAGTTTTTATATGTCCATAGTTCCGCCCTCAGGGCCAACAGTCTTGGTCGACCTAAGTTTGAATCTTCACAGTTTGGTTAGGTAGAACTTTTGGGTTGGTCTTCATCGCAGTTTTTTTTATATTCACATCTCTAAATCGACTCGACTAAATACGTTTCAACTACAAGATTTTCTTCTTCATCTCTACAGGTTTCTGTTCGGTCCTTGTTGCCGTGACATGCTCTTTCATTTTGGTAATACTTTCGAATATAACTCCTGGATTGGCAATTCTCTATGTCTATGATCGCACGCTTCTCATTTTCTTTCTTTTTCTTTTGGAGAAGCCGATGTCCCTCTGCCTCCGAGCAGCCCTTTTCTGTCTTTGCAGCGCAGAAATTCTTTGGTGGAGGTCTTGTGAATCCCAGTACATCATTTGAGATTTTCCGATGGCTTGTTGGTAGCTTTGCCACTGGTCTTCGGCACTTGGTGTTGGGGGCATAGTACTTCTCCAGAGGATACGCAATCGGGGAGGGGTGTGGAGATCTATTGCGAATACAGCTTATCGATGACATATTCTCTTTTTGCTGTGGCGCCATGAATATCAACATTCATACCTTGGCTTCCACAAGGTAGTGGCTTAAGATTCGGCTACATATGTAAAAGTTTCACATTCTCGTCTTAACTGGAATCGCGGGCATCCCTATTGATTTGGTGTAGAAAATTCCTTCGTTGACATTCAGGTATCCGTTCAAGTACGAGTGCGGATATCCTTCTGGTGCAGGGTAAATAATTACAACATGCCTTTCCAAAAAAAAAGTATCTGTGTATCTGATCAGTTGCGTGGGCCAACATCGCGCAACATGGCGAATGTGGGAATCCGAGTTCCGAGCATCCGAAGTTTAATTGCAATCCTTGTTATTACATTGACTTTAAAAATAACGAGAAAAAGTGACTAGGTGATGGGTCACCCTGATGACGTTTTCGTCCTGTGGGGCCCGTGGCTCACAAGTTACCGCTTGAATTATTGGGTGGGAAATTAACATTCGGAGCCAAGAAGGCATCAACAAGATCTTTACTCTTGCGAATGTCTGACAAACGCCTGGGAGTAATGAATGTCATGAAAAACTTCTCAATTCTGCCTTTCAGATATAGAAATTGCACCTTAGGTCCTTACATTCCTGCTAAAAGTATCACATGCACAAGGTTGATTGCGAGAAGTTAAGCCCCAGACCCTATATGGGTTGTTAAAGTCAGAAAATTGTCAACCCCATTTGTCTTGGCTTACACTTCTATAATTTGTTTGTAATGTTAATTTTCAACTAATGAATTATTCATTTTATTATTCCCTTTTATTTTATTTATTGACATGTGCGTTAAATGGTTATGGCGAGGCCTCCAGCACGACGACGACGAAAGAACACTCCTTTGGCAAAAGCCGTTTCTGATAAACTCACCACCAGAGCGGCGCTCTATTTGCTTGAGAGTTTTTCATAGACTCAGTTCACATAACATAGTGTATAACAGTGTGTATATTGGTTTAAACGCCAAGAATGAGTTGTTCACTCAAAAAAATAATTCTCCTCATTCGAGCATCTAGGAATCGATGGGGTTAACTTGCCAGTTTCTAGGACAACACTTCCTTCCAGATAGCATATTTGATCACATAATCTTCCGATACTCTTTCCCTATGCACAAGTATAACATTTCGATTCTTTAATGTATTTAAGGTCTATCTTGGCAAGAAACACGGAAACATGTTTCGCGAACTGTTTCTTTTGGGAATTTTAATGGTTATCAGGAACTTCTTTTAGTTCCTTTTGTAATTCTTACAGGTGGATGTAGTAGGTGTCTGAAATATTACACCACCGAGTTGAATTATTTGTTTCGGTCTTCGTAAAATGTTAACACGAGTCACTAATTTATTCACATTACGAGCATATTTCCATGAAAGTTATGATCAGCCTGTACAAATTATTATCAATAGGATTTCTGTTTGGATCACAATGCTATGGGTTAATGCAGTTTCCATTTATAAAATTCAAACATTTTGTGGCAATCGTTCACTTTAAGTAACCCGACATCAATACGATTGTACATGACAAACTCGTACATATATGTACCTATAGTCGTATACCTCGTCGCTTGCAGTGTCATGTACACAAATTTAAAGTCAATTACTCACTTACTTTTGTTTCCCCACGTGTAGCTCAAGGCTTTTACATTGCCCACGCGCCTTTGTGCTCGGCTCCTAGCGTTGGTTTCGAACTCCCTTTAGCTCCTCCCTCAAAACTTGTCTGCCATGTGTTTTTAAGAGGTTCTGCTCTTCTTCCTTCTATCGGATTTCATTGCAGAATACAGCTGTCTATATGAAATGTATCTTCCTTCTCCTCAGCATAAATTATTTGAATGCTGATTCCTGTTCATCTTAAATACTAGTGTAAACACTTTGTTTCTAGGTCACACACTTAAATTATGGAGTCCCAACGGAAACCAACCCATTTCTTTTGATAACTTTGATCCAGTAGGTTACTTTAAGTGTGAGTACAAGCAGATTAATTACGAAAAATTTGTGCGATGAATGTGAATTCTCTCCTACTTAACATTTATTGCTTTTATTAGCGGTAAGAGCAGTAAGAAATGAGTCTGTTGATTTTTATACCACGGGTTGCCTGCCATTATCCTTTCGTCAGATGGTGCTTGCTCATTATACAACCTCTCAACCTAGTAGATAGGCAAGAATTTGACCTCGAAGTGATTATAAGCGTGTTATATTTTTCCCCACAAATGGAAGTGACCTACAGTTTAAAGGCATATCCGAAAGGCGAACCTTTATGGACGCTTGTCAGACATTCGGGAGAGGTGGAACCGTGAAAAAACTGAACCTATCGTTTAGCAGTCCAACACACTAACTACTGAGCCATGGCGCCAATATCTATTTGAAAAATGGCATGTGTCACTGGAGCTAGATTTATTGAATGCTGAAACGTTAGAAGTTTTTCTTACAGTTGCACTCCTCAGGCGAGACGATAATTTGACTTCGGAAGAAATGCCAAGATTTTGCTGACAAACCATATTTAATCGACCTAAAGGTTCTGCATCTGATCTCAACAAGAAGTCACCTGGGCGTACTTGACCGTATGAATTTTAGGAAATATGCAACAAGTGAGACTCGAACTAAAATACGGTTCGTTGTAGTAGCGAAACTGATGCTTTAAAAAGTGGTCAGTCTTTTTGCAACCAACTCTGTGTACAGCCTTAAATTTAATCGTTTCATTTTTCCGATACACGAGTACTCATATCTCAGCTTTTCTTCCTCAGGGCTTTTCCCCACAGTTTACTGAACTTGTAGAGGTTGCGTATGCCTTGGAGTCTTCTATTCTGCTAGAAATAACTCTTTGAGTCTATTAGGGAGCTTAATAGCATAACGTTTATCGGTTATCCAACTTTGTGCGAGGTACCTCGTGACCTTTTTTTAAATGTGTTTCTCTAAGGTGATGCGCAAGGTGTTCTTGTGAGGGAAACTTGTACATTCGTGCAGTAAAGCTGCGTACATAACTGTTCGACATATCGCGAGTTAAGTGAAGGAACTCTTTTATCTGATCAAAGGGTAAGGTTAGGTTTGTTTTTATGGTGACTGAACGTTAGGGTGTTTAGCTTAGCTAAATCGGCCCTCCGTTGATTCATTATTCATTCCGGTGTGTTTATGAGTTTATTTCAAACAAATTTCGACTGGGGTTAGTTTTAGTTAATTGTTGGTGGCCTCCCTAAACCATCTCGAGCTTAGGGATACTTTTAAGCTTTCAATTGCCAGCCTACAGAATAATCTACATTCCTAGCATCGATGGTTAGAATCTCAGTGTAATTTAGCTTGAATACCTATCGGTACATCTATACAAAATTTTGCATAATTTCGGGAAATCATTGTCGTAACAACATAACACTATCGACTATTGCTTGGTGACGTTTACTTTTTTTTTCATTTCATGCAGCTCTCGTTCACGTTGGCTGCACATCACATGTTGGTATAACATTAGAAGCTTCGCACTTTAATCGAAATCCTTTTGGTAAGCACAGAATTTATTTTATTAGAGTATGTCGGTGATCAGCATAAAGCTTATAAACAGGGCTCTCGGAATATAGCTGGCAAGAAGGTCCTTCAAATATATGGCAGGCCAAAATACGGTCTACTAATCATGAAATAATGTCAAAATCTCCACTTAATCAACTAATCAAGATCTGTTTTTAAGATCAGCGTTTTAGACAAATCTAGAGAATATGTTTTAACTTAACCTGCCTATCCTAAATTTATGGAACCCATGCTTGCATGAAATAGTTATACGTCTGAATAAATAAGGAAGAGAGAGCGAAAGAGAGAGAGACCTGCTTAACGAATTCGAAGGATTCTTAGAAGTAGTCTTTAACCTCCTGTAACACGTGATTCCTCTGTAACTGTTTTGCGCGATAATTTCCTTATTGAATCTTGCGCAATATATGGAATAAAGCGGTTAATGTTTAAAATACGACGGTACTGAAAACTAGCAAAAAGGATACGAAACCTAGGAAAAAATTGGCAAATAATAGAATTAATTTGCCAGAAAAGGATAAAAGCCCTGTGACCTGTTCTATATCTGGTGGTTCTACCAAATTTTAAATAAACAAATAGTCGAGCAATAGCCCGGACGACTGAGGGAATCATTTTCTGAGCAGAAATAGTCTTCTGGTGTGCCAAATTTTATTTTACTGGCAATTCAATAAGAAATTCTTGTTTCGAAAACCTAATGAAGAAGAAAATATGTTGCCTTCCGAAAACAAGGATTGGTTGAATCTGCATCCTCTTGCTCTTATCACATCCGCCTTTCAAGGGGAAGTCTAAGGTATTGAAACTTATTTAAATCACCTTTAACGTTAATAGCTACCGAGAAATTGAAGGACTCGCACTGGTAAAAAGGGAGTAGGAGTCGAAAAAATCGGTTTGAAAACTGACTCAAATCTTTTAAGAGATTTTCAAAGCGGAAGTTTTAGGTATTGAGGACTTTTGAGAATAATATTTCCATTAAAATTGGGGTAGGACAGTCGACTTACATCTTTGACGAGATTTTTGGTATCTACAGCAATAAAAGACAAATAAACAAACATAAGTGAGGAATGAGAATCACAAACTGCCGCCATTTCTGCGGAGGCTGGGCATATCTAAACGAAGAGGAAAATAAGTATCTTCTACTTATTGAACTAATATCTTGAAATAAGTGGATGTTGTAGGAGTCCACAAGTTAGCAAATTTTTTGGTAGGTAAGGTAGGTAGCGTTCAATGTGGGTCTGGGGTTATATAATCTGTGACCATACGCCGCCTTCTCTGTCTTAAAAAAACTGAGAATCCTGCCAGTCCTAGAATAACGACCAAATCGGTGGTCAGAAAAAAGGTTTCACTTCTTTATCTCTTCATTTTGTTAAGCATTTCCTTAATATGTATACCAACTTATGCATAACAAGTTCCCCATTTTCAATGCTCCATTAATGGGGAAAGCTATTGTCGCGGACTTTAAAATTCCCCTGGATGCTGCTTGATCCTGGATTTTCTCACAGCTTGGGCCATGACGTAGTTAATTATTTATCATTTGTGCAATCTAAGAATGCTTTGGCTGCCTCTACTTTACATCTTCCCTTGGACTTAAATTAATAATTTCCTTCTTTCCGCCTTGTCCTGTCACTGTCACTTTTACATGTAGCAATACCAACTATTTAGCTCTATGGAGCTTGATGGCTTGAAGGATACTTCGCTTTTGCTAATCACCTCAACGTGTTGGGTGACACAACCATCTGCGCTACTTGTGAGGTACAGCGGAACATTTCTTCTGTTATTATCTAGCCTTTACTTGCACCAGGTCGACATTGTTAGTACTGATCACCTGAGCTCTTCATCGCTGAAGATCCTTCTCGTCTTCCTACGAAATAAAGTGAGATATCTCCAGGGTTACTAAAATGATGGATCTCATTGTAGATCCTGCAAATTCCTTTGCTGGGTATAACTAGTTAGGTGCTTCCTGAGTTTACATTGCGCTAATAGGAAGCTTGTTAGGGTACATAGCTTATAGCCTTACAGGAACCGTGAAGTTTCTTGCCGAATTTGGTCCTATTTTTCTTCTTCATTATCCTGAATTCTTCCTTAAGAGTTTTACCTTAAATATAAAGAAAGAATGAGTAACCTTTCCGGAGATCTCTTCTCGGATTTTTTTTGCAGATGATTTTATTGTCTAGATTCAGTTAGAGCTGCTAAATATCTTTGACTGGTATTAGTGTCATGCTGGAAAGTCTACTTTTACTCCCTTTTGGATGATTTGAAAAAAAGTTTCTTTAAATTTTACTGGACATACCTGGTGAAAGGAGCACAAAAGAAAAACTGATCAGACCAGCGTCACAAAGTTACATCGATTAAGTGCTTACAAATCCGCTGACGATTTTGGTAGTAAATTCAACGGTTTGGCAAGCTGTAATGGTCATTTGATTATGGGAGAAGATATAAACAGATTTTCTTATTGACTGTTTTTATTTATTGCTGAAGCTGAAAGGAACTCCTTTTAAAGTTTAAGGAATAGGCTTCTTTTATCAGATCAAATTCCAATTCAATAGAGCTCATCATTTAGGATGCCAACAGTCTAAACAGAGAAAAAGCTTTCGTGCTGCACTCCTTTTTGTATATACGTAGGTCTATTCTGATACCTTTATAAAAGTAACTGGAATCACCAGGACTCGTAAGCATTGGAGAAGTATTTCTTCATAAAGAAATTAGACTGAGTGCCTTGTAACCTTTGGATTCTCTTTTTTTTTGTAAAGTGAAAAGGACTAAATAATCGCTGCTTTTGATATTTGTGTTGCATTATTGGAGCCATTTGAATCCAAAGACAAATCGACGTAAGGATCTCGGTGCTCATTTTGGTCGTAAAAGGAGTAGTAGCTCAGGATTTTCCTTTTCAAGGTGGATAGTGCAGAATAAGCTTCTGCCTCTCTTCTCAATTTAATTTGCCTGTTGTTTTTTCACGAATGTGGTGTTTTTTAACTAACCTCTGAACAAGTTTTTCCCTAAAAAATTTGATGGTAAAGTTATCACTATTTGATCAAGACAGGTTCTGAAAATTGCATCCAGAAGCAAAAATTTCTAGTTGACATTGTCTTCAGCGTCTACGCAGGAAGCGTATACATATATATAAACATGATTAGAGGGTAATGCATCTCAAATGCTTACAGTCAACCGAGAGGAATATTTCATTAATAAAACCAAGAAGAGAAGCCAGGCTAATCGATGCTAAGAACCCAGTTAGGGGATGTGAGCGCTTTCGTAAGTCAAGATTTAACCCAAAGAAATTTCTGATAACAGGCAGAGGCCAGTTATCGACCCTTTTACAACTGGATGGAATAGATTCACCAAATTTTCGGACAAGATTTTGCTATGTACAGATGTCCTGCAAAAATATTTTTATTTGTACTCCCTAATATGTGGCATATCAAATTAAATTTGGTGGCTGACATACATACGAGTATGTAATTTTTTTTGATATTTCTTGATTTTAAAAGCCAAGAAATGATCAAAAATTAATGCAAGAAATCTCAAGGGAATGTAAAAAGAAGTTACATTTTTGAAGAAAATTTGAATGCCTGGTAGCGAGTTACCCCACCATAAGTTAACCCATATCTATCCAATTTTCATTATTTTTAGAAAGGCGCATTTGCACTCCCAATCCAAACTAAAATTTTATCATATTCTGTCTAGTGGATTCCGTTCAAAGCTTTCATACCAGATCGACCTTTAATTTCTGCAATCATCTCCATCTACAGATCGAAAACTCCGTTTCGCGAAGCACTAATCGTGTCTCTAAGTCCTTCGTAAAAACTTTGCTGAACCGGAGTACCTGGACTGGAGAAATTGTAGATCTACTTGTGATATTTAATAGACACTCTGAAAGTTCCTTAATAAGTGCAACCTCTTCCTTCAGATGGGGATTCCTCAATATCTCTACAAAATTTGTATGTTTGCTTAGCTCAGTATATTTACAACTGACTTAAGCCTGTCAAAGTTCAAAGTTGTTTGCTTACGTTTTTCCTCCTTTTTGGATCAAGTCTCAGGGAATAGTTTGGGAAGTTCGTTCCAAGGCTTTGACAGATTACATTCCACAGACTTTCTAATTTTGTGAAGGTCCTCCTTTTGTGACTGTGATTCAAAGAACTCTAGTTCTCTTTAATCCTACGTGCTATGGTACCCTGCGTGGTCATATGTCCTAACTCTGCGGGAAATCGAGTTCCACTTGTAAAAATTAATTGTGGATTAAAGTAAGTCTTGGTCTGACACATAAAAATAGTCAAACATGCATTCACGTTGGTGCTCCATCACGAATTTTTTTTTCCCGAAAAGTGATCAGTGATTTAGGAGTATTAGAAACCACTGATCTACGCCATTAGTCGAAAGGTGAATTGGGAGCCTTCTCATGACAGTTTTTATTCTCGGACGTTTGTCTGACATCTGCAATAGGTGGTACCACAAAAAAAACTTTTGGTGTTTTCTATGATTCAAACTTTGAATCTCCCCCTCATTAGTCCAACTCATTGAACCGCGATGTCTAACTATTTTGGACTGTCTAAAAATATAAGTTGTAATACATACGTTACACAAGGGGTTTCAAGCGTAATTTGATGCCAGGAAAGAGTGGAAATCCTTTGTGGATACTGTTTAGTCCGTCTTACGAGCTATATCCGATTCCATACTCCGCGTTACGAGCTATATCCGATTCGATACCCATGCATATCCACGTACTAAAAACACCTCACCTACTGCTCTGTCATTTTTGTCCCCTGCGCATCGCCAGTCAAGGCATTCCTTCATAGGGAGAGGTTTGACATTTCCTCAGATCTTCCTTAGCTCCCATGATTTGCAGGTTCTTCAATTCCTGTTGCTTGTTTCTCTACGCGCTAATTTTGCTTTATGCTTGTGAAAACTTTGTTTGCGGTCTTCCAGCCTCCGCTGGTTGCCAACATGAATGTGATCAGTCTTTTTTGGGGTCAATAAGCTGCACATTTTTATTTCTAAGATGTTTCTAGCACTTGTGCAACTCTAGCATTCCATCCACGTGGTCTGCGTTCTGGGTTTTTCCTTCACAGTGCTGGCAGAGGTACTTTCGGAAAGCATCGGTAATAGTTTACTTACCCGAGCTTACTGCTAATCCATTCATTAACGTTGGGTTTCATGTCCATCGCACTTTGGTTGTAACGTTCCACTTCTGTTGCTATTCTGCTTCTATAGCTTCCACGGTTGGTCTTCTGTCATCCTTCTAATGCACAACTCACAGCTTTTCGCCCAGGACCAAATTGGGGCCGCATACATGACTATTAACTTGACTAAGATTTCTAATTGGCTACCTTGGTGTTTCGAGGTGAGACTGTAAATAAATTTTCTAGTATTTTCTAGGATACGAACTTCGAACCTCCCGCTGAGTAGTCCAAGGTACTGACCGCGGAGCCACGGCGCCACTTGGCCACTACTGTCACTGCAATATCGTTAGCATTACCGATGATAGTTACTTGAACTTCTCCGAGCCCTTTTAGTGTCAAAGTAGACTATTATATGCAGTAGGTGGTTTGGTACCTCAGCTCAAGTTGGCTGCATTGACATCTGTAGCCCCAATTCTCCTTTCGTATATCGGTCTTGTCTGTATAATATTCGCGAACACATTCTCCAGCGCATAATAGAAAGTGAGGTAAACTTCCTTAATTGTAAGTATATACATGGTATCTGCGTATAAGTCGACTTACATATGTATGTAAGCTAG
Source organism: Blera fallax (assembly GCA_946965025.1). Taxonomy (NCBI): domain Eukaryota; kingdom Metazoa; phylum Arthropoda; class Insecta; order Diptera; family Syrphidae; genus Blera; species Blera fallax. The sequence goes on from OX337244.1 coordinate 100,645,898, forward strand.
GTCTCGCTTTTGTCCTTAAGAAGTCGACTCAATGTACATTTAATGACAGGAAGGGGCCATTTTGAATATTTTCCGTCGACTACATCATTGCTTAGACTGCGTATTTAATTAACGAATTCCTGATGTTTATTCAAACAATTAAATAAAATATTTTGTATACTCTGCGTTATATTGTACATACATACAACTAAAAGTCAAATTAATGCCAATTTGGTGTGAATACCATCATAATATAGCGCCCGTGTTGATTTATTGCAATCGCAGCAATTGTGAGTCATCATCCCCTGCTCTGAAAGACTTCTTTGTAATCAGCAAAAGCGAACGAGAATATTGTTCTCCACTTTGCCTTTATAAATGCAATTATTTCAGAAAACAATCTTTTATTGTCGTTTTATATGCCAATGCAATGAAATGACTTTAAAACCCCCATTTAAAGGCAAAAATCAGTAAACAACTATTTAAGTACGAAATTTCTTAAACGGCAACACTAATACACCCATTGCCACCCCTATCGTTGTACAGTGTTCTCCCCCAACAAAAAGAGGAAAACTGCTGTTTCTGCTGTTTTGTTGTTGTCAACCATCCACCCTCCTCTAAACTGTTGGTGAATGCGATAATAAAGGAATTCAGTCGTCGTCGGTCGGTATATGCTTGATGGCTTCTTCCAACTCCCCCCCACTGCCGGGCCCGGTATAAAACTCGGCTCAGCACGGTTATGTGGGTGTGTGCACACGGGGATGATGATATGTGCTACAAACACAGTTATAATAAAAAAGCCGACAGCAACAGCAGGCGCACACCACCATCATGTACATGGACGAGACGGAACGATAGAGAACAGATAGGCCGGCGCGCGCTCGGTGATGTGACTTTTGTGTTTTTTTTTTTTTTGTTTCTTCTTCTTCTTCATCTTTTTTTTTTTTAATATTATTTTTGGGGTAGTTGGGGTGATCATGGTGGCAAAGAGTGAGAGTGTGTTTATGTCGGTTTCTATCGGTCGGCATTTTCGGTACATTCGGGAATCCTGCGAAAGTGAAAAGCCAGAGAGAGAAACTTTTCAAAGTTGCTTTTCTGTGTGCCATCGCCTGCTCCTTCGGTAGAGAGAACAGGCACAGGCACACACATCCTGGTGGCGGCTGTGGAGGTTCGTGCTATTGTGAGTTCTCTGTAAGTGCTACGTTCGTTGGTTTTCCTGCTTTTCCTGCTCTTCGGGTAGTTTTTACTTTCTACAACGAAACCGGGTGCTCTGTCGTGCTGCTTGCTGATTGAAGTGTGTGATTTATTTTTTTTTTTCAATTTCTTTGGTTTTTGTTTTTAATTTTTTTTTTTATTTTTAGTTTTCTCAAAATGTCCTTCATGTTAAGTGAAAAGAAGTGTGAAATTAATTGTTGATTTGTTTTTATTTTAGCCAATAATATGCAATACGGACAGAATATATCGATACCATATTCACAACCGCAAGGTGATTTGAACTTCCTCAATTCGGGCGATCATAAAGGAAAAATCCATCCGAAAATCGAACGGGACCGGGAAGAAGGTATGTTTTTTGTATCCTCTCAAGGACACCTGATTTATTATATTTTGCCAGATGTGTGTACATATATAGATTTTTTTTTTCGAACAAAAAATGTATCTCATTTCGTTAAGGCTCTTTAAATATTTTTCTTAATTTTTTTTTTTGGCTAAAATTTAACAAAAACAAAAAACAAAAATCGTATTTTTAAATCTACCTGTGTAAGGATTTATTTTTTATGTATAACTTTGGGCATGTGAAGGAACCGGATATATGTACATTATGTACACGTTAGCCCAATTAAGCTCACGTACATAAGGACCTATACGTGGTGGGTGATAAATAAACTTTCACTGTGGTGTGAGGATATTTTATCCGGTTCCCAAAAAGGAACGATGATGAGCCACCAACAATTATATAATATTTTTCTTTCACTCCCTTTCTCTCTCTCTCTCTCTCTCTCTCTATACATATATATATGTACGTGCTAGAGGTGTATACATGTACATACATAAGAAATTTGATCGACTTGTTCCTTTTTGGCGTGTAAATATATGTAACCCAAATTTAGATCGACAAAAAATCAATAAGATAATTACCAAAAATTACTTAATAATTATGCAATAAAAGGGTTGGTTACTGACTGACTGGTGGAGGCTCAAAGTTAAGTGAAAATCTGCAGTTGGTTACTAAGAGCGCAAGGATAATATAAAATTGTATAAAGCTCCTGTATCCATTCGTGGAAAAGGAAAATTTAAATAAATTCCTTCAAAAAGTCATGAGGGCAATTGGGGGATGGATGAGTGAGGGAAAGTGAAAGTTTCAAGGATATTCTTGGGCTGCTGCCTTTCTTTTTTTTCTGTCCTCGCTGGCTCGTGTCGTTTTATTACAGATATACATGTACAGGGTATTTATTTATAGGTTGGGATTGGAATTGGGATTGGGATTCTTCGAGAATCAAGACCAGCAAAAGAATATACATTGTGTGTGTTAGGTGGGGTCAGTGTTTGAATAATTTTTGAGGAATAGACATTTTTAGGTTATTTACTTTATATATGTTATTTTTCTTCCTACTTACAGTTTTTATTTTTTATTTGTTGTTAAGGGCAGTGGGACATTTGTGAAAAATAACAAAAAAAAAAAAAAGAAGAGAAATTCAATTGAAGATTTATGTACATACATACATATGTATGTTTGAAGAACGTTAGATGTTTTTTTTTTTCGGGCAATATGGCAACCAAGGTTGAATGGATCATTTAATTTCCGTGAAATAGCTTTGAGGCGATGTTCCAGAAGGGAGGGAACTTGACAACCATGGGCACGGGATCCCTAACGGGTGCGGCTTAAGAGCTGTTGTTCTGTTATTGGTAGTCTTTAGGTAGTTTTCAATTTCAATAGATAGTTCCTGGAGGTTCGGTCTTTCTTGTAGTCTCCAACCTCTGTGTTGAAACTCTGTTGCCTATTTGTTCCCATTCGTGGCAATTTGGTTGTCGCGTCGGTTATAACTCATGGCGTTTGCGGCTGCATCTTTTTCTCTTCGAGTAAAAGAATAAATCAGCTGATAGCTCGCGTAAGCCCTACCTGTTGGGCTGTGACAGAGATAAAAAACTACATAAGTTTGACATTTGATGTAGGTCCATTCGCAATCCATCTAACCTTGAAAAAAATAAATCACTTAACGATCGAAGAAGAGGATATATGAACCAGTTAGTTTAGGTCCTCGGGGAATGATCCTCAAAGAAAAAGAAAAAGGAGTATACATACATATACTTAATGCAAAAAGCCCATATAGGGTCTGTTGAGATTGTATGTTGCTAATTGTTATAATTTGTTTGTTTTGTTGCCTGAACTCCACTTTTTTTTGTTCTTGCAAGTATGTACAGATGGCGTTTGATACTTCAAACTTTTAGTAAGGGAATTTGTAATGTTTTTTTTGTTTGTTAAAAGACTGGCAGCTATAAGGAAAGAAAATAAATTGAAACAGTGCGTTCGAACAACAAACTAGGTTGCTGTTTATTTGATCTAAATTTTTGGACAGTATCCGTGAGAATAATAGGGCCTAAGGCCTAGTTTCTGCCAACCTTTCGTGTTGTGCGTGTTATATTTTTTCGCACGAATTAGGGGACCTACGTTGGATATCCTCATCCGAAAGGCGTGATTCAGAAACTTCTCATAGCAGTTATTCCTCTCGGATGTGAAAAAAAAACTAGCTCGTGCTTTCTTGGATTTTAACGTCAAACCTTCCTCTCAGTAGTCCAACGCATTAATCACTCCGCCACAAAGGTCTCAAGAGAAACCTCCTTGTCTTATGAAATCTGCTGACACAGTGCGGTGTCCCACTGCTTTCAATGTGCTACCTAACCTTTTTACCTATTTCACCGCAATAGTACATAAACTCAAGTTCTCTGTGAATGTGGTCAGAAGACTAAATTTTTTGCGCCTTATTTGGGTGCCAGGTCACAATGCACTCCAGCGCTAAGTTTGCTTGAATCTGCAATTAGTAGTTCGATCGACGACTGGGTTTCTCGTGAATACAATATTCGGCGGCATAGCTCTGCTGGATACATGCAGACCAATTGCGTGCTAGCAGATATCTGTAGAAAATTTGCAGTCTCTTAGGAAAATTGACAGGAGATAACATGTAGGTGCCCTTACAGTCCACTTCAACGTTGCCAAGCACCTCAACGTGTTGATTTTAAGCAACGCAACCGTCTGAGCTGCATGTGAGAAATATAAGGATACAGCGGAATTTTCTTCTGCTTTATCTGGCTTTTGCTCTCCCCAGGTGGCAAATTCTTGTGCTTGACCTTGTTTAAGGTTATTTCCTATAGGTAGATTGAAGATTGGTTATAGAGGTGTAGGCACACTGCAACCTTTATAGGTCGGTCGACTTGGAACTCTAGTCGATGAGGTACTCGACTTAGAGCACCTCCTCCAGTCGGACTTCCTTGATGAATCAGAGTATCTGGAGTGGATCTAACAATGGTAGATGTTCTTCTAATAATAAGTATGCATCTGGGTGTTTTCGTCTTTTATAAATCAGTGCTTCACATTCCTTGGAAGGTGCTCTGGGATACCTTCAGCATCTCCATAAAATCTGCAGTTTTCACTTTGCTCAGTGCCCAGTTTCCCGAGGTGTTCCTTAAGTCTAGAGTGACCGGTTAGTAAGCCTGTAAAGATGCGCAGCCGATTTTTGCTGATGCAGACCTTACTCCTTTCCGGTTATACATAGTTCCTTAGAAGTTCTTTGACCTGCCTGAGTCTGGGGAGTTTCTCCCAAAGTTCCGCTCTTTTGCAGTTTTCTTTCTTTCTTAGTTTTTTCCGTACCGTATGCGGCCCCAGCCCTCAAAGTTATTCCGGGCCAGTAAAGACTGTTTCTGATCCTTCTCTTACAAGTTAATCAGTTGTTTTATTTCCCTCTACTCCAACATGACTTGGTACCCAGTAGATGGTGACTCTGTTGTTTTCATTTAGTCGATTCATCTTGGCAAGCAAGTCCCACACCAGTGAAGACCTGATTTCATAGGAGCTTACAGCCTTGATTGCGGTTTGGCGTACCACTTTATGGCATTTTACTTAAGTACATATCGACTTCACTTCTCCATTCTCTTTTGCTACAAAGCTTCCAGTTGAATTTCCTCTAGAAACGGAATCTCTTGACTACACTATCTCTGGGCCAAATCAGAATAGGGACTTTTTCAAGGGTTTTCCACGTTTTGCTCATCTTGGTTCTACCAGCCCAAGCTACCGCTCCGTACGTTCCAATGGGCCTGACTATCATGGGTTGCATTCCTCTCAGTGTAGCTCGGTTATATCCCCAGGTCTTGCCTGAAATGCTTCTGCACACCATCAGTGCTCACGGTTCTATGACAACCACAGCTTCTTCATGCTTCTTCCAGAAATATTCTGTCTAGTGTTATGCATAAATACTTGACTTGTTGTTGTGGTTCTACTCTGATCCAACTAGCTAACTAAATGGATTAAAAATGGATGCTGATAGGAGACCTGAGAGTCTCGAGCTCTTTAAGACCTAAGAACTGTTGCAGCGTTAGGAAAGCGATGGAAATGATAAGTTTTAGATACATTCAATAAGATCCAAGTTCGTCAAAAGGTATAAAGCGGAACAACGATATCAACGGTCTACATTCTGCTAAACAGAATCAATTTGTCACAAGCCCTTATCAATTAAGTACATGGGCTACAACTAAATAGAGATTTATAGTCAGTCTCAGATAAGAATAAATCTTGCAGCTTAGTTAAGTTTAATCGAAATTCCTACACAGTTCCAGTCTTAGTCTTCTATGCAACGATTGGAAGCTATAGGGACGAGCCATCGACCATCTACTGTATGACTATGCTACACTAGCCCTAGTATTAGTACAGCTCTTGGCAGCAACTTTTTCTTAAGTCTGGATGTATATCGAAATATAGAGCCTAAAATTCCTTTTGAAGTGCATATGTTTGCTTTCGATACTGACAATATAAACTAGTTTCAAGCCTCTGCGGTAAGAGATCGATGGTTCTAAGCTTGGACAACGTTTGATTTTTTTCCTACAAGTGAGTGTTGTTTGTCAGAAATAGTACAAAATTTACACAAAATTTTTGGTGGAAAGTCTTCATAAAGTTGGTTTATGAAACTGGCTTATGAACAACAAGAGCTATCCGAGTACCCGCCCGGAGCCAAAAGTGTGCGTAAAAACCCAAGAACCTCAACTCATCGCAGAACTCACCAACAGAACAGCAGTCTCTAAGGAGAACATTGCTTAAAGACTTCGGATTCTTTACTTACAAGGTTCAGCTTTGTAAAGCCAGTTGCGACAGCTGTTTGAACGAAGGTTTACCCTCCTTTAATGAAGCAACAACCATCGAGAAATATTGAAAGTTGTAGTTTTAATAGTAAAACAGAAACCAACAGATGGCCGGCCGATAGTGTCTTATTAAAATGGGAAAAGTTATGTAAGAGTTCTGTTTGAAGAAAGACCCGTGAAGAGTCTCTGCTTTCCATCCTCACCGATCCCGCTGCTTCCAGTTCATGAGAACAAACGTTCGGGCATTTGCACTTGCTTGAACTTTAAAGCGGAAGTAGGCCTTCCTGATCATCGCATGGCGTTGTTGGCCATGGTCGTCAACGTATTTTGTTCGTAAAGAACATGGTTGAATCTTCTCCTCCATTCGCCCTCCTCACACACAGGACCAAACATTCCACAAAGTATTTTTCTACTCTGCTACGCTGCTTATCGTCCAGTACTCAGCGCCGTACAGCAGAACTGCAGCCACCTAGTTTGACCCCATTTGTTTTGCCAAACCAAAGTAGCACCGATTTGCAAGGTTCAGTCTCCGGCGAATCTTAAGAAGAACTGCTTCCAAATTGTAAATTACTTACTTAAAGTGACGCTACAGTCCGGGATTACCTGCCTCTACTGCGCCGTTGAAAATTTTCCGCTCCGGAGTCACCTCAGTCGCTGTACCTTCATTTCCCTATGCTCTTCTTTTCCTCCTGAGAAGGCGGTGTTCGTCTCTCCTGTTCTGCTAGTAGAGCTCGGGAGCAGTTCTAGTCCTCCTGGCAGCGCCACTTTGCATACCTCTTCTTAAGCTCTATGTGCTTGCCTGCATTCATCATCAAACCAGGTCGAGTGAAACCCAACCCGGCTTTTCGGCAATGTTGCCACTGCTCCTCAATACTTGATGCTGGTGGTATAACACGTCTTAAGAAATTCGAGGTCGATCGGAAAAGGATTTAGCGATTTCTTGTGATTGTAGCCGTCCGGTGTTAAACTTCCTCACAGTATTTCCTTATCTTATTGGTGTGGGGGATATGCACAATCGTTCCTTGGCTACAGCAAGGTAGTGATCCAAATCAATGTTGGCCCCTCGGAATGTATGCCCTCTCTCCTCAGCTTTGCGTTAAAATAGCTTAGGACAATTTTAATGTCATAACTAGGGCACTGCTTGTATGTTTTATCCAAGAGCTCGTAGAATCTATCTTTGGTGTCGTCGTCCTTCTCCTCTCTGTGGGGGCATGCGTGCATATTAGGCTTATGTTAGCAAATTTAGCCTTGCTGCGAATTGTCGTGAGGCGTTCGTCCACATACTTGAAACTTACGACTTCTTGCCTAAGTCTGCCTCCATCGACAAATCCACATCCAAATAGGCGCTGCTTTTGTAGACATCGCTGTTTTTCATCCTCCTTTTGCCCGGTGCATCCCATCAAACTTCTCCCATCGCAGCAGACTAGGACCTCCGCTAATTATTTGGCTGCACGTGGTCTATTAAGGGACCTAACCTTCCAGTTCATTGTCCTTGTTTCGTTTGCGTGGTTCGTCATAAGTAAATCCGTCCGTTTCCGAGGCTTCTTGGAGCTTCATAACATGTATATGTTTCCGTGGTCGGGCAGTTACCCCCAACCTTGAGGACCAGTTCCATTCTAGGAACCCCTAGGATGAGGGGTCGGTTATACCGATGTCGGTGACTCTTAGGGCTCATCCGCCACCATCTCTTTTCCAAGAACCCAAATAATTCCTCGAAATCCTAATCGCCATAGGCTCTAAATATGTCGAAGAAGCCCGGATAAGGTGTTATATCCGATACACAAGTTTATCACCCAATCGTTGGTTCCATCTGGGGAATGTGTCCAATGTCCTGTTTACAGTGCTGCTATTTTTGTCCTTTGGTCCGGGTGGATAGCCACCAGTAACCGATGGTTACCACGTGGAGGTAAAATAAGCACAATTGATGTGTTGTAACAGTAACAACACTGGGTATCGTCTAGTTAACACCAATCAAAGTCGATCCTATGTCCATAACATCCAGCCACCCCAAACTGCACATTCCATCAGGTATTTTCCAGCGTGTTCGTCAGAGGGCAAATGTCTCACCTTAACTCGCAGCACACACAAACTCCGCGGAAAGGGATCCATCTCTCTCTAAAATCCAAAACTTATGTGCAAGGTTAAAGGTTCTTCCGCTACCCGAACTTATGTGTGATCAAAGCTAACTCTGAGGAAATAACACAAAAGATCTCGTTTGGTTGCAGTAGAGACCAAAGAGGTCAACATAAAGATGAACAAATATCCCCCCTAGCCTGCTTCAAAGTGCTGAAAAAGGGGTTTAAGGCAGATAGGTCTCCAGGTTTCATATCTGTCGTCCAAGTTTAATTTTACTATATGGGCTTATTTAAGTATGCATTGCAAACATTTATTTGTTGTTGAAAAAATTATAAATTGAAAATTCTTTTTTTTTTTTCAACAGTGATTAACCAACAAATTTTACAAAATGTTAACCAATCTTGGCAAACACTGGCGAACACAGCGAACACCGTTGATTATTCATCTCATCTGCTGTCAGCAACACTGCCAATCTCAATACAACACTTCCTTAAATACTCCGAAACAATAAAAAAAGAATCTTCAGGGATAGTTGGATCACAAATTAACTCAGGGAATTTAAATTTAGGAAATTTGGATGCCACCTCTGGTTTCAACATTAAGGGTGAAGTCTTGAAGAATGGTGCCAATTTGAGCCTGGCATTGGGTGGTATACCCTCATCAAATAATACAAATGGTAACCATAACCATAATGGAATAGTTGGAATGGACGGGCATCTAACGAGTCTTTCAGAAGCAGGAGCTCCAACAACAACATCAGCACCGGCTGGTACAACTACAACCACAACACCTGGCACAACGACAACTGGAAAGAAAACCAAAAAAAAGAAGGCACCAAAAGAGAAGAAACCGAGACCGAAACCCGGCGAAATACGTGAGACAAAAGCATTGGATGGCTCAACGTTATACTGCTGTCCGGAATGTCAAATGGCATATCCGGATCGTAGTCTGATCGAACAGCATGTTATATCGCACGCGGTCGAGCGTAGATTTGTTTGTGACATTTGTAATGCTGCATTGAAGCGCAAGGATCATTTGACCAGGCATAAATTGTCGCATATACCAGACCGGCCACATGTGTGCAATGTGAGTATACCTACACTTTTTCTTAGATTTATAAAAATATTTGTGAACAATTTTTGAAAAATAAAATTAATTCTTGCGAGGTAAACTTAGTGATAAAGTGTTACAGCAATGCGACCTTACTCTAGATCTACTTTTGGTTTTGAGAATTTTCGAAAATTTAACCGTGCTTCAGTTAAAGTTGGCTTCGAAATCAGTGTCCTGTGAGGAGGAATCCCTTTTGCACTACGTGTAGAATTGTGTCAAGAACTATCCGAAATCGTAATGCAATTACCTTCGAGAAGTTTTTAAATTTGTAAAGATTTTGGAGATAGTGTTATTTAAACGTAATAGGAATACGTTAGGTTATAGTGGCAGGTTACACTAGATACAACGTCACTAAGGCCATTGTGTTAGCACAAAATCAACGTCTCTAAAGAGGTACCCACTCAACTAGAAGGAGGTAGCAGTAAAGCGCTGGAGTCTACTAATATTTGCATTAGTCAGCTCGCCGAAGTTTTTGGATAAATAGGCTCCTAAATGCAGTCGAGCTGAGAGAGCTTGTAAATATCACATTGTACTTCATTCACGACAAGGGTTCCTTTATGGCAATGGTCTCCGCCTGCAAGACGCTTCAGTTAGTAGGGAGGCTGAGGGAGAGTTTTAAATTGTGATAATTGAAGAAGACCCACCCACTCATTATTCTGTTTTAGATCCACCTGTATAAAACGCATGTAACCCAAGAACCCCTTGCCTGCCTAGTCTGGAAGGTATTTGGGCTTCAAAGTGCTTGTCAAACAGAGATTGTGGAAGAGTGTATCCGGTGTCTTGCGGAACGAATCGTTAAGAATGGAGGAGTATGTAGTCTAGACCACTGAGATATGGCATTCATGCAAATGCCTCCACACGCTGCCACCTGCTTATGGTAATCTAAGAGTGGCAAGTGGAACAGCATTTCTAGAGCAACTGGTGGGGTAGTTTATAGAGCTCAATTAAGGCATATGCAAGCGGACCTTTGCACTGGTTCCAAATGGACGTCCACCAGACGATCACGCCATACATTAGTATACATATAGCCGATATGTATATAATTCGTGGCTGTAGTCCCCATCTACTTCCTAAAACTTCCTTACAGCAGTACAGCGGCTTTCTTGACGCATTCCAGGACGTTGGATTTCAGCTGAGCTTTTTGTCAAGGATGATGCCCAAACATTTGACTTTATCTGCAAGTGTCAAGCTGACATTGCAAAGTCTTGGTGGGATTGCGGAATTTTATATTTCCTTGTAAAGAGGACTAGTTCTGCTTTTTGAGGGTTCGCACCTAGGCTACACCTTTTAGTCCATTTAGAGGAGTCAGAGAGAGCATTCTGCAGATGATCTCTGAGCGTATTGAGGGATTTAGCCGAGATAGCTATTGCAACGTTTTCTGCAAAAGCCTCCCCTCTCCGGGATTAAAAGCAGTTCAGTATTTACAAACCTCCAGCTTAGAGCTTATAACCCTGTTGGTCAACAACCGTTTGATCAAGGCGCCAATTGGCAAAATTGGCCAATTCAAAAGTTCCCTTGATATTGAGAAATGCCAGGGTGTATTCTTTGCAATCAAAAGATTTTTTAATAATGTGCCTTAGCGAGTGTAAGACCTCTTGTACCGATTTCCCTTTACTGCATGCATGCTGGGAGGCTGACAACAGGTTTGGGTTGATGGTACGGTGAATAGGGGCGATTAGTTTCTCCATAGCTTTCAGAAGAATTGACGATAGGTTGAGGTTCTTGGGGCTAACAAAAACTTCTCAAGTTTTGGCCCTTTTATGTAAAAAATTTAATCAAAAGCTTAATGGAAAATTATCCGAACAATTATTATCGCAATCATCTTCTCTCTCTCAATGCGTGAACATACTCACACTTTTACCAATTTAAATTCGGTAATTGTATGCCAATGTGTACCTTAGTAGTCCAACGCAATAAACGGCACCTACGGAATCGATCGCAAAGTCTTTTTAAGTGAATGAAAAATGGCGCCCAACGAGGGGTTATTATGAATGAATTGTAGTACGGGTGAACGGGGAGGGGTAGTTAAAGATTAATTTATTCAGTCGTGAAAGTAGTCAATTGTACTTAAAAATTTGTTAAGTGTACATATGTGCGTCCATTTATATCGAATAAACAAGCAATGTCTGAACTTGATACATAATAAACCTCAATACTGATGAATATTTATAATATTTTTGAATTAATTTCAGATTTGCATGAAATCTTTTAAACGCAAGGAGCAGCTAACCCTGCATATCGTCATACATTCTGGTGAAAAGAAACATGTCTGTATAGAATGTGGAAAAGGTAAGTATTCCTTAAAAAAAAACCCTCAGGCAACTTCGTATAAATATTTATGGCATCACACTCATTATTTAGGTTTTTATCGAAAGGATCACTTAAGAAAGCACACGCGATCGCATATTGCACGTCGTGTCAAGTCCGAGGTTTCCGCTCAAAATGTCAACGGTAACAACAATAACAGCCAGAATAATACGCTACACGGTTCCTGAGGATCGTACAAGGACTTTTGGTAGATTTCTTTAAATTTCATTCGCTGGTCTGTAAATATTACACGAATGCTTGCTATATAAATCAAAAACCAAAAAAATTGATTCATATAACAATCATTTCGTTGAGTATTAACAAATCCAGGAAGAAATTTAAAAAAATCTACCTCAGGTCCTGCTGAGCGCCACCATTTTTTTTTCTCTGTTCATTTCTTCATTAAAACAAAACTATATATATATATGTATTTAGTTTTCTCACTTTATTGTACTGATATGTATCAATGGTACTTTTATACATACATTATAAATATATATTTTAATAAGAATCAATTCATTTCTATTAGTAATACATAAATGACGAAAAAGAAACTGAGTATTGATCAATTAGGTGTGAGTTTAGACAAACGTAGATTTATTTTTAATTTGTTTTAAATTTTTAAGTGTTTGCTTTAAGTTGCAATATTGTTTTTTTATTTTTTTTTTTAATTTTCTTTTATTGTATGTACACACTTTGTTAATTTTTAATTTTTCTTATTTTTAATGTTTTCTGTTTTATTAAATAAAAGTAACGTATTAAAGAAAGAAGAAAAGAAGAATTTTACATTTGTATATTGCAACATAAAAGGAATAATTAATCGCACAAGTTATACATTAAAAAACAAGAATAAAATCTAAATGTACAATTTTACGTGAAAATTGTTTACTAAATTGTCTTCAATTTACCACCATTAAATGGATAAATAATAATAGCAATTGAAATGTACAAAATATTATGAGAAAAAAAAAATCATAAGCAACTCTTTTTTTTTAAGAAAAAAAAAAACTATACTTGTTCATATAACTAAAAACAAAACAAATGATCACTGTGATCCTACTTTTGTAACAATTACTGCAATTAAATGTTATACATTTTATTTTCAATTAACTTTTTATTTAGTTTGTTTAGTTTTTTGTATTAAGGGTTTTTTTTTTATAATATACATGTGCAATTATTTGAGTATTATTTTTAATACAAATTTTTAAAGATTAACTACACAATATATTTTTTTAGTTTAACGTTTTTATTTTGGTTTTAATTTTATTGTTGGTTTTATGCGTGTATTTGTATTATTAGATTTTTGATGGTTTTTAAGAAATGGGAGCGGGATTGGTTGAGTTCAAATTTGCTTACTGAGAAGCTTTCCTTCGAAATATGCGAGGTTGTTTCTGTCCGATGGATCTTTTAGAGTTTTGTCTTTAAGATCGTTATTTGGATTCTTAATATTTGCAGGGAATTGTTAGCAATTACCGAACCATCTGCTTTGTGATAGGGAATTTTCGGAATTAAAATTCACAGAGTGTGTCAAAAGTCCCCTTCAGATAAATTTTTGGTGCAACTTTAAGCGAAATGTTAAAAAGAAAACGTTAAGTTGAAACTAAAGGTCTATTAATTGAGATTTATGTATATTATGTGTGAAAAGCAAAGCCAACTTCAGGGAGTATGTCTTACCAATAACTTTTTCCATGCCTTTGTTATTGTTTCGGTATTATCGACGCCATTTCCGCTTGAACATTTGGTAACATTAGCTTTTTGTTCAGTTGCCAAATGCTCAAAATACATGTTCTCCATGCAAAATTTTTTTGACGGCTACTGTTTTTCATGGAAATTCAATTCTTCGAATCGATTGGAATCTTATTACAAAGAAATTCGTTTTTTCTACAAACAAAATTAATTGCTCCTTCATCTTAAAAAAATGGAAAACAACAGCAAATGTCAAAAGCCGATAATGCCAAATTTCTGAAACCGCGATCCATTTCCACTTGTTTTGTGTTAGCATTGCTTTTTGTAGCGAATTTAGAAATAGAGTCATGTTCCAGAGCTGAGTCGACGAGGATGATTATTCACCGAAATCAAATTACGTGATACGTAACTCCGGCTATCAGAATGGCTATATTGCATGTAATTTGATTTGATTCGAAGTGACGATTGTACTAGATGAAGTGTCAAATATGTGTTATTTGTTAATAAACCAAATCATTCACAACAGTGACTGGACAATTTGTTTTAAGGAATGTTGAGGGGATCAAATAGGGTGATTCTTACAGAACTTTTGCCGTTGAAGGCAGATTTGATTTTGAAATTATTTCATCAGGTAGCATGCGTTTAAATTTTTTGTAAAATTTGTATTTATACCAATTGCCATAGCTTCATATATACAAAAATTTGTTTATAAGTTCAAATTTAAAAAAAGGTATTCCTTATTGATTATATTATATATTTTGTGTGTCGAATGTCTGTTTTGAGTGTCCAGCAGTAATACCGTAATATTTTTAGACTCCATTTACCTGGTAACGTGACTCCATGCGAGAGATGTTTTGGCGGAAACGCTTCTTCTATCTTAGAATCATCATGTTCAGTACCTTTTATTTCATTCTCTATCTCTACACCTAAACGCCAGGTTTATGTGAGGACCGGGCTTCATTAGAATATCAGTATTTGTAATGTGTGGCTAATTTCTCAAGTAGGTCATCGAATTGCCTTCTTAGTGCAGTCGGTTGCTCATTGGATGTAAGTAACAGGCCTTATCCACAGTCCGAGGCAAAGTGCTCCCATTCTTGAACTAGTTTTCCTCTTGACCTTATGGCGCGTATTAGTACTCAGTAACCTTTTTTCTCCATCACTACCAATTTGATTATATAATTAAGATGCATTTCCAGAGTGTCCAAGAACATAGGGCATCCTGGTTTCAAGGTGTAGCATGTATGATTTACTTACTTATCTACTTAGGTGGCGCTTAGGTTCGGGATAAATATGGGCCTCAGCCAATAAGCCTTTCCATTTAGCCCGATCCTTAGTTAACTCCTTCCATTTGCGCACTCCAAGTCAGTTGAAATTCCCTTCTACTTGTGCGCACCACCTAAGGCGAGCTCTTCCTCTATATACAATGCTATCAACTGCATTGAAGGTAGGTAAAAGCTGTCTATCTGCAAGCGTTGTATCCATGTCAGAGCCGTCTCTTGCCAGTCTGTCTTCCGTTTCATTATATTCTACTCCCATGTGTCTAGAGACTCAGCAGAGCAAGATTGTGTGGAGATTGATAGCTCTAAATGCCGTCAGGCTGTGCTTCATATATTTTAAATTTCCGAGAATAGAGTTCAGCAGTTTAAGTGAATATGTTAATGGGTGGTGGTTCCATTCCTAGGGCATTCCGACTTTCCAACCGTGTAGATCTCAGCTTGGAAAACACTAAAGGCCGAACTGTAATAGAAGAATGGGTGCGTATGTCGACGTACAGGGAATTTGTATTCTACGACAATAAAAGCTTTTTGCTTAAGTGAGAAACATAATCAACCAACACATAATCAGCCCAGCCTCGATTCGTTTAATGTTCTAAACGAACAAACAAACATGAGCGAACATAAGAGAGAGCGGTCACAGTCGCTCATCGCATATGTAAATCTGACAGTTGTCGTGTTTGTTGTTATTTTTAATTTTTTTTAAACACACATAATCCTTCCAACATAGTCTCTTTAGATCTCTATAAATTTTTAATTTTCTTCTATTATCCATTTTTGATGCGGAAAAGAAAAACTAAACACCAACAATGAGAGAAAAAAAATTGTACATTGATTTGACAGATACGAATGCTGTCAAAATTATTATGATCATCCGTTGGAATTGACAGAACATAAGGAAGCATTTCGTTCGGTTATGACATTAGCTTGTGCTTCCCAATGTTGATTATGGTTGAGCCTTTAAATTCGTCAAGTCTCGTTCACTTTTGCTCACTTACAAAAAGAGCGAATCCATTCGCAATTACTTATGACTTCCGCTTCCAGGATTCCGCTTATTGGTTTCCATTTTTTTCGGTCCTCTCATATGTTCACCTGTAAGTTGGTTATCATAATGAAGTCTTAAATTTATTTTAATGGCTCGAGAAAGTTTGAAATACCTAAGAACGACAGGCTAATGTATCGTTTTATAAGTGCATACACTTAAGAGCTATAACTGAGTTTATGTACGTAGAGTATCTTGAACATAAAAGCAATTACTTATGACTTCCGCTGCCAGGATTTTAGTTTTCTTACAGAATAATGGCGATGTAGTATCCCAGACATTGGTACACGCTGAGTACCTGCTTTCGACTTTCTGTTTGCTTATAGAGCTGTCTAGTTTTGTCAGCGATTGCTGGTATACAGCCTCTCTGATAAGGTAGTAATTTCAATAGTAGACATTGTTGGGGTTTAGTTGCCATAAAGCACTTGAGGATCTCCATAAGTTGATTTACTGCACCTGGAATGCCTATGGTACACATTTTCTATCCCTTGGTCCCTAAATCATTTATGCCTTGAAGTCGTCAACGAAGATTAGTTATTGTTACAAAGAAGTGAATTGAACAGGTATTAGTCTAAAAAAGCAAAAGAAAAGCAGATTTTGTTTGAAAATACTTGCGTTTTGAGCAAAGTCTTTCTCAAGCTCTATGATGTCATCGAAGTGGAATACCGTCCGATACGACCATCATTTTCGAAACATATTTGATCAAACTCGCAAGCCAGTAATGTTTCAATATTGTTATGGTCAATATTTCTTAAGCTCCACTCTTTTTTAACTTATCGCAGAATTTTCGATTTAGTCAGTTATAGAGTTTTTCAAAACAATTCAGACTACACAAGTGGTTTCTAAGTCACTGAAAAACATCAAACTGGTGGGGAAAAAAATCCAGACTTAGAGACTATGAAACACAAAATAACTTCTACATTCGGCCATAAAGTTTTTAATTCAACCCCATATCCCAACTCGTTATTCTCCTTAGCCGTCTGCAAGTGGAATCTGTACATATCTGTGCTCCTTGTAGGCTGTACTTCTTTTGAAGGGGTCTCTGGTTTTCAATCATAATCGCTACTTATTTTTTCAATTATCTAGAGGACGGCATCATGTGTACGAGCATACGATGGAACTCTGTCATCCTCCAACGCTTATTCGGCCTTCTTACTTGTGAAGTAAGGTTCTTCCATGGTTGTGTGGCATTTATAATCTTAAATGTCATGAATGTATAACAGAAATCCTTTTCCAGTGATAACCAACAAATATTTGCCACAGAAATGTGTTCAGAACATAAATATATTCTGGTGTTCGAAATACTTCTTTCTTTTTGTGATACAACAGTATTTTTAGTTGCTCGTTATACTTACTGCCTTCAACAGCAATAATTGCGCCAGTCATCAAACACACTCAAAATTTTTTAAAAATGCTTTACAGACGCATTTTAAATTACAATCCAGCTCCCAAAATTTATAAACAATTGAAAGTATTTTTTTATATATCTAATAAACTTTAAGTGCTTATTAAAAAAACGAAAAAGTAATATTTTCATTAGTATCTAGATATAATTAAGATTTTCAATTTAATTTTCATAAATTAGAAATTAAATTTAAATGCAAAATTTCAAAAAAGCAAATATTCCTTATGTTTAAAAGTTTATATGTTTTCTTTTTTGTCTTTTTCAATTAAATGTCCTCGTAATTCATCTCACACTAAGACAAACACATATTAGAACAAAAACATAAATGACTAAATCTTCAATAGATACAACAACAAACAAAAATAACGAAAGTGCAAGATAATGTAAACTATAACAAAAAATACAAACAAATAATAAGAAAACAAAAAACAAAGCAAAACAAAATACAAATCATTATTTTTTATACAACAAAAGCAAAAGCAACAAAGTTCAAAATGAAAGTACTGTTCAAAGTATAAAAATCTCCACAAAACAAATTACAGAGAGAAAACTAAAAAAAAACAAAAACAAAAAAATTAAAATTAGTAGCAACACACTTATGTATGTAATTCATTTTTTTTCAAAAAGAAAAACCTGTAAAAAATACATTTATAGGTATTTAAATAGAATTACAAATAACACATAAACAAGTGAAAAAATAAACTGCATACCAGTCGCTATTAAATTTAGTTATAATGATGTGTGTATTCATAAAAAAACCATATAAACAGAATATATGTATACAAAACAAATAACAAATATTCATTTTCTAAAACAAAACAATTCCATCAAAAATAAACAATTTTTGAAAACCAAATAACCAATGCAACAAATAGTATGATGACAATTTAATATTTTTTTAAATACAAATACCTTAAATATAATACAAAACAACAACAACAACAAAAAATGCATACTTGCAAAAAGTACAAATCTATACAAATTGAAACAAAAATAAGAAAAAAATAAAAAAAAATAAAACATTTAAGATACAATTAAATTTTAAAGAGATAATTTGTAATAAATGTTAAGTAAGTGATTAAAAAAAATACATTTTAAAAATTTCAATAATTGTGTAAGATCAACAAATATTAAATATAAAAAATGCAAATTATAGGAAACCTTAATTTATTTTTACATATATTTTTTTTTTTCATGCAAAAACTGATTTAACAAAAAATACAAACTTTTTCTTTTTTTTGAATAAATACAAGGCTCATCCATGTTTTCCTTTTCAATGATGTAGAACTTCAATGCAATTTTATTAAAAAGAAAAAAAAAGTATTTAAAGGAAAAAAATTAAAAATATTTAAATCTTATAAATAAGTGAATGAATTTACATCAAAAGTTAATTTTTTTAAAAATATTAAATACTCGTAGTTGCTTAGGGCCGACCGACATGGAAGAATAAGTGAAGCGAAGCTAGTCAGACGGGATTGATAAGTTGGATTTGTTTTTAGGTTTTTTTAGTACAGATGCCTCGGGCAGTCGTGGTCCAAATATTGACACAAATTTGTTTTTTCTAGTCTCACAGTATTTGAGGTGTAAACATAACTCAGGTGTGGACATCGTGGCTCATGTGTTGGATTATTGAGCGGGAGGTACGAGGTTCGAATCACAGAAGACACCAAGCAAGTTTTCTCACGGTCATACATCCCTCGAATGTCCGAGAAACGGCCGAGAGTAATAATTTTCATGAGAAAGCTTCTTTAAAAAAAGCCCTGAAGAACTTCTGCCTAATACATAGCAGACTTTCATCCTCGCCGATTACGAGCGCACTAGTTCCAGTTTCCAAAACCATGTGCTCTTGCATCTGCGATACCTGGGTCTATACGCGGAGGTTTGGTCTTCCTTGTCCCCTCGGTTAAGAAAATTGTTAACCATGAGCTGGATGTGGCCGCGCCAAGGTATTCGACGAATCTCGGGCTTTTGGACTACATTCACGTCTTGGTAGACATCGTAGAATTCGCAGTTTTATCCTTTCCTCCTTTCCTACATACTGGACGAACAATTCGGCAAAGAATTTTTGTCTGAAAGGGCAAAACATTTACTTTCCTATCCTGCTTATCAGCTAGCATACTGTGAAGTAGCTAGAGTGGTTACTTGTAACCTGGTTGGCGTAAGTTCGAGCCCCCCAGAGGAACAACAATCATAGCCATCAACCAAAACAGAGAACAAATATTAGCTTAGTTTTTTCCAACTACTACAAAAAATTAAGTCTAAGTTGGATTTAAAAAAAAAGCTGAACTGGCGGGATTAGCGTTCTGTAGAGCATGCTTTTTACCCTCCGAGTTAAGAGTTCTAACTCCATTTGGAAGTTACACTTACACAGTCCGCTGGAAAGGATCTCAAAATAGCAGCTCCATATTTGAATAGCTCCGTTAGTAATCCATTAGTGCTGACTTATAAGTCTTCAGTTTATGAATACTTGCTACTCCTTATGACGCTAAATACGACGCTTTGGTTCCTTATAGTTAGCGCCCAAATATTATCACGTAGAGTATTTTGTATACCATACGCCTATAAATATTGAAGCACTTTCTTTTACAATACTTAACTAGGAATGTTTTCCAACGAAGCAATATATTTGCAGATTCTTCTTTTGAGTTCATTTAATTTTTGCTCGTTTGCATACAGTTCTTGTACGGAGTTAAGTTAGTGTAGTTAAGAATCTTTGTCCACTTGAAAATGTCATTCAAAGAATATTGGAGATTTTCAATTCGACTGAAATATCCGTAACCAGTATACCTGTATCGTCCGCGAACGGAACATTGTTTTTGACGTACATATGTCGATAGTGCTTAAGGGGAATAAGATGGGACCAAGATCACTTTCTTGTGGTATTCTGTGGTGAGTTCCTAAAATTCTGAGTTTTCACACAAATGTCTGTTGACAAGGTACACGATATTGTATGACTGTTCTGGAAATAGCGATTTTCGCTACTACTTAAGCCTCTGTATTATAGCTTCGAAATATTTCGTCTACTAGTTTCCTGCTCTAAGGAGCGTTGTTTTACGCGGTGCTCTGAAAGAGTTCATTAAATCTGCTGACTTCGTCGGCTATTTCATGTGGTGTGTTCAGAACAATATTTCTAAGCCGTCCTAGCTAGTTTTATTTTCTTTTCATAAGGCTTTCTTCATTGTCAAAATGACTGGTGAGTGGTCTGAGGAGAGATCAAGGCTTTGCTCTACGTGCGTGAAGTTTCAGCAAATCCTTTTGCGATAAAGACGTCTATGAGGTCAGAGATTTTTACTTTATCGGAGGTCCAATTGTAAATTGTCCGGCTTTGTAAAGTAATCCGCCTTTGGGTGATGCATCGTGAATCTCAGAAAGAATGATCGGATTGAAACCACCACCAGTAATAAAAGTTGGTCCAAGTGAGAAATCTATGTTGAAGAATATAATGCTAGTTGGGCAACAGATTTTGTTTACTTACCTTGGCTCATTAATCAACCAACAAGCGCCTCCAACCATCTTGATCTTTAGGTAGCTGCCTCAAGTTTCGCACGCCAAGTTGGTTGAGGTTCCCTTCCAATTCCGTGCGCCGCTTAAATCACGGTTTTATTCTACTACACCGTACCTCCTCGGGGGTGGATTCAAAGTTTTTCCGGGCCGGAGCATTGGTGTCCATACGCTCTACATGACCCAGTTGGACCTTCAATCTTTGTTGTTGTATCTCCTTCTCCACTCATCGGGAGAAAATCACTCGAAGAATTTTCCTCTTAAAACAGCGAAGAGCAACTCCAATCACTTTTGACAAAGCTCATGCTTCTGCGAAATAGGGTCACT
Source organism: Blera fallax (assembly GCA_946965025.1). Lineage (NCBI taxonomy): Eukaryota > Metazoa > Arthropoda > Insecta > Diptera > Syrphidae > Blera > Blera fallax. Next base: position 100,666,947 of record OX337244.1, read on the forward strand.
TCATTTATTCGAGAGAAGACTTTGCTACTCAATTGCCTTCTTAACTCAAAGAAATAGAGGTTGGCAAGAGTTATTTTTCGTTTGATATCAGCGCTGGTGTCGCTGTCTGAAGTAATAGCGAAACATAGGAAGGTAAAGTTCCTTACTACTTCAAAGTTATACCTGTCTTCGGTGACGTTCTGTCCGTTGACGTTGATGTTGGTTGTCCCTTCGTTTTGACAACATATGAACTTAGTCTTGCCCTTATTGACCGGTAAACTCATCTTCGCCGCTTCATGCATGTTCTTCCGATTGTATAAATTTTTTTCATGTTTTTTCTTTCGTAATATGCACCGTTTTCAAGATAAAAAGATTCGAAAATTATTATCCTTAAGCACTTTGAAATTATTCTGAATGTTAAACTTACAAGCCTTTGTGCCAATGCCGTACTAAATATACCCGAATCTCGCTACTTATTCATTTGTACCTTTTGAGGGAATACATTCATGGGAATTTTTTATATTAGGCACAAGTTGTGTCCAATTGTCGTCCATTTAAAAACAACTTAGCTATGCAAAGGACACGCTATCAAACAAGCACGCACATTAAGTGAATTAGCTGCGAACAGCACGAACAGATAAATAGTGGAAGGATGTTGCCTATTTTCTTTCATTTGCTCACAATTTCTGTTGTAGAATAAAATGGTTGCTGTTATAATTATGAAGAAGAAAGCAAAATGAATTGTCGAAGAGCGTTTTAAAAAATATTTTCAAATTCAGTAATCACTTGGAAATGGAGGTAGTATCACCCACCAGGGATGATGCATAGATACTTGCCTATATGCTATACATATTTTGTACTCAATTTAAATTTTTTTAGAATTACTTTGAACTTAATAATAAAATCGACTGGATTCATTAAGTTTGTTTTCGTTCGGTTTTAGTGAATCCATTAAACTCAAGGAAAACAAATTGTGTTTACTCCTAATGCAAAGCGGTTTCCAATGGCTTTCCTTGCAACACGCATGCACCTTAAGATATCCGACACCAAATAACTTAATCACCAAAGTGCAAAAAACTATAAGAAAAATAATTATTGCATTTGACTTTATTAATAAAGAAAATTTCCGTCGAAATTGTTTATACATACACGATTCCTTCCATGAATTGAAGTCTTATAGAACATCGAGTGACTTGTCGAAAACTGCAGGCCGTGGAGACAATTTTTTAGATGTACATATACTTCAGAAAGTTGTTGGCGTATTTTAGTTTATCTACAAATTTTAGTTATTTATTTATTAAAGACAACAACCAAAAATCAAATATCAGCTTCATCTCTGTTTGACAAACTGAAAATATGCATAACGAGTATTTAATTACAAAAATTTCATAACAAACATACTTTAAAGCACCCATTTTAATCGTTAAATTAAGAAGCATCCATTGGCAACACAAACATAATACTAATATACTATATTTCTTACAAAAATTAAACAAATAAAAACCTTTTATAATTGTGAATTGTGTACTTTTTATTAAAAAAAAAAATAAAAAAAATCAAGCGTATTAACAAATGTTTTTTAATAAGTCATTATTCAATTTAAATGTTTTCTTATAAACAAAACAAACCAAAAATATGAATAAACTCAGGGATATAGCCTCCAAAATTTCGCAATAAAAATAATAATACATATATGTAATTATTACAAGAAAAAAAAAAGAGTTAAGAAAAAAAGACAAATTTATTAAAATAAGAAAATTTAGTACATAATTGTAAATGTCTGAAAAATAATTGAAAAAAAAAATAAATTAAATAAAAATCAGCAAAATAAATTATTGTAGAGCAAACTCGTATGTAAATTAATTCACTTATTCAAATTGCATAAAAGAGAAAAAAAAATGTTAAAACGAAAAAAACTTAAAAGAAAAAAATATAAATAAAAACTGAAGAACACACATGAATCCGGAAATTTCAGAAAGACAACGTTTTTGTTAATAAAAAATCCAAAACGAGTCGATGATAAGGTTAATCTATATTTTTTTTTCCATTTCTTTTCTGCGCGAAAAAGGCTGATTAGTGTACTAAAATAAAAAAATAAAAAAACAGGCGGCATAAAAGTCCACTTTACATGCATTTCTCTTTTAGAAACCGTATCAGATAGTTATTTCATAGATAATAAAAAAAAATTAAAAATAAAAATAAAAAAAAACACATGAGGGCTTTGGATGGATAGGATATGTTTTAAGAGGAACAAGTAAGCATTTGGTATCTGTGATTTCCTTTTCTAATTTTTCTAAACGAAAAGTATAATAATCGCAATTTTTTTTATATCGTAACCTTTTTATATACATGTATGCATTTAGCCTCACAGATGCTTTTCACTTTTATTTATAAATTAAATAGGTTTTACAACTTAAAGCAATTTCCAAAAAAAAAAAACAAATTTCCCGCAATTGACAATGCGCCATTTATGCAATTATTTTTAAATTTTAATTTTAATTCTCATTTTTATTTTTTTAAAAAAAAAACTTTATCGATGTAATAATAGAAAGCGATAAAATCAGAGTGTAAGTAAGTGGTTTTTATAACTCTAGGTAGGAACTGTGTAATTTTGCTAATGTAGAACTTAAATAAAGGAAAAAAAAAAATAAAAATAAATAATAAGGCGCGGAAGAAAGCTGCAGCAAAGATGTGAAACTAATACTCCATTAGAATAACATAATTTACTATAAAAATACAATATATTTTTATAAATTGACTATCACTCTTCTCATTCAGTTAATTCTCAATAAATAAATTCTCTTCGAAAAATGGAATGAGTGTGGGGAATGGATTTTATTTTTATTGCTTAAATTTGTTTTTTTTTTAATTTTTTCTATCTCCAACTCAAAAGAAATATCAAAACTAATAGCAATCGAGTTTTTATTAATTAAAAATAATTTTCTGTTAAATCTGATTTTTAGAATGAAATAAATTAAAAGCAAAAAATAAAAAAAAAAAATAAAAATGAGAACGAGAAACCAAAGTAATACTGAAACAAAACAAAAACAATATTTTTTTACGAGAATTGCTTAAGAAGAGAATGTGTGTTTGGTCTTAAGGAATATAGGTTTAGGGTTTTTTATAAACAAAATAATTGAAAAAAATACGATATAAACATAAGCGTTTAGGAGATGATTGTAGTAGGATGGTAGAAAACAAGACATAAAAACAAAAAAAAAAAAACTTTTATTAGTGATGAGTTCTTTTCTTAAAAATTTTAAGCCGATAAAAAAAAAAAAAAAAAAACAGTGAAAAAGGAAAGATTTAAATTTTACTTTAGCTTTGTGTAGTTTTACAATTTATTATGATAAAAAATAATAAATGATAATGATTGGAATATATAGAGAACAAAAAAGAATAATATAAAAAAAAAAAAACAATACAAATTTTAGATGACATATGATGAGAGTTTAATGACACTCAAACAATGTGGAAAACAAAAGATTGTTGTGTGTGATTCAGTAAACAATTATAAATAATATTAAGTTACATATAAAATAATAATATACAATACTATTTACTGAATATAGAATTATCTTTATACTTGATAATATTTAATTAAAAAATAAATAAAAATAATTCAAATAAATTATAACACAAACATTTTTGTTTTTTATTCCCTGCGTTGGATGATTTTAGACGGTAATCTGTAGTATTTCGAGCAGTTACTAAAATGCTATCGGACACAAAAATCTTATTTAAGGTATAGCGGATCGATACCATTATGTTTTAAAAAAAATCACCCTGATTCTGTGTGGCCAATTGTCGTTTTATTTTTCAAGAGTTATTCCAGAAACTGATCGCCAAAAAACAACTCTTCCGTCGGTAAGTAGATTTACATTCCACATGCGATCCACTGTCATTGCAACAGCTGATTTACGTCCGTTGTAGATAAATTTCAAATTATTCAAAACAAAGTCGTGAAAATAAAACATAACATAAGTTGGAAAAAAAATGAATAGTATTGCAATGCTTTAAAGTAGCGACGAAGAGTTGAATATGTAAAAAAAGATCTCATTCGCATTCGAAGAAATATATGAGAAGAAAATCCAACGGATTGGATTTGCCGGATGCGAAGTAAGTGGCAAAATAGATCTCACTTAATAACTGATATATTGAGGCTAATTTTCAGATTTAAGATGTTTTTCGAATGTCCAAGGAAGCATTCGTATATTTGCTGAACGAAACACAAAATCATCACCCTGAAACTACGAGCTCGGCATCGATATCGATGGTATTGAAGCTTGCTGCTATTCTTCTGAATCCCCAAATGTATATCAGCTTTCATTAACTCGACCAAAGTCTTGAACTGCTTCTTGTTCGTTATTTTTACCCTATAAATCAAAATAAATTAATTTCGGTAGTCAAAAAAAATTAAAAATTCATAAAACTTACTTTTGAACTGATGTTTGCTCTTAGGCGATCCCTATTTTCTGAACGACAAAAACCGTCTGTTTTAATGGCGTTTTTTGACGTTTAACGCCTTGGGGAAAACAATGGGTTCCACAACCATCGCCAAAAGGCGACACATAAACGCCTATAAGACGCCAATTAAACGCCACACGAAATGAGGGTGAATATCATACACAAAGCCTCCACAACTTTGGTTGACGGTGGACATCCAAGAGGATGTGGATGACTCGAACACATAAGTTGACCACAATCTCACCAATGACGCGAATAACGTTGTCCACAAGGTCAGTAATTTTTGCTAACTTATTGGTAGAGACCGGAGAATTAACGTGACTCCTAAGAAAAAGTCTAACGGTGTCAAATCGCACGATCTTGGAGGCCACTTTCCTCGAATCGAAAGGGCGTTCATTACAACCGTCAATCTTAAGTAACGCGCGGAATGTTCCACGCACAGAACCCAAATTTTGATAATCATTTTTTTACGATTTCGATCCGTTGTTGAATCGTATAGCGCTCCATGGTAAAATGGTGACCATGACAGAACACAATGGCAGCAAAATTTTTTTAAATGTGGGTTCAGTCGGCTGTCAAAGTTCTATCATAGTAACAGAATGAACCATTATTACTAAGACTAACCCCTTCTCATCCTTTTTCTCAGAAGTACCGCCTTAATGGTATTTCATCGCAGTTGGGCTTACTGACTTAACTGCCATTCCATTAGGATTTCTCTTAGTCTGGTTGGGAGAACAACAGGCCCTCTACTAGGTACCAGGTCACGTGAGAGTATAGGGAAATGAAACAGCTGACAGACTAACAAGAGAAGGATCAGAAACCGTATTTACCGGCCGGGAACAATTTTGTGGGCTGGAGCCGCATACAGTACTGAACTTTGGGAGAAACTCCTTAGGTTACAAAAAATACAAATACTTTGCGCAACGGACCGTATGTGGCCCAGGGCCTAGCTTCTCGTGACCATTCGTGTTGTGCGTTTTATAATTTTTTTCACGCAAATGGAAGGGTCCTACAACCACATCCGAAAAGCAAATTGAAAAGCTTTCTCTTGACAGTTATTACTCTCGGACGATTGTTCGCGAGAGGTGGGACAGTGAGAAAACTTTTTGGTCTTTTCTGAGATTCGAACTTCGCTTCGCCGCCCACAACAGGCGGGAACTGTAACCGGAAAAGAAATAAAGTCTGTGTAAACATCAGAAAGAACCGTCTATGCATCCTTAAAGGCTTCCTAACGGGTTACTGTAAGTTTACAGTCGATAGATCATATCAGGAAACTGGATATTGAGCGAAGTGCGGACTTCAAATTCTGCGGAGATGTTGAGGAAACCCCAACGCATCTTCTAAAGGAATTTGCAGCAGGATGTCTACCACTTATTATGGGAAGATATACCATTATCAGATCCACTCGAGATATTCTGATTCATCAAGGAAATCAGACTGGAGGAGGTACTCTAACTCGAGTATCTCATCGCCTAGAGCTCCAAGTCGGGGTAACAGAAAAAACCTGCAAAGGTCGCAGTGAAAAAGAGAAAAATAAGAAAAAGTGAGGAAGTCACCGATGTCATTGAATCTTATGTGTGAGATGTCTGAGAGATCATTAAAGAACGGTTTGTCTAGAGCAATACGTGTAACCTATTTACTTAGGAAGCGCTTAGGCGTTCGAGGTGAACTTGGGCCACAACCAGGCTTAGCGCTATGTCTATATTTGTCCAATGCCGGATATCTGCAGGGAACATGAAACAAGGCTTCTCAGTCGTTTGTCTCCACAACTGCGGTAATAGGTATTATGTGGAATGCCGAGTTTGTCTGCATACGTGTCTATTATTGTTCTATATATAAGCTTCTGGGTTTTTGCCTTGGCTAAAAGATGCCGCCACGTCTGGAAAGTTTGTCATTCATTCCCTTCTGTTCTCCTCATGGCCAGCGAAGGCCAGCGTTCCAGTGTTTGAACTCCATAACAAGTTTGGAGGTGTGTATGCTGTCCATCCTTAAAATCAGCACGTAGTCCCTGAGAGACTATCGTACTTTGGCCGAAGGCTTTCAGATGTGAGACAGTAGCAATGCCCCTTATGTGTTTTGTTTATCCGCACTCCAAACCTGCCAATGCGCTTTGCAAAACACAACAGTTCAGCGATGTTGAGCGCAGCCAGATCCTTATACTTGAGGAAGAGATTTCCTATGGTAAGGTGCTTGATTTGTGCAAAAAGAAGACAGTCACACAGGAAGTGTGTGGCGGTTTTGCCCTTTTCCAAGCAAATCTCACAAAGGCCCGAACTCCTTAGTCGGCAACTGTTCGGCCGGTTCAACTCGTTCACAATCTTAGTGGATCCGGTCAGTAGCAAGGTGCTGCAGTTTACCAAGCTTGCGTTTGAGGAATTCCGCCTTTGATCACCATGCAAGAGCACCATTCACATTGTACGGACTAACTGTGCCAGTGTATATCCAGTGTTGTATCTTAGCGCTTCAGCCCCAGGTAATACTGAACATTCTACGACACTGCCAAATGATACTGGTGGCCCTTAAGTTCTTGGTCTCAAGGTGTTCTTAGAACGCAAACCTAGATTCTAAGATGACTCCTAAGTACTTAACTTTGTTCGAAAGTTGTAACTGGGTGCCCTAGCAGTAGAAGGGGGACAGCTCAGCTTTTTGCCCAGAATGTTCAGATGAAGGCAAAGACGCAGGGTACTGCAGACGGTTCGCAAAGCGCAGAATGAACCTACCAATCCCGGAGCTCCTAGTAAGCCATATGACAAGGTTGGAGATTTGTTCCTTCATAACTAGCGAGCAGAATGATTAAGAAGAGGCGAAATGGCAGATAGAGAGGACATAGCATAAGTGGCTACCCATCCCCGCGAACTTATACCTAACGGCGGTTCCGCAGTGAGAGTGGTAGAAACGTACGGGGTGTGGATTAGCACATAGGCGCCGGTATTCGGGCTTACGAATCGTGCATGCTAATAGCCGGATACAGGATATTATTATCTTTTGAAGATAACTATGTCCATTGGCGAATCCTCAAGAAAATTTCTTCTGTTGAACCCCAGATGGAGACGATTCGCACTCCAGCCTAGGGCTTATCAAAGACTGGTACGAAACTTCTTCACTATTGATACTACCATACAAGATGTTCTAAAGAACTTAATCATACCAGATTTCTGAGAACAGCATACTAAGGCAAACCACAGGGAAAACCGCTAGGACCCATCATCTTTACGTACTCATATGAACCACGCAAACCAAGCAAAGCAAGCACACTTTGTAACCACTTTCAGAAGCTACAACTATTCCAGAGCAGAACCAACATAATCTGCAAATATCTAAGGACGTCATCACAGGACAATAGATTCGATTCTTCTGAGAGAATATTGGAATTTAGAATAAAAAATACTCAGTTAGAGCCTTTCACAACCTCGGGCATAAAAATAAAAACAATGAACAGTTTTTAAAACCAAGTAGATTTCTTTGTTACAACAGAGAGAACACCATTTTTCCATTGATTAGGAAAAAAGCTATTCTACCTAAGCCTGAATACGATGATTATCAAGAGTCCTTCATTAGCTCTTTTATTTAACTTAAGGCCGTCTCTGAATCTCCAATTGCGGCAGGTCCACATATTTCACTGTTCCATAGTAAGCAAATTTTAGATCTTCAAACTGGGATTTCGTTGAAAATTGGTATTTCCGTATGATTTTCGCCAAAACAACCTTTAGGACCATTCCTGCGTACTGCCAACCTAAAGGAATACACAAAGTTAAGATCTTTCAGACTCCTCCTTTCTTTGTAACCTACCCAAACAATTCCTTGGTCCCTTTGAATATGGCATAAATGAGTACTTATGCTTGTCGACTAAATTTGCCGGAAGAAAATGATCTGGATTGAAAGTCTTTGCATCCGACCCCCAAATATCTTCATCTCTATGAATATTGAATAGATCTAGGATTATTTGTGTACCTTTGGGAATCACCACACCCTTTGAAATCGGTAAATCTTTTGTACATTCCCGAATTATCATTGGAATAGATGCTATAGACCGCATGGTCTCATTAATACACATGTCCAGATATACAAGATCCTTTAAGTCCTCATAAGTAACATCAAATTCTCTTTGCGGAAACACGGTCAAGATTTCCTGAAAGACGAGCTCTTGATACTGTGGATGCATAGCAAGGCACGCCAAAGTTGAATACACAGTTGTTGCTGTAGTTTCAAAGGCCTAAAATATAGATAGATTTACAAGCTTAACAGACTAAGAAACACTGCAGATACACTGCGGATAATGACGATAACTTACGGCGATCAACATCGTATTCGATTCTTGGATTATATCATCGAATGTGAACTGCTTCTTTAGATGAATTTGAATGGCTCGGTCGATGAATATATGCTTGGTCTTCCCAATATTCACTGATTCTTCTTCTGAATTTGATTTATTATTATTATTCTGCAACCCTTCTTGTTTAAATTTATTCAAGTTTTTCGTAACGATCTGAAATTATGGATTTTTTATTGCAAAATGGTCACACTTTCTTGATTTCCCGTGCACTTACCCCATAAATATAGTTTGTAATATAAGTCCGTGCTTCCATGAAGGGCTTATACATGCTCGTATGGGGAAACAATGTTTTATTACTGAGCCAAGGTTTCAATGCACGATGAGTTGTCATTTCCACTATTCTAAAATATAAAGAAAACATTTTATCTCAAACCCTAAATATCAAAACAAGCCCAACTCACTTTTCGAAATAGTTCAGAAATTTCTCATCACATTCTCCATTGAAATCAAGTCCCATAGTTGCAGCTGAAAATTAACACAAGAAAAATATAAATGGTGATCCGATTCGAGCTTCCAAAGTTGGCAGCACTGGTTATTGTTCTTAAAGTGTCAAATGTTATTTTGCAAGAACACATTTATAAAATGGATCGTTTGACCACCTCTCAACGCGTTAAAATTGTTGAATTATTCTAGAAATACTGTACGAACTGTTTGTCGAAATTTACGGGAAGATTTTGGTCAATTTAATTAACCGGATCTCTTTTTTGTGGGGTTATGATAAAAGTCGTGTCTACACCAGCAAAGCTGAAACGTTGAAACAACTGAAAATCAACCTCAAGCTAAGTTAAAGTCAAGATTCCGCCCGAAACATAGGAAAAAATCATCGCAAAATTATCTTGAAACGGTCGACGCCTGCAAAAGACTCAGAGGCGCCCAAAAATAGCAGCAAAAATATGTTTCCAGGCACTTTAGTAGCCACAATGTCCGCCATTATTCATGGACACTAATCGATAAGCTATGGAAGACGTAAGCTTTTGGCTTTCTTCTAGAGGAAACTGAGGCCATAACTTACTGATGCATTTCCTTAGCTCGTTTACGTTTCTTGGTTGCCTCTCTGCCATCCTTATGTTCAGTAAAGCCCATAAGTTCTTTATTGGAGAGAGGTCAGGGCTTTGTGGTGGCCACTGCATCAGATTAGTATCTTCCTGCAGCATATTACATATAATGCCTCTCCATTTTCCCATTGTGACTGGGTAATTCCCTCGGGAATTATCACGTAGCAAATTAGGGTAAACAAAAAGAAGCATTTACTTTTCCCTCCAGAATAATTTTTTTCCCTCACCGTATGGGGAAAGACAACCTCATACCATAACCCCACTTTGCACTTTGCTAATTTTAATGTAGGCGTGGGACACTTGTAGGAAAGTGGCTTACCTTTTTTCCACCAGACACAAACTCTGTCGTGGGAATGGTTCATTCAAATCATGGATTCATCCGTCCAAAGGTGAACAGTTAGCTTAACAATCCTGCTGCAGCAGGAAACACAGCTGGAATTTGCAAGGACAGTTAGTTTTTGATTTGAAAATTCTATGGAAACTCATTTTTGCTGCCTTCTGGATATGTATTAGTGCAGAGCAGAGAAAGCTCAAGTGCCAAACAATTTGGAACAACGAAGTTAGGTGGTTTGCAGCGACATCCCTTTGATTACGTGCTGTCAATAGAAACCAGAAAAATTAAGTAAGAAAAGACTTCAGCGATGAAGAGCTTAGTTGATCAGCACTCATCACGTCGCATCGGCCTCTAGGATCACCGCTGTGTCATCGTCTTCCTCACATGCAGTGTAGATGGTTGTGCCGCTTAACCTAGCATGTTGTGGTGCTTGACAAAAAAAGTGACCTATGGAGATACCTATAAATTGTCTACAGACAATCCACCCGAGAGACAGATGCTGATATTTTGCAGATATCCGTACATTATTGCATTCACTAGAAACTCAGTCGAGGGAACTACTGTAATAATTGCAGATGCAAGCGAACCCAGAGCTGAGAAAACTTTCTCTGAGCCTCGAAATGCAAGTTTTTCGGAGATCTCATTTCCCTGGATTCCATTGTGACCTGACACTCAGACAAAACGCAATGACTTTTGTCTTCCAACCAGATTTAGAGCGATCTTGAATTCGAGTTCTATTTCGGAAGCGGTAAAAAGTTTAAGCAACGTTTTAAGTGCAGCTTGGATATCGCTGCAGACGTATATGCTCATTTATATCCACGTTCCCTTCACAATAAAGCACATAGTCATCAGGAGTGGGTTAATATCTGCTTTAAAGAAAGGCGTATGTACATACATTGATCTGATGGAGTCTAATGCACTCGAAGACACTAGCACCGTACTCCTGCTTAGTTCTAGAGTCTGTCCAAAGCCGTTCCACCGCCAGAAGAAAGTCGACTGTGTAATTCTGTCGTAATTGGATGTCTGCTGTTATTGCATCAGAGTGCATATCCATAAGGCCCCTATGCAGTCAAGACAAGCCGTTTTTTGAGGTTAACAAAAAAAGCAGTGACAAGTTTACAAGAAAGCTTATTCCACCACGTCTTGCCAAAGCCAAGAGAAGGCTGACAGCACTAAGATCAAACGTACAGTAACTCTTGTCAATCGCTGTTTCTTTGGGCTGGGGAGGCAATTGTGTAGAAAGGCCCTATACCGAACAACTTAGGAGAATCAATACAAGACCTTAACCACCTTAAGCATGAACGAAGATATTCAGTCCCATTTGCGTTGACAGGCTTTGCAGGAAAAAATTCGGCGACAAAATATACGAGCTGTACAGCGACATCGACCTAGTCACAAAACTGCGCGTCAGTCCCTTAACAGGACATGTAGAGTGAATGGACATCAATGCTCCGGATGGCAGAGTCTTCGAATCTAATCGGAAGGGACAATGCAGCAGAGGACGACATCGTCTTAGGTGGCGCGCACAAGTAAAAGGGAACCTCAACGAACTTGGAGTGCGCAACTGGAGGAAGTTAGCTAAGGACCGGGCTAACTGGAGACGATTATTGGTTGAGGCCCATGTTCACCCTGAACTGTAGAAAGAAAAGAGATTTGGCGTCACGGCTTAATGACAAGTGATATGGTTATGGTTATGGTTAGAGGGACGCGCACCTGAAGGTGCTTTCACGGGGGCCAGTTGGTCCATTGTAATGACAAGTGATAAGTGCGTGAATTCCTGAGCGGATGGTTCGAAGTCCCTTTTATTTGTGGAAACATTTAACACACCTAACATGGATGAGCGGGAGAAACTAGGCCCTTTGCGACACATGGTCTGGCGCGCTATTTGTATATTTTTTTGTCCAGTAACAAGCGGTCTTGCGGCAGCACAATCTCTATAAAATTTGTTCACCGCAGTAAAAGTTTTACCGAGAAAACTTTTGCAAGAACCTATTTCTCTTATTAGTATATAATCCATTAATGTGATCAAAACTAAGCAAAAAGTTAATGAATTTACCACATGCTGTTCTCAGTGACACGTTAGTTACGAGCGCTTTCACATTAACTTCACCGCAATCGACATGTTTATCACATTTCTCAGAGAGTGCATCTGCGGCTTTATTAAAAATCGGAAAGAAATCCAGCAAGACCTTATGATTGAAACAAGGACTTATTAGTTTCCTATGATTATTCCATTTTGGAGCTGAAAAGAAAGTAAACACCAATCAATATTTGACAGATATGCTTCTAAGATAATCTAAAATGAGTTTATTTACTTTTGCTTGTCAGAAGTCCATGACCTGTCACATCAGAGATTACATCATAAATTATAGATTTGTTAATAGTATCAGGAGAGTTCAGAATAATTTCAGCAAATTTTGGTTCCATGGTGTAAATCAGCGGGTATGGTCCCAACCAAGAGTAAAAAGTCTTAACATTATATTGCGAGGCATACCTTGGCAGCTCGTAAAGGATATCTGAAATAGGACAACAGTTTTATTTAAAATTTATTGCGAAAGGGGATATTAATTTGTATTCATGAGTTACTTGTAGATTTAAGGTAGAAAGAAGGAAAGAAGGACCGTTCTGCAAAGAGTGGAACGAATTCAATGTACGAAAATCTATTAATGGCCAAATTGTCAAGACGCAACCATAAAATCATCAAAGAGAGCAAGATACTTTAAGCAACTCGGCAACGAAGCACACCTAGACCCCTGGAAGTGATAAAAATGGTAAGCGGCAGTAGGTCCCACAAATATCCTGTTCAAGAATGATGAAGACAGTAGTAGATCATCTATGTTCCCATCTACTTTGGCTCTACATCCCGAGCGAAACCAGTAGGGACCACATCCCATCAATCACTCCCAAAAATTCACGACGCATGTAGGAGGACAGGCGCTAACCAAGCGCCTGGACCTGACTCGATCCCAAACATAGCGCCTAAAGTGGCCGTCCAAAAGAGACCAGATCTTTTTATATTGTAGCACCGATACAAATATGCCTTGAGGAGAGGATCTTCCTAGAACCATGGAAATTTCAGCATCTGCTGTTGCTACCAAAAGAAACAAGCCACCTTCGACGTATCGGCCAATATATCTGCTAGATATAATGGGAGAAATCCTAGTTTGTATCATATGTATACGGCAGCCTAATCGCTATGGCAGAGGTTAACTGAGCTTTGTCTAAAACCATCATGAGCGACGAGGCTCATTTCTATCTGCAAGGCTTCGTTAATAAGCAGAACTACTGTATCTGCAACAAACACCGTCAAGCAACCTCTTCGTAATTTACGAGTGATAATTCGGAATGGTTTTTGAGGTCACGGTCAATGAAATGCTAACCAAGTTTTTTCGGACCTACAATTAAGGGACTACACTTGAATGATGTCTATTTCCAGCAAAATGGGACTACAGCCTTGAACGAGAAATTTCTTGGATTTCGCTTTTCGCACACTTCAATTGACCACCTAGATTGAACGAGTTCGTGGAGTTCTTTGTTTAGGGATACGTTAAGGATGAGATCTACGCCAATGATCCACAAAGGATTCAAGCGCTCAAAGACAATATCAGAGCTATTATTTGCGAAATGGAGCCGCAATTGCGCGAGATTTCTTGAAAATGATGGCCATTTGCAAGCAAAGCCGGGGTTATCAGATATAGTCTTTCACATGTAATGGTCTGTACCTTAAAACGACATAAAAATATCCGCACTTCTTCGGAAAAAAAATTTGTTTATACCAATTTAAAATGAAAGCTCTTGAAGACGACTAATGCGAAGTTTAAGGGTACCTATGTTTGTAGCTGTTTTTTAAGGATATTCTGGTCGGTCTTTTTAATTTCACAAAATTTACAAAATTTACAACGCTGTGCAAACTACTTTGACTAATTTTTACTTCACAAGGACATTCACACTTAACACTTTCACAGTTTTACCTGTCATCTTATAAATTTTATGCACAATTCCAATGATAGGCAAACCAAGTGGACCAGGCATTTTCAACGCGAACGCGTAGTATTTCCTCCTTGACCAAAGGACGTAACCCCAGAGGATTGTAAGTACGGCGAAAAGAGCAGCGGCGATAACCATCTTGAACGAATGAATACTACGAAATGAAACTACAACGACTGGGCGTCTTCATATCCGTTGATGTACATTTCTGTCAAACACATACTTTTATTGCTCTACTGCGCAATAAAATGCTCAACTCGTGAACTTCAAATATATTTTCTGTTTACTAAGCTTTAAGTGAAAGGTTGAAGCCATCAAGCTATCACCTCTACTAATTGGGATAAGTATCTTCATGGTCGCATTCAGAATTCAGTAGCACTTGGGCCTAAGGTATTGTTCAAATATCTGTTCTTAGTTACTCGCTAGAAAGTCGAATCATACCCGCCTCCTCTGGTGGTGTGTGGGTGTCCGTGACCGCAGTCAAAGGCTGCACCCAAGGTAGGGTACTTTCTCCCCTATTATGGACACTAGTCATTAACGATCTTTTAGTCAGTCTCCACAGACTAGGCTATAGCGCCATTGGTTATGCAGATGACCTGGCGATCATTTGTAGTGGCAAGCTTAACGCAACCATTACTAGAGGCATGCAGAACGCATTGCTTCACGTCTTAGAATGGTGCACTTCTGAAGGATTATCTATTAATCCCAGCAAAACTATTCAAGTGCCTTTTACTAGAAGGAGACTGGTTAACCTTGAACCTATCACCTTAAAAGACACCACTTTGCCTTATTCCAATGAAGTTAAATACCTCGGTATTATCTTAGATAGAAAACTCAATTGGAACTCTCACATCAAGTCAGCCACAGAGCGTGCCACTAGAGCCATATGGGCCAGTAGGCGCCTCTATGGCAGAACTTGGGGGCTTAACCCCAAAATGATATATTGGCTTTATGTCATGATGGTCAGACCTATCATTACGTACGCTGCTGTTGTCTGGTGGCCTAAAACCCTCGAACAAACAACGGCTAATAAGCTCCAGAAACTACAGCGTATTGCCTGCCTATATATTACAGGTGCAGTGCGCACCTGCCCAACTATAGCACTAGAGGCTTTAATTGGACTTACACCCCTACACATCTTCATTAGGAAGACGGCTGCTAGATGCGCTATCAAACTGCAGCTGGAACTTAAGTATAAAACAGATGGCCACGTGGGACACCTGAAAATACTCAACTCAATTATAGACATGTTTTTGTCCATCCCAGGCATTATGGTTAGGGAATACAGTTTTGGGAAACTATATGAGGTAGAAATTCCAGACCGTGCTAAATGGGCCAATGGGGCTCTGGCACGGGACCCTAGAAGTCTGATCTGGTACACTGATGGATCGAAAATGGAATCTGGAGTTGGAGCTGGTGTCTTTGGACACAACACCAAGCTGTCGATACCCATGGGAAGTTGTCCCTCGGTATTCCAGGCAGAAGTACATGCCATTGGGATCTGGGCCTACTTAATATACAGAAAAGGTATTAAAGGCGCCAGAATTATTATCCTTTCGGATAGCTAAGCAGCATTACAAGCACTGTCTTCCAACATGATGGACTCTATGACAGTTAAATGCTGCCACGATGCCTTACAGGCCCTAGCCAGATACAAAAAGGTCAATCTTGGACGGGTACCTGGTGACCAGGGTATTGCAGGCAACGAATCGGCGGATGAACTAGCAAGGGCTGGATCAGAATCCGTGTTCTTAGGACCAGAACCTTTTTGCAGAGCAACTGGGCTTCTGCCTTAGGTCAATTAAACGACTGGGAACATCAACTTCGTCTAAACCACTGGGAAAATGTTCCTGGTCTGAGACAATCCTACAAACTCCTGCACGGAAATCCTTAACCTAGATAAGGAAAGCATTAGGAAGCTGACGGGCTTCCTAACTGGCCACTGTGGCCTGAGATACCACCTTAACAAAATGGATATTTGCCAGGACAAGGATTTTCGATTCTGCCTCGAGGAAGATGAAGCATCCGAACACATTCTTTGCGAATGTCCCACACTACATTGGTTAAGGATACGTACTCTCCACAGGGAGTTACTTACTTCAGTGGAACTCAAGGGATCTGCTACCAAGGATGTACTTGCCTTCATAAGGGAGGTAGTACGTCTTTTGGATTAACTCCAACCCCTCGATACAATAGATCTTTTAGGTCGCAGTGTCGTTGCCATGCGGGCAAGGGTTGTACAAGAGGAAAAAAAAATAAAAAATTCATCACTGAACAATGGAAGGCAGAAGATCAGAAGCGAAACTGTCAGACTTTAAAAAGCCAATTGAAAGGTACGAACGCAGAGAATTCTGCTTTCTGTATCCTACGCAAGGTTAGGTGGAACGGTGCCTAGCCCGTAGAGCATTCCACGTCAATATGATCTTGGATCCCTCTTCCCTTTCCAAGAAGGAAAATAACTCCCTTGCCAGGAATATCGAGACGATATCTTGGCTTAAAACTAGGGAAGTCACTATGTATGTACGAGTACGAGTATAGGTATAGGAAGAGTTTCAGGTTACGGGTAGGTTCGTGGGTGCCTTGATGCAGTGGTTAGTGCGTTGGGTTACTGCACAGTAGGTTCGATGTGCCAATCCAAGGAAACACAGAAAAGTGTTTTCACGGTCCCCCCTTTCTTGAATTTCTGACAAACATTCCAGAGCAAAACTGTAATGAGAGGTATCTTAACTACGCCTTTTAGATACGGCAATAAAGTACGGCAAGTCCCCTCATTCGTGTTAAAAATATAATTGGAAGAAGCTAGGCCCTGGACTAGCATACAAAGCAGCACTGTAGAGAAGAACGGGGGTTGTTTACGAGCTCTTTTCTAACAGAGAAGCGCATTGTGCTGCCAGGTAGGACTCCAAAGTGGGGTGTTCACTTCAGAGCGCAGCAGAAAGTTCATTAAATTCTCAGGGCGTATTGCAGCGAGGGATGTAAGTAAGGGAAAATTGCCTATAAGAATCACCATCTTTAAGTGTACTAGATCGGGGCATTCTACAAAGTTATGAAGAGAGGTCCCATTACTCTTTAGATATAGCCTGCCTGTAGAGGCGATACGGTGCTAAGTTAATCCTGCCGGAGTGCATCTTTAGTAGACAGGTTAAAGTTCTTAAGTGAATCCTACTTAAATCAACAAGAAACTTGGATTTTTCGTGAGAAAATGCAGGCAAAGGAACTTGCGAACTTCTATCCTAGAACACCCTTCCAGATCTCATTTAAGGCTTTGGCTGAAGCATGTTCACTGATATAGTTTTAAGAGGTCCTTGTTGATCGTCGGTAATCGGTCATTTTACGACTCATTTGTAGCTTCAATGGTTGATTTTGATAAATAAAAGCAGCGTGCCCGGGATCGGCAAGGACGAAAAGCTACCTCGTGTCAGGCAGACACTCTTCACGGGTCGAAAGTTCGTTCAGTAACTAAGCTTCCAGGTACAGAAAAGTTTTGAGCATTTTTTTACAGCACTACACTAGAGCATCCTTTATCATTTTTTAGAGGACTTTACTTCTCAGTTGCCTACCCAAAAAACCACGACTGGCAAGACTACTCTCCGTTAAATTTCAGAATTAAGATTAATTTACAAACAATTCCATTGTTCCTCAACTTTATCTGCAGTTTTTCTCAAATTGTCCAGTCATTCTATATTTCCTGATGTGTGTTTCTTTTTCTCTATTTTTTCATGAACGAGTAACCGTTGTTTACAGTTCATATTTAATTGGCCTATAAAGTAAGTAATGATTACAATTGTGCATAAGTACCTAAGCCTAGGTTAAATTTTAGTATTATGGGATCAGATTCATAACATTTTAATGTTTCCTGTGGCGCGTGGCTCAAGTGGTTAGTTTGTTGGATCGCTGAGCGGAAATTCGACGTTCAAATTCCAGAAAACACCAAAAAGTCTTTTCACGGACCCACTTCTCGCGAATGTCTGACGTCCGAGAGTAATAACTGCCATGACAAAGCTTCTCTAAAAACAAATAACAGCCTTTCGGATATGACTCTAAACTGAAGGTCCCTTCCATTTGTGTGAACAAATATATCACGCACAACACAAATGGTCCCGAGAAGCTATGCTCTGGACCACACACCGTCTGTTGCGCCAAGTGTTTGTACTTTTCTTTTTACTTGTTTAGCTTAAGTAGGTCCTTTGGAAAATCCTGAGATCGATGACGTTGAATGTTGTTGATGGTTGCGTTGTCGCTCTTCCTTGGTAACACTTTTGAGGCTCCATAGACATTTACGCACGCCTTTTCAAATAAAGGATAATGAGAGACTTTATTCGTAGTTTTTTTTTGTTTTTGCGACGAGATGAGCTAGACGTAAAGGTCTTTTGTCGTTAGGGCTAAATCGTGAATACTAATGCAGTTTCCATACTCTGCAAGATCCTGATAATAGGAGCGACAGTTCCCAGCTTTATGGCCGCCGTGGCCTAGTGGTTAGTGCATTGGATTACTGAGCTTGAGGAAGCAGAGCAGACCAACGGATTCTATAACAATTGGTGCTCATATGTAGTAATCATTAGAGAAGGAAGTAAAGAATCAATCCACTACATGGAAGAATTTGCGGTAACCTTTTATGTCGTTCGCATCATTCTAAGTGGACGCCTTGATGGCATTTTGCCATTTATGCAGCAAAAAGCATAAGAGATTCTCAACGCCAACCGGGATAAGACAGAACTGGTACTTTTCAGCAGGAAATACAAGATACCATCCTTCAAACTGCCAAAGCTGACAAGGTGGAGTTATCTCTTTCAAATACCGCAAGATATCTTGGTATCGTGCTAGATAAAAAGCTTAACTAGAAACTCAACTTACAGGAAAGAGTCCGAAAGGCATACAATTCTCTTTCCATTTGTAAAAGAACAGCGGGAAAAAAGGGAGAGTCTGAAACCAGTCTGAAACCATCCTCAGGTATGGGGATTTGTATGGTCGAAAGCAACTTTTAAGAAGTTAGACAGGCAGTTGCCCCGATGCACAATCTTTAACCTGGAGGCCGGATCCCTTCGGACATCTTTTGGACAGAACAAGCCGACATAGCTGCTGCTTGTGGACCTCTGCTTCAAATATGTCGAAGAAGCTCATGCAAGGTGTTAACCAAGTAGTGCGACATAACTGGAAATGTGTAGACTCCATCCTCCGCTGTCATGCGAAAACAAGATAGAGTGCAACTATCACAAATTGTGCTCTAAAAAATCAAGTTCTCTTGGCCACGCATACGTCAAAATATTAGTTAATTCATTTGCATAATTTCCAGACAATCTGAAGGAAAAAAAAGATATAAACACCGGAAGAAGGTTATTAAGGAATGCGGGTGTTGTGGTCTGACAAACTTGATATTGGGGATCACAATGTCATATTCAGCTTGATAGCTGATGTCAAAATAAATCATGTCTTATGCTATGGAAGCACTTTAAATTTATTTCTACTTCTATCTTAATTCACAAAATCCGGTTTTCTTTTATTTTGATGAAAAATAGCACGACATTCAACAAAGTTTGCAACCCCCACTGACATTCATTATGTTGTTTGCGGGTTAAATTAGAATTTATATCTATTACGTCATAAAAAGAGGTACCCCAAACCAAAACAAAAAAACCTTGGAAATGAAAAAATTCAAATAAATTGTACAATAATCCTTATTAATCGAACTGAACATTAATAAATACATTTTTCCATTAATTTCTTCTCTTTTTTTCTGATTAAGTTTGCTATTCACTGAGATCATTTAAATTCTGTATGACAAGTCATTCGTCATACGTAAGCGTTTTTCTTCATATATATAGCGCTATGTACATATATGATGTTGTTAGATCCGTTCACCTCACGAGATGCATAGGGCGTCAACAAGACCTACACGCCAACTGCGGTGTACTGCAACGCGTTTGAGCTGCCTCGGACTCAAAGAGCTTGATCCCTCCTCAACTGATCTGTGCCACGTTTACCTAGGGCGACCCGCAGTTCAGCCAGTCTGGATGCAAGGGGTACACTGAATGGCATATTTCGGAATACATTTGCCTTCGCGCCGCCGCAGGATGTGTCCAATTCGCTGCCACTTTCTTCTCTGTATAGTAATGTCTGGATAGTTTTTGACTCGTTCCTTTATAAAGTAGTTCGTTGAAAATATGAATTTCGTAAATGATTCTGCTTACTGTTCACAAGTATACCTCGATACTTACGATGAGAAACGACGAATTTATTCATCGGAGTCTATGGCGAGGGGGAACGGAATCCCCTCCTAGAGTCAAGTGTATTGGCTCCAACTTCTCTTCCAAAAATGCTGTAAAATTATTTAATTAACAATAAAATTAAAAAACAACGTTTTCATGTCAGGAAATCCAATGCTTTTATTTCACTTTTCTTAATGAGTACATAAGTAGGTATCTCTTCATTCAGATCATGCAAAATTCTTGCGTTGAGTTTAGTTTCAGCGTCTTCTGGAAGAATTTTAATTTTTTAATATATAATCACCACATATGTGCATACCTCCTAGGTTTCATAGCATCGGTTAAAAACTCCAGTAATGGTTACAGATCCCAACGCTCCCTGGACAAGTGACTCCTTATTTTATGCTCCATGATGCAGTGGGTGACATGAGCGTAGGAAGAGAAGGAAAATGACGACGGATAGATACCTGAACGGAAAGTTCACATAAACTTTTCGTATATAAAGGTGTGTGTGCTAGGCGACTGGGCCTTTTTGACTAACGAGCAATTCAACCATTGGTACAGGGTGAACAAGAACCAAAATTATAGAAAAAAAAAATGTATACCTCTCGGGAACCATTTTAATAAAAAGTTTACTAGCCAATATTGAAACAACTTTCTTTTACATTCTTCTCCTCTTCTCCTCCCTGCGTATACCATCTTTTTTTCGCCTCTCTTCTTAGTGATGATCACCCATACGTCAGTAGATATTTCTACTGACTAAACCGAAACTACATACTAAACCGAACTACTTCATATTTATCCCCTCCGATTATTACTCTGTAGCTAATTAAGGGAATCCTCGTAAATTCTAAGATACTTACTTATTTTTTGGTACATTGATCAAGGCCTCCAATTGGCAGGGGCCGAGAGTTCATGACTTTAGTCTACATCAGTCCCCGGGGAGTAAAACAGCTTAATGCTTGTTTGTATGTATGATACATAGCTACGAGGGTACTACACTAAGAACATGATTATCAAATTTTCTTAAGTGCTTTTCATAAAAGTGTTTTTCTTTTTTTAATTTTGTTGATGTAATGCTTAAACAAATATTAACTGCCAAAGTCCGGCATATGAACATTGACATTTGACTTCGCGCATGTATTTAAACTAAAGTATGTAATTGTGAATTAGAGGAGAAAAACAGTTTTATGCTGTCATTTAATGGACAGTAGCACAAAACAAGTGTCAAGAACCAGAGATAAAGTGAGAAATAAGTAATGTCCAGCTGGGATCGTTTGTCATATGCTTTCAGTTGAGCGGACTCTATGTACTTTTCATGGCAGATGCATATACAAACATATAAACTATTACTTTTGCCCAATTACTCCGAGATGGATTCGAAGACTTTCAGGACTACAGCGCCGCAATTTCGTCGCTATGTGGGTACTTGACATACATATGTAGCTCCTTTATTATTCGGTAGCGCAATCCATTAATGGAGACGGTGGCATCGACTTCATTTTCGAAGAAGTAAGACTCGATAATGTCGCGAGTCCAAAAACAACACCAAACTGTCACTCGTTGTATGTACATAGATGAAGAGGTTGCTCGCCAATCACACAGTTCTGCTTTTTAACGAAGCCTTTCAGATGGAAAAGAGACTCAATGCTCAGGATGATTTTCTTGAAAACGTCAGCATCATGTGCCTATATTTTGAACACCCGATCAGTGAACACACCGCGTCGCCCATTGTCCACCAGCTTCAATTTCTGATTCAGTTAAACTTTGTAAGCATGCATTCCAAAATCTTTATATCAACTACGGTGGAGACTGGTGTGGAATATGCCTAATCGCTGAGATGGACAAACATGGTTTACAGCGACACTTTCAGTCTTTACGAGCATGAATTGGAGTCATTTCATCGTTATTCTGGTCGGTTCTCAAATTCATTGAACGGGTTTATATAGCTAGGCAAAAAAGTGTTTCATAGCGACCGAAAAAAGTATGAAAATACGCCAGAAACGTTGGAAGCAAGCGAAGAGTCCATACAACGGGAACATATCATAAAAACAACCATTGGAGCATTCCCATAATCCTGATTCGTGTAATCTAGAAATTAGCAAAACAAATATGTACGAAGATAAAGAAAGTTGCCCATCAGATATTATTACGTGATAGTGTAGTAGAATGTGGACCAACTGTCAGACCCCGCTTACCATCTTCTTCTGCCCGAAAACAGAGGATTTTTCGTGTTCGAGCGTCATCGAAAATGGAACCTCAAAACATAGGCGACATTAATATCCCCGAAGCTTTGAAGCGTATTGAGGGTGAATTATTTGTTTTATCCGAAAAGGAATATGATCTAATCTTGTTCACCTACAAACAGCAAAATGTTGGTTGATGAACGGTGGGTACATTTCAAGTCATTCCAACTGTTAAACGTCAATTATTTAGTATTCACGGTGAAATTGAAAACAGTGTTGCCCCACTTTTTTTTTGTTTCATGTCTAAAAAGACAAAAAATGCTACGAACTATTTTTTTCTGAATTGATAAGAATTTCAAAAGATTGGAATATTGTGTTACAACCGGAGAGAATTAGAACTGATTTTGAAAAAGCAATAGTTTCGTTCGCAAAATCGTTTTTTCCGCTTACCAATTTTAAAGGTTGTTTGTTCCATTTCGGCCAGATTATTTGGCGACGAGTGGAAGAAAAAGGGGTTGATTGCCAAATATGGAAACTTCAACGAGTTTTCACTTAAATTCGCATTATCAAAGCTTTGTACCACCCAAGGAAGTCTCTTTCTATCATGACTCGTTGCAAAATAGTTTTGAAGATGACGAAGAAGCAACTAGTTTTGCAGAGTGGTTTTAAATTAATTATGTTCGCAATGAAAGCAGGCAAGTGCAATATTCTTCCAACTTATGGTCTGTGTCCAACAGTGAAGCAAAGCAATTTTCACGGACTCAAAACAATGTCGAAGCTTAGCATCGCAGACTTAATAAAGTTTAAATTGGACGAAAAAGTTGTGGATTGTAGCAATTATATCAAAAATTAGCTAAAAGTAAAAGCGCACCATTACTGAATCGCAACTGAAGGTAACAAAGAAGCCAAGATCTTTCTGCCAAATACTTCCGTCAAAAGAACGAAACAACTCTTACCATTAAATAGGAGTCAGATTCGAATAGCCACAGGTTTCCTTACAGGCCACTGAGAAGTAAAAAAACATCTAATGGCTATGGGAATAGCACAAGACAGTATCTGCAGAATGTGCAACGATGACGAAGAATCAGCAGAACACATTTAACGTCACTGTAACTGTCCAATCAGAACACGTCATCGTTATTTATCCAGGTAAATTCTACCTTGAAGCGGAAGACCTATCTGCAAGCTCACTCAAAAGCATAGTAAAAATCAATTTTTTTAAATCAAATATCCATGCTATGCTTGGTCTTTAAAGCACGCGTCCGGTTTTAGTGGTATACTCAAAATTAGCTGGGATTCCTAAAATCCTTTTGGTTGCAAAATTGTTGTCCATGCGCTCAATGCGGCCGAGTCAATGTAATCGACATATGTTGGCCTTTTGGACGTCCGTAGAGGTCGTTGTGGCATTTCTTATCCATTCGTACCTTTTTAACAGAGTACAACAAAGCCTCTATCCTGCTTATCTTTCAGGTCTCCGCCCTCTACAACAGAACTGGCAGGATTATTCTAAACATTTTGTCTTCCGGGTAGTTTTAACTCGAATACTTGTAGCATTGATTTCCGGTCGTATCTCCACTAATTGATTAGTGCTGACTAAAGCGTAGGTGAATTCTTTAACTATTTCGAAGTTGGAGCTATTAGACAGATGGTATTCTGTTTGTTGATAATACTTGGTTTAGAACTGGTTTATTTCAACACCAAGTCGATTCCGCCTGTTCATTAAATGCCGTGAAAGTCTATACTACAGTACGCAGGGGGCAACCATTGATGCTGATATCGCCTGCGTACCCCAGCAACTGAACGGATTTGTTGAATATAGCACCTTCTGTGATCCCACCTGCTGAAATCCGGTACACGAGTGGAACGATTGAGAAGAGCTACATACAGCTACAGCATATTCTCCAGCGCTACTCCACACAGCTGGATTAATTTTAGCTTGATCCCAAACTCAGCCATCTCTTTGTAGAGCTCCAAACGGTGATTGCTATCATACGCAACTTGAAAGTTAATGAAAATGGTGTGTTTCGGCTTAGAATTCGTTGGTCTTTTCTAAAATTTGTTGTAGTTTGAGGATTCTTATCTATCGTCGATCATACCGGGTGGAAACCACATTAGTATTTTCCGATCAGTGTGTCACAGAAAGGGTTTAGGCGTTCACAGAGTACGTTGGATAGGATCTAGTATGCGACATTAAGCAGGGATATTCCTCGATAGTTAGTGAAAGAAACAGGATTGGCCTTTTATGTCTTGAAGATTGTAAAGCTTTGCTCAAACCTCTTGAAACTTGCAGCGGATATTGTTGTACATTAAAAATGATTGCAGAGATTTTTGTGAGACTAAAGAGCCTTTTTTCAAGACACGACTGGACATTACTCAATCAACTTGGGTATTGTACTGAGATTTTATCTACATTTTGAAAAATGGTGCACTGAATGATCCTACAACGGATTTTCGCTATCAAACCTTAAATACGGCACAACACCACAATTATAAGGAGACAATGAGAATTTCACAGTCATTTCAATGTAACAAGTGTGCTTTCTAGGTAAGAACAAACTTACGAACGAACAAAGACAAACTGGGAGATGCATCTGTGGACTGCCACCCTTCGACATCGACCAGACGGTTCCAAACATCCCTCGGACGACTTTGCCGAGAATTTTAAGAAGGAATTTGCATCATTTTCGATATAAAACTCAATTCAGTCAGCAACTGCTTACCAGAAACCACACCATTAGATTATTATTGGCCCGCACACGGCTTGAAAGAAAAAATCACGCTCACTATTTAAAAAAAAAAATGATTATGTTAGACGTAGCCAATTTCCACCAATTTTGAGGGAAACCCTCGAATGATTCAGGAACGGTAGATGAATCTACTTCCAGTCACGGTTTGAAGTGGTATGTCGGCTGAAAAAGTCACAGCGCTATATTTCTTTGAAGGTACAAATGGAGTTCAACTAGTTCAATATAGAGCAGTGCTCGAAAACTTTTTACATTTTTGCACCTAACCGGTGCCCCTATGTGGTCTCAACAAACAACAAGTGCTACTGCTCATAAGCCAGAGATGCGATGACTATTCTTCGAGGAGTATTCCCAGGCCGGATACTCTCCAAAAATGGAGACATTGGTTGGAATAACTGGGTCCCGACTGCTTCCAATGGGGCTATCTGAAAGGAAAGCTTTAGAAGAATAATCCCAAGCCTCTTGCTGACACCACAAACTTTGAAAAAAGTAATGGAGATTTCATCAAAAGATTGATCGCCATTTTGGTTTTGCGAAAACTAAAATGGCGGCCACCCAAAGCATATTGTTTCCCATTCTCAACACCACTATGGGGTAAATGGGGTAAAAGTACTCGTATAAAAGTTATAAATCAGGTTCCCTTGAATTTTGCATTTAATTTGCGTACAAAGCTTTCGCACATAATTATTGCATTTTATTAAGTTAACTTATCTTAAAAATATTCTTATTCGACTTAACAGCTTGAATGCACTTACTATTGAAATGTATCTTTTGATAGATAAAAACCCAAGAAACATTCAGTTCATCATCATCAGCTCGTCATTTCTTAGCATTCTTTATTTACGCAATTATTTCTTGATTCATATACTTTAAAACTAAGCAAACAATATCTACAGTAACATATTTGAGGATATCCACCCCATGAATTTTGCGACATCGGAGTACACAACAAACTCGTCTAGATTACACTGTTGAGCATCACTGGACAGTGAAGCTGATACAGTTCCTCTCAGCATCCATTTGTTTCCATTTCGTATCATTAGGCCGCTTCCTGAATCACCCATGCATGGACCGCTTCCATCACGATTGCCAGCACACAGGGTCCGATTTGACGTAATGTAATAGAATTTTTCATTCGATCTGATGCACGTCAATTCGGAGACAATGGTCGCATTTACCAACTTTGGAACAGCTGTGGGGCCCGTATGTGCCTCATCCTCACCCCACCCCACAATAATTCCCATAGAGCCTTCAATAGCACCAACATCTACTGGTCCCTGCCAGAGGCATATTGGACGGATTGCAATTGTGAAGCTAAATAGAAAAAGGTTAAAATTTATTTAAGTAGGACCGCTCTATCGAAATCCTTACCTTACACTCTGCTTAAGCTGGACGATGGCTACATCAGCATCGAAAGCATCGGGTCTAAAATCTGGATGTGTGATGAGTCTCTGCACTCCAATATTGACAGCGTTTTGCCAGTCGTTGAGGTTATGCCGACCCATAGACAACAAAAGATTATCGGCAGGAATCGTCTCGGAGCCTTGTTGGAAACAGTGAGCTGCACTAACTACTGTACGTGATGAGATTAGACTTCCTCCGCATTGGAATTTCAGTGCACTCACGTTTCTAGTGTAAATTGCAACAATCCATGGGAATCGTGACCTAGCAATGACTTCACCGTTAACTGCAAGCTTTTTCACATCAAACAGACTATTCTCTTTGCCACAAATTGAATTTATATAAGTGGAAGTTCCAATTGCAACTGAAATTACTGGTGTGGCAGTAGTTGTAGGTGTTGTTGTTGTTGAAGGTGTGGGCGGTGGAATCCTTGGAATGGTTCGAACTGGATTGCGAACTGGTTGTTCTGTGAGGAAGGGATTTTGTTGGAATTGTGTCTCTTGAGGTGGTCGGGTGAACGTTGGTCTCAGGAAGTCCGACAGATCGAAGTCAAGGTTAGGACCCCCGGGTAAGTCTACATTAGTCAGGTTAACAACTTTAATATGTCAAAAGAAATGTATGCTTACTAAATTCAGTATTTGGATTGAATTGGATGGGGCTTATGGAGTTCCTTGATGGTTCTGGCTGCCTTTGTATTTGAGGCTGCTGTGATCCTGCTGATAAGCCTGAATAGGTTCTAAGGGTGTGCTCCAAATTTATCGTGGCTCTTGGTGGACGATCTAGATAAGCATTCAAATTTGTTACATAAAAATGTATATTATTAGGGTGAAAACTCTAACCTTTTGGACCGGAACATATTCTGACATTGTTGACAGATATGTCAGTGACTCGTGGCACAACATTTCGAAGTGGAAAATCAACTCTGTACCTAATCGGTGTACCAGTCCTTATGTAATCAAAGACTCTGTCCTTGTCGATGTCCAGTGATAGCTTGCCTGAGTAATCCTGAAAAGAGAATTAGATAATTGTAACTGTTAAGTCTGTTAAGATTAAAATGTGTACAAAGTGTCAGTTAGACAGCAAAAGTGGTTGAGATGAGGGCAAGCAAAAATGTATCTCGACAGTGATTATGACAAAATGATTCTGATTTATTCTGCACAATGATTCTAAATTGATAAATTATAACTTCAAGATCAAGGCTGTTAAACTTAATTTTATAAGAAATGATTTCAACTGAAAAGTGACTAATTTTAGCTTGAATTTGATAAACGAACTTTTTTCACATTTATTTTTTTGAACTTCAGTTTGAAAGCGAACGCATTTAACTTAAGTGTTAATTCGGATTTAAGTGATGCTAAATGCGAATAATTTTTTACCCGATTTTTACAAACATTTCGTTTTCCTTCATATGTTATCGCTGTAATGTGTAACGCCTGTGCTGACTTTGACCCATTAAATTACTTTAATGTCGTTGAACTTGTTGGTAAAGGAAATCTGATAAAAGCTTTACAGAAGCCATATGAATCTCATGTCATAGACCCACTTACAAGCTCTGCCTACAAACACCAATTAGACACACCAAAATCTATCGAAATATGTATATGTATTCAAAATCGGTCAATTGTTGTAGTATTCATCGCTAAATCTGCCCACAGATAGAATTTAGATTCGAAATCCTTCAGACCTACCTCACTGTTTCTAAAGGTAGTGGAAATATCATCGACATTCAGGTACGTAGCACTGCCTCAATAGAACTCCCATTTGCATACAAAGCTGGAAAACAAGCGGTTACAGTCTTATGCGACCTTGCTGGCAGGATTGAAAGTCGTAGTGTTCATCAAAATTGTTAGATAAATATCAAATTAAGGAAACGAAAAGACACGACTGACTGCCACACGAGCAGACCACAGTGATCTCGGAATATCGGGTTTCCGTAATGTGGGAGACAGACTGCTGGTATTGATACCATGGTATAGCAATACTACGTTCTATACCACATGTCTGTCACTGCAATACCACGTTAAAACCTAGTATACCATGAATAGAACCTAGTATTGAGATTCGCAAATTTTTGGTGGTATACCACCATCTTATTGCTTGCAGCGCCAATTTCTTTCTGTTGGTGGTTCTTCATAGCTTCTTTGACAATTCAAAAGCAAGCAATCACAGCGAAAAATGTTTTGAAAATGGATTAAGAAGGACAACATTATCTACATTAGAAACAATGAAGTAAGACAAGTTTAAGGGAATTATATCGGCGAGCTACGAGGAGCAAGACGCAATATTGGAGTGTTTCAAAAATGTGTAAGGAGCTGGAGGAGGCGCAACACAAATGTCAAAGTATACCACGTAACGTCGACGTATACTTCGAAGTGCAGTCTGTCAGGGGTTATAGTATTCACTATACCAAGGTATCAATACCAGCAGTCTGTCTCCCATATAAGTCGTCCGAGATTTGGTTCAAGGAAGACGGATGCACTTCCGGGCATTCTGTGTTTTTTTTTTTTTTTTCGAATAAAAAAAATTCGACCAGTACCAAAAGGTCAATAGAATGAACGACAAATAGCTATGTGCAGGGCCTTCAGATATCTCCTGTGTGATGCACACCAAGTTTCCTGCGAAAAGTAGTGATCAGTTATGTTATGCCCCCTTCTGTTTCCCACAAGGTCTTTGAGTAAATGCTGCCGGATACACTGAGTTGCTAGAGGCAGTTTTTAAGCCATAGATAGACAGTGTAAGTGAAGGTAGACCACATGTATTCCGCGCCAACACAAAAAGTCGCGACGGCTCTGGAATGGATGGCGATCAACTTTCATGATGACATAGTACCATCGGTGCTAAAGTTGGTTTTAATGGATAATTGTGTCGTTCTTTGGCTGGCACCATGGGTCAGTGGTTAGCAATTACTTTGGAGTGCTGAGCGGAAGGTTCGAATTTCAGGAAACATCAACAAGTTTTTCACGATTCTACCAATGAATGTTTGGGAAAATGTCCGGTGAAATAACTGCCATGGGACAGCTTCTCAAATCGCATTTTGAATATGTTTTTAAACTGTACGTCCCTCAACAGAAGCTAAGTGCTTGACCCCATACTACATATATGTTGCGCCAACAATTAATTTTTTTTAATTTTGTTTTCTGACAGTCAAGCCACTTTTAGAGCCATTGATGCGGTATCTACATATAACGTCAAAACAGGTAGAGCAATGCCGTTTTGAATTCAATCAATTATGTAGCCTTCTAAACATTACTCTCATCTGGGTCCTAGGGTACAACTATGAGGGTAATGAATCCAGAAGAACACCGGTCCTTAAAGATTCCCTAGCGGAGGCATTCGACACTCCGCTGGGTTTTGTAAAGAGCCGTATTTACCTTCACTTCCTTCAGGTAGCCAATCGCATGTGGAACAGTCTTACTAATTGTGTCATATCGAGAAAGTCGTGACCCGGTTATAATAAACCCAAATCAAACGAGCTACTTGGTAAATTGACACCAGATATTGCTAGAATTGTAGCTATTATTACAGACTATTGGCCAGGCGGAGACCACGCAGCCAAGCTATGTACCTATACGTACTTTTGCATAAGCTATGGGCATTTCCATTTAGCATTTGAACCTGTACACTGTTATTCACCCCATTCAACAATGGCACCACAAATAGTTGTGGAAAGGGAATTAAAATTAGCCAAACAGTGCACAGTATGCAACTAATGTTAAATACTTACTTACTTAACGGGCACCCGACCCGTGAAGAGTCTCTGCCTAAGACGGGGTAGGCTTCTATCCTCGCCGAACCCAGACACGCTGCTTTCAGTCCACAAGGCGTTCGGTCTTGGCTGGAGCGCTGTTACCCATGCGCTCGAGGTGGCCGAGCCAATGTAGTCGATGTATCTTGGGATTTTGTACTACATGCGCCCACTGCTAGGTACAGCAGCTCTTTCATTTACCTTCCTCAAACACATGACCAAGAATTTTTCCCTCAAAGGGTCCAATGTCTGCTCCGTTCCTGTTTATCGTCCAGCAATCAGCGCCGCACAATAGAACTGCCGAGCCTAGCTTTCTATAGAACAAACACTTTGCCTTTCGAGTAAGAAGTTTTGACCCCATTTGTTTAGCCAACACCGAAGTCACACCGCTATCCAAGAGTCGTCCTCCATCGAATCTCCAATAAGATTCATTTGTGGAGTGGATGTCAATTTCGAGGTAGATGTTCTCCTTTACTAAGTCGAAGTTAAAGTTAAAGTTCAACACCGAGCGAAGTTTTGCCAGTGACTTATCTTTACAATTTTTAAAACAAGAGATGAATTAATACCGTTAGAGTGTATACTGCATCCACCAGAAATCCAAATCTCTGCGAAAGAGAGTACGCATTGAACATTGTCGCGAAACGATCTATTTTTAAGGAAATATGAAGAATCTGCTTTGGCATAAAGAATTTCTTGAATACGGCTTGATTTTGTTGTAAGCAAGGATAAGGCCATTATTAACCTAAAAGCAGGAGTCTGTGCAGACACAGCGCCCAAGACGTTTAAAGTCGTACCATCGGCGTGGAAAATCATGGCCACATTATTTGAATATTCGCAAGGGATCCTGTTCATAGATTATACCGCAAAAGCCACCAGCTTAAGAGAATTTATTGAATTAAAAAGGAGAGTGAGGAGGTCAATAAAAGGTGTTCACGGATCATGGTGGCTGCTAATTTGCATTAACTGGTTTTGACCTGGCACCTGGCACCCAAATTTGCAGAGAGACTTACGTGGATTTAGAAAGCAAACCGAAAAATTATGCTTATGAAGGTTTAGAAAAATGATTTCCAAAATCTAAAAGTGTGTTCCTGTCTAAGGTCATTATCTTTCCATCACATTCCACGAACTTAAAAAATTACCCTGTACTAAGCGGCTGAACGCGGAAATGTAAATTCTTTTATGGACATGTTAAAGTGCGTCCAGACGAATGAAGTATTTCAGAAGTAGCTATTCTGATATGTTTCCGGATTGTTTATCATTTGCTTCCTTTCTGTATAGACACATTTCAGAAATGTGCCTTTGTATCCGAAATGTTTCGTTCGGTCTGGACGCACCTTTAGATTAGGTTAGGTTCGGTTAGGTTGGCTATCCGCACGAGAGTGCAGAAGACACACTTAGACCAGTAAAGGTCCTTTGTGATACCATGGATCAACCATTGGGCCACTCAGGAACTAACAAAACCAACCGGAGATAAAGCGATGGATGCACATGACGCCTAGGGACGCCAAATCACCAAGGTCCTCAAAGAAAGGGGTCAATAGATGAAGTATTATTTTTCCTACAGCTCCTGCAGAAGTCGTTAGAGAAGAGGCCAAGTCTTCTGGCGTGTTGGCCCATAAGACAGTGTCCAGTGAGAACACCGACAACGCAGCTGATCTGTGATCACTTTAGGCTAAGGCCACGCACTGAGCGGCAAGCGACAGATCGTCAGAGTGGCAGAAAACCAACCAAATAACAAATCCTCCTTTTTTTAAGCTTAAGATAATTCTGTTTTCCCATCTGAGGTTGGTATTGATAATAGAGTCCGCCCTGCAGTTTCCTGGAATGACTCTGTGGCCTGGCACCCAGCATTGGTGACTGTTGAATTGCTCTGTCATATCCATAAGAGATAAACGGCAGTTGAAAGCGGGCTTTGAAGTGAAAGAGCACGTTACCAGGGACTTGATTGCCACTTGGCGTAGTTCTCAGTGCACGGCATAACACCTTGGGATTTACGTTGCGGCCTGGGTGTGATTCGCCAAAAAACTAAACCGATACTCTTTACAAGAAAATATAAAATTCCGTTATTCCACCCATTCCTTATCCCAATGGTATGCGGAAGGAAACTAATTAAGATGGGTTTGCAACCTAGCAGAACTCATTGGCTCTACTTCTCCGAAATGAGATCGATACTCACTTATGGGCTGATTGTCTAGTGGACAGCTTTAGATAAAGCCATAAACCGCGATTGTCTCAGTAAATCCCAACGTTCAATTTAAGCAGAGCACTTCGTACAACTCCCTCTGCAGCACTGGACATTCTTTTTCACCTTTTACTCCTTGACATCTTCAGCAGACAAACGGCAGCTAGGACACCCATTCGCCTTGAAGTAATCTCACAGTGGTCTAGCAAAAATGTTGGCCACGCCTCCATTTTGAATAAATTCAAATTCTCTCCCGAAACAGGGATTAAACCATTTCCGTCTAAATTTTCATAAAAACTTCCAAGTCAGCATCCCTTTCAGATCAGTATGGAAGGAAGAGGTATTTTTAGGAGAAGATTCGGTAAATTTGTACACCGTCGCGACGGCTCATAAACCATCGACAGGGTTTGTAGAGGTGTTTCGCTGACAGGCATAATCTTAACCTCTCTTTCCGTCTTCCAAATCATTGTAGCGTGTTCGAAGCGAAAATAATGGCGATTAAGGAAGTTTTATTTTAGCTAAAAAAAAACATGATATTCGCTAGAGACATCTGCATCTTTTCGGATACCCAAACTGCAATCAAATTCTTTCAATCTGTCTCCCTAAATTCACTAACAGCTCTAGATTACCGATTGTTTCTCATAGAGATGGCGGAGCAGTTCCATGTCCACCTCTGTTGGGTGCCAGGCCACAGGGATGAGCTCACCAAGGATGAACAATTGGTATAACAGGTCAGCGGAAAAACAGATTAAGCCAAGGCTGGATCCTAAATGCTCTAAGAAATTGATTTCTCTCAGCAGATTGCATATTGGCGCTATTATTACTGTCATCACTAGACAGTCTCTAATGGACAAGCATGCAACAAGGTTTGGCGCATATCCGAACGACTTTTGTACAAGATGCATGGACGAAGGAAAAGGTGAAACCTTTCATAACCTTCTTTGTACCTACCCACCTCTCTCCCAAAGAAGTGAACTTCACTTAGGAGTTTTCTATTGAAATGATCCAGGCGATCTGATAAATACAGATATTACCTACCTCTTACGCTTCACCAGAAGCTTAAATTGGTTTGACGAGTGGGTAGAGAAAAGTTTCCATGACACATGTGGTACCACAATGGACCTATGTACATTTAATTGGTCTAAGTGTGTTGGCAATATCTGGCAGCCACTTCAACCTAATCTAATAAAAGTACCACCTCCCTAATGAAGGTAAGTACGTCCTCAGTATCAGAGTTTTTCTTCTTTCTTTATAGAAGACAAATCTCCTTGACCAATGTCCAATGCCCGACATATGTGTTCGGATGATTCTTCCTCCTCCAAACAGAACCGGCATACAGTCTCTGAGTACAGATTTAAATTGTTAAGGCAGTACCTCAGGCCACAGTGGCCTATGAGAAAGTGCACAAGTTTTCTAATAGTTTCCTTATCTAAGTTAAGGATTTACTGGTATGCGTAAGACTTGACTAATCCTTTGAATTGACGAAGCTTTGGGACATTTTCCCACTTGGTTTGTGTTCGCAGCCATTAATCAGCGCAGTGACGACAGGCCAATTAACGCCATAGTAAGTTTCCGCCAGATTCTGAGCCAACCCCAACTAGTTCATCTGCAGATTCGTTGCCTGCAATACCCTGGTGCCCAAGGACCCACCCGAGATTTATCTTGTTCTGCCAGACCAGAGATTGCAGTGCTACGGTATCGACGGTAATGAGGTGGAAGACCAG
Source organism: Blera fallax (assembly GCA_946965025.1). Lineage (NCBI taxonomy): Eukaryota > Metazoa > Arthropoda > Insecta > Diptera > Syrphidae > Blera > Blera fallax. Next base: position 100,701,287 of record OX337244.1, read on the forward strand.
TGTATAAAAGGAATGAGGTGGTCCTTTTTTTGGCAACGATTGTATCTCCCATCCAACTTTTTATTTGTGTTCTCATGAATAGAAGTGGAATAGACCGTTGCGCAAGCAAAATTGATGAAAACCTCTTAGAATCATTGGCAGCAGGTTTAAATTCAGCTAAAATTGTATTGATCCCATTATTTTCAAGAATTTCCACAGAATAGTGGTTTTTAAAGTGACGTTTCTTTTATAAAAGAATTTTTCTTAGTGTTGACCACATAGCATATGTAGATACCATTGAATTTATAGATTTATTTATGGATGCCATTGACATCATAAAACGTTTTTCCGTTCCAGGGGGAATTCCTCTCGGCATTCCCAGAACGGACTATGTGTCCTCAATAATAATCCCAATGTTTTTGACATAATAAAAATTTTCCCCACTATCAGTTATTCCCCCCGTATGAGTGTTATAAGCGCCGCTAACAGTAGATTATATTATAATTTTAATTACGATGCCTGAACTTTGAAATAATTTTCCCATAACAAATCACATCGGAAGCCTAACATTCTATTTATAGAGCAATAATCATTAGATGATGCCCGCAATGAGCTGATAATTTATTCATTCAACGATAAAGAGGTAAACTTTCAGATCCATTACTCAAGTGGTGTCAGATTGTTATTCCCGTTTATGTGCACAATTGAGTAGCATTCCATTGACTTAATGAATAGATTCCACGTGCCTACTGATATGTAGGTAGCTTTTGGGTGAGTAATTAAGAATGAAGTTGTTATTTAGTTGTTGCCGTATAACGTAGGTGGTCTAAACCAGTTCTTAAATCCTGATTTCTTCTTTTTTAATGAATTGAAAATGTCTTTTCATCTGTTTGCCTTAAGATCTTAAGACTCAGGAGAAACTTCTATGCGCCCACTATTTATCACAATTTCCACTTTCTTGTAAGAGGACACAAAATAACAAGAAATTGGTGTGCATCAATGGACCTAAATACGAGGCCATGCGTAAACACTATAAATAACAATATTTGTTGACCGTTTGTTGCCAGGGGACTAGTTTCTCGCGACTATTCATACCAACGACTTAAGCCTTTCTCTGAAAGGTGAATTGAGAAGCTTTTTCATGCCAGTAATTAGCCTCAGAAGTTTGTTAGACACGCGCAAGAGGTGGACCGTGAAAAAACGTTTTGTGATTTCAAACACCCCGCTCGGTAGTCCAACGCACTATCCACTGAGCAACGATGCGCACAGTGCAAAGGTGTAGAGGCCACGAAGACGAACCTGGTGCTGTAGACCCAAAATCAACACGCTTGATGTACACCATGATAGTGAGATCCATCATCACCAAGGATTCGCTGGCTTGAACCCCAAGAACCAAGCTAGTCTCCCTAGGTGGCGCTATTTTTCGGGGTGAACCTGGGCCTCTAGCAACAAGCCTCTCTCTCCAATTAACCCAGTCAATAGCTAACTGCCTCCAATTGCGCACTCCAAGTTGATTGAGGTTCCCTTCTACTTGTACACGCCACCTTAGGCCAGGTCATCCTCCACTGTGTTGTAGCTCCGGAAAAGATTCAAAGGCTCTAATAACTAGTCACAACATCTCGGGATATAGCAACGAGCGGCCTACATTTGCCTTGCAAGAGCAAGACAAATCCAACAGCGGCTATTGAGGTAATCCTTGATCGTTCAACCCCACACATTGTACTTGAAATAGTTCTAAAAGAACAATCATGATAATAGCAAAACAATCTATGGACAGAGAGCTGGCTATCAGGCTGAATGACTGAGACTCTTTCTTCTTGATCTGCTGCAAGTACTTACAGATGACACCAATTAAGTTGCTCCAGGTATTAAGCTGTTAGTTGGAGTGTGGAGAAATTGTTGAGATTTCCCGCTGTCTTACTTATTTACTCGTGCCCTTACGGGGCACCGTTCTGGGAATGCCGAGAGGAATTCTCCCTGGAACGGAAAAACTTTTGATGACAATATAGATGTGTCAAGCCTAAGTGGCATCACTCTTTGCTACGCTTGTGATGAGGGCGGCAATATTGCAAAAAAAAATCCAAGTACTTGGCGCAACGGACGGAACATGATCCACGGCCTAGCGTCTCAAGATAATTCGTGTTGTGCGTGTTATATTTTTCACACAAATGGAAGGGATATACAGTTTAGAGCCATATACAAATACAAATACTTGGCGCAACAGACCGAATTGGTCCAGGGCAACCTGGACCTTTTCAGAAAAATACTGAAAAATTATTTCCAAAGCTACAGAAACTATTCAAAATTTGAAAAAAAAATTTCCGTCGAAATAAACCCTTTTTAGGTAATTAGTTTGCAAAACTGACACGCTTATCTAGAACTAGAACTAGAGCTATCAACGTGCTTAGCCTCAGCGCACAGGTGAAAGATTTGTTGCTGTTGTTTGTGTGCGTGAAGACCCAAAAACCTTAACGACCTTAACGTAGAGTTTAACAACTGAACATCAGATTATTTGCTTCCAAGATTCAACTCACTCATTCGTTGGAGCAAAATGACCATCTGCTTAGTTTTCCTTCTCTGCCTGGACCTTAAATGAGTTGAAAAACGACATCGACAATTGTCTTTTCGAACGAAGCTTATTTTTTTCTCAGAGGCTATGTAAACAATTGTAGGAATTGAGGTTCTAAACATTTAAACGTAGTCGTAGAGAAGCAAATATGTACATCCACAAAGAAGGACTGTTTGGAGCGGGTTTTGGAATATTTAATTGAAAATTAAGTTGGCAACGACGTTACGAGACATGGGAACTGAATTTCTGTTTCCGCAATAGGACGACTTGACAGGATAGCACAACGTACCACACCAACCGTGAAATATTCGGTCTTTTGCGCACTACGTTTTGTATCTCTGTTTTGAGACGCGACTTAGGCACCACACAGCCTCACCTCCTGTGCGGACTTTCCGAAGCTTTCTAATGGGGAATTCTGCTTTCCTGGCCACGTACTCGAACAAGGGAGGAAGGCTTAGAAGAGCCATTAATGCAGACACAGAAAAGGTGCTGCAGTTTATCGAGCTTGCTTTAGAAAAATTGCACCCTTGACCAACATGCGACACAAGATACGATCTGACTATGCCATTGTATATCCATTGCAGCATCTTAACTTAAACCACAGGTACTACAGAACATTCCACGATGCTGTCAAAGGATGCTGGCGGCCCTCAATATCTAAATCTCATGGCCTTGTTTGAAAGAAAGGTTAGGTTCTAAGATAACTCCCAAGTACTTTACTTTGTTTGAAATTTATAACTGGGTGCCTAAGAAGGATGACCATCTCGCATGAGGTACATATCTTACTCCTCATAGTGAACAACATCATCTCAGTCTTGGATGGATTAATGGACAATGACGGTGCATTACACCAAATCCACGACAATGTTGAGTGCAGCCTAGATTCGACAACAAAGAGTCGACGACAACACCATGATCGCCGTCGCAATCTTAGGTTATCTTACCATCTCTTCGCTCCGCCAGGCCACAGGGATAGAGCGCAGAGCAATGCTATTGATCCAGGTGTTAGCATTAAGTCTTTACCTTACAATTAATACAGCTATATGTGAATTTGTTGGGAAGCATCTTACACGCTTCTCCAATTGCCAAGAATTTCTGCCTGAAAGGCGCTGAGTTAATTGGGGAGGCGGAAGGATTTGGATCTGTTTAGTTCTGTTCTCCATCTGTGAATACAGATACTTTCGAACTCTCTTGTGTGTTGTGTAATCAGTGGAAATTGGTCCTTTATTAGTAGGTGGTGTAAACAGGACTTTTCTGACCAACAGCCAGATTCTTCTTATCTCACCGCATTATACGATGCAATGGCTTCAATACCTAGATCAGGGAGCAGAATGCTAAGAGTCACCTTAAGCGCTTTGGTGGAATGACAGTAGGACTCCTGTGGACCCTGTGGTGTTCCTATTCCAGCAGTTCTTTGAATTCTGCTCAGCTCTATGAGGTTGTAGGCTTTGCTTAAGGCAGGCCACCATACTATGCACCCATTTTTTCGAATACGACGTACCACGGTATATTACATCCGGATTGAACGTAAAATGTAAATTAAAAAAAAAAAAAACAAACAGATGACTGACAAATTAGAATGTTACAATTAACTCACTTAACTGGGAAAGGAATTCCCATTGGAATCAAATTAGGTACTTTTTAAAAACCCCTCCACAGCAATGCTAACAAATGTAAATGTAATAAAAATGCGACATCTTCCTTAATCTGGTCATTAAAATTCAATTGCCAATCGCTCACCCAGCAAAAACAAATAAAAACATTAAAAACAAAAAAAAAGTTGTTGTGATATATTATACAACACTTGTTTGGTCGACCATATTATAAATTACTTTCTTATAATATTGGGACTGGATTCAAGAAAAAAAAAAAATCATGGAAAAACCATTCGCATCTGCAATTTTATCCAACATCCTTAAAGTTCAATACCGACTAAAGAATGACTTAGCAAAAATCCAAGACTAGGTATCTCATAATCTAGTTTTTGAATCTTTGAATATTTGTAAGTTACCTAACAAATGGTTATTCCCAAAATTTAAATTGTAAAGCCCGCCTACTTTTTTTTAATTAAAAAGCCTCGAAACATATTAAAAATGTATCTCAAATCATTTAGTTTTACAAATAATCATCTACTCGTATGCCTGTTAGGTTTATGCTTATGTAGTACCATCGAATATGTATATTAAGACAATAAATATTTGACTAGAACTTTCTGTGGTTTTGTCAACAACACACTTGAACCTTTTATTGAAGTGCATACTTTGGGTCTGTGTTGTAGACATGCGAACGCGAGTTTTTGAGGGCATTCATTATTCGCACGTCATGATTAAGGAAATGCTTAGATTTGAGTTGGGTAAGTTAAATAATTGGCTATAAATTGCGAAAAATTGTGAGCACGTAGTGGGATTACCCATCCCAAAAATAATTGCTGGATGCTGGGACCTTGGAAAATGATGAAGTAAGTGAGTCTTAGTTTTAAGCACCAAATTGTTGCAGAAGTAGGTACTTGTTTTTTGCAGTTTTTTTGAATTAAGTCAGGTAGAATATGTGCGAAAACCTGATGGACTATAAACTATATCGGAGTCTGAGAAATGTTAATTTTTTCTTGTGATTTTAATGTGCCAGGTGACGAGGTAGTTCTGCGGTTATTGTGTCTTGAAAAAATCGTGCATTTTCGTTTTTTTGTAAAGAACAATTGAAGACAAAGGGAAATGTATTCAGCGGATATCACGACGCGGATGCGAAAGCTGAGTAGATCATTTGCAACCGTGATGAGGCAATTTTGTAACCGTATAGGTTACTGGTTCTGAGCCACTGATAAATAGTTTCACAGTAACTTCTCGATAAATTGCAGATTGCCTGGTCTGCAGTTGATTAAAGCTGCATGTGGCCTGAAACCAGTTTTAAGATCTAAAACTGTAAGAAATACGAGTAGTTCTAGACAAAAGTTCAATAGATCGCAGCACTTTAATACGCGAAGGAACGATTGGCAATACCATGCACAGAAGACAATTTGACTTCTTGTTAACTAATAATGACAAATGCAATCTAAATGGCGATCGACCATAGTTGGATGTGATTGTGTATTATTCACAGTTCCGTCAAAGTGTCACTGCATGCATATTCCAAGAAACATGTTCGCCTATAATAGGTAGACCATCTGTTGGTTTCTTGAAAATTCCTGTTTTTATATTTTTCAATGACTGTTGCTTTATAGCCTCCGAGTATTTATGAAAAATAATTTTATTTATATTCTATCCTGTCAACCCAATTTTATAATATTATACGTTGCCAATTGTTTGTAGCTATAGTTCGAGAAATGCTCGATGAAAGTTTTCCTTAATTGCTTCAATTGCTTGTGAATCGTTAAAATAAGAATAGTTGATAACTCTCCACCAAAAAGTCCAACGGCGTCAAATATCACATGAGCGGTGGTCGATACACGTCTCCATAACGTCTGCATAAGTTCGTTACCTACCTTAATGCATAAAATGTCGATTATTTGAAGTCCAAGTCCAAGTCCAAATAATTAAATTTCGGGCACAACAAATCAATCACCATGTCTCTGTAGCGCACTCTTAGTCACGTAACGTAACGTTATTGTCAGCTTCATTTTCAAGAATCTAGGCACCAATGATGACACCCGCCCAAAACCTTCACTAAACAGTATCTCTCGCATATATTGGCTTCTCTACGACTGCGTGTGAATTTTCGAAACCCACAATCCTACATTTTTGCGTGTTAGCATAGCTTTTAAGCTGAAGACGAGCTTCATTCGAAAACATAATTTTGCGATCTAAATTCGACGTCATTTTCCAATTCATTTAAAGCGCACGCAGAGAAACTATACCGAAAAAGATGAAAATATTGCTTGGAGATCTTGGGTTACAAAAGACAAGTTTCTATTCATTTGGATCTAAAAGAGAATCGGGGTTGAGCGGGGGTGTCTTCTTTAATGATCATACCTTTAAAATTCCCTTCAGACTCCCTAATCACTGTAGCATCTTCCAGGCAGAGATCATAGCGATAGAAGAAGATTTTTCGTTGATAAAGTACAATGTGATATCTAAGCGGGATATCATCATTTTTACTGACAACCAAGCCACGATTAGATCTCTGGAATCCGTCACGTTTAACCCACGAACTACCCTGAATTGGCACCTGTCCCTTAACAAGTTGGCTAAGCAATTCAATACCCGTATTTACCGCATTTGGGAACCGGGCTACAAGGCATTCCAGGGAATTGCATGGCCGACGAGCTCGCCAGGCAGAGTACAACCCTACCGATTTTACCGGACAAGGTGAAACTCGGTTTGCCTAACGGTTCAGTTAAACTCCTACTTAAGCTCAGTACTATCAACTTAACCAATAGTAGGTGGGCAGATGGCACGTGCGGCATCACTAAACAGAATTGGCCCGAGCTGGATCGGTGAAAGATTGCTCCTTTCAAACATAGCAGGTGTCCTTACAGGGCACTGCATTATCAGCAGGCCCGCTACCATGCTGGGTCTCTTCTACGACTTCTGTAGAAGCTACATTGTTGAAGAAGACGGAAAAACCGTACTTCATCTTCTGTGCATATGCGAAGCTCTCTCTGCTCGTAGGAAACTGCATTTAAGAGCCTACTTTATCAACAACCTCGTCGAACTGGCTAAAACAAAAATTAGTTGTCTCCAGCGCTTCATTACTAGCCTCTCCTGCTTCAGTGGCTAGCAGGTGTTGATCCTGTGGTAACACATTAGACTTTACTAGTCTGAGAGAGATTTTATCTATCGCAGCCTGTCATTATAACTTAACCTACCCTATTGTCGGCGTCGAAATAGCCTGCACTTTCAAGGAACAGAAGAGAGAAGTTGACTCACTCTTTATATGCATACATACAACTAGTAGATCAACACCATAAATCAATATTTACCCACCAGAACAAACAATCTTCCTAATTATCTCAAGGTGAAATCATGATCCATGTCATATGGGGTTTTATACGATAAGACGCGATTTGAGGTTACGTGCTAATTAAAATAAGCACAGCTAACTTAAATTCAATCGCATCTGCTCAGAATAAAAACAACAGCAAATATTTGACATAACACCGTGAATTAAACTTTTTTTGGGGTTAGAATCCAGCGCACAAACACTGCACGACGCCCACCATTTGCTATGACTCAAATACACAATTAGTAACATTCCTCAGTACTTTACCTTTCACCACGTTTAATAAGTAGCATTCAGTATTGAATTGAAGTTGTGCCAATTCGCAAATGTAAAATTTCGGTTTGGCGAAACAAATGGGATCAAAACTCCTTTTTTTCCTTTTTTTTAGAGTCGATGGGGGGGTAAATAAGGCTCGAGTACAGCCTAATAAGCACGGCGACCAGAACAGATCTTTTGTGCAATCCCCTGAGAGTTGCTATATTGTATTTGTCTTTTAGCTGAGATCTAGTTCATTAATGAAACTATAGATAGTTTCAGCTGAAGAAGATGTGACATCAGATGGTGATGTGAAGCCTTTGTTAAAGTGTTTGAGCCTAAGCCGAGCTATGGCCGGGCATTCACACAGTATATGTTGGGCTGTTTCGGTGTCTTCAAGGCAGAGACGGCACATATCCGATTGGTCACGGCCCATTTTCTTGAGATGGTAATTGAGAGAGCAATGTCCAGTAAGGAAGTCAGTTATGATCTTAGCCTTGCGTTTGCTCATTGAAAGAATGTCTCTGGATCTTTTCTTTTAGAAATTTATAGATTTCTTGGCGTGTCGTAAGCCATTTTGCGAATTCCACAATGAGAGCATTTCTATTCTTTCCCATAGGTTAAGCTCTATCTTTATCTGGTTAGTTGGTAAACCACAAAAGGGTTCAGGTCCCGTAAACGGAGATTGAGCACCTAGTCTGGCAAGTTTATCAGCAGCAAGAGTAATTTTATTGTGTGCAGCAAGCTGCAGGAGTACTTGTAGACAGTTCCAAACCAGCTTAGACTCAAAGTTGAAGGAAGTTAGAGCTTTAAGAGCAGCTTGGCTGTCTGACATTATATTTATTTGTGATCTACGGAGGTTTCGTCTGATGCATTCTCTGGCACATAGCTCGATTGCATAAACCTCTGCTTGAAAGATAGTGGTATATTGTCCGAGTGAAGTGGATAGTTTGTAGTTAAGACCAAAAACACCAGCTCCAGCCCCATTTGACATTTTTGAACCGTCAGTGTAAAAATCAATTGAAGATGTGGTATGAGGGATCAGAGGGTAGTCCCAAAACCTACGGTCCGGTATAATGACTTTGAAAGGGTGATTGAGATGGATTCTTTTTGGCATGAAATCCGAGGAACAGATCGCTGGCGATGATAGTAGCGGGATTTCCTCCAGGATTTTCATATGTCCTACTAGATTGGTGTTATTATTGTTACATAGAAGTTGAAGCTTTATTGCACGCTGCTGCAGTCTTCTTAATTCTTATGTGTAGAGGTGAACTCCTTACTCAAGATACGTCGACTGTATTGGCTCGGCTATATCGAGCATATATGTACATAGGCAATATCGCTCCAGACAAGAAGATCTTCGAAACCCAACCCGAGGAACGAGACGACAGAACCTCCGGTTTCAAAACCTAGCTATTGCGAATGCCAGAGCTTTTAGTCTTGACACCTGGAAGAAGCGTACCCGACATCGGCGAGGGCGAAAGATTAAACAATCTCAGGTAAAAACTCTTTATGGAACAGGATGCCTTTTAATGAGTAAGCATTTTAATGCCTTGTTTTTAACCATCACATAGACCCAAGAACATGAAGAAAATTATAAGAAAATATGTACATACATAATTTTAAGAATTTAAGCAGTATTCCTGAGACATAATTTCCGACTAATTCACCCTCCATCGGATGACATATTTCGAGATAGTAGTGATAGCGTCATTGTTTGTCAAGCTGATGGTTCACAGTTCAAACCCTGGTGTCAGCAAGTAGTATATGATAAGAAGCAGTCCGATCAATTGCGAAAGCTTATGACAACACTACTACGAAGGCATAACACTGGCAGTAGGTTTGTCATGGCTGGAAAATTTGTTCGATCTGTCAATGATTGATATGCTTATGACACCAGGTGGACTAGGAAAAAAATACTGTGAACCAGAAGCGAAGGGAAAAAATAGATGATGGCAATCAAATCTCCCCAGTTATTCTGGATACCACCCCTGGAGCTAATGTGAAACCTAATACAGCTGAGTTTCAAACCACTACACGATCACTTTCTCTCCCTCTCTGTCTGTCTTTCCAACGCCCGCACCATGTGAAAACATGTAAAAGGTATTCATAACCCCTTGAGTGCGTGCAAATTATAAAAAAAAAAAAAATCAGCTGCAAGATATGAGCTATACGAATATACCTTAGACTTAATTTATTTAAAGAGTCTAGAATCAAAATTAAGGCCTTTCTTAACTTGAAAGCGCCGGAGTAAGCTTCCAGCAAGCTCGGCTTATTAAAATTTTGAAACACACGTTTTTTAAAAAATGTAAAATCGTGAAAGAATAAACTGAAGTTGACTTTAATCGGATAATGGAAGCATTTCAAAATCTATCTGTACTCGGGAAATTAGAGTAAGCCAGTTACAAGAGTACTTTCTGTTCTATTTTTTCTGAAGGGGTGGCAAAACCACTGCGTAGGCTTTTTAATTGATATTACTCTTCCCGAGTAGGTTGAACCGCTAAAAAATCATCATTTAATAAAATATCTTGAATCAATGACCAGCATTGCGGCTTTCTTGGCAACAGATCGATTGGCGATTTGATGTCATATCTTACCGATAAGTTGAACCAATCTCTGTACCACTCGAGTGAAAACAGGACTATTGCGCTTGATATTTCAAAAGCATTTGACAGAGTTCGGCATCAAGCTCTTTTGTCAAAAATTCTTGCATTTGGGAACGACAATACTCATTTTCTATGAATTATAAAATACCTTTCACGTTGTTTTGAATGAATACAAGTGTGCATCTCACCAAATAAGTGTTGGTGTCGTCCAAGGCTCTGCCTCGTTCCCGACTCTCTTTATTATTTTATTAAATGATCTTCTGTCTGCAATCACGTAATCTAATTCAATCCATTCCTTCGCTGATGGCAGTACCCTCAGTTTTTTATATTCGTTCCCAAACTCATGACCCTGCTCTTCCTTCGTAGATAAGGAACAGCACTGTACATATGTTAAACAAATTAAATTCCGACCTTGACAACATGTTTAAATAAGGCTTAACCAATAACCAATCCAAAGAGTGGATTGTAATGCTTCCAAAACTCAATGCTGTCTCCTGTCAATAAAGCGAAACTGACACTTCCATCCATGAAATCTTAAAGTTGTCCGTGCTCGGTGTATGTCAAAAAAAACTTTGTTAGAAAGACCATTTACATATGTATGTATACTTAAAATAGTTAATGAAACTGTGTGAATGAAAGTTTCAACTAGGAAGCAAGAATAAATGAGCATTTCAAATGCGGAGCTCAGTAAAAGAACTGGTTACGATACCATAAACATCACGCTTCAAAGACGGGGTTGGCAGTGGATCGGACAGCCATTTCAAAAAGGAGAGACCTCGATTGCTTGCCAAGCGATATAATGAGACCTGCTTACCCTGGACGAAAAGAAAACGAGTCGACCAAGTCATAAATAGCACAGGACAGTCGACAAGAATTTACAACAACTAGGACGAAGCTGAGCAGAGCAGCAACTTATTTCCAGAAACTGAACTTAAACCTTAGGCCCAAAAGGGAAAATAGGACCTAAGTAAGTACTGCATGGACAATGCGTGTATTTTTTTTCTGATTATAACTACCCGAGGACTTCCTTAGAAGTCTGGTTCGCACCTTTTAAACAAGAAATACGAATTCGAAAACGCCTTAACATAAACATCAAATTTGCATTAAAACTGAAAATTGCTTAAGATATCAAAAGTTCGTTTTTGTTAAGTCTAATGTTTCAGCTGTACATACAAAAATTTCCCCATTTCAATAGTGTAGGGGAATGACGCTGAATGAATGACATTTGCATCTTGCTCATATTCATTTATTCTCTCTGTAAACTACAATCTTTAAGGCAAACTTAAAATTAAGCTTTATCGGGGGCAGTCTTATATGGCTCATGAACTTTTATCAGGTAGTGGCATCTGTGAGCATACAACTCCACTTTTTACACAAGATGAAACAGGTATAAAGTAACTGAAGGCCCTAAAGTTCTTTAGCCTTGACAGTGCTTGAGATTAATTGAATGAATTTGATCGATAAACTGCATCTACCTTAAACCAAATTGTCTTTGAAAAACAGCTGAGAGAAAGCAGGTCGAAGAGACCATTTGTTAACATAGAAAACAGCAAAGAACGAAGAATTGATCCCTGTGGTACTCCTAGCACAAGCACTAGTAAAACTGTTAATATTTTCGAAGGTTTGTCAGGCCTTCGTGAGAGATTGATCGACATTGCACTCCATTGCCCATCAAACATTGTGAGATGCGCATTATTTTGTAGTACAATATACATATGTATCTTATTTTTACGTTACTCTCGTAACTCTGAGACGTCGCTACGACGCTGAACTATTTATGGATAAAAGTACGTAATGAACTAAAATGCGTCGTCAAAAGCTTATTCAAACAATACAATTCTTCACATCGGTACTAAAATTCTATGCGATATTTTAAAGCTTGCTTACACAAACGTAAATACAAAGACTAAATCTCTTAACTGGTTTTAAAGTACGCCACCTCATAAAAGTTATATTACGTATCCTATTGATATTTGGTTAGCGAATTTAAATAATTCGCACGTTTTTTGTGCTTCTAACTTTGTATGCTTACTTATAAGTCAGCATAACCAAGCCCTTTTCCTTGATGAGAACTTAAAACATGTTCTTTGTTTACAGAATATAAGATTATTTATCGAATAATTTCTAATAATTCCATTGACTGTGGTCACTAAAATCTATTTGAATGCGAATTTGTCATCAAAAGCCAACATATGTATGTAAAACTCTTCAGTTTCACTCATGTGATCCAACACATCTTGATAATTCACATTTTCGCTAACCAACACCACATTGGATACAAATGACATCATCATCAAAGATTGACAAAATTTACGAGCAATATTTCACTCCTTAATTCGACATTAAGTTGAAACATCTATTTGTCAATAGATAATCAAATGAAAGGCGGTTACCAAAACGTCAAAATTTGCAGGATCCCCAAACTGTATACAAATGCCCTTTTGAAAAACGCCCGAAAGTTAGTTCACAAGCTTTGTGTCGAGTTAGATTTTCACCTGTTTTAAAACGTACAAGGTAGTCAACGCGTTAAAAAAAAAAAACAAAATAGAAACTTGCCTGCAAATTGGAACGTCAATATGTCAATTGTATGAAACCCTCAAGTGGTTGAGCGACTAATTTATGGCGAAGTCCGTGAAAACCGGCGACATATGTAAGTCTAAAGCCTTCAGAATTAGCCACTTCATGTTGGAGGAATTAAAAGGGCAGCGTGTTGAGGGAACAAACTCCCCAAGGCATTTGGCCATATCCGCAAGGCTTTTTTCCTGACTTGAGAAATTTTCAAATGACAGTTATTACTCACTACTCATTACACATTCGTGACAAGAAAAAAAACCTTTTTTTGATTTAAACCCCGCCGCTCCCGCTCAGTAGTCCAACAAACTAACCACTGAGCCGCGGGGCCCACTCTTTTGATATGCCAGCGTCATATGACAGAATATACATATGTATTACTCATACTTATGTTATACTAGGGTCCTTAATACGCACCGCAACCGATAAAATCTCGTGTACTGCTCCATAAAATTTAACCAGAAGTCATATTAAGACCCTTAATAAATCCTAAGTATAGCCCAAGGTTAAAGGCTCTCGATTTCGACTGGATTGACAGAGTCTCGCGCCAAGTGCGAACATAGATGTATGTTCATATTCTGCCGTCTCTTTTTACTCTCCACAGAGACGACATATACATATGTACCAGTACCTGACAACTTCATCGTTTGGTAGCCCGTTAAGGTTTTCAGTCGTCTTTTGAGACTAACTAAAGTTTAGACCCTATTTCGGGTGGGGTTGATAAAATTTTTCGATTACCTTAGGCTCTGAAGGTTGGCCCAGTAGTAATCGTGTCTGTTAATCTAAGAGTGAGAGTGGAAAATGTTAGCTGCTACCCTAAAATTGGCCTCAGAGCCAACGAGTTTTCCAACTCTGGAGCAAGCGACATATATACAATTGGAAAAGCATACATTTTCTAGCTTTAATCCAGCGATGGCTAACGATTGGCCCTGCGCTTTGTTGGTGGCTCTAATGAGTTCAGAAAACCGATTGGGTAATTGACGGCTTATTCCCCTTAACTGTATCAATTGATTTGTATTTCATTGGTTCGCCGGGAATTTTCAAGTGAATTTGATGATTTATTCTGTTGACGTCATCGTTTGTCGGTGCAAGGATTGAACGTTCAAAAAACCAATCGGGAAAACCTTTTGCACAACATCGTTAATTGACTATTCCAATTGCCAATAGTTTGGGGGAAACAATATCTCTTGTGTTGTGGGATAGATAGGAAGTTTGCCGTTACCAAAACCCAGAAGTTGCTTGGCAAATATTTCGGCTGAAGCGTTTAGCTGCAATTGCGTGCATATTGGTCGATAGCGTTACTTTCTTCACGTGTCTGCACAGACTCGACGCCTTTACGCAAGGATTCAGTTTATCAGCGGGTGTCGTTGATGGAATGGCTGGAAAGTTTAACGAAAATCACCAGCAAGAGGTATTAGAGTTCCTCCCAATAGCCGGGTGATGCCTCTGAAGTCACACAAAGTTCGCTCAAGTGCTTCCAGCGATTTTTTTTTGTTGCTGTTGCACGTTGACGTTTCGGTTTGGTTTAAATTTTACGGCAGTTTCAGAGCTGCATGTGCGGTGCGTCCACCAACGAGTAACGTCAATTCAATCTCAGATGACTCAACTGCGAGTGCAATACTGTGCTGCATGCAAATTTCGGGGAGGATCAAATTGATCGGGAATGTTTTGCCAGTGCCAGCGGGCGCATCAAAACAAATCGTAGGAAAATGAAAAAAATCGCCTGACTGTGTTTGTTTCGCAATATTAGTGCACTATTTCATGCGTGAGCAGGTTGTCACTTGAGTTGAGATATTCACACAAACAAAACTAATTAGAAACGAAACGCGAATAAAATCAATACGGAAACGAGTGTCAATATCGCAAAATTAACTCTTTCATATGTGTATGTGTAAGCCGTTGAAAATGATTTGACTATTGTTTATTAGAAGACTCCAAATTCAAATTTTTTATGGGCTACAATTTTGCAGTCCAATGGTTTACCATTTGTGAGTTTTGTTATTAATTTGGCAAAATCCGCTTTAATTTCAAAAAGAGCGAAAAACTTGTCTCACTCAAAATGCAGTTGTGGGCAAACTGCCAAATCGATTGTGACCAAACTTCACAAACACACTCTCAGAATATTACCAACGATTGCCTAAAAATTTGAACTTAATCGGTTCGGTAGAAAACATAGAAACATAGGTACATAGGTAGGTACATTGATTTTTAAATATGTACTTGTATAGATGGTCAGAAATTAAGCTTTTTTTGGTTAGTGGATATCCATACCGTTAGGGCGTAATTTTTCAAATTTGGAAAGTAAATCAGTCCAAAAACATTTTTCCTGTTATAAGCAGATTTTTTTTCTTTTTGGAAGTATTTTTTATTTCCTTTTTTTCACTTGTGTCAAATCGTTTTGTTCTCCTGAACATAATTTACTTAAGGCCTCGAAGTGGTAATTTGATTAATTAGATTGGTAAATATTGTCTTAACCTTAACTCATAGAGTTTACGCTTTGCTTGTATCTATCCTAGATTACGCATTGTCTTATTTTAGTAAAGGTGGTTGGTAGACACTTCGTTTTTTTTAAACTTTTTATTTAGCTTCCTCAATGAGTAGTTGCTCGCTTGAGTTGACTTTAGATTTAAAAGAAATTAAGCTGAAAGCTCTTCCGTTGATTTATTCAGTTTTTCCTCTTAAAGTGAGAATCTGATAAATTACCATACTTTTGGGGGTTCCCAGTTATTGTAAATGTTTGATTGATTTCAGTGGATGACCGTAAAATTCTTTAATTTTAATCCTGAGAATTATTAAGCATGCATCAAATATTTTCAGCATGGTTTTTGGAAGAGCAATTCTACTGTCACACATCTTGTAGAATTTACAAAAATCTCCTTACTGCTACTGTACTGGAAAACGTCAACAAGGTCATGCTAGTTACACTGACTTTATCAAGGCGACAGTCAATCTGCCCATTCTTGCCAGAAAATTTTAAACTTACAGCATTTATGGATCTCTGCTTTGCTAGTTTAGTTCATATGTATATGGACTTTAACAATTTGTGATCACTTTTCAAAACTGATTATCGTTACTTCCGGAGTTCCTGAAGGTAGCCACTTGTTACCTTTTCCATTTTTTTTTTTTGTAACGTACTTATGCTGATGATGTTAAGTATTTTTTTTTATAATATCATCAGTTCAATATCGTTTTTTTTATGCAAAAGTATCTGGATACTATGACAGGATGGTATAAGTTAAATGACTTACAATTAAATAAAAAAAAGGAAAGCATGGAAGAGTCTCGAACTAGAAGAAGGGAGGAGAAAAAGACTCTGCGGAGGAAGAAAAGGGCATACGCAGTCTCCCAGCTCAAGGATATCGAGGAGTGCCGCGATAGAAACAACATCCGGATGTTTTATAGAAAAGCCAAACAACTGGCAGTTGGCTTCAGGCCCGGAACACAAGCTCTTCGAAATAGTGAAGGAAACCTAGTCACCGAAGCACAGGGAATAGTAGATGTTTTTAAGCAGCACTTCCAGCAGCTGCTAAATGGGCATCATGAGTGGTAGGGGAAGAAGAACACCCGCATTCAGTCAACGAACAAGCAGTCCCCCCTCCAAGTATCTAAGAGGTCGGCACAGCTATCAAAAAGCTGAAGAATAACAAGGCCGCCGGCTCTGATGGACTGCCAGCAGAGCTCTTCAAATACGGTGGTGATGTTTTGGTAGGGTGCATGCACCAACTCATCGACAAAGTTTGGGAGGATGAAAGCATGCCCGATGACTGGACAATCAGCTCCATATGGCCCATCTACAAAAAAGGCGATAATATGTCCTGCAAAAACTACATAGGCATATCCCTGCTAAATGTCGCGTATAAGATCCTTTCCAACGTAATATGTGAACGTCTAAAGCCCTTCTGGAACACACACATCGGCATATACCAGTGTGGCTTCCGGGCCGGCAAATCGGCCATAGACCAAATTTTCACATTAAGGCAAATCCTGGAAAAGAAAAACGAATTTTAAGTCGGGACTCACCATCTTTTCATCGACTTCAAAGCCGCATATGATAGCATTCATCGCCGTGAGCTCTACATGGCGAGGCCGAATTCAGGATCCCGCGCAAACTAATCCAGCTTTGTCGCCTCACGCTGGAAAACACGCGATGCAATGTGCAGTTTGGAAACAGTTCTTCTGAACTATTCCAAACGTGTACCGGATTTCGGCAAGGAGATGCGCTATCATGTGATTTCTTCAATCTAGTGCTGGAGCAGATAGTGCGCAGGGCAGGCGTCAACACGGAAGGGCACTATCTTCAACAAATCCGTCCAGCTGCTGGGATACGCAGACGATATTGATATTATCGGTCGCTCCCAGCGTGCCGTCATAGAGGGTTTTACGGTAATTGAAGAACAGGCGAAACGAGTCGGTCTTGAGGTAAACGAGGACAAAACAAAGTACATGTTGTCAACAAACAAAGCAGCATCTGTCCACCGCCTAGGACGAAACGTCACTGTTGACAGCAGTAACTTCGAAGTAGTTAAGGAGTTTACCTACCTCGGAGTAAACATCAACTCCACGAACGACACCTTAGTGGAGATCCGACGAAGACTTACCCAAGCAAACCGCTGCTACTTCGGTTTAGCGAAACAACTGGGTTCAAAACTCCTAACTCGGAAGACAAAATGCGTGCTCTACAAAACACTTATCCTGCCAGTTCTGCTCTACGGTGCCAAGTGTTGGTAAGCAGGAAAGCAGAGCAGATTTTGAATACTTTCGAGGGAAAAATTCTTCGTCGAATTTTCGGTCCCATATGCAAGGAGGGCGAATGGAGAAGAAGATATAACCGCGAACTCTATGAGCTGTATCAAGATGTGGATGTAGTCCGGAAAGCCAAAACACGTCGACTACACTGGCTCGGCCACGTCGAGCGAATGGACAATAATGCTCCAGCTAAGAGGATCTTCGAAACCCAGCCCCCAGGTTCGAGACGACAAGGAAGACCGAATCTCCGTTTTAAGGACCAAGCTATCGCGGATGCCAGAACGCTTGGTCTGGAAAACTAGAAGCAGCGTGCCCAGGATCGAAGAGGATGGAAGGCTGCTGTGTCTCAGGCAGGGACCCTCCACGGGTTGGGAGCCTGTTAAGTAAGTAACTAATATGTAAGCATTCATGTCTCAGAATAGACATTTGCAATATATTGTTCCTTCATTGTATCTTTTATGTTCTTTTGATTATATAAAATAAATAAATAAATAATAAATGCCATGATGTCCTAAACCAACAGGCGATTCATCATTAAAATTTATATCTTATTGACAAAGGTAAACCGCGGTCAAACCACTTCTTTATTGAAATTCATTCTAAACCAATCCAAGCGTTGTGCTAATTTATATATTTTATGTTCTAATATTTTTTTACTTTTTTTGCAGTATTTTACAGCCCCTTATTTGAATAAAATTGGGCTTGGCTTAAGCCGAAAGTATATTTTCCTGTGAATACTTTCCATTTATGTAAATTACCTATCCCGTAGGCTTTTCGACATTGCGGTTAATCAAATTGTTGCTGTTGTTTTGAAACCTGGTCCCAGTTTAGAAAAATTTACATAATTTTGTATTCATTAGTATTCATTGGTATATTTACCACAATCAGCTGCTTTAAACTTTAAAATCGAATTCGGAGAAATGAGCAAACTCCGCTGTGTAAATTAAAATAATTCAATGCCTAAACTAAACATTAATTCAGTAACTTATTTAAAACGCATTAAATGCAATTGTTGCAAGAACAGATATCTAGCCATAGTTCTTGATAGTTTAAAGCTAACACTTAAGGCAGTTAATTCATAAACAGGAGTATTTTATCTGTCAACAAAGTTAATACTAAATTAAAGACAAATAAGACTCGTAACAAAGTAAGCAAAACAACAAGCGCATTACTAAGAGTATTTATAAGGTCTGTATTATAAATAAAACCAGATAAGACGCTTGATCTAGTAGTCTCATTAGATGTCTTAAAAGTATATGACTAACATCTATCCACTATAATTGAGGCAGATAATCCTCATTGACGATCATTACTTCGTTTGGGTGCTCAAGCAATTATTCACTTAAAATTTGTATTTATATCTTTTATTTTATAAAAACACGTGCCGCGAAGACGGATTAAAAGATAATTATTCAATAACTCCTATTTATCAAGCGAGACGTTAATAGATACATTTTGATTTTAAGTTTCGTATTCAATGAGATCACTTCCATTTTGTACGGCTAGTGACTCGTTGGTTTATACAGAAGTATCTTTGTTGATTAAACGTATTAGGGCTAACATTTTATGCGCATTGTTTTAATAAGCACCAACAGGATCTGCAATAACTGTGGACTAATATCGAGCTATTCAAACTTAAAGCGCTTACCGATCCAATCAAATCGCAAAAAAACTGGCCCATTATTTAGTATAAGTGGTTTCAGTAAGTCACTTAACATTAACACGTGTACTAACGTGAAGAGTTTTCGAAAAAAAAATTAAATAAAAATACACGACATTGGCTTTCAATTTAAATTAAATAATTTTTTGGAAGACAATTCTTTATTATTTAATATTTAAAGACGATTTCAGGCATATCAGCGCCCCGACTAGCATTTACAAAGCGTATCCCGTCGGGGCAATTTTTGACCACATTTTCGAACATGGAAGGCCGTATATTCGCAATAGTTTGCCGAATATTTTCTTTCATGTAAACAAGCAATTTCACGTACCAAGGAAATAATCGAGCGGCGTTAATCGCAGGAATTTGGTGGCCAATCTACAGGACCTAATCTTGAAATACCAAATATTCACATTGCGGCAGATCTTGGAAAAAACCCAGGAACTTCAAATCGATACACACCACCTTTTCATCGATTTTAAGGCCGCGTATGACAGCATTTATAGAGACGAGCTATATAGAGCAATGTCTAGTTTTGGCGATGGAGAATACACGCTGCTCCATCAAGGTCGGTAAAGACTTTACCGAGACCTTCGATGCCAAAGGATTTAGACAAGGCGACGCGCTGTCATGCAACTTCTTTAACATCGTTCTTGAAAGAATTGTGCAAAACTCACGCGCCAACACCAGAGGCCGATCTCTCAAAAGTCCGTCCAATTACTCGCATACGCCGACGATATTGACATAATCGGAAGAACGCAGCGTGATGTCAGTGGAGCGTTCGTGAGTATTGAGGCGGAAGCGGCGAAGATGGGTTTAGCGGTTAATGAGGGCAAGACTAAGTATATGCTGTCAACAAGGAAGGACAACCAACATCGACGTCTCGGACAGAACGTCACTATAGACAGATATAACTTCGAGGTAGTGAGGGACTTTATCTACCTATGCTCCGCTATGAGCTCAGAAAATGACATCAGCGCTGAGACCAAACGAAGAATAACCCTTCCCAATCGCTGCTTCTTTGGGCTAAGAAGGCAATTGAACAGCAAACCCCTTTCTCGAGCAACTAAAGTGACCCTACACAAGACCTTAATCATCCCAGTCCTGCTCTATGGCGCAGAGGCATGGACCCTGCCAAAGGCGGATGAGGTCGCTCTTGGCTGCTTCGAGAGGAAAATCCTTCGGGTGATTTTGGTCCCGTCTGCGTAGACGGTGAATGGAGGAGGAGATACAACAGCGAACTTTATGGGCTGTTCAACGACATCGACTTGGCCAGAAGAGTGAAGGTTCAACGACTGAGATGGCTGGGTCATGTAGAGCGCATAGACACAAATGCTCCGGCCCGGAAAATCTTTGAATCCATTCCCGAGGGACGGCGCAGTAAAGGAAGACCGCGACTCAAGTGGCGCACGCAGGTGAAAGGGGACCTCAACCAACTGAGCGTGCGAAACTGGAGGCAGCTGGCTGAAGACGCTTGTTGGTTAAGGCCCAGGTCTACCCCGGAGCGCCACCTTAAGTAAGTAAGTAATCTTGAAATCACTCCCCCACAAAACTTTGATTTCAATAAATCGATAGTATTGCTCGAAGTATGACACACCCTGCTGGGAACACATATATTCCTCATCTATGTCACGTAAATTTGGAAATAAATGTTTGTTGGTCATCTTTCTGCACCGATTTCCATTGCCTGTAACGCGAGCTCCTGCCCTCATTTTTAAAGGAATAATAAACTGAGACGATATTTTCCTCGGAACGCACTGGTGACATTCTGGTTGTTTCCCTAATGTCATGCAGCCTTAAATTAGTGTGAAATCTATCCACAACACGATGAATACCAAGTTCAGATGGGCTATGGTGTAACTAAACACTGAATTCGGGAATAATATTCCACAATTTGGTAATATTGTTGCAGTGACTTTACTAAGAACAAAAAACATTGACACTCAAAAAATGACAGCTTGTTTGACAGTTATCGCTATCGGACACCTTTATCTCCTTAATTGGCCCCGGACTTGTAAGGGGTTGTTTGTCTCAGATAATGTAGCCTTCCAGCTTCAATCGATTTCGACCCCGGCAAATAAAATTGTCAAGACTAATGAAACTTGCAATGGCAATCTCTTGATACCTGAAGTGACCAGAGAGGGAAAAGGTCGCCCGAATCATCAGTCAGCTACAATCATAGGCAAAGCTATAAACGTTGAAAAGCCAGCCTATGGCAGCTCAATTGCCAATAAGCAACTCTCTAGCACTCACCAAGTTTGGAAGGCATTTAGGCGTTTTAGAAGGAATTGGATCTGGGCACATCAACTCCAACAAATACGCTTGCAGGGTGGAATTGAATATTATTAGTACCTGTTAAAACAGGCTGAGAGGAAGAGTAGGAGGAAAGCCTCAAGCACAACCCCTGTAATTCTCTTATCACACGGCCTGGAAAGGCACGTTCTGATTAGGCTTATCTCACTTTAAACTTTTTAGTTTCGATCCTTGAGTTCACTCGATGTACGGGAAGGTTCTTGAACCCACAGTACCCTTCACCTACGCTTTCCCTAATATTTTTTTTTTACATACTGTACAGTTTATTCGGTTTGAATACAACGGGCCCAAATTGTCGCAAAAGAAAACAAACCTAAATCTCCCCAACCAAAGAACCTACCAGTCAATAAAGCCTTAAAACCATACATGTACAGAATTCGCCGTAAATCTTTATTAAAAATCTGAACAAATAATCAAAAATTTATGGGCGGCCTTGACGTTATAAGCTATGCAAACTATCTAATCTACCATATGAGGGTCTCAAGGTCAAGTAATTACATACTGCTTTTAGTGTGACGTACTACTAAATCTCGAAGAGCGCTAAAAAAAATAACTTGACTTCAGCGCAACTCTGAACTTCCGCAGAAGAAGAGTTAATAAGGTCATTAAAAAACGTTTTTGGTGTCCATTTTCAACAGTTACAAGAAATTAAAAACAAATATAGTTCAGCTATAAATACTACATGTTGTGACTCTTTTTCACACATAAAATATTTATAATGTCTGGTGGAAAAGTGTAAACTTAGACTTAAACCATGATTATTGGTAGGGTCCAAAACTCCAAATTGTCATTAAACTTTCAATTTAAATACATAAAACCAAAAATAATTTGAGAGAGGGGGAAACGGAACTCTGTTTGTGACGTGACACTAGGCCAGGGTTGTTGGATATGGATTTGAAATACAATAATATCAATATGCATATTTAAAATGCGTGAATAACCGGCTCGGGTTTTTTTTCAATTTGGCGATTAATTCTCATCAAATTAATGAAACACGAATAATCTCCATGAATTTGACAAAGAGATGTCAATAAAATTGAAGCGTGAAATCGCTTGAGTGGGTGTGAATAAGGCCATTTATACAAGCATGCATATAACTACTGGAATACAGCACAAAATGGCAGCAGTATTTCATATTTTCATTTGACAGTCTGGGATTGTCAAAACTTTACGATCATGTATGACATTTCGTACAGAAATCATTTATGAATATTTAATAACTAGGCTTATATGACTGACAGAATGTCAAATTCCATACCATTGAAATCATTAATTTAAATGTAAAAGAAAAAATCGCAAAATAAATAAAATTTTGAGATGTGTCTGATTGTATTTACCTGCGCAGATTGTAAGCCTAATGAATCTATGGGAGAATATTTGAGAAAAAAACAGCTTTTAAGGGAAGTCTAT
This sequence comes from Blera fallax, assembly GCA_946965025.1. Taxonomy (NCBI): domain Eukaryota; kingdom Metazoa; phylum Arthropoda; class Insecta; order Diptera; family Syrphidae; genus Blera; species Blera fallax. The sequence goes on from OX337244.1 coordinate 100,724,331, forward strand.
TAAAAGGGTTGTAAAAAGTTAGTTACAAAAATTTTCCAGTAATCCAATGATAATAATGTCCGCCCAGAAGGTAAGGTGAAAGTGTCAAGGCCAGAGATGTATGTAGGCCTACAAAACGGCACTGCAAAGAAGGACGAAGGCTGCTCGCGAGTCCTATGAACAGAATAGACCACAATATTCAGAAGTTTTGTCAAGAGGTAAAAGGGACATGGTAAGGCACAAAAACATGTAGGAATGAAGTAGGGTCACATTTGACGCTTAAATCTATGGAAAAACTCGCTCGCTGTTACATACATCATGGACGGCAATGACCTCACCGAAGTCTTTGATGCCAAGAAAGGGTTTAGAGAAAGGGAGGCACAATCTTTCAAAAATCTGTGCAATTAGTTGCATTCCCTGAATTACAGCAAAACTCAGCGAACTGTCACTGGCCAGTATAGAGACAGAAGCGACTAAAATGACACTAGCGGTAAATGAATAGAAAGCAAAATACGAGTGTATATAGTCAACATGAAGGGCCACACAACTTAGATGAATCAAAGAGATTCATCTAGTGGCGAGACCCTGCTAAGAACAACTAAGGACACTCTATATAAGAGCCCCAGCCCTACTTTGCAGAGAGGAAACATGGACTTTTTAGAAGGCGGATTAAGATATTCCTGGCCATTTCGAAGGAGAAATCCTTGAATAAGATATTGGGTCTTGTTAACGTTGGTATACTTTGGAAGAGGAGATTCAACGACGAGTTGACACCAATGCTCCTGCCCGCAGAGTCTTCGAAAACAATCCGGAAGAAATACTCAGTAGTGGAAGACCTCACCTTATGTAGCGCGCACAAGTGAAAAGGGATTTGAAAGAACTTGGAGTGCTTAACTGGAAGCAGTTAACTAAAGCCTGGACTAATTGGAGAGGTTTGTTGGTTGAACTTCAGCACCACCTAAGTAAGTTTATAACTCTCCACGTCCGGAAGTAAATTCATGGAAACATTGGATACAACAGGTTCTTCAAAAGTTGGAGAAAAAAAAGCAGAAGCAAGAATCAAAGCAAAAGAGAAGACGAGTTTGTAGAAGAATGGGGCTCAAAGTTAATTCTGTTAACAGCTCCATAAGATGTTTTAACAATTCGGGCTTAACAACTGAAATAACTGGAGTCGAAAACTTGAAATATCGCTCCCCAGTTTTATAACAAGGAATGGTGATCTCGAATCAAAGAAAAGCTATTGTATTGAGATTGTCAGCTGTTAGAATATGCCGAATACGTTAAATAAGATTCTTTTACATGATAGCAAACTGTCACAGCAACTATATTACCAATGAGAATGTTGTCTGAGAAAGTCCAAAAGGCTAAAAATAAAGATTGCCGTCGATGTAGATCTGTTCATTCAAAAAAATGTTGCCGGCCGTATATCAATAAATGAAGACGCTCCTTGCTTCCTCTGATCCATATGTTAATAAAATCAGAAAGGAAGTAACCTCTTTTATTTTGAAATTCAACGACGATGTTAAGGATCTTCTATTCTGATTTTTACAACTGTATATGTATATATAACGATTCAGTCTTATTTATTTATTGAAAGAGTATCGATATCTACCTACCAATACTTTGCTGAAAGATACTTTAAAATCAGTGCAATACTTTCAAAAAAAAATTATTATTTCCGCTCGCCAATACAACCTGAATCAATGTGCACCATGTAATAAAAGCTCGAAAAATTATTGCTCCGCGATTTAAAATTCCTTTACATAACAAAGCAGGTCACCTTTCGTCTCAAATACAATTAAATGTAGAAGATACTCGTACAAGTATAGCAGGGTTTCAAAAATATTTAATATTTATTTAGCGTCTATGTTCAGAAAAACCACTTGATAAGTCAAAAGGTTAACAGACCACATTCTTTGGATTGATGGGATTCTAAAACGCAATTTCTATTATCAGGAAGAGGGGAACTAGGCAAAAAACCCCACATAAGGCGCCAGTTTTCTTATACATTTTACGTATGTGTCATGTTCCGTCAGCGGAAGATAAGATAGAGAGTGAAATGTTTTGTCTTTAAGCTAACAGTATAATACTTTTACTCTAATGTAGCCCACAGGAGGTTTTCTGATCGTAGTCTTTCGCGAATGCCTTTCGGATATAGCCTTAATCTGCAGGTCCATTCCATTTGTGTGGAAAAATACAGATTCGTCGCTAGCTGAGTCCTGCACCACATTCTATCTGTTGCGGCAAATATTTATATTTTTAATAAATTGTTGATTATGTTTACTAAGGCGTTTAAATTTGTTTCCATTAAGTCGCGAAGACAATATTGGTGAAGTAGTCGCCGCCAGATTTTATGCACATTCCAAAGAATTTATTCTCCTGTTCTAGTCAGATGTTCTCCTTTAAGGACGTTGACTTCAAAAAAAAAACCTCAAAGAAAGAAGTCTGGAACGTTTAAATCGAACGGTCTTCTAGACCAGTGCAGATCGCCAAAACGAGATATAAAGCGACCAGAATTCGCTTACTGCAGAACGTTCACTGTCACTCATTTTGTACCGTCCTGCTGGAACCACATGTTCTCTTAATCCAGTTCGTTAACTTGCGGAAGCTAGAACTCCTTGATCATGGTTCACGGATCATGGAACATGATGATTTTCATTGGAAAATTAATGATGGAGGACTTCGCTGTTCCTCCTTGTATTTATATCGAAACAAAAGATGTAGATTCTAATGCACTATTTGCATTCGCTATAATAACCGTCTATTGATGCCTAATTACGTGGCTGGTTCATCTTTGAAGGTCGTCTTAGACATCTGCAGCCACATGAAATGACGACGAAATTCTCGTTGACCCAAAACCACCGACCGATTATTATTTGTCAAAAACATTAACACAATTATTTCGTGTTATTAAAGAGTATAAAATTCCATTGTTTTTCTACGTCTATTTTGCTTCTGTTTACAAATGTCAAAGTGACGATAACATAAGACGCCATTTGCAAAAATGAGAGCTTCTCCGGAAGGGTAATGACTTTTTCCCCACCTTGTATACATATAAACAATAATACAGGGTGCGGTGACTAACACGTTTTTCTTCAGTAGTAGTATTGATCGTGTTATGAGCAAACGTTTACATTTTTCTTCGGTTCCATAAAGACACGCGGTGATTGTTGCCATATATACATATGTATATGTATGCAGACAACAGTGGAAATGTCGTGGTTTTTGAAGATGATTCCTTCGCAAGCTTCGTGTCGAGATGAAGACATCTGGCGGCGTTGTTTCGTCTGTTTTGAAACGAAGAGAGTTTGAAGAAGGCTGGTAAAATCTGGATTGTGCTTAAAACAGCTCAGAAACCAGTCCACAAGTCCAAATTTAGACTACATGGTAGTGATTCAATCAGAGAAGACCTGGGGAAAGACTTAGCGACGAGTGCCTTTGAAGTCTTCTGCCAAATGGTGAATGGTGGACGAATATGCTTCCTTTCTTTTAAAGTAACAGCAGCTGTATACTTGAAAATGATATAAAAAGAATTTGAGCCTTACGTGCAAGAGCCTGCACATTCATATTCCAACACAATAATGCTCCATACCAAAAGCCAAAGATGTAACAAAAATTGTAGATATTATTTAGGTTCTAAGGTTAAGCAATTACCTTCAGATAAACAAGAATTTTCAATTAATTTGTTTGCTTTTTTTTTTCTTTTTCTCTAATAAGAGGTGAGAAGGTACTTCAAAGAGAACAACTTTGTCGTGTTATATTGGCCCACATACAACCCAAATCTTAACTCCATCGAAAATATATGGACTATAATAAAACCAGATCTAGCGAAGAAGCTCTAGGTTCGATTCCAATCTTGGAAAGTTTATCGAAGAGTACCTGAGAGCCCATATCACCATCGACATTAAAAAAAATTACAATCAATGAATCGCAGATGTTTGACTGTAATAAAACCCAAAGGAGGTCCGCCGAAGTATTAGTTTAACGATTATGTTGTTCCAAAGAAAATAAAACATAAATTACAACAGTTTATGGTCTTCTTTTATCGGTGGCGACGGTGATAATGTGCTTGCCTATGGCGCGACTTCAACCACAGCCATTAAACATAAAAAAAGATAGAAACGAATAAAACTTTAGTTTCTCCAACTATTAAACCAAAAGAAAGGATCTGCTATGCACCTGATAAAGTCTTCTTTTCTCAACTTTCTACATCGGCTTCTATCCTGTTTACTGCTTACCTGGAATGTCACATAAAAAAAATCGCCTGCAAGTTAAAAATGATTCTAATGATTCAATAAATTGATTCCTTTGAAATTTTTAGATGATTTTAGGCGTTTGCAAGCTCATTTCTAAGAAAACGTGTTTGAGAATTTTTTTTCCTTGCACAGTACAGTACTTCCAATTGTCTCTTGGTGTTATCCGGGGCCTTTTGAAGCATAATAGGAAGACTGTCAGTCAATGGGACATTTTAATATTCCCCGTTTAAGTATGTTTTCTACTCATTCTTCGATTATAAGAGCTTTCATAGAGCAATGGGAAAAGTTTCAATAGACATTGAAAATAAAATGCTTCGCTGTCTGAAAATGGCTGCAGTTCACGAAAAATTGCCAAGCTCTGCAACGAAGGTCAGAGGACTGTCCTTATGGTCCAGAAACGAAAAAACCACAGTCCCCCTAAAAACGAAGGTGGAAGACATCGGTTGTAAACGGATGGAGATGCTCGTGTCATGGAAAGGATACTTAGAGCGAATAAGGTGAAAAGACCAAAGGCTGCCTCTACGGTTATAAAAAAAAAAAGAATGGACTGTCGGACGAGCCCTTAAAAAAAATGGTCTTGTATCAAGCAGAAAAAGCCGGCATTATCTCACAAAAATGTAAAAGCACAGTTGAAGTCCTGCAAAGACCACAAAAATTGGACGGAAGAGAGTCACATGATCTGACGAGACAAAAATCAATCGCAACCAGTCAGATGGCAAATAATACTTCTGGCACAGACCTATCGAAAGAGTCCTTAAGCACCAAGTTCGAGAGATAGTGAAGCAGGATGGAGGTAGCCTAATGGTTTGGGGGTGTTTTACTGGGTGGCATGTTCGACGTCTGGTAAAAATCGATGGTATAATGAGAAAAGAAGCCTCTAAATACTCCAGACAAATTTGCCGGATTTTGTTGAGGAATATTTAAGGACAAGCCGCCATAAAGGCGTTGCAATCAACATTGGTAAGTTTCCAGCTCAAAAAGCTACTATGTAAACTAAAACTGATCGTGATATTAACAGTCAACAAGGTGACCATTTGCTGTGTGCCGAGACATGTGGACGTGTTCAAAAATAAAAAGTGGATGAACTAGCCAGGAAAGGCGCCCAGATATTCACCCTTTAAATGCTGTAGATGAGGCTAATATACCGCTTAGATTATTACATAGGGAAACAGACATAGAGTATCTCAAGAAAGCTAAAAAACGTTGGTGTGGATTAGACTCATGCGCTATAAGTAGATAGTTCTGGCCAGCCTACGATAAGTAGAGATCAACCAATCTGCTGAAGCTACAAAAACATTCGCATTGCTATTGGCATCCTGACCGGGCACTGAGTAATAGTCTAGGTCTACCCTACAATGATTACGGTGGATGTTGTAGAAAAAAAAGATGTAGAATCTATTTTTCAACTGCTGTGTAACTGTCCTGTATTAGTCCATAAGAGAAATGCTACTCTTGGCAATCATTTTTTCTCAGAGCTAGATGAGATAATATAATCAAGTCTCAATGTCGAAACCCAACGCCCACCAGACTTGTGAAGTAGAAATATTATATTTGCACATGAAATGTTATTCAATAACAGCAGAGTCTAATAGTGCAATATCTACACTCTCCTAAAAGCAAATGCTAAAGCAAGTAAACGCTCAATTTGACTTATGTAAATATTTTTATTTATTATGGCTTCTGCTTTTATTGAAATTGTACAGTCGAATCCCTCTAAATTGAACCTCCTCTAACTCGACCTCTAAGGGTCCATTCACAACTCAGTGATCGGCGAATGGGCGAACAGCAAACAAACCATTTTTAGTACACTCGAAGGCATATAACTGACAACTTTTCTGTTCCAAAAGAACAGAGCTTATTTATCTACCGAATAACAGGAAAAAAGTTAAATTTTTATTAGTTTCTGCGAAAAAATTAACAATTCGCTGTTTTTCCGCAAATAGGCGAATACTTTTTTAAATCTCTTCGTCCATAAATATGCAAAAAACTCCCAATGTACACTAGAGAAACTCTCAGATTGCTGCAACTAGAAGAAAAAAAGTTTCTATCAATGAAATGTCAAAATTTGCGAATATTCGCTCGATCGTATTCGCAAGTCGCTGAGCTGTATTTTTCGACCTTTTTAGCATTCCCTTCCGTTTTTCATAGAAAAGTCATCCTTTAAATCGAAACTCCCTCTAACTCGATCATATTCTTTCTATTCTTGACCTATTTCAATTCCTCTAAGTCGAAATTTTTTTTTTAGGAAAGGAAGCACTAAAACGAAAAGTACCCTCTCGTTACTCATAATGTTATACAATACACACGTCAAGCACACACAATTGCAAATTCTGACTATACGTCCCGTCGGCGCCCTGTTTTTATGTTTACTTAAAAAATAGATGTGTTGTTGGTTGGCAGCAGTTGGGGCAATAATTTACCAGTTAGTGGTTAAATATTAAAAAAACAAGCGGTTCAATTTGCAAACGGTTTCGGTTTTTCTAATTTCAAGGCAAGTGACGGTTGGCTGAGGAGATTTAACACCAGGCACAATATTCTTGGCAAAGTTTTATTTGGTGAAAGTGTTATCGACAAAAGCCGATAAATAGAAACAACAGCTCCCAGAGGTTGTCGAAGAATTCAAACCGGACGACATTTTCAATGTCGATGAGACAGTATTTTTTTTTTAAATGTTAGCCGACCCGTACTTTGGCTTTTAAATTAGAAAAATGTTTTGGAGTCCAGCACAGTAAAGAAAGAGTGACATGCCTTGTGGGATCTTGCATGACTATCTCAGAAAAACTAAAACGCTTAATCATCGGAAAGAGCAAAAATCCTTGCTGCTTTAACAAAATTAAATCTTTGCCAGTTGATTATATAGCCAACGAACGTTCTTGGATGACGGGAGATCTTTTTTCGAGTTGGCTTCTGTAAACTTGATAAAATATTCACAATATCTAAGCGCAAGATATTGTTCATAGTCAATAACTGTCCAGCTCACCCAAAACAAATCAAGGATAAATTAAAGTTCATTAACATGCTGAACTAACATGTCCTCAATAGTTCAGCCGATGGAAATGGGTATAATCCCAAGTTAAGAAGTGCACTACAAGCAACGTATAATTACCAAGATTTTGAAGGTTTGCCAAACCAAAGAAGAGAACTCGACTGTGTAAGCGAAATTCCAAAAGCGTGGGTACAGGATGAAATGGTTTCTTAAACGAGTTAAAGCTGCAACTACTATCATGTCTCAGTCAAAGATCACAACTTTTCTCAAGTAATTTTTTGCAAAACAATTTATGTAAGTTGATAATTTAATTAATTAATGTGTTATAAAAGCAAGAAGCTTATCTTTATTTATTTAATTTCCGCTCTTTTTTACGTTATACGTTAAAAAAGAAATATGTATGTAAATGCCTCCCTCTAACTCGAATTTTCCCAAAAATCCCTCTAACTCGAACTAATTTTAATCTGACGTGAAAATTCAACTTAGAGGGAGTCGACTGTAATTGCTTATAAACTTACTAGGCATAATATCTTTCGAAGGTTTTGCCTTAAAATGACAAATGCATCATTGAACGGGAACACATTGACCAGGATGACCCATTAATTAGAATGCCCTTTTGGGCAAGATAACTCATCGGACAAGATAACCTATCAAATAAGGCGAAACTTTATATAAAAATCTATCCTTTCACGTATTTGAAAGTAAGTATTTATTTAACAAAGATACCTAGACATCTGATGGAAAGTTTTGATGACAGCGCCTCCCTTAGTTAAATCAAAACATATGGTGTATGTACCTCGATGGAATAATAAAAGAACACAATTATTAAGCAACCTTTAGCAAAGTTATCACCGGAATCGGATTTAAAGAGCTTCAATTAGACGGGGGATCGATACTATAACAACGATAGTGACCAAAATAAAGTTATGTGGATATTCAAGGCTTGCTGCACTCCTTAAGCCTAAATGAAACTACTTTTGACGTAAACAGATCCAAAAGTTATTTACAATGCGATCCCAAGGAAATCGAAAACATTTAACACTTCATAGGTAGAAAACTTCTGTATTCTTAAAGAATTCAGACACAAATATTTTGGGAACATACTTATTGGAAGAGAAAATAATACTTGGGAAAATCTAAAATAAAAACATATTAATAGCAAAGATAATAAACAAAAAGCTGTCATTCCTTGACAGCTGTCAAGTAAAGACGATCAAGAAAGTGGAACGATATACACGAGACCAACACATGGAAATTGTGAAAATTCACTCCGAAAATAATGAACATTTCGAGGAGACACTTCGTAAAATTAGCACTTATTTCGGTCGCTATGAAGCGACTTACCGTGAAATCACTTGTTGTGAATTTGATCAATTAATTTGAATCAATCGGTGGGGTTAATGTGAAAGTGTCGCTGAAAACAAAAGTTTGTCCATAACCGGCCTGCATCGATTTTTGCAATAATATCTTGAAATGCATGCTTAGAAGATTCGGCTGACTCGGAAATTGAATTGAAGAAATTGACGTGCGCTAGAAATGCAGGCAAGAGATGCTGATTTATTCAAGAAAATCATAACGAGCAAGGAGATACATAAGTGTACATCGCGGTACCGAAAACTCGAAATTGATTGTCTAGCAACCCCTCCATTCACAACGACAGTTTAGTGTTGCAACATCATCAGATCTTATTCCTTTGAAAATGAAGGCGGTTATACGTATACCGTCACAGTTAATGGATTGCGCTACCGAATAAGGATGACCATTTACAAGAGAAGTCGAAGTGGACATTTATCAAATATCGCGTTCCAGATGTAATAGTAGAGTCTGTTCTGTACTTTAAAATTAAAAAAAAAAAATATCCGCACTATTTTGTTTACTTATTTAAAATAAAATCTTTTTGGAAAAAATTTTATTCTTTTATCAGTGCTTTTTAAATCTCTAAAAGACGGCATTTATGTCACAGTCGTATGTTCTCAATTCGTTTACTATTAATTTTATAAAATTGTTGAATAACAGTATAACAGTATTTTCATTATGAAATAAAGAACCTCTTACTACTACAACTGCTACTACCTCGATGGGAGCTTTAAAGCTAAGATGATAATGCTTGCGAGATTCTTCAACGATAAGATGTAAACAAATCAGTGTCGTAACGATAACGACACATCAGTAAAATCACAGAAAATCAGCAATAAATCGCATGTTCTCATCGACAGGGGAAATATTCTATCCACCCGTTAACTTCATCCCCACCTACACAAATCAGAAAAACCCCATTTTCTCAATATTATGTAATGACGGCTAATTTCGCATTCTAACAGAAAGCATTTGTTTAAGTACTCTACTGTCTTTATAGAAAACTCCTCAGTACTTACCGAATTCAAAACTCCTTGCTGAGTCATTTCAATCTGCACCGTTGTCTGCCCATATCCAACATCCCTAAGTGTTAATATTCCAACATAACTATTTCCATTATAAGCATATTCGAAAATATTTGGACAAGGTATCTGCGGGAGCTGGAAATACTGAGCTGACGATCCATTATAAAGCAACGCAATTATTACTAAAACCGCCACGTGCCTCATTGACACTGTTCGCACAATCATTTTGTTGAATTTCTTTTCTACGCAATTAATGTGTCAAAACAAGGCATTCACTAAATTCTTTATCAATTAATATTTTATAATCAAATCCTCTACACTTAAACACGAATCAATCAAAAAATCATCAGACTATTACAGGTAATATTTCGGCCAACAACAAACAGCGGTATTCAAATTTAAACACAAAACGAACAATAAATAACCGATGTGTGCTCGTTCACTCAATTAGTGTCTAACTAATATTGATTCTAATCGAGTATTTGGATTCGCTTAGATAATTTCCCGACACATCAATAAATAATACGAAAGCTAAAAAATCCGAAAAAGAAAAAAACGTTTTGATTCCGTCAATGAACGCACTGCGACTCCCCCCTCGAACCGGTTGCTGCTCAACGTTCTCGAGTTTTGATTTTCAAAATTTTTTCCGTAATTCGCGGAATAAAAAGCTCTTATAAATCATCTTATAAATTAATATTACATTATGCATAGTAATGGCATTAGCATGTCGAACATTTTTTTTTTAGTGTACAACAATTAACAATAAAACTAGTTTTGAAATATTTTGAACGGAGCAGAGGACCGTCTTCTACGAGGTATCGATTGTATCTGTATCTTAACGAAAAGAAAAAGAATTCTGCACGAGCTGTGACTGTTAGTCTAATCATCTGTTGAAGCATGGATTTCCGAGAGGCTAAAGAGTCTCAGAAGATAACATGCTCAATGTTGGGAAAAATCCCCCGGCTATTAAAGGCGCGACCGTCAGGCTTTATTCGGTATCTATGAATGTTTATTTATTTTTTGTGTTTAATTTTGCATGTGTATGTGTTGATTTTGTTTTTATTCTAATTATCGTTTGATTTGAACCTTACTTTAAAAAAAAATTTTAATTAATTGTAAGCTGATAAGAAAAAAGCTGGGACTTCGAAAGTAGATTGAACGGCATTTGAAATAAAACTTGGGAAATTCTCTTGATGTAGGTATCCGTAAAAGTCGTCGATATAATTAGCATATGTGTCGGTTGGTTGTGGAACACGCAGCAGACTGAGTAACACTCGCAAGGTGACTAATCTCTTGTAAGTTGGCAAGTTGGTGGTTTGGAATACCAAATCCCCCGTGAAGACTGGGTTTTATTTGTGAAAGTAGGAGGAGGTAGCTTACAGTGGGGTTCGAAAGTAAGCACTCGCTTACTCCTCGCCTTACATGCGTACGTAGCTAATAAATTTAAATTAATTGGTCCTCAAATAAATACTTGCGTAGTTAAGCTATATTTCTTGCTAATTGACTGTATCTCAGTGCTTTACATACTAACTTAAGTGTCGCTAATGTTCGGGGTGAGCCTGGTCCTCAACCAATAAGCCTCTTGTATTAGCCCGGTTTATAGCTAACTGCGTCCAGCTTGTTTATGTTTACTCCTAGGCATAGTTCTACAACAAATATTTTTGCTTGCGATTGGAGTTACATCTACCCATGGCTGGGTGAATGAAAGTCTTTGTATTCAGACTGTATAACCTGGCCCCATCTTCTTCATTTGGTTTGGTTCAATCGATTAAGCATACATAAGAACCATTTGTAAATGCGAGTTTTTCTGTTTTCAAGCATTTCGGTTTGGGTATGTTACCTTTATTGTCGGGTTAGGAAACACTCAACTGGAGCACTCAGACGCAAATAGTCCATTATGCTACCAACAAGCAAGACGCATTATAATTCATTTTACTGGATTTTCGGAGGAAGCAGTAATGCAGAGCTAACAGTATCAGAACTCACCATATCAGCGAACAAAAGCAGTATTATACAAAGAAAGTAACTCGAAGATTCGTCGCCCTCTTCACAATTGTCGCAGTCGTGATGTCTCTTAAGCCTAGCACACTATGCTTAGCAAAGAAAAAAATCCCGGTGAAAATGCCAACGAGTTGTCTACAGACTTAAAAATGTTCGGAAGCAGTTTTCATCTGCATCCTGAAAAACCGTGGCGCACAAAATTGTGTTCACGAGAAACCCAATCGTCATTGGAGGCCCTGAGCTAAGACGCAGGTTCAGGTAATGAGAAAAATTTCACTGAGCCTTGCTTAGCAATCTCATCGGAGATCTCATTTCCCACAATCCCAGTGTGACCTGGGAGCCATGCAAAAGTCAGAAAGTTCAGGCTTGCGGCCAAATTCAAAAAAAAATTTAAAACGGGTTGAGCAAGGCCTTAAGCCCAGCCTGACTGTCGCTACAAATGCTAATACTCTGACGCCCTCTCCCCCTTCCACCAATTCTTTACAAGTCTTTTGCTTGCAAAACAGTGGCATATTTATCTAACGAGTAGTGAAGTCTAGTGCTGTCGGAAGACACCCGCCCCGGTCCCATGACCAGTTTGCAGCCATCTGTGAAGATTCAACTACAGCCCAGTCCAGGCTCAGATTAATACTACCTTGAAGTTATAGCTTAAGCTAAATTTTGACACATGTTTGTCGGTGACTGTCATTTTTAGTAGTACACTGTTGTTTACAGGTAGTTCTTGTGCAATGTCAAAATAAACTAGTTTGTAGTTTGAATCATCTTCTGCGATGGGCATGAAGGCGTCAACGATAGCTTCTCTTCATAGGAAAATTAAGTGGTTTAGAAAAACCTCCAACGCTACAATCGGAGCAGTTTTCATTGAGCATTTTATGCAAATACAAGTTAGTCCTTGAAGTTTGTTGAGGCTGTGTTGTGTAAACTTCTTATGTGACCAATTTCATTTTAGGATTTAGGTCCCAATTTTTTTCAAAAAGAATTTTTCTGGTCCATAATAAAGTTTTGGATTTGTCCATAGCTTTTTTGAAGCACGAAATCCAGGTGAGTTTTTCGTCAATTGTCAAACTTTAAGAAATCTATTATTTAAGCAAAGAGTGGATTTTGTTTAGCTCCTTTCGATGCCGTCTTTTGGTAAATGCAGCTATGGTGCTTGTTTTGGGATTGAATTTAAAGCCAACTTTATTGCACCACTCAACAACTCTATTGAATGTCCTCTGGAAGAGATCCGAGATTCAACATAGGAACAATAAGCAATAAGTTGCCCCTTTAAAAAAAGGGGCTCTATCTTGGGGGGGAACTTTTTCAAGCATTGACTGAGTGAATCACTGTCTGACTTTAGTTTTCTTTCCTGCTTTTTAATAAGTATTTTATCCAGTTCCATGAATTAGATAAATCTGTACATATGGACGTGTTCAGCCTTCTCGCCGATGTTAAGGAAGCAGCAGAATGTCGCATAAGGACGACCATAAACACCACCTTAAAATATAAAGACAATATATAAAGCCTGAATCATCTATTGGGTTCTCTATGCTAATAAGCCTTTACCGTTCAATATTTTTAAAAAAATTGTTGCTTTGGTCAAGAGTACTTTAGGAGTACCTTCTGATTATTTATGGAAAATAATGGCTTGGTAGTAGCCCATCATCACAACCGAATTTTGCGCTTAACGAACTTGCTGATTTACCGACTTTAGTATGTAGAATATCGATTGTTTGACGATTGGTGTGGGACGTTGCTGCAGCCTCCTGCGATAGGAACCCGACCAAGTGCAATTGCCATCACAAAAAATGAGTTAACATATTCTATAGCCCATTTCGTTCACAATAACGTTTTTGCCAGCTGAATTCTCAAAGAAGTAGGGACCAAATTACTCTGTGAGAATCCATTGGCTTCTGTACAACTTCTTGTGGATTTTTGAAACCCCAAGTCCTACAGGTTTGCTTATTGACATAATCTCCAAGATTCAAATACGTTTCGTCCAAAAAGATAACTTTAGGATAAAATAGACGTTATTTTCCAATTTCCAAGTATAAAAAGAGATGCGAAAACGAAGCGGATGGTCATGAGTGAGTTGGACCTTGGAAACCGAAAAGAAACCTTAAGTTAGTCCACGCTTAGTGTTAGTTCATATGAACTAAGACCCAAATTTTGTGGGACTTAGTTCATTTTGGCTAGTGGGAGTTAGTTCCATGTGGGACTTCGTTCGTGGGGCCACTAGAGTTCATTTCTGCTTATAAAATTTAGTACATCCGATACGTTGAATTCTTTTAGCTCTGCTTTTCTTTTAAAAACCTGGAACTCACTCACATTGACATTACTACAATAGTAGTGAAGCGGTTCTGTTTTTTTTTTTTCGTTACCGTAGCTGCTTCAGATGCTGTTGGACCTGAAATCCATTTTCGGGGCATGGTTCTAATGGCAGAGTGTACGGTGATGACTCTAGTAATTGTACATACTGAGGTTCAGTCTAGAAGATTGAAACTCTTCGTTCCAATCCCATCAATCTCAGGCCACAGCGAATAAGAACTGACACAATGGTTCCGTGAGAGTAGCAAGTAGAAAACATAAGTTTTCCGTAATGTTTTTGATTGTATTGAAAAATGTGGGATTTGGTAGAACATTGAATTTCGAACTAATAAATCTGCTACGAATGGAAATATATTCCATGAGTATAGAAAGCCTTTTAACTAAAAATAAATGCTCTATTAAATTCAAAAGCAAACCCAAGAAATGCATGCAATCAAAATTACGACCGATTTTTTTTTTAAATTTAGATATCTACCTTTTTGGAGGCTAAGTTACAGGGTATTCTCTTAGTTACAGTTGAAGAAGAAGAAGATGCATGAGTTAATGAAAAAATGACCTGCTTCTGATTATTACCCTATCCCTGCACTTTCTTTCTACGAAAGATAAAGAAAGTCTCTTGCCTACACTTAACGACAAACTTTAAAAGTCATTGTGCGTCTTAGGATTCTTCGGTTTATTAATACACTTCAATGTGTTTGCTCCTTAACTCCAAGAACTGTAACTTTTTTTCAGTGTAAAGAATTATAAAGATCTGTGTTTGTAGTATGCATACTTAATTTAAACAACACATACAGATAAATATTGCGGTTATAAAATGAATCGCATAAAACTTGCCCACCTTAATACAGGTTTTAGCTGTAAATGAAACGAAAATGTAAACCAAAATATACACAAAAATAAAAAAAAACCAGCTTAGTAACAAAGATTAAATAAGCATTAAAAAGCAATTTATTATTGTAGGTCAAGTTTTTAATTGATTATTAAGTAGCATAACAAGTAAGCATAATCGACGCATGCTAAATACTAAATTGAAAGTCAAAGAGATACCCTCATGTATGCATGCCATGCACCGCGGCCATTCAACCCAAATTGTCTCGAATGATTCCAACACAAGTTTGTTTTTTACCAGGATCAACGAGTATTTTGTATTTGACTTCCTATCTCACTTTTAGTGTTCCGTAGCCTACGTAACCACCTGATAAATATAAAAAATATCCTAACACGTTGGTCATTTCGAAGCGGTTTTGGGAAGATAGCGTGGAATACCCCTATTTCTTTGTATGTATTGCAGTGACATCTGTTTTTAACAAAATTCACAATCCTGTTTGTAGAAACAAAAACTGTTCAATCTAGTATTCAATTGCAAAAAGCTGTCAATTAAATAAATTTAATATTAAAACCCGTTGTAGACGAAACAATTAGGTTTTTATAGCTAAACAATAGTATTAAGCAGGTACAATATTCAAACTAATCTGCAATAAAAACAACCACAATATCAATTCATTTAAATAAAGAATAAAAATAGTAGATTCATCAAAAAATAATCTCAAAGTAATATTAGGACACTTCATTCTCATATAAAATTTTATAGGAATTAAAAAACATACATTTCATTATATTTTTTTTTATATTTAGTAGACAGTCCTCTTTGTTTTAAGATGACTCCATTTTGGTCCAACCGCTGTCAAGTTTATTTGAAATTTTGTAGTTTTTCGACTTGTTGTCTAAATGATTCCAGTGTTCGATTACATTTAGGGCAGGACTCTGCGGAGGCATTTCAATATATGTGCATGTGGATAAATATAGATCAACCAAAGACTAACGTTGAAAGCGTTATGCTTTGAATCGTTATCTTCATAAAAATTGTAACAATCCCCCATCCCCGGATTTTCTGCACTTTCCTTAAAGTTTACCATTAAAATATGCAAATACATCATTTGGTCTATATTTCTCTAAATAATACGGAAGCACCCGCATCCCCAAAGTGGGTTACTGGCATCGTACAAGGCGATTTTAACGCCAGAATAGGAAAGGAGGACATCTTTGTTAGGACAGGTGGAAAGCATAGCCTTCACGACATCACGTCTAGCAACAGACTCAGGCTCACTGACTCAAGCACTCGGTCTCCTCATAAGAATATTCACGAGGGGACTGGGCAGTCTCCTGATCATGAAATGGTCAACTAAATTGATCACATTGCGATCGACGCAAAACATGCCTCCAGTATTCTGGATGTTCGAACCTTCCGAGCAGCCTACATCGACTCGGCCGAACACGTGTCCCAAAATCTCTCCACGAGTCCTAAGCCGCCAGCATGAAGTGCCGAAAACCAGTGGCCATGCTACCAACATGTCATCAGAGACGCGGCAACTGATGTCCTGGGTTTCACCTGACCACCATAAAGAAAAAAAGGAAAGCACATGCAGCTAAACTATGTAGACGCATACAAACCGGCGCTGCAAAATAGGACGAGGTTTGCTCGTGAGCTGAAGAACATCAGTTTCTCCAGAAGAAGAAAAAGAGCACGAGAAGCTAAAACTTCCGTCTATCTGACCAAAATAAAGAGAGGATAACAATATCCAGCCTTAAATCCAACAAATTTGCTGGACCTGACGGCCTACCAGCCGAGTTGTTCAAGGCAGCTGGAAATGACTTAGTAGAGAGCATATACCAACTCATTTCCAAGATTTGAACGCCTTGAACGCTTACTGCTCCATCAAGGTCGGTAATGACCTCAGCGAGACCTTCGATGTCAAAAAGGACTTAGACAAGGTGATGTGAGTTTTCTAGCATCATGCTTGAAACAATTGTGCGAAACTCACATGTCAACACCGAAGGCACAATCTTTCAAAAGTCTGTGCAAGTACTAGCGTATGCCGACCACATTGACATAATGTATTTGGCATAAAACTGTATATGTAGACAAAAGTATAAGCTGTCAACAAGTAGGGACACACAACATCCACAAATTGGACAGAACTCTACAGTCGATAGCTATAAGTTCGAGGTAGTAAGGGACTTTGTCTACCTTGGCTTTACTATGTATTCTGAAAACAAAATCTCAGCAGAAATAAAACGAAGAATAACTCTTACCAATCGATGTTTCTTTGTGCAGAAAAGGCAATTGAGTAGTAAGGCCATATCTCGAACAACTAAGGAGACCCTATTCAAGACCTTAATCAACCTAGCCCTGCTTTGTGGCGCTGAAGCATAGACACATGGAAACAGCGCTGCGCTTACGATGTATAGATGAGGACAGTAGAGGACAATTTCATGGTTCAAGCTTCAAGGTAATTAAGAACGGACTTGTTGGTTGTCTTAAGTATGTGTTATTTCGACGACATTAATGTCCTTGAAATATTGACGAAAATGTATTTTTAAATGTATGTATGTATGTATTTTTAAATTGCTTAGTACAAGCGACTACCTAAATCTAGATACATATTTAAAGAGCACTTAAACTAGTGGGTGATAAATTTAATTCAATTATGGCAGTTCGTCAAGAATAGATAAGGAGCAGGGTAATTTAGGCAGACAGGAAGTTACGTAGGAAATGTCTGACTGTATTTACTACGGTGGAAATAATAGATATTAGGAATCTTACTTGCTTTACGTAGCATTCTAGTCAGAGGTTAGTGCTGGCTATAGTCAATACGGTGGAAGAGGGGTGCTGATCTTAAAAAGGCGAAGTGAAATGTTACAAAGGAATAAATATCGCTGTTTCTGTCACTATTTCTAAAATGGCTTTAATCTCAATTTCACAAAAATGTGGAAGGAAGTGAATGATATCCTTGACCGGTTTTTGTTGATTGCTTTACAGCAGCAGAAATATTGCATGCCGCGAATATTAAAATATAAACAGATATTGATCTAGCCAAAGCCGAAGGTATCTGACTACACTTCAAGTGGCTGTTCCCCGATTGAGAGGTTTCGAGAATTCTTTCTGGTATCCGTAGTGGCGCCAGATAACGGCCTCTGGAAATAGATCTACAGCTTGCAGTCGTCGCTGCGATAATTCATGCGATTATTCATCATTTGGCGCAACATACCGTATGTGCTCCAGAACCAGAACAGTGTTGTGCTAGTTATATTGTTTCACACACATAGAAGGGACCTACAGTTAGTTGAGAGCCATATACGAAAGACATTTTCTTAAAAGCTTTCTCATAACAACAGTTATTACTCTCAGACATTTGTCAGAGGTGGAACCGTAAAAACTTTTTGGTGTTCTCTGGAATTCAAACCTCTAACTCCCCCGTTCAGTAACCTAACGCACTATCCACTGTGTCACGGCGCGGCGCTCACAAGGACCCAATTTTCCAGGTCGTGGTTCGGGCAAATGCTCTCAAACACCTTATACAATTCCTGCAAAATCGCTCCTATAGCATCTACCTCCTCCTGTAGATCTTCGATTACAAAAAAGTTGTCATCACTAACTGCGTTCCATGGATCTATGCCTCCTGTTGTAAGTATTTTTTCGTCGTCCTTAAGACGTCGATCTTAAGATAGGACAGGTCGTTTTGATTATACCTCCGAAATATTTTATTTATTTGTGGGAATATACTCCGGTTATTGGCACTTACAGCCCGAATTTTGCAGGTTTACTAACCACTGAACCAAATTTATTCACAATTTGTCCACGCCATAACAAAAAAAAAAACATTTCGCGATTCGCAAAATTACCTTACTTCGCTTCAACATCATTCCCATTCGTTAATGTTCAGAAAATAGTGAAAAAAAATTTTTTTAAACTCAATTTTATTTATTGATTGAAATTAATTGAGAAAATTAAAAAAAGATATCAAGACTTTCAGTCTTAAGCTCTTAAATTAAAATATAATTATCTATAATATCAGAGATCATATCGGTCAATCGATGTCGATACACTTCATCTGTGTTGAACGCCTTCAAACAAATCTCGCTCCTCTTACGAGTGAAGAAATCCTTAAAGCCCTCCGTATCCGTTGTAAGACTTTGTGTTAGCTCTGGTGGTAAAATCGTCATATGCGAGAACAAGCAACTCTCAATCAATCCACATAACATGAATTCGCCGACACTGTCCTCAAACTGTTTTAGCGGAATGTAATCGTCAATATCAAAGCCATTCTGCCTTAAGAACTCTCCAAGCATATCATAGTAGTCCTCTAATAACGTATCCAAATATTTATAGCGAAACTCTTTACTAGTGGGTATTGTCAGCACGGTGATGACATCCAAAATCGGTGGTGCATAGCGCGACAGTTGAAAGTCAACAAGTCTACACTCAACCGGATGTCCATTTTCGTACTTGAACAAGAGATTATTCGCCCACAAGTCACCATGGCTGAATACGTTGCAGTACTTCGAAGACGGCTGACTAAGCTCAAAGATTTTTGCCATCCGCAAAGGAAACTCTCTTAAAATATAGTCCAGCCGATCAGAGTCCCTATATTCGGGCATAATTTTGATAAGTTCACAGAAAGTCGCATTAGCATTATTGAAATTCTCTAAACGAACGGCATTTGGCACTAGTGGATAAGCGTTCTCCTTCACAGCATCTGGATGCATATCCGAAATTGTTTTGTGATTCCTTTTCTCAAAAACTATCGATGAGGCATGCAAGCTTGCTAGTGATTTTAAAGCGCATTTTAGATGATCAAAGTCCAAAATTCCCGACCTATCAGCAGCCATGCGAAATCCCATCTCACCCAAATGTTCGAAAACCAAAATGTCATCTTTAGCATAGTAGCACCTCGCAGCGAAATCCGGAAATCCCTCTTGTAGCCTAGGCAAAATATTTCGATAAACATAGATTTCCTTCCTGAAAACACCAAACTCTTCTACGTAATAGGCCCTGGACGGGATATCATTTGGAGCTGATTTAATGAAGAATATCACTTCCTGTGGAATATCGGATGATTTTCGCTGAATTTGCACCCACAGAGTTTCATGTAGGCCAAGAAATCCCACCGGAACATCACTGTATCCCTTTAGTCCATAGCTGAGAATTTCGAAAGCGTTTTCGACCTTTTGATGCGAATACTGCTGGCACAGATCTTGAACTACATCTGGTGACAATTTTGGAGTTCCCATTGTGAGCTGATGGTGTTAAATGAACTTGTAATGACAAGAATATGTACACCTCTGGGTCTATTTATAATAAAGATGCATCCTTTGCTGTGATAAATTTAGAGATGCTGATTAGATAAAGCGTGTTGTTTAAATGAAACTCGTGGCCCGTCTGTTTGATGGAATCTAATATTTATTGCGATTCATTTACGTATTTGTTGTCTTGTTTGCTTGGTAATTATTGTTAATCTTCTAACAGTCAGTATATGTATTTAGATATCATTTTAGTTTTTATTTATTTTTTTCTGTGACGTTACATAAACGGAATGTTATTTGCAATACCCTTGACTTCGTTATGCCCATTTCAGCGGTCGTAGACGATAAATAAAACTGAAATTATAAAAATGTTGGCCATAATATCTGTGCAATAAATCTATGTTTGTACTTTGTAAGGAAATACATTCGGCCTGATCTATTCAAAAATAATGTTCTTCTTAGTGATGAAATGACTTTCAATGACTGTTTGACCCTCTTCGTCGTTGCTAAACATTTTCCCATCTAAGCCGGATTTCAATTCACTGTTGATTATATCTTGAGTGCGTGGGTGCGTGGGTGCCAGTATCACAACTTATATACAATAATGGATGGGTGCTTTGACGACATAGCGAAATTATCTTCTACTGCGTTGTGCCTCCGGATTCAGTTTTGCAGTCTCTTGGGATCTCAGCTTTTCCACGTTATATCTTCTCAGAGTAATGAATGAATCACAGTGATACGAATTTATGTTGTCTGCTCGGAGGGCTCGAAATGTCATATTTAAGACATTGTTCATGGGTTTCGTCGAGGAGCTGGTAGAAACACTCTTTAGTGACGTCCTCCTTGTCATCTGTGGGGACATGAGCTAGTAGGCTAGTAGCCAAATTAATCTTGATGCGGATTATCCCAAATTGCTCGCTTACGTGTCGAAAGCTAAAGACTTCTCTGCCTCTGTTCATTGTTCGGTGACAGGTGGCCTGTTAAATGTCAGAAAAGACACCTTAGATCCCTTGATGTCAAAATATCTTACGACAAAACGACGCGTAGGCATGTAATTCATTTTACACCATTCATGAATTCATGAATTCATGTGATTGTTCCAAAAAATTTAGCTCAAGCTAGAGATGCAATCTTTCAAAACTCTTTACTCAGTATGCATAAGGCAAGGGCAAAAAATGGGAAGGACAGTCGGTTGTTTGAACAAAACATCACATAGCCATTTACAATTTTTAGATCTTCATTTACATAGACTCCGTTATAAGCGGACACTGCCTCAAAATTAAAAGAAAGAATGACACTTAGCATTCTTTACGGCGTAGACTATATCGAGGACCGGTAACAAGTACAAGTTCGTGTACATATACAATAAATACATCAAGCAATTAGTGAAATTAAGCACTGAGGCGAGATTTTCAGCAAAAGTACCACCACGCACAACTCCATTGCTTGTTTATCTAAATTGAAGTGCACCCATACTCATACTTCTTCAACGCAAAAGTAGAAATAATAAGGTAATTTTCAGTTTTGTTTAACTTTTCTGTTAAATGACATTATTACATAGGTACACAATATATTTCTGTTTATTTAAGACTTGAGATGAAATGAATTTTTTCCTGAACCGATTTCACATTGAAAGTTTGACACTTGTTGATGTAAAATGTTCCGACATATGTATATCAGAACAAGCCCTACATATGCGTGCCACTTACACTGCATTTTTATTCCATTTCAGCACTCGAATTTTCAAATCGGTTATATTTTCTCAAGCGATGGTTTTAAATTTCTCAATAACTGTGCTTTCCTTTTTAGAAAATCCAATGGTGTTAAATATTGATAATGTCCGGAGTTATATTAGTCAAAATTTCACTTGTATTCACTGTGGTCTGCAATGTGTTACATTTCTTTAGGGCATAGTCATGTCTCACCTCTCCAGCCTACATAGAGATACAAGCTTTTACTCGTCGAGCTTAAATATATGTATGTAGATACTCGTACATATAATAACAATTTCTCTTGTATATATCGTGGATTTTCACTCATGAAGCCACTAAAGTCTCATCGCACTGAATAAAGCATGCCTGGTGACTGAAATATCAGCTCACAATGACTGAACAAGTAAGCGAACAGAGATTTTGCTTTCGATTGCTGCTTCTTCTAGACATCGTGAAAACGTTGCTATCACTTAAGAGGAATGCCTATTGTGTTAGTGAAATAAATTCATCAAGCTCTTGCTTACTCTTTATAAAACACACTATGAATGTAATCATAACCTACCCTGTTTTCTACAGAAAAAACCTCAACTGAAAGTTCAATATATGAATGCCTTAAGCATTTCTGCAACACACTCACGCACCCATACCAGCGTGGATTCCGGCCCGGCAAATCGACGATAGAACAAATTTTGACAATAAGACTACATAAGATAGAATTCATCGTAGTGAGCTGTGTCGCCTTACAATGTGCAGTTCAGAAATAATACTTATGAACAGAGGGCATGTTCATCTTCAGCAAATCCGACCAGTTACTGGAATACGCAGACGACATCGACAAAATCGGTCGCTCCTAGCGTGCCGTCATAGCGTCTTTTACGGCATTTTAAGAACAGGCGAAACGAGTTGGCCCTGAAGTAAATGAAGATGAAACACAGTACAATTTTGCCAACAAACAAAGGACAAAACGTCACTGTTAACAACAATAACTTCAGAGTGGTTAAGGAGTTTATCTACGGAGCAAACATCATAACTTAAGATCCGACGAAGACTTACCCAAGCAAACCGCTGCTATTTCGGTTTTGCCAAACAACTGGGCTCAAAACTCCTAACTCGGAGGACGAAATGTCTGCTCTACAAAATATTGATATTTTGAATACTTTCGAGAGAAAAATTCTTCCTCGAATATTCGGTCCAATATACGAGATGGGCGAATGGAAAGGAAGATACAACCGCGAACTCTATCAATATGTGAATGTAGTCCGAAAAGCCAAAACACGTCGACTACACTGGCTTGGTCACATCGAGCGAAAAAACTATAATTCACCAGCTAAATTTTATAGAAAGCAAAAAAAAATGTCGAGAAGTTGGATTTTCAATACAAGATTCAGCCGTCCCTGAAGAACTACAACACATATGGGACCCGTGCGTACATTCAGCAAAATGTAAGCAAAACGAAATTTTGCTCCGCAGAAACGGTTCTATTGAATTAATTAATTAAATACCCTATTCACTTCTCCGAAATTCATATTTTAACACTCAAAATAGTTCTTACTGTTACCGTTTGTTGAGACATTTTGTATGTACCAGTGACTTACAGGGAATTATCTCAACAGATCCTGAACGTTTCTTTCGTTTTATAAATTGAATTGAACGGTATTCCTGGTTTTAATTAGTTGAGCTATTTGAACTACATATTTTGATTTAGTAAGCTCCAGTCTGTCTCTTAAATACAAATATCTGGCGCAATATGACTCAGGCCCTAACTTCTCGTGATCTTTCGTGCTGTATGTGTTATATATATTTTTTGTACAATTCGGCCTACAATTTAAAGTCGTATCCGAAAGGCAAATTAAGAGCTTTCTCATGACTGTTATGACTATAAAATCTTCATCAGACATTCGTAGGAGATGGGACCATGATATTGTCTTCTGGGAATGGAACGACATAAAGTTACGTCTGCTATATTTGAAATTATACTAATGTATCTACTTAGTAACAATTTAAAGTGGGATATGTACGATAGCTATTTAAAATTAAAATAGTTCAAATAGTGAAATAATTTTAATACTTATAATTTAGAGCACCACCCTACAAAAACGCTTCTTCATTTGGTCTTTTGTCAGAATGCCCAGTTTTTTTTTATAAAAACCGCCTCTACATAAATCTGAAAGAAAAGAAATGTATTTAAAATCACCACTTGGTCATCGATTTCAAATATATTTTGTAAACAAAGTGAAAAACATTCCACGAAAAACTAAATTCCATCCCATGTAGCCCTTGTATTAGCTCATTCCTCTTTGAATCCACCATGTCAAACTGACAGCTGATTAAACGTCAACGTGCATTCTTGGTTTATGGTAAAGAAAAACATACCAGAAATCTTTTTTTCGACAATTCTAAGTTAATTTCGAAATGTCTTTAATTCGTAACACACTCAACACAGTTCTAGTTGCTTCTCAATTAGCTAGCTACACAAAACTTAGTAAATCATAGCAAAATACACATTAATTGCATCTAACAAATTATCAACACCATTTCAGATAATGTTCGACACATAAAAAGATGGGTGAGCCCAACGTTACGTGAACTTCGCCGACGAAGAGAAAAAATTGGTCCTGAGCCAGCACAACCTAGATCCGGCTTCATTGAGTGGAGTTATAATGCAGAGTTGTTTGCTTTTGGAAAACGTTTAAACGAAAATTTCGACTTGCCCTCCCTTCAATCAGCCCTAACCAATCGATCTTACATTATCAGAGAGGAACAGAAACAACGTGAACTTGGGGTTGAGCAGCCGGATCTCAATTTGACCGATAATGCAAAATTAATTGAAAAGGGGGCGCGCGCAGTTATCGAGTATGTAGAGGCATATTTAAGGTATTCTCTGCCAAAAGTTCCCGAAGATGGCATCAAAGCATTCTTGACGTACCTTACTTCGGAGGAAACCCTCGCACATGTATCCAGCTATTTAGGACTGAAGGAGCTGGTTTTTTCTGCTGAATATCCACCTTCAGATGATACTATGGCAAAGACCCTGCTAGCGGTGATTGCATCGCTTGAAGAATCATCTGGCACAGAGAGAGCCTTCCTATTTATACGCGATTTTATATGCACACAACTGAATCAGAAGGACTTAACTGAGCTGTGGGATATAAAGAACCCTACAGAGTACTTGAAAGAAGTCTGCAAGGACTTAAAACTCGCCGACCCTGAGCCCCGGCTCATTGGTGAAGTTGGCAAGAACACAGTACTCGCTGCGTATAACGTCGCTGTGTACACCAATAAGCAGCAACTGGGACGAGGCAAGTATCGCTTAACATCACCCCAAGCACAATTAATAAAATCTTTTTTTAGGATTCGGAGAGAATATCGAAACAGCAGTAGAAATGGCTTCTCTTGACGCTCTGCGGTCTTTGTTTGGTATACAAGACAACGTTGCACCGTTTGATTTCACTGTGCAAGTAGAAAAACTATCGAACCTTCAGAAAAACAAACGCTTACAACAGTAGGAGCGCCATTAGAAGATAAATAAAAGTTAAAACTTTCTTGTTTCGTATAACTGATTTGTTTTTTTATTTTTTATCATGGGCATAAAACTAAAACAAATTTGATTTTCCTAGATAAAAACGAAAACAATAGACTAACAAGAGACGTCTCAGACGCAACGACTTGATTCAATTGACTCTTTTTTTTTTTTGTGGATTTTCTTCCAGTGTTTCAGAGTTTGTTGTCCGGTTTAATTGGCTTTGTTCCTTTCACTGTTGGCACAGGATTATCATCTGGTTTGCTTTCAAGCGAGAAGGGTGGAATTTTACAATCAAATGAATGACCATCTTCACGTTCGAGACGAAACGTTCCCCTAAAAGTTAAAAAAGTTAAAGTATTAAGATGAGGTATTCCCAAAAACTTATTTGGTTTACTTACCACATGTGACCACTGGGAGCTTGCAAACTCACATGACTACTGTATTGGAAGGCTGGTAATTTTCGACTAAGTATGGGCTCCTGTCCCACTACACCTCTTCCTCGAACTGTCTCAAGGGTACCCGATAGAGAAAATATTCGCCAGTGTCGTTCACGAAGTTGTACGCTGAGTTCACCAAGATTTTCTAGTCGAATACAGTAGCGCCACTAGAACGAGAAGACACTTAGTATTACACAATTAATAAAATTAGCTCACGCTACGAAATATACATAATGCCGATTATGAGTATACCCTGCACAGAAGCCAACTTGAACACCATCACAAAGACCAGCTTACTTAAAAGAAAGCCTGCCATAACAACCAATTTCCACCGATTTTCTCATAGCAGACTGTGACACATATTCCAAAGAATTCAATGAAAGGATTTCCATAAATTAAATATTTGGGCAGAGGGATTTATAAAAAATTGTAATCGAAAAAAAAAAATGAAGGACTTAAAATGTATACTTTACGGAGTAGCCAAGGACAAGACAGTTTCGTGGCGTTACATTCAGTCGATCATCAAGGACAGCTATATTAACGAGTATTAGGTAGTCGTATAACGGACTAGCGAAAAAGTCTGTATGCCATGTTGTAGCTTAGTCCAACGCAAATAGTTAGATCCGAATAATCTCTTCTCTCCCTATCTATCTTTCTTTTAACGGCTCCACTGTATGTAAAAAACATTAAAAGGGTATTCATAACCCCTTGACTGCGTTATAAAAAAAAAATCGTTGCAGACATTTTCGAGATAGATTGATAGGATTAGAATGAAAAAAAACCTCAAGAATAGACTGATCACGTCCAGCTCAGTTTATCAAGATTTTTATTTTGTCCAAAATAACTAAGCTATATCCTCAAGAAAATTCAGACTGTTCTTTATATGCATGTTAAACTTCAGCGCGAAGCTGAGCAAAAAATATGTAATCAGCGAACTCGCGATATATGGCAATAAACAGGACACAGATAAATCAAGCTAAAGTCTGTATTGGTGTGCCTAGACAAACTCAAAAATATAGCCAACGGGGTACCTTATACAGGCTGCTAGGCCACGAGACGATTAGTGCGGGCATACAAGCTTGCGAAAGATGGACAGCCAACCATAGAACCCCTAGCAGAGTAGGAAAACAAAAGGGTTAAATTCTTAAAGAACTCCTGGAACTAATTCAGCCAATTGCACCCCTAGGTAACTTTGATCGAAAGAGATTCAAAACCTTTAATTTTTCGTTATAATCCAAGTTCTTAAGTTTTTATCGTCAGCGCTCTCTCTATTCGCTGAAAAACTTTGCTCAGCTAAAGAAACAGTACCTTGTAGGTTGCTGCGCACTTGAAATTACCTTAATCTACTCATTTAGTTATTAAATATTCAAACGGATCACACTATGATCATAACAAGCATAATATCTATTCAAGACTAGACACTGCAAAGTTTTAAGTGTATTTTATTTTTAAATGTTATTCACTTGGAACTAGGTATGTCCTTTAAAATTTATAAAACTCAATGCTGGAGAGAAAGGAAAAGGCATAGCGAAGAGTTAAGTATTGGACATAACTGAGATGATAACTGAGGAGACGGTGCGTGCTAATTTTGAAACTCTCGAATTGCCAGTCGCTAAATAAAAACTTTTGATTTTGGTACAAAAAAGGGAACAAAATTATGCAAATCCTTAGAAACCATTGACATTAAATTTAACGGCTTGACATGTGCGAGTATCTATCTACTTGGAAGGATGCCTACAGAATAGGACAAATAAAAAAAGCACTTAAAGGCTTAAAGAACACTTTTTAAAGAAAAAAAAAATTTGGATACACAACACATTTCTCAAGCCCTGGTCCTCCATAGACCTTAGCACCATCTCTTTTTCTCTCGCTCTTTCTGTCTTACCCAATAAACAGATGAGGCCGGTGTCTCCCTGCATCCCATATAGAATGGTATAACCGTCACTCGAATATGCTCTGTCGTCTCCTTATGAACGTCTGACAACTCCAACCACGGATGATTTTTATCCTGCCATGCTTTTAGTGTGTCCCGAGCATCGAATGATGGATCATGACCTTCTTTTCTAGCAAGAAATTTATCGAACAGCTCATGATGCAATGGATTTTTTTCTGACGACGAGTACGGCATTATATCATCATGTGATACGTAGTCCAGGCCCGGAATAGCATACAGACTTCGATTTGATTCCTGATTACCAAGAAATGTCACGGCCTCCGTCTGCGCTCTCTACAAGTAGAAACCACTTATCAATTTCCTATTCAATATGTTTCTCACGGAGACTCACAATGAAAGGACAATCTCGCGAATCGATCAGCACTTGATAGAATGTATTAACTTTGCCCTTGACTTCTTTTGAAGCATTCTCCGTGCTATCTGTCGATTCTGCATCCAACTTTACATTACCACTTCCTTGTTTATTTGTGCTATCATCCGTTTTCACCTTACTTGGTGCATGCAAATCCCTATCATACACTCTAGCCAACCAGGGAAACAACACAACACCACGATAGCCAAAGATTCGATGCAGAAACAATTGACCGGTTAGATACTTTCCCTCGAGCTTTGGACTCTCTAGTTTACCGACTTCAGCTAATCTATGGATTAGAATTATGCAATTCAATATTAATCACCAATTTTAAACAATAAATGCGCAATATTCGTTTATTTGCATTACAAAATCAGGAAATTTATTTTTAAACTTTTTTTTCTCCGTCTTCTCCTTCTTACGTACTTTGTTAGTTTTGCTGTCCTTGTGGTTACTGTCCGAATAAATATATCACAATATGCAATGCGACCGAATGTAGTTGTTTTCGTTAATAGACCCATTAATAATTATTTATATTAGAATTTATAAGCGGAAAAAATAAAGATTATTTTAAGTCTACAAACTGTCGCCACTGCATTTTTTTTTAATGTGTAGTCTAAGACGTCAGATGTCTAATTCTGACAACTGATAGGAAATGCTAAGAAGATTTGTTCTATGCTATGAGTGGGTTTAAGTGACGTCAGAAAACAGTCTCATTTAATTTATTTTGCAAATTTCATTGAAAAATCAAATTGTAAAGTAAAAAATTTTATACAGTGGTGTTTACATTATTTTAGTTTTCAGCTTAACAGGAAAAATTTAATTGGGACAACACAATTGATGTCTCAAAATCTGTCTCAAAACTGGATTTCAACAAAATCTACTTCTAAGTCTACGTACCAATCATAAAACGAACAGACCTAGTGTGATAAACTTTGTAGGGAATTCGAGGGAAGTGTTGGTGCACAAATTTTGTTTATAATTTGCGTAAAGTAATGAAAAAGGTAAATCATTGATTGAAAAATTCATTTAATATTCAATTTAACAACTCATTAAAACTTACGACTGTAGATGACTTCGTCAATATTAAAAAAAAGAAAGCACAAGAGGAAAAAGCTATGGTCGCCTGCAGAGGAAGATTTCCTTTTGGATTTATGGGCTGAGAAAATTGACGATCTGCGTGGATGCCGGAAAAAGAATCATGTACACCAGGAGATGGCGAATCGAATGCGAAAATGGGGCAATGTTATTTCTGCAGAGGAAGTCAGTGTTAAATTGCATAATTTAACCAACAGATATAGGTACGTTAAGCCTTCACCAGTACTGTTATTGTTTATTCTAAATTCGATCCTGTAATTCGATCTTTTCCTAATTACACACGCCAAGTAAGCTGAGATTCCAATGAATACTGTGCGCAGAATAACCTAGTCTAATCACACTCAACAAAGAGCAAAGACTAGTTGAAGTATTTGGGCCAAGCGCTCGGAACTCATGGGCAAATGCGCCATACGAGGGATATTCCATTGATAGCCGCAAATCAATCTTAACAAAAAGTACAGAAATTGCGTCAAAAATCTAATGTTAGCAGCCATTTTACGCCCATGTCGTTAGATCTAAATCTGCATAGGAAAGCCTATACAAACTAAATGAACAAGGAAGACAACGATAAAGCATTGGTTAACCGGCTACGTCGGAATAAAGAAACTTGACCATAGAGGGTGAATCATTCTGCTAGAGGCTAAATAAGATTACAAATAAATTCAAAGGTGATATCTTAATCAGGAAACCAACCTCTATGGCATTAGTAAGAAGCACAACAGACCACTAGGTCGCAGTTCAAAATACCCTCTTCAGAAATAATAGTAAAACTTCGTGAGGCGCGTTGGACTCAGTTTTTCATGTCATAATACCGATGGAATTTCACCAAACTCGGTTAACACAACCTGAACCATACACAAAGATTTTTCCTTTCAATAACTTTTGTCCATGTTTTCGAGGCATAAAGGAGGACTTGGATGAAAACAGTCTTATTTATTCTCAGTCGTTCTTGAGAAAGCTTTCTCATTCAAAGAGCGATTTTGTTATGGTTTTTAAACTTAATTCTGGAGCCATTTACTTAACGGCTTTCCCCCCGCTAGCGTCCGCAAGAGCTTGGTTTTTAAAGCGAGGGTTCAGTCTTCCTGGCCTAATCGTACCTGAGGGCTGTACTTTGGAGATCTTAATGTAGTCGATGTACCTTAACCTTTAGACTTTTATCCACATCTTGATACGGATTGTAGAGTTCGTGATTGTATCCTCTCCACCTTTGCACTCCTCGCACAAAACCAAAAATTCTACGAACAATTTTTCACTCAAAAGCGCGCAGTTTCTACTCTGGTATCCTGCTTACTTGCGCCGTACAGCAGAGCTAGTAGGCTCAGTGTTCTAGAGCATACTTTTTGTCCTCCGAATAAGGATTTTTTTTTTTTTTTGCTGAACCAAAGTATTACTGCCAATATCTTCGAATCTTTTGGAGTTGATGTTGACTCCGGAGGTCGATGAACTCATTAACTATCTCCAAACTAAAGCTAAGAACAGTGACGTTTTGTCCTGGGCAGTAGATGGTGTTTTATTTGTTGATAGCATTTACTTAATCCTGCCCGGTTCACTTCAAGTCCAACTTGTGTCGCGTGTTTATCAATAGCCCTGAGTGCGTCTACGCTGGGAGCTATCAATAATTTCGATATCCTCTGCATATCTCATCAGCCGGACAGATTTGTTAAAGATAGAGTTTTCTATTTGCTTCAGCAAATGATTAAAGAAATCACATGATAGCACATCTCTTTGCCGAAATCTGGTACAAGTTTGAAATAATTCGGAAAAGATGCTTTGAGACTGCACATTACAATGCATATTCCCCAGCGATACCCGACATAGCTGAATTAATTTTGTCGGGATCCCGAAGTACAGCTCCAGATAATGAATACTGTTATAAGCAACAGCGAGTCGAAGAATGAAGTGGTGGTTGGTCTTTTCCAGGATTTGCTATAGTGTGAAGACTTGGTCTGTCGCCAATCTGCCAGGAGGGAACCCACATTGGTATTTTCCAATCAGTGTATTACAGAAAGGCACACAGTACATTGTATGAGATCTTCTATACAGCATTAAGCAGAGATATGCTTCTATCTATGCAAGACACAGTATCGCTCTTCTTGCGAATACTACATATTTCGACGCAGACAAAATCTCTCCACTTCGTTAAAGCTATAATTACAAATACAAATATTTGACGCAGCAGACCGTATATGGTCCAGGGTCTATCTTCTCCCGACCACTTGTGTTGTGCGTGTTAATTTTTGCGCAAAAATGAAAGGACCTATAGCTTAAAGCTGTAGAATATCCAAAAGACTTTTTTTAAAAGCATCCTCATGACAGTTATTATTCTCCGACATTTTTCAGACATTTGCAATGTGAATGTCATCGATGTTTACAATTGTATAGGTTCTTGAAAGGCTGTATACTTTGCAATCTGCTCGGAAATATTATAAATCATGAAAGGTCGTTCGAAAGTTCAGGTAATTAAATTTCTAGAGGATTTGTTAATCAAAAGACCGGAAAGTCCAATGAATATTGAGCTATCTATGATGATTTTTCACCCCATTGCACAATCGATTGCCTTGATTCCATATGCAGACATGATATAGTGCAGTCTGTATGTATGCCGACTTTACCACGAAATGTGTCATATTCCATAACCGCCAAAAAAACAACCCTTAGTCTTAGTTAGAATTGCTATTAGTAACACATAATTAATCACAATGTATTTTATAGGAAAGAAAAACGCCAAATTGAAAGTTCTACAGGGACCCCATGTGAATGGCGCCCGTTCCAAAAGGTTCATGCTATTCTTGGGGGACCTAATGGAAGAAAAGTACAATACCTAGTAGAAGAAAGTTACGAAGAAGGTAAAAAAAACATTTGTTCAAAATATCTTTAATTGTTTGTCTTTTAAGTTTCCTTTGCATCGGATTATAAATTTCCAGTATTACTACCTAGTCCAGTTGCTAGTCCAGCAATTCATCCCGCTCCGACAATTTCTGATGTAGAATCTTCTTCAGAAACTTCAGGGACCATAAGGAAACCTGTAACAAAAAGAAAAAAGGAAATTATAATGGATAGTATCCTAAGAGAGTACAAAAAGATAAACACAAGTATAATAGAAGAACGAAACCACGTGCGAAAAGTGGATGAAGAAATGCTCAACATTGAAAGAGAGAGAAATGAGATTCTCAAAGAATTTGTGACGAATGCTAAATTTTTTCAAGATAATGTAACGCTAATGTTAAAGAAAATAAATTAATTTACCTAAGTATTGGCTTATTGAATTTATTTTTGATATATATTCCGGATATTGTCTGTTTTGGTTTTCTTCCTGTTGTAGCATCCAATTGCTGTTGATATTGTCTTTGTGCTCATTTAGGAAATTGTGTAATAAGCAACAGACTTGTATAGTCAATGTTGTGTTATCGATAAAGTTATCAAGTTCTTTTTCAACCCTTCTAAATCTTGCCGATAGAAGCCCAAAGGTAAGGTGAAGTCTTGTCTCATCCACAGGTAATGTACATTCGTTTTTTACAACATTAGTTTCAATGCTTCTAGAGTACTGGTTTTCTACATTTTCAACATTTTCAATAATGGGATCCTGTTTAAAGCAACATTTGTTAAAGTACTTTGGCTGCAATACATTCCAAGTTTCTGTACAAAAGCTTTTAAAAACTTCACAAACTACGGATTCTTCGACTCCAAAACGCTTCCCGATATGTTCGTATTCTTCTGATGACCCAAGCGTGTACAGTGCAATAGCAATTTTTTTATGCAGTGGAATAGATTTTCTGAAATTGGTGTCAGCTTTTTCGAGGTGTTTTAATTCTCTTAATAAAATTTCAAATGCTTCAGGAGACATTCTAAAATGTTCTTTAAAGAATTGTTCATCATTTTCCACCACATCCTTTTCCCAAAATTGACCGCACCGACTCTGGAAATAATAAACTTTTAATAAGCATTTCAAAAATAATTTGATTTTACGGATTTTCACATATTGTAGAAAGATTCTTTCAAAGCATTTTAATTTACATATATATATAAGTACATACATACTCGTATGCACGGTCGTAATCGTCAATTAGTATTGATATTATAAGCAAATGTAAATGTTTGATGATGTGGTATAAAATAGGTGTTTCTAGGGGAAACCTAAAAATTGTTGACATACATACATACTTGTTGGCGGAAGGCATCATTTCAAACGTATGCAAACATTTTTGTTTTAAGGTCCCTTATGTCGGAGATGGGAGTGTCTAAAGCTAAGCCAAATAGTCACATACATGACCCCATCATCTACCACAATACCATTTAACATAAAATTTTTTATGATATATTTGGCTGCTGGCCCATCTACCCAAAATTTGTTACATATAAATTAACATTGCATGCAAGTGTGAGAAGTTAAATATCGCATCAAATGCAGACTGCATGTGTTGTGAATCTTTTCTGCTAAAATTACATTTAGCACTTGAATATACAAGAACCACTTATAAACAATGAAAGTAAATTCAACTCACCTCACGTTCGTCCAAAAACTCCATAATTGTTCGATTGATGCGACGCCGAAGCTGGGATGCCTCATCAGGAGGCAACAAACGTAATTCGTCTGCAACATAATCTCCGAAAATACTATGCGTGCCGCGGATGTTGCGCAACTGCGTCGCACTCTCCGTCATTATCTTATAATGTGAATTATTAGTCAAAGCATCAACTTCGCTGTGAGCACTAATCGTCCGACATGGGTCAGAGCTATGTACAGCAGACGACAATAACGACGAGTTTTCGTGAACCCCCTCATTCGGCTTGCTAGGCTTTTCATTCAAATTGTGAACTAAGTTTGAGGTCGATTTAGTCTTCTGCTGGCTCTTTTTTACGTTGAGAAAATGCATCGCCCGAAAAAACCGCCAATAAACTTCAAAGCCCTTCTTTTTCTTAGCCAAATTTGCTCTAAATGCGTTCCGCAGACGTTGCCACTTTATTCGGCAATCTTCCCAATCATCTCGGTTGCCAAGCTCAGAAGCCACCTCTTTCCATATCTGATCCTTCGGCGTTCGACATGTTAAGGTTCCAATACTATACAGATCCGGCCGCTTTTCAACGGCCGAAATAAGTCGTCTTGTCCGTTTGTCTGGCCAGTCACCCTTTACATGTTTGCTTGTCCTCTTGTTATTTTCTGTCGGTGAGATTTCCTCTTTTGACGAACCATGCGTCCCACTATCCGTCATTATCTTAAAATGTGAATTATTAGTCAAGGCATCAACGTCGCTGGGAGGAGCAATCGTCCGACATTGGTCGAAGTTGGGTAGAGCAGACGACAATAACGAGGAGTTTTCGTGAAACACTTCATCCGGCTTGCCCAGCTTTTCATCCAAATTGTCAACCAAGTTTGATGTCGACTTAGTCTTCTCTTGGCGTGTTTTTAGGTTGATAAAATACATGATCTGAAAAAACCGCCAATGTACTTTAACGCGGCGCCTTTTTTTAGCCAAATTTCTATTAAATGAGATCCGCAGACGTTGCCACTTTGTTCGGCAATCTTCCCAGTCATCTCGGTTGCCAAGCTCAGAGGCCACCTCTTTCCACACCGGATCCTTCGGCGTCCGGTATGTTAAGCTCTCAATATTATACAGATCAGGCCGTTTTTCAACGGCCGAAATAAGCCTTCTTATCCGTTCGTCTGGCCAGTCACCCTTCACTTGTTTCTTCGTCCTCTTTCTTTTTTCTTTCGGTGAAGTTTTCTGTTTTAAAGAAATATCTGTCCCACTATCCGTCATTGTCTTAAAATTTGAATTATTAGTCAAGGCCTCAACTTCGTTGGTAGCAGCAATCGTCAAACATTGGTCAGAGTTGGGTAGAGCAAACGACAATAACGACAAGTTTTTTTTTACGTCCAGGAATTGCATGGCCTGAAAAAATCGCCAATGTACTTTCATGTATTCGCTTTTCTTGGCCAAATTTGCTCTAAATGCGATCCGCAGACGTTGCCACTTTATTCGGCAATCGTTCCAGTCATCTCGGTTACCAAGTTCAGAGGCCACCTCCTTCCACACCTGATTCTTCTGGGCACGGTATATTAAGCTCTTAGTATTATACAGATCCGGTCGCTGTTCAACGGCCGAAATAAGCCTTCTTGTCCGTTCGTCTGGCCAGTAACTTTTGAGATTCCTGTTCGTCCTCTCTTTTCTTCCTCTCGCTGAGGTTTTCTGTTTTGACGAACCATTCTTGCCAGCGCTGGTCGGCGTGTTGTCGCAGTTTTTAATCATTTGTTAAAAAGGATGAATACTAAGGATTAAAGAATAAACGAAAAAGCAATAATCCATTAAACTTAGACAATTTACAAATTCACAATATAATACAATTCAAAACAACACGAAATAAATTTACACAAAACATATAGTGTAATAAAATATCTAATTCGATAATTTTGCAACCAAAAATCTCTCAAACACAACAAAATGCACAAACGCACTCCATACATACCGCATCAGAATTAAGGACAGCAGATGCCAAAATATCGGACAAAATCTAGCCTGATCATACATACATACATATGTACATACACACATAGTGGGCAAATGTCTGACGTTTGTTGGTGAAAATGGTGACCAATAGAGTGCAACCCTACGTATGCATAAATATTAAAACACTTCGAATGAACCCTTCTGTGGAATATGTATGCCAAAATCACCAAAATTTTACCTACCCTCGTCCATACTTTCCTTGTTTTTTTCCATGTTGATAGTTTTTGAACCAATGCAAACTGTTTTCTTTGGAGTAATGCAATGTTTTTCAAATGTTGCCGTCGAATTCTCCGTAGATATTTTGTTTTCGTTGCAAATATGCTATTTAAAATAATTAGATTATTTTGTGTTTGAAGATTATACGTAGATAATATATCTAAAATATTCCCAGCCATGATTAATTTCCCTCTTTTGTTTATAAACAAATTTTAGTCGTAACTTTCAACTCTGACGTTTTAAAAACTACTAGACACGTTCGTTTTATAGCTTACAGTTATTCGTATTGTGGTGAGTATTACAACATTACCATTTCTACATGCGGCGTGGATACAAACATTTTTTTTTATTTCTTTACGCTCTCCCTTTATCGAATCAAGAGCACATCATTTTGACGTTTTAAAGTAGAATAGTTTTTGTAAATGTTTTAATGCGACAGCGATTTTTTGAATTATGTTTAAAAAACACTCATTCTGATCTGTAAACCCATTTAAATGACTGTGTAAGATATTGTCTGCCACTAAAATATTTCCCTAACAAGTCGGCATTTTCTTTCTACGTCTACACATGGAAAAAGATTATGGTATTGAGATGTCGATTGGGAACGTTTAGAATTTCAGCCACTAAATAATCAATCGACTCTGAAATTTCAGTTAGTCAAAAATCAAGTAATTTAGCAGGCAGTTGTTTAGCGAATGGCCGTACTTTACAGTCCTTGAGACTGTTTATTATGGTCTAGTACAATCTAAGTTGCAATATGGATTGTTTTGCTGGGGTGGTACTCATAGTAATAAAATTCAACCTTTAATTATTGTACAGAAACATATCATTAGAATTATTTGGAGAAAGGGACGCCTAGATAATACCTTCTTGCTTTTTCTCAACTCAAAGATACTTCCTCTTAAGCATCTTTACTTTTATAAAGTACTAAAAATTTTTTTCTTAAGAAGTGGATACTCGCTTAATCGTAATCCTACTGTCGTTGGACTTCGTAGCATCGATCGTTACCTGGCTACTATTCCATCGCATAACACAACTCATTTTTTATTTCTGTAGCACCAAGACTTTACAATAAGCTGCCACTCGTTTTAAGATGCACTAGGAATTTTGTTTTTTTCAATCGGGAGATTAAAAAATGGCTTTTTAATTTTAACTTAAATGAAATAAATCACTTACTAAGCGTAATATTTTAAGAATTATTTTGCGATTCTAACCATTCTTTGTAATGTTGATAAATGTGTAGAATCTGTTTCTTCTCTAAACTCCTTCACCCCACATCCACATTGAATATTTATGTACTACGTTAGTTATTTGTTATGATACATTCGACACTAGTTGTCTAAACTACAGAATGTATCTCACTATCATTCAATAATTATACCTATGAATTGTAATCTGTTTTATAATGTTATTATTATAATTGAATTGAATAAAATTGAATTGAATTGAAAAAGAAAAAAAAATAATAGACATGCAGTTTCAAGTGCATTATGAAGGTACATATGAATGGTAACATATTTTTAGCAGCAATTAACAAAAATACATTAATTTTTTTTTGTAAATATGAATGAGAGTCTAGCAGCAAAAACCAACGAATTATTGAGCAACTGTGTTTGTCATTCTGCTTACTTTTTCGACGTTTATGATTGGTATAGTTCGCAAACCATCATAAATAGTGCTTGAAGAACTCCACTTAATTTTTCAAATTAACTTGAAAGTCGATTTGTGAAACTAAAAGTGTATAAGAATACATGATTTTTATAGCCCATACAGGTTTAATCGTCCACTTTAGCAAGGTCTCTAATTTTATAAGCAAAGATTTCGAGTCACATATTATCTAAATGATACAATAATGTCAGCATGTCAGAGGAACGTGCTTTCTAAAAAGAATAACACTGCTATAAGAGAAAGCGTAAAAGAAGATGCAAATTTGTTGTCAGCCGCAGTAATTGGGGTTCTCTCCATCCACTACGTGGAAAAATTTGCACAAAAATCATGGCGTTAAACCGTATTGGATCCAGTTGATACAGGAGTTAAAGATCTATATGCTTATAAGTTCTAGAGCAGTTGCAGGCTGATCCATTTGACTTACTTTTTGTTAATAAGCAAAAGTGTTGCATATGGCATAAGACCAATTCAAAGCGACCCTACAGGTTCCATTATATTCAGAAAAATTCACCATTCGAAGTGTGTTCTCGATCTCGAAAAATATAAAATGAAAGAAATAATTTGGCCCCAGAATATTTGCTGAACTAATAATTGCTTACGCTACTGATATATCTGAAATCAGATAAAGCTTCAGATTCGAAACAATCTTATCACTTGATATCAGTATCTACAACTGAAGCCATATGGAATAGTAATTAGTAAATTCACTCCTTTCTAAAGCTTGCTTCAAACTATTTGGTACGAATCGCATTAAATCTGTTAAAATTTGCTTGAACGTCATGGATCCCCTGGCTGAAATAAAAAACGTTATTGGAATGAAAGAAATATTGACGTTTTACAACTCAGAAATTTGCCTGCTCATATGAAGAAAAAATTAATATTTCAATGAAATCGTCATCATTGAAAAACATGTTATATTCCACTTTCTATAATTTGCAATTAAATAGTATTTAATAATTAATCACGAAAGAAAATATCTATCAAAAACGGAACGAGTTGAAAAAGAAACCGACTTTAAATCACAAAATGCAAATGGCGGTTAAGGTTTAGTAGATTGAGATACCTCCATTACACACAGGCGAAAATGCGTCAAATTCAACTTTATTTCGATTCCATTTCCAATTCCTTTCCCCAATTCGGTAACAGCGAAAACCAAATCCATTCTCAATCGATCTCTCTACCTGTCATGTCAACAGGGGATAAATTTCAAACGCAGTCCTAATTATTTTATAATCTAACTGAACGAAGTCACTTGTAACTTGAACGAAAATTACTGGACGAAGTCATTTGTGCTACGAAAATTACCTAACCTCGTTCAGCAGCCAGTATTTAATAACATCAAAAAAACAGATCTATTGTAGTTCGCCATTTAAACTTGTCAGAGTGGGAGGACGCTTTTAGCTTCGATTATTATTTTATTTTTTTTTCTAAAAAAGTATTTATTTAATTAGTATACCAGTATAAAATTAATAAATAACGATGGCTGTTCCTACATACGGCGATAAGCCTGTTAGTTTTCAACTCGAAGAAGGTGGTGAATACTATTATGTCGGTTCGGAAGTTGGCAATTATTTACGGCTTTTTCGTGGTATACTCTACAAAAAATATCCCGGAATGACCCGAATTGTTTTATCCAACGATGAGAGGAAACGTTTATCAGATGCTGGATTGAGTAATCATATTCTGGCTAGTTCCGTATCACTACTTAAGGCATCAGAAGTTGACGAAATCATTGCTGGAAACGATGAAAAGTAGGTGCTGGTTGGTTGTGTTGTACATTTCTAAAACATTTTTTTTTCTTTTTAGGTACCGAGCCATATCAGTGAATACATCAGAGCCACCATTGCCTAGGGAGAGTAAATCTAAAAAACCACCACAATGGGTACCAACAATGCCCAACTCAAGTCATTTAGACGCTGTGCCTCAGGCAACGCCAATCAATCGCAATCGCGTGCACACGAAAAAAGTACGAACTTTTCCTATGTGCTTCGATGATACAGATCCGACTGCAAGCATGGAAAATGCAGCTCAACGAGAATGCTTAGTGCCAATTCGTTTGGATATGGAGCTGGAGGGTCAAAAATTAAGAGACACATTCACTTGGAATAAGAATGGTAAGTAAAAAAAAAAATTCCGGGTTTATCGTCAAAGAGCAGTACTATAAAATAGTCACAACTCGCTCTACTTAATGTGTATTCTTTTCTATCTTAAGCTATAAGAACTTTTGAGAGTTCTACATTCACTCTGGTATGTACTTAACGTACCCATATCAACGAAGACCTTGTCCTTTTTCGTAATATGTATTTCTGTTCTCCTTCTAAGAAGACCTTGTCCTTTTTCGTAATATGTATTTCTGTTCTCCTTCTACCTCCACTCTTTTTTTCTTCACCGAATGATCACGAAAACGACGGTTCGGTCTGCATTTCATAGATCAGCGATTATGAATAAGAATGGCCTCAGATGCGATGGCAAACGTTCTGGGCAACTGCACGGTGGACGATATGGCTAAAAAGAGTACAACTCGATAAGTCTCTGTTAATAGAAAAATAGAAAAGAGCCCCTTGTGTCGATAGAATCGATAGTTGCTGTTTTCGGTTTCATAATGTGTTTGTACCATAGCGGGGTTGTTAAACCATTGTTTTCCAAAATGAAATTTTGAAATTCACTATACATATATGCTGTAATGTACCAATTAACATCTCCTGAGCAATTATATACCTAACCCAAATAAAACTCAAAATCTACTTCAGTTTTACTCAATATTTGCATAACAAAATATTCTTTTCTAATTCCAGAAAGCATGATCACCCCTGAACAATTCGCCGAGGTATTGTGCGACGATTTGGACCTCAACCCGGTGCCATTTGTGCCGGCAATAGCACAAGCTATACGCCAACAAATCGAAGCATTCCCCAACGAACCACCGATTCTAGAAGAAATCTACGATCAACGTGTAATTGTTAAGCTTAACATTCATGTTGGCAACACCTCATTAGTTGATCAAGTCGAATGGGATATGTCTGAAAAGAATAATAATCCAGAGGAATTCGCGATGAAACTTTGTGCCGAACTAGGCCTGGGTGGTGAATTCGTCACAGCAATTGCTTACTCAATTCGGGGACAATTATCGTGGCACTTGCGAACATATGCATTCTCAGAAACCCCACTCTCAACCATCGATGTCCCATTCCGTAATCCCAGTGATGCCGATGCATGGGCACCGTTTTTAGAAACTCTCACCGATGCCGAGATGGAGAAAAAGATTCGAGATCAAGACAGAAATACAAGAAGAATGCGCAGATTGGCGAATACTACGACAGGGTGGTAGGTACTTGCTCCCACTTTCCTTGTATGTACTATATGAAGTTGGAAATAAATAAGAAAACTACATTTTTAATAAACACATTTTATTTATTCTGGTGTAGTTTTTGGTT
Organism: Blera fallax; assembly: GCA_946965025.1. Taxonomy (NCBI): domain Eukaryota; kingdom Metazoa; phylum Arthropoda; class Insecta; order Diptera; family Syrphidae; genus Blera; species Blera fallax. The sequence goes on from OX337244.1 coordinate 100,765,225, forward strand.
TTTTGCTTGCTGGTGAGGAATTGTATGACGCCGTTTGCAGTTTTCTTTTCGCTTTACGTGTGGCGATGAGGAGATTTTCGGCGATTCTATTTGTTTGAGCGGTCTTAAGCTCTGCCAAACTTTGGTTGGCGATTCTCCCTAATCGCGTGTTTGGATCGAAAACTACTTGAAAATGATTCCTCTCTACCACGTTTTCAGGTTCCAAGCGGCTCAAAAGTGTGGTTTTATAGAGGAGACTTACCAGTCGTTGCCGAAACTTTTCCTTAGCTTCACGCACAACTTCTAGCTCTTTCATATCACTCGGAGATTGTTCGTTTTGATAGGATGATGTCAAAATGCAAAGCCCGCGAAAGGCAAGCAAAGTGGAATAGCTCGGTGGAAGCCTATAACCAACATCAGGCACATCGGTGGCAATACATTTTTTATCGTCTCCAAGCACTCGTACAAGTTTCTCAAGACATGCTCGCACAATCCCCGTGGTATAGGGTTTATTTAATGCTATCGGAAACTGTAACTGTACATCAAAGACAGATCTCACAAACTCAAGACTCTTCATAGAATCTGGTATTTTGTTGAAACACTTGCCGAATGTAAAGTCATAGGAGAATTTCAGAAAATTGTACCACTCCTTTTCGTTTCTCCGCAATCGATTACGGTAGCATTCTTTTTTGTATCCTCCCTTCTCGTGAGCAAAGCCCACATTTGAACCTGGGTTTTGTTTGATTTCTGCGATTTTTTTCATCCAGTTACGTCTTGTTATAGTTGAAAGGGGACCACGATTCTTTCTCGGCAAATCGTTAATACTGGCGTCGGGATTATCTTTTAAAAATCTTGAAATTACAACAAAGCGGGTACGACAGCTGGTACGTGGGTGACGTTTAATTTCATCGGAGATTTTCTTCCAATCGTGACTACCATGCTTGGCTACGAGGTGGAGAAGGATTTTATCGTCTTCCGGTGTCCAGTTGCGAATAGTATCACGGACTTTGATAGAGTTATAATATCTGTTACGAATTTGGACTACGGTTCGATTGGGGAAAAGCGTTTTGGGAAAGCAATTGAAATTTTCACCGTACTCCTCAACGGCAGCTAAAATAATGCAATCTTCCTCTGGTGTAAATGGCGCTAAAAAGGAGAGAAAAAAATGGTTACTTAGGCTGGGTTAAGGACTTATCTATGTATTTATTTAAAATGAAGATTGGGACACTTGTGAGTACAGGGAGGCCTCGATATGCGTCATTTTCGGGACCAAGAAAATGCGACGTAAATCGAAACAACGTACATATGCATATCGAAAATAAAATTATCCAACACAAGTGCAGTCCATATGTAATGAAAAAACTGACTTCGAATGATTTTGTGTTTCGAGAAACGAGGTAAATAGAAATTGGGAGGTAAAAAACCGGACTACGTAAATCGACGCCTTCCTGTATAAACAAATCCCAGAATGCGATAGATTGGGTTAGAAGTGGTTCTCCGCGAATTCCTTATTCATTTCCTTGGAATGTACCAGTAGACAAGCCTAATATAATCAGATTTTTCTAAAGGATGAACCGAACAGGAATTTGTTTTATCGACCATCTAAATCACTGGAGGTACGTTGTCACGCAGTTATAGATCAAAGCGGTACTAAAGAAGAGAAACATTCCATACCTCAAAGTGTGAAAAATGCTATCGAATAAGGAATTCCTTGGACGTTAAAGCGATATAAAAAAAATACTCTAAAAAATCTTTGGGTAGCAGAAATATTTTAGTTACTGGATATTGACGGCAAGGTAATGTAAGAAAAGTTATTAATATTCAGTGCTATATTCCCAGAGAAAACTCAACTGGCTACGACTGAAAAAAAAAAAAAACAGGGATATCGTCCTATTCATGGGCGATTTTATTGCCTAGAGAAAAAACAACATCACGAGGAGCAATGTGCCCAATGACAATGTCTAACGGTTTGCAGACTTGTACAATTAATCGCATTAGCATTTGCAAGACACAATTTAAGCACAAGATTCGACACACGATCAGCTTCGTCTTAACTGAGTGGTAGTGAAGATTAAATCAGTTTGACTCCAAGGTTCCCTTTTGGACGGCCATTATACACGTGGAGGCGTCATAGATATTCTTCGTGATCACCGTCTTATTATAACTTCTATCAACTTATCACTACATGCATCAGAAGAAAATGTTCCAGTATAGTTCATTTAGACATATTCTAATAGAATTAGAGAATTAGAGATCACTAGCAGCAAACTAGGAGAGTTCAAGAGATTGTAAATGAACACTGCAAAGCTTTGAAAAAATATTTTACAAGAGGTTTTGTTAGAAAAGTGCAGAAACACCACAGCATGCGTACATAGATGCCTCAAAACGGATTGAAGAATTTATTTCACAAAAAGCTTTAGCCTTACCAGACTTAGCACTAGAGATGAGCTCGGGTTTAAACAAACAGCAAACATATGCCCAAGGGAAACTCTGCAGAATCACCAAGGAGCTACAATGGCAGAGCTATTAGTTCGTAAAATCAATCCAAATAAACACTTTTCCAAATATGTACCTGTCTGATCTTAAATATCAGTCATGCTCAAATTACTAAGAATAAGAAGACTTGACAGCATTCCTCTTGAGCTTTTCTAAAACGATTGAAAAAAACTTTGGCTTGTTCTTAAGGAAAACGTGAGAAAGTTAAGGTTTTCCAAAAGAATAAAGAATGGGGATGCTCACTTAAATCTCTAAAAAATGTAACCTAGACGATAGCAGAAAGCTATTGTTTCCTGCCGAGCGCTGCGAAAATAGGTGGATATTTCCGGAGCCAATAGAAAAACATTCAAAATTAACTCGACGCAGATGGGAGGAAATGACCACAAAATTACTTTGGAAGAAGGGTGCTGCTATGCGGCTCTAATGAACCTATACAAAGATCAGCGCCATGGCCTACTATGGAGATCGTAATTTACGATGATATTTTCAGGCATAGAATCGTCCAACAAATATCAAAAGCTTTGGGGACGACATATTGAGTTTAATTGTTGTCAAACGCTTGGGAGAAATAAAGAGCATTTGCAAAGCAATTATTCAGGTAGTCGAGTTTGAAATCGCTGAGCAAAAGACGGAAGCAGTGCTAGAGACTTTATTGGCAGCAGTAGATCCACGACATTTTAAATCTCTGCTTCTATTCAACGAAATCTTACCTCTCAGTATGTTCGGATTGATGCTGTATTTATAACGTGCGAAGCATTGCTTCTTCGTTCGATTTGGTAGTTGCGAGCAAACAGGATTCCAGCGTATTACATTTCCCATTCGGTTTTTTTCAATCAAGCTTAGCAGTAGATCATCCTCTTCTTTCGTCCAACGTTCGCCTTTGTCTTCCCTCATTTTCATCGCCACAACCGTTTGATATTGAACAAAACACTGGTAATCAGATCTACCAGTCATCTCCGAAGCTATGGCCATCCAATCTTGAAACTTATACTTCTTCGCGAGTGTATTTAACTTTATGTTTTCTTCTTCCGTCCATTCATCGCGGTTTATCTCCGGCTTAAGGTATACGTTCCAGATCGCATAACAACTATTTGCCGTATGTCGAGACTTTAGATTGTAAACGGATATTTGGTTCCAATCGATGGTGAACTCATCATCAACTTTTTTTAATAAATCCTTGAGCTTCAATGAATGCAGCTTCACATTTTTATTCAATGTAGACGATTTTCTACCCGAACTGGTGGACGGGTAAGATTCTTTTCGCTCTATATACTCAATTAGCTTTAATAAAAGGACTGTCAGTGCGATAGTAGAAAATAAAAATTAAACACTGATACCTGTTCTTTGATCCCTTGTAAGATACCCAGTTTGTCTCTGGCCGTCCAAACAAAATGTGGAAACAATTCTAAGTCACTTGGAAATAGTTCCTTCTCAACTTCACTGCGATGTATGTAGTCTTCATTTGGCGGACAAGGTCTACCGCAAGCATCCTTGAAAAATGGTGATCCACAACTACCGATACCTTTCAGCAGGGATGAAATAGGCGCAGGATTGGATAGTTTTGTCTGATTTTCTATGTATTTCTCGCGACATTTATTTAGCATTGAAATTATAATACTGCGAAGTGTTTCCAACATATCCTGTAAACTACGATTGAGGACAAGGGCATTATCTGTGTTGACTTCAGCATGATTCTCCAGCAGTCTTACTGCTTCTGCCATGTAATCAAAATCTACACCGTCAAAGAAGTTGTCTGTATGATCAGTGCTATCTCCATCATCTTCGTCGTCGTAGTTCTCATTTTCCTCGTCGGAGTCATCCTCATTAATGTAACTCTTCTCAGTGTCGGATGTCTCACACTCACTGTCATCTTCGTTTGCTGAAGTTCCTGAATCTTTTTTTGTACATTCCATTTAATTGAATAAAAAAGTTAAAGAAAAGTAAACGTTTTAGATCACAGAACTTTTATACTTTGTGTGTGATGGAATGTAAAAATGATTATTTTATTTTGTGTGGTGTGGTGAGTATTGTGACATTTTCAACATTTCGCTTTGTTTAATTGAAGAGCTTCTCTCATGCTCTGTTCCATCAATTCAGTAAAAGGGATGTTTTATTGCGAATTATAGTTAGCTCACTAATGAAATTTCAATAAAACGTCAATACTCACATTTCATATTTAATTCCGAAATATGTCAAAATCATTTTTTTGGCTATCACCGACACTTATAAAAACAGCGTTATGTTAACTATTTTTTCATTATTGACTAAATATTTCTTAATCTTTACTTTTTGTTTTGTTGTTGCTTTATGTGGAAAGTTCACTGTGCTAGTACGTATTTACATCTCTTTGACCATAGATTGAACACAGTCTCTTTCCGTTCTTCATGTCTGAAACTTAAACTTTGGATTTACGGTATATGGAAAACTGAAAACTTAAAACTTTTGTGATTAATCAATCAACCGTTCTGAAATTCGATTTCGTTTTACTTGGAATCCAAACAAGACTCAAATTCACTATTCACTTCAAATTCAAATTTTTAGAAGTTAAAGTGCTGGCAGGCCAAATCTGTTCATGAACGTATTCCGACGAAAAGACTGTATTTTGATGACCATAGGTTAACCTGAAGGGGCTGTCAGCTAAACGGTCGACACACACCAAAGATAGCCTCATTGTGATACCACATGTATGTATCTTGAATAAAAACAATATTTTGTCCACTCGTTGAACCACTTGGAGCGTAGGAGGCTTCTGATTTGCAACTGCATTTATTAAATCGCTTAGGTCATTTAGGACGAAAGCTCCTAAGTGAAGTTTTATTACCGTGATTAAGGCGCGCCTACTACGTCATTTCGAGCTTCTTTCAAATCAAGGTCGATAAATCATTTTCTTGAACAAAAATTCATTGATTTTGTTCTTGAGGATGGCACGTATAACACACGTGAAGCAATTGAGTTTCTGCGAGAAAAATATTAAGATGCTGTAATCTCAAGAAATGCGGAAAAGAATTGGCGAACAAGATCAGAGGTCCAACGTGTTATTTCCATTACTGACGTATACTTAGTATTTGTTTGTCATTTTGTTCTCTACTCCATCACAATGAAATAAAAATACTATCGTATTTAAAATAATTAATGTACCCAACCGAAGAAACCTAGAAGATAAGGCCCCGACCCATAGAATCCGTCGATCCGTTGTTGCGTCGTTTTTAACTGACATTCTTATGGAAGGTGGTCCATAGCCAACGGATGTATAAACTTCGACGGACAAAGTACTTTCTAATTTTTTAGTCCGTTGATGCGTTGACAGTTCACACGTTCACTCATTAAAGTTCACACATTCACATAATGAAGTTCACGCATTCACAAATTCATTGGTGGATGCATTGAGATATGGAGTGCATTGAGAGAGCATCGGCTGTCATCTGTCAACGTAGGTATGCGACGGTACTTTCCGGTAATATGGAACGTCAACGCTAACCCTAATAGAACGTCATCGACGGATGACTATGGTCGAGCCTGATCTGATGATCTTATTTTATTTAAAAAACATTGTGACCAAAAAAGCCAAATAAGTGAGTCATAATCATTCTTTAATAACTCAGTGCATAGTTAAACGCATAAGTCAAATTATTTAAAAACTCAGCGAACAATTTCTGACAGTAGATACATTTTACAATGATGGAGTGCTCTGGTGCAATTCGTTGAATTTAAGCGAACAAACTTATAAATGAATGTGGATATTCGTGAGTACAATCGCTACTGCTGTTATTGAATTGTGGAATTTGTCCATTTCAAATTTGAATTATTTTTCAATAGGTACCTTGAATTGTGTTCTTTGCATCTATGGCGACTTCAAATGCAATTACATACATTCCGGTGAATGATTTCAAATAAAAACCACATAATAAACCAGATCAAACTCGCCAGCTACAACTACAATTTGTGGATGCTACATCTATTTCCCACACCATACAGTTAACTGGTGTCAATATTTACTAATCAAAATAACATCCACCTTCACTTGCCAAGAAACGTCAATTGCCCTGTTCATTGCGAACATATTTCTCCACACTTCACTTTTATCATTTTTCGCATAACCTCTGTGAAGAAGGTCGGTCGACAAGTGCATCTCTTTATCTTACATTCTTTCGATAACATCCGTTTAATAAATCTCTAGCGGTATCAATATGTTTAAGCAAGTCAGCAAACAGTTAGCTTTCCAAGCTACCAGGAACTTTTCCACCAGCAAACAGGTAAGAAAATGCATTTTCCTAATCATCTCTGTGTAGAGCGGAACGTTACACGTTTACGTAATCTTACAAAAACAGAAAAAAATTTAATTTTCATCAAAACTTGTCGTATAGGACCCTTTTTGAATTAGAACCTAATGCATTCATAAAAAAAAGCTCATCAAAACAAAACACACTGGAAAACCAAAATCTAGTAATTCCGTAAAATTTTTCAGAACAACTTTAAAGTTACTGTTTGCGGGGCTACTGGCGGTATTGGACAGCCTTTGTCGCTGTTATTAAAGTTGAACCCATTAGTTACGGAGCTGAGCTTGTACGATATTGTAGGTACACCCGGTGTTGCGGCTGATCTATCTCACATTGATACTGCGAGCAGTACCGCAGGATTCAAAGGTCCCGAGGAGCTGGGTGCCGCCTTGAAAAGTAAGTTCCACTGTGTGTATGTGTGAGAGAGGGCGAGTGAAGTGGAGGTATGATTGGAACAAACAAATCAGAATTTATTTACGTAATTCATAGTCAGAACCAGTTTGGACGCTCTCCAGAAGCTCCTAATAAATTGTGGTTATCGTGTAATTATCATGTGGCCACAGTTATGCTTCAGAAATTGTTAAATAATAAAGCTTAGATAAGATAGCTAAAATTGACGTCGATAACAAATCTGTGTTGTTTTTTTTTTTTTATCTTAAAATGAGTATAAAGTACAATCCTGAGAGGATGTCAAGTGCATCGATAACCCGGTGATGCTAAGTCTAATGTGAAGATTTAAATAATCACATGATGTGTTATGTCGTTTCTATGGCCTTTTTCACGTATCGGGTGATGTTTTTGATATTGTTTTCCAACATTTGGCTTCGCTATTGCGCAAGAACAATGAAAAGCTGTTTTCTTCGGAACTAGAAATCGTTAGAGAGGGTGTGTACCTGACTTTGCGGTATTAATTCGTCTACAGTGTCCATGAAGATGTAATTTTCTATATCTTTCATGTGTCGATGTAAAGCACCTGACCGCTATTAAAGTGGGTGTTGCCAAACATCGCCTTTCTGGGGAACAGTTGGGAAGTCAAAAATAGTTCTAAGCTCTCCATGGTAAAATTAAATCGATTGACATATTCGACACGTAATGCACTTGTTTCAGCAGAATCTGATCACTTCATGGAAGACACTCCGAATTCCACGCAAGCCATGCAATATACTCGTTTCAACAGAAACAGACTTCGTTCAGAACGCGTTACTCTGAGTACCTATCGATAATATTCCGCCATATCTGTGGATATTGTAGGATATGTATGTGTAAGCATTTGTAAACATCTTTCGTACTAATAGTCTGGGAATTTTTTAGTTTATTTTGAAGGGATATTCAATCGAATGTACAATCAGCCGAAAGGACGATTGATCAGGAAATAAACAATCAGTCAGGCGGTCAGTACAACCGATATTTAAAAATACGAGTAAATAAACAGTGATTGCGTGATTTTTGCTAATAATACGATTACAGACTCCTCTACTTCTGCGACCTTCGTTGCAATTTTACGTACGATAATGTAAAATTCGTCCATTTGCACGATTTCTTTCATAAAAAAAGAGTAAAGAATGACAAAAGATGAGAATTATGGGTTTCCATAGGTGTTAATTAAAATTATTATTTTTTGATAAAAGATACATATGTACATATGTGCTATTAGGCCAACAAATCCTTAAGTTCCTAAACACAATTTAGGGTTCTTCTCACTTTCACAGCGCTTAAACTTGCCCTTCGTTTAGTTTTGACGCTTTCTGAAGCTCATACATTCATTATTTATATATTTAATTCAATCTTTGATACAGTTATATCAAACAGAATTCTTGACCCATTAAAACAGAGGTTGGGAAGATTTATACTTGGTTTGATTTCAGTTGTCGTTTTCTGGGCTGATAGTGAATATAAGTGTACAAGGGTCTTTACTACCTCAAAATTGTATCTTTCAACGGTGTCGTTCTTTTGCAGTGGTGTTGAGTGTCTTTTTTTGTCGACAGCATATACTTTGTTTGTGGGCGTGACTCAGTGGTTAGTGCAGTGGTGTTAAGCATTAGGTATAGCTCAGAACGCCCGCATAGGTCCAGTAAGTTAGTATATAACAAAGTTAAGGTTAATAAGCTAGTTTTTGTCTGGCTGTAAGATATCATGAACCTTTATAAAATGCATTAAAAATGATTGAATACCAAGCGGGAGGTTCGACGTTCGTATGACAGAAAACACAAAAAAGTGTTTTCTACGGTTCTACTAATAAAAAATATAACACGCACAACATGAATGGTCGCGAGAAGCTAGGCTATGGACCACATACTGTCTGTTGCGCCAAGTATTTGTATGTTTTACCTTCGTTCACTGTTATCTTTGTCTGAGATTTGTATTCGCTTTGTAACCGGCCTTGTTTTTGTGGCCGGGCAGTTACCCTTATGGCACAATCTCCAACCTGGAGATCCTTGATCCTTGATCAGATCCTTGGTTGATTTTCTATGATAAATGGCCGGATATACCCTTATTTATATGCTTAAAATATACGGTGTTCGCTAACTAGTTCGACCAAATTGAGGACTGTAAACGCCGCCGTTGATTCCATCTGAAAAATTCTCTATTCAAGAAAGGGTCTCTCGCTCATTGCCGCCACAACATTTCAAGAGAGTTATTATCCAATCTTTAGTCACCGTCACCGTAGGCACCCGGTGGCTCACAGGACATGTACATAGGCCTACTTGTAAAGAAACCTTGCTAAAACTCTGAAGTACGGTTTTTAATTATATTAAAGAAGTTTTCGATTGAACTAGTTTTCAATTGTTCCGGAATGGTACAAATGCTGAAAGCTGATCGCTCTGTAGTTAATAACTTTGAGAAATGGTTTAACCAGAAATAACTTCCACTCAATTAAATCGTGGACTGTAGATGAGGATGAGGAGGAGCTAACTCACTCGGTGTGAGGTATTAATGTATTCCTACATACTCAGGTTTAGGAGAATATATGTAGATCGTACATAATTGGAGTATGTTCGCTGTCTTAAAAGGAATCACTTTAGGCGTTGATCATTGTTTGCGATTTTTTATTCGCATGCGATTTTTTTTAGCAAAACTCATTAAAATGTGAACGATTATCAAACACTTACATTGAGTTTTGGCCAACGAACAAAATGTTAAATAAAAATAGAAACAAAAAAGCAGTCGATAACAAGACACGACTAAATAATACCTAGCGCGCAATAAAGAAAACCATAAAAAACAAACAAAATATCTGAGTAATATGTTAATTTTTTTTTTTTTTTTTTCTAAAGTCGAGATAATTTCAGAAATATATTTTGCTGGCAACAGGCTACCACGTAAATCAAAATTAAATTCCAACAGGCGATCTGTGCAACTTTACAACCGTATTTCAATGATTGACTATGTACATATGTGTCGCACATGTCTTTTAACTGTGATTTGTTTAATTTCAAATATTCTAAACAAATTAACAAAATATGAGTTCACTCTAATGAGATTTTTCGATCACTCGTCGAATGCATAGTTTGTATAAAATTGTATGCATCCATAGAAATTGTTTGTTCTACCGATCATGTTTTCTCTTTCCAACTTTTTAAGGCATTTTCCGCATGGCCTTATAGTTAGAAGAGCATTATTGCTGGCGAATTAAGTATGATAACTAAGAACAGTCATCAAAGCTATTGATTCAGGTACCATATCCTTTAAATTGGTACAAGAAAGTCGGGAAGAGTTACATTGGCTGTCCAGTTCAATGTGCTCTGCGTTGGCGACAAACTGGCCAGGCGAAGGTCAGCTATAACAGAACAAAATAAATGATTTTCTAAGTGAAAACTGGACAGACACTGCAGGAATAAAGGCAACTAGCTCATTAGCTCGGTCCACTGGCAAATCGAAGAACATGTTATCACACACATATTACAGTATTTAATCCGGCAGTGATCAGTAACACAGTGACTATTTGAATCTGACTCCTAGCCATTCATAGGAGTTGTTTCGTTCTTTTATGGAAAGTTGTTGGTTATCTGCTGCCTTCATTTACTAGTAATGATATGCTTTTTGTTTTTTGTGGGTGCCGTGGTAGTTTCAACGTTCGGATGCCAAAAAATACGAAAATATCAGCCCAACAAGAGGTCTCTTTAATTCTCAGCATAGTTTAATCCAGAGTCGCGCTTAGGTCCTCTGATATTCTTAAGCCATACCTATTCCAATTCAATTTGATCTACAGTTCTACAGTGGTTGTGCTTGGGAAGGCAGATGAACAGTAAGGAGAATCCACTTCACATAATAGAAAATCGGTGAAAATTTCAGCGAATATAGAATTTTACAGTTTTAATTCTAAAGCTTTCAAGATCGGTCTATTCATTATCACTATTTTCAAATGGATGTACACCCTCTAAAAGATATCCTCAGTTTCTTACTGTAATCCTGATGAACCTATTATTTCTTCTTTTTCTGCTATTTTAATCTTCTTGTAATAAATGTGTAAAACTATAATGAAATAATCATCAAAGCACTTATAACAAACCTATTTGTATTCATTTAGATGCCGATGTTGTTGTCGTCCCAGCCGGTGTACCCCGCAAGCCAGGTATGGACCGTGATGATTTATTCAACATGAATGCTGGCGTTGTTAGGGATATCGCCGAATCTATTTCGAAAAACTGCCCCAAGGCCATGGTTGCAATTATCACCAATCCGGTAAACACTGTTATTCCGATTGCTGCCGAAGTTCTCAAGAAGGTAAGTCACTGAATCTGTCTCATATTTCATTTTATAACCTTCATTTTGCTATTTTTTTCAGAATGGTACATATGATCCAAAACGTCTATTTGGTGTAACTACATTGGATGTTGTTCGTTCACGTGCATTTATTGGTAATAAACTTAATGCTGACCCACAAAAAGTTGAAATCCCTGTGATTGGAGGTCATTCTGGTGTAACAATTATCCCAGTATTATCCCAAAGTCAACCCAAATACAATGGCGAAGTTGAAGCTCTAACTAAGAGAATCCAAGATGCCGGTACTGAGGTTGTTAAGGCCAAGGCTGGAGCTGGTTCTGCCACCCTTTCAATGGCATATGCTGGCGCTCGTTTAGTTAATTCTCTGCTAAGGGGTTTGAATGGTGAATCAAACGTGGTCGAATGCGCATATGTGGAATCAACCGTTACAGAGGCTAGATTCTTCTCTACACCATTGGTTTTGGGCAAAAACGGAGTCCAAGAGAATCTTGGCTTGCCTAAATTGAACGATTATGAAAAGCAACTTTTGAAAGAAGCACTTCCCGAACTGCAAAAGAATATCAAGAAGGGCATTGACTTTGTCGCCAAGTCTTAAAATTCTTATGGTTTAGGCATATAGTTTTGTTGTTAATATTCTCTCTGAATTGGAGTTAATTAGTGAAATCTATAAATAAACGTTAATAAGCCGAAAAGAAAAAAATGTATTGTTTGTTATTTGTTTTTATTTGTGTTGATAAAGTACGGTCAAAGAGTGCAGTCCGAGGTCATGAAATCGAGCGAAGATGAGATGAGGTGGCTGTCTCTGTTGATAAAGTGAATGCGACTGGGATGGTGGCAGAAACCTTAGGAATGACGCAAATCTAGTTGTTTGTTATCGCTCAAATGTGAAGCCGTAAATATGTTGTGCCGATGGCGTTGATTCAGAGATTAATTATCTTGGCTTTTTATTGCCTGGTGCTTGTTAATGTTTATAACGATTTCTTGAATCATTGAGGAGATAATTGAAAGTAGGATTTGATAAATCGCGCTTTTCTACCTATTTACTATTTCATGAATGTCTTAGTGTTATTTAGTCATACAGAAAAAAGTGATGGCCTGTCGCTTCCAACTTGGAAACTGGTTCTACAGAGCGATTATAAGCTTTGCCTTCAGTACTGAAATACCCTTCCCAAACTACAAAGAGAAGTCTGTTTTGGTAACAAACTACCATTCGCGACATTCCAAACCTTTGGTTTAATCTACTGCCACTGGATTAAACTGTATGCAGAGAAGCAAGCAAAGTGATAAGTCGGCGAAAAAAAATGTGGAAAAATGTTATTGGGAACGGAGTGCACTCCAGAGACATGATATCTGATTTTTTTGTGTCTGCAATTGAACGCTTTAGACCCGGAAAGGTTTTGGTTCCAGCAGGATGGTGTAACGTGCCACACTAGCCATCAAATGATCTATCTTTTGGCCACTAAGTTCAGGAATCGTGTTATCAACCGTTTTGGAGGCGTGCCTTGGTCATCGCGCAGTTGCAACATGATGCTGTTAGACTCGTTTAGGACTGTTCTTACTTCAACGATTCGCAAATAATTGACGGACTTAAGGAAAACCACAAATAATCTGCAATATACCTCAAAATTGTGTTGACAGGAGGGCTACTGCCAAGTTAGCGAAGGCAGTATGAAATTTATTCTCAATAAATAACTGGAAGCTGCAATCTTCTCAATGAGGAAATAGCTTCTCAATTGGAACAGCTTAGGCTTGATAGTAATTAAAAAAAGCAACCAATAGATGGGACATCCTTTACAAGGGCTGGTTGATAAGTTAGTGACTTTGTTAAGATACTCAAATGATTTTATTATTGATTTCTGCGTCAAGAAAGTTGTTAGTGCTGCGGATGATGACGTTGGTAGATGCTTGCTGCTCGACAAAAGGTGAAAAGGACAGGATTACATTGTTTCATGTTCGAAAAGATTTACGACAAGGCGGCAGGCTATCATGCGATATCTTTAACATCATTATTGAAATGATTGTGCATAACCGATGCAGCTACATGATACAGAGTTAAACTTGTGCGCATTCGTATTCGGTCCAAAAGGTGTGAGTTGATTCCAGCAAGAAAATACTAAAAACCTAATTAATGTCGGTCAAAAGAAGGGTTCAAAATGGTTGGCGTTGGCAAAATTTGTTTTTGCTATTATAACCCACCGAAAGTCATAATGCACCATCAGTGCTTATTGAGTTTCTGACGTACATTTGTATGCATTTATAATCAGGATTTATCAAAAATTCAATGCGTACATGTATTACACATGTAATTACAAAATTATTCATTGCACCTGTAGGGGGGTTTTCCGAAAAAACGTATGCAGTCCTAATAAGTTTTGATGAGTTTTGACACTAAGTGTGACTAACGAGTTATTATCATAAAGCACTATTGTATATTGATGCCGTTATTGTACGAATATACTTATCTCATCGTCACTACACATTTCTATTTGTTTTAAAAATATAAGGGAACGGTTACAACCATTTGTAATATAGCTTGGCTTTAAGTAGATAGGTAGAACTGGCGATTCTGGCAGGCTTGTTGAGATCCCAATAAGCGTTGGTGCGCCGTTTTCGAGATTACAAATCACGTGATCTGGATCTCAATGGAAGTTCTTTTTTTTTCTTCTGGCGTTCATGAATCTGATCTGATCTACAGTTCTTTCCGTGAAAATTTCTTTGGAAGAAATTCGTCTAAGGCTCGCCGGTTTGCGTTATCACGAACCGATAGCTTAGCTGGTCGAGTCATTATCTGCATTGTTTCACCAATTGCAGTGAAGTTCCGACAGGTCAGTCGGGTCGCCAATTTCCGCCTGAAAGCTGCTGGAAGGCGATAGTATCGGGATATACACATGTATTCAGTGTTTCTTAAAAAGAATACCTGTTCAAAGGGGATCATCCCTGATACATAAATCACCACACTATCTGCGTACGTCAGCCGTAAAACTGTGGAATACGTAAACTTGCCTGCTTGGAGCCAAACAATCAGGTCTAAAGAGACGTTAAAATACTTGGGCCTAATGCTCGCCAACAGATTGAGCTAAAGAACCCAAGTTGGGTACTGCAGCAAAAAGGTGTCACAGATGCAGGCTGCGCTTTCTCGGATGTTGTCAAACATCGGTGGCCCTGGATAAGCCAGGAGGATTTTACTATCCAGAGTGGTAAGCTCAATCTTTCTATGCGCTGCCTCTTGTCTTTATACAGGATCTGAGCAATAAGATCAATATGCGGTTTCCGAACAATTTTGGTCGAACCAGCCTGTGTTTTAGCGGGTATGATCCCCATCGACATTCTCGCTAACGAGATGCAAAGGGTTGACCTTAGGCGAATTGCGAATCGACTAGAGACTAACATTACGAGGGTAAAAGCAGGCGAAAGAGCAACATCTACTTATATGGCACGGTGGCAAGTCAGGTGGGATAACACGGCAAAAGGCAGATTGACTCACAAGCTGATTCCCACGACAAAGGCTTTGGGCAAAGCGAGCAGACGGAGACTGCAACTGCCAGCTTTCGCTATTCCTCTCCGGTCCCGTTAGCTGTTGGAAATACATCCACAGATTTGGGTACGATAGCTCGCCCTTCTGCCCACAATGTCCAGATGAAGAGGAGAACGCAGAGCACGTAATGTTCCACTGCAGACGCTTTGGAGAGGGAAGAATGAACTTACTAATCTCGTAGCTTCTAAATAATATGTTATATGTCAAGGTTGGAGAACGACTGGTTGGAGATCTATTCCTCCATAACGGGTGTGCAGAACGAGTTCCGAAAACGTCAAAAAGTTAAGAACAGCCGGAACAGCAGATAGAGAAAATATAACATAAGTAGCCAGCAAGCCCCTCGAAGTAAAACCTAATGGCAGTTCCAAAGAGAGGGGAGTAGAAGCGTGCGGGGTGGGAATTAGTGCGTAGGCGTACTCCGATTATTCCGGTTTGCGAATTCTGCACGCTAATTGTCCGGGCTATTCGTATCTTTGGAAAATTACCACATCTATTGGCGCATCCATAAAAAAAAACATCGGCATACGTAACTATTCCCACCCCATCTTTGAGGAACCTTGACATGACGATATTAAAGACTATCACGAGTTATTCCGTAATGGGCAAATAGCTCCACTCTGGTGTGGAGACGGATTTAGTTATATGGTTAATACCAAGAATTGCATGAAATTGCCTGGGTTCTTATCACGGATCCTTTTCATTGACTCCGAACCACTCTACGCCTGAATTGGTGAGTATGGCTTTGAACTGCAATAATTTAAGCTACACTCAATGGCGTGAAACACAGTGACGATTATAACAAAAAGCCAGACTTAAATAAGGATACATTAAGTTAATTTGAAGATAACTACGGGCACTGCCCGTGTTTATAAAAGTCGATAATCTGGATCCGTAATGCCTCTCCCCTTTTATGGTGTCGTAAGTCTTTTTAATTTTTATTTCACCTGGGTACATAAATATAAAACCAAAAAGCCATAATCTCACCAAAGATACAGGATATATTTAATGACAAAATTCTGTGTAAGTCATCTTTGGATTCACCTTTCAACTTTGAAATGTATCCAAGTATACAAGACACATTGCAAAACAGTCCAAAAATAAAGCGCAAAGTTCAATTGCCCATCAGCTGCTGTTATTGTGGCTTGGACGACGACAGCTTATGTTCGTTTCCGATTTCGATTTTTAAATAATTTTGAGGTAAATGAACTTGACGTATATTATGGTCGACGGTATTTCACATTGAACTTGACTTTCAAATGTTAACAAACGCCGGGTTTCGATTTATAGAAGAATATGCTAATGACTCGATAAAGGTTCAATGGAAAAACTGGGAGCATACTCTAGACTATCAATTAACGGGGAAGTCAGAAAGGGGTCATTTTGGTAAATAGAAGTGAGGAATTATTTTTATTCTTACCTTTTGGATTACTCATATCGGGCACTGAGCTATCACTGCAGAGAATTAAGGCGATATGTTGAACAGAATTCAATTTCCCTTTTAATTTCAAATTTCAAATGAGAATGATCGCATAGATAGGTATAGTGTATGTATATAACTATATAGGTAGTATCTTCTAATGGATTTCATTTCGTAAAATAATAATTACGTAAGCAGCCAGTGCAACTTTCGTATGTTGCTATCTGCGAATAGGGGGAATTTAGATTTAAAACAATGCTTTCGAGATTTTAGCGACGTATGTTGGCGACTTGGGGCCATTATATACCGAACCAGACCACCTTGCTGGGTCTCTTTTCGACTCCCTTCTACCAGTCATCTTAGCCAGAACTACTCTCTGGATTTCTTCAGAGCCCCACCCTGACTTCGATTCCTCGTGTTAATGAGCTAGCGTTTGTTATCTGCGCGATTCTCCAGGTTTCCAGTCAGTAACAACTCAAAACCACTCTTCTACTAGCTAGGGCAGGAAATGAGCACAATATATGTGCCGTTGTTTCCACATCTTCAAGGCATGCATCATATTTCGGAAGACCCATTCCATATTTAAAGCTACTATATCCTGGGAGACCCGAGTGAGATTGCACCCCTGCTGATGGAGTCACCCCCCCCTACCTACCTACCTACCTACATCCTGCGAGTAATAATATTTACCATTTGAGTTGTTCCTCGCTTCGTGCTTAGAATCTCTCATTTGGTAGAGCTTTTCGACATGTTTATTGCCATTGACAACCGTTAACCGTGTTCAGTAGTGAGTTATTTCTCGACCAGAACCGTCACCGTTCCGCTGCCTACTGCAGCAAATGGGTCAGAATTTCGTTTCTACCCCTTCTGAGAAGAGATTCAGTTCCTATTTGAGCAATTTAGGCCCCGGAATCCCACAATCAACAACATTTTTACACTTCGGCAAATTCTGGAGAAAACCTATGATGTCCAAATCGATACTTACCATCTCTTTATCGATTTCAAAGCCGCCTGTAGTAGTATTTATAGGGACAAGCTGTACAGAGCCATGCCTAGTTTTGGTATCCCTGCCAAACTTGTCGAAGTTAGAGAATGCTCGTTGCTCCATCAAGGTCGGAAATGATCTCGCCGAGATCTCGTTCTCGAGTTTCAGTGGCAGTTGCTGCTCTTAGCAACGTCTGCGAAATTGAATTAGGATGCAGTGAAACGTAAGAATGCCTAAAGGTTAGCACTAAACGTTGAATATACTCATACATCAGTCGTAGTCCGTTTCAATGTTCTGAAAAGAAGAATAAAGCTTAAGACTTTATGTTTCAACACCGTCTGGTTTGTCAGGGGAACTGTGTTATATCACGCAGATTATGGTCAATACTGTATGAGAATAGAACCAAAGTCTATTGGCAGTGAACAAAAGATAAACTAGTATTTTGATAGACGCGTTAGATTCTAGTCTAGGCACCACCTCACCTTACTTTTGAAGGACCTCTGATGGCATGAAAGAAAAAGAAACAAACACTTGCGTTGCCACTAAATAAATCTTTAAAATAGTCGCGACCATCTTTTGATTAGCCTTACAACTTAACGCACTTTGAAGCATGCTACGTTTCATAGAGAGCAGAGATTGGTTCGAACTAAGACCCATAGAAACATAGCAGCAAGAATGGCACCACAATTAAGAGGAAATCACCATGTACCAATAGGTCACACTTCAAGCAACCACAAGGTACTATTTGCTCATAAAATAACATAATACATGCTGAAAAGTAGACGGGAGTCATAAAGAAGTTCCTTTTGACTGTGAAAAGCAAGAAGGCTCGAAAATAAATCCCACCATTTTGTTCCAACAAGAACAAACTCGAACGCACGATTTAATACGCACTGTTCACTACAATCTACAGAGTTAGGCTTATATACATAGCTGAACTATATGTCTAGAGTTTTGAGTATTGCCATTATACTGATGAATTCAATTCATTCAGGGAAATTCATTAAATTTAATGAAGACTTGCTTTTTTCTGAAAGCGAAAGCGAAAGTGAAAGCGAATGCGAATGCAATTGGCCTTTTTGTAGATACGTATAAAAACGAGGAAGTACCTATATTCTTATTTGTCAGGTATTTGTTTACGGAATACTAAATTTTAGTTTGCCTTGCTAATATTTTATTGCATTCAATATATGCAAAGTAGTTCAGGACAACGGGCTCCCGATCTGTGAAGAGTCAATTGAATTGTAGAGCTTCAGGCGATGTATTCCATCATAGGCAGTTTAAAATGAATGGATGGTAGGTTTCGATTTGAACTCCGTAAGTCTTTTACAAGATTCGTCTGAGTGTGAAAATTTGTTTGATAGCTTGCGGAGCAGTAAGCTACACTAATATGGACATATCAGTGAGAAGCAGAAAGTCTTCAGACGTTTACACAGTATGCTAAATAGGATCTTGCAAGCAACATTTCAGATCGACACCCACCATCTCTTCATATATTCGTCTATGATAGCGTACATATATAGAGACTAGATATATAGAGTCATGTCAAATCTCGGTACCTCAGCCAAACTCATCATCATGTGCAGGATGACAATAGAGAAAACTTGCTGCTCCATCAAGATTAGCAAGAACAACATCGAATCCATCAATTTCCGAAAAGGTTAAAGGTTTAGGTGACGCGCTAACATGTACTTTGTGCGTTACGTACGTAACTTAAACGCCAACATCAGAGGTGCATTTTTTCAAAAGTCCATTCAATTACGAAATATATGTTGCCAACAAGAAAGGACTCTTAGAATTAGCTTCTCGGAAAATGTCACTATGAGCAGCTATAATTTGAAAGCAGTAAAAGACTTTTTCTCTAGGTTTGGAGGTAACCTCGCAAAATAAGATCAAACGAAGAAATATACTTGTCAATCGCTGCTTCTTTGGACTAAGAAGGCATTTAAGGGATAAAGTCCTCTTTCAAAAGACCAAGGAGACTGCCGCCCCTGCTATTCGGCGCAGAGACAAGATTATTGACAAAAGCGGATGAAAATTTTTGTAGTTTGCTTTGAAAGAAAAATTCTTCGTGCCTTATTCGGTTCAGTTTGTATCGAGTGTGGAAAACATTCATTGACGAAATTTACGAGTTATAAAGCGACGTAGACCTGGTTAAGGAGGTTGCGAGTCCAGCGGCTGAGATTCGTAGAGTGCGTGGACATCAGCCCTCCAGCTCGTCGTGTCTTTGAGCTCACCCCAAAGGAGGAAGACCCTACCTTAGGTGACGTGCACAAATGGAGAGTGACCCCTACCAAATCATTGTGCGAAACTGGAGGCAGCTAAATAGCCGAGCTGGTTGAAGGGGCATGTTGGTTGAGGCCAGTCTACCCTGGACTGTAAGCGCCATCTGAAGTAAGGTTGAATAAGTTAGCTTCATTTAACCTACTGGCGTTCTAACGGGACAATTCTCTTTTGCTAAGCTCTTAATGATAAAAATGTGACGCTTACGAAAGCGGCGACGATGCCTCGTTTTCTTTCCTTTGCTATTGTTCTTGCCTTTGGATGCATTAGTTGGTAGATCTTTGCTGGTGATGTGGTGAGTGCTGATATCGTAAGCTCTTCACCAGCTTTCTAGGAAGAACAGGAAAATTCTAGTACAATGGTTAAAACAGGGTTTTACTCAATGTTATAATAATGGAAACATTCATACAACCTTCTTTTCCAAACATTTGTGTTTTAGTTTAAAAGGATGGGATCACTCTCCATTTTCTGCCTTGTGAAACGGTCCAGGGAATTTATTTGTTACAAGAAAACAAAAAGTCCTTAAGAGAGTTGTAGCGTCACGCACCGCGTTAAGAGTAAAATTAACCAAGAATGTTTTACATCGTCTGCTTTCCGAACGCTGTGAAAAAGCTCCTAAACGTCTTAGGCATCAACAACAATGGGATGACATTCATAAGTACATATGTATATATATACGAGATATACGAGATTGGTTAAGGCATTAAGGACAAAGAATAAGGATTTAAAATCTGAATTAATAAACTTACAGTTCACACGCGCATGCGGCGATAGGTGGGCTTGGCAAGCTTCCGGTGCTTAGAAGGCAAATAGCTTACATTTGATTGGCGAGGAATAGGGTTGTGTTTTTGACGTGTTGTGTTTTTGACGTGCTGTGTTTTAACTGTTACGAAATTACAATACATTTGCTTTATTTTTCTGTACGGCTTCACGGGTCGCATTAAGAGTTAAAGGAGTTTTAAAAACAGTTTTCAAAGAAACCGTCCGTAAAAAACCAATGTCATTTTAGCATTTTGTCGAAAGCGTTATATCAACAAAAGCTCTTGCGTGTAAACTATCAAGCAAAGGAGCTGTAACTGAATGGCATGTGCGAGTATACCAGTAAGCTGATAAATTGCATCAACAAACTATGTTGAATGATTCGTGTTTCGTTTAAGTACCAACTATTAATGTCCTGAAATCAAAACTTGGGAAGTCCTTCAATCAGAGGTTGAAAATAGTTGTAGAGAAATATAAATGAAGGATTAATAATATCTGTGACAATACAAAAATACAAATATAAATTCTTGGCGCAATGGACCGAATCTGGTCCAGGGCCTAGCTTCTCGCGACCATTCGTGTTGTGCGTGTTATATTTTTCACACAAATGGAAGGGACCTATAGTTTAGAGCCATATCCGAAAGGCAAATTGAGAAGCTTTCTCTTGACAGACATTCGCGAGAGGTGGGACCGTGAAAAACTTTTTGGTGTTCTCTGGGATTCGAAGCTCGAACCTCATGCTCAGCGTTCCAACGCACTAACCACTTGAGCCACGGCGCCCATCTGTGACAATACTAAGAGCTAATAACTCAGAGTGAAGTGGACAGGATGATGGCTTTCTGAGCGGAAAGTTGTATGTGCAAGTCTCAAAAACAATTTTATGATTAAGACTAGACCGCCACTCTTTGGGAGTAGCAAATAAAATCAAAATTTAACCAACAGGAGCATCTGAAAAGAAAACGAAATGGCTTGGTTGGATAACTATCTAAGAACTAAGAGCATGGGTATCGGCATGCAAATAGATGCACGGTCGGGCATTTATCTCTAATTTCTGTAAATTATTGTACAAACTATAAAATAACGATAACATACCATAGTGTTGCTAGTGGGGTAGGCTACAAAAAAAGAAACAACAGATCATGCAGGTCATCCTATTTTAATTGGGCCCCCATGTTCATCTGTGGGTCAGCTCGTCAGTCCTCTTTGTTTAACTTCAGAAATTGCTCAAGTATCCAAAATAGCGTTCAATTTTCTCACAGGCCTCAAATTGAAAAGGGTTCGATGACCTTCTGTCCAAAAAGAAAAAGAAAAAAAAAAGAACATTTGCCTTTTTCTATATAACCTTGTGTCTTATTATCATTTTAATTGAATGTTAATTTGATGCCCTTTCCAATGAACATTGTATTGTATATATAATGTTTGTAATTATTTTGTGAATTTCTAATTAAGCTTATAAAAAGGCTAAGCACCGATGGTGTGAAGACAATTGCAGTGTGCCTAGCAATTCGTTCGCATTGATTCCGTGGATTAAAGGACTCTTTTACTTTGGATACAATAATTTTAGCTATTAATTTATAAAATTGTGATTGTGAATCTAGAAGGACCTATCCATTTAAAGGATAAAGTGAATAAAACTTTTAAAATATTTGAAAAGTGTGTTTTTGATAGTGTAAAAAAATACGAAAATTAAACTTAAAAAAATGACACCCAATCCCGAGGCAACAATTAAAGTAACCCCAGAAATTATTTCGCCTAACAAGGATAAGAAATTTTCAAGAATTTATCCTGACACCGATGGCGATCAAATTGTAATCTCAGGAATGTCGGGTAAATTCCCAAACTCAAGGAATATCGAAGAATATGCAAATAATTTGTATAATAAGGTGAGTAGAAGTGCTTACAAGTATTTTTAATGATTCAAAGGATCATCTGTTTAAAATTGACAAATGGAAAACAAAATTTAAGAGTGAAATCAAAGCCTAGTGTTAAATTGAAAAAGGAATTTGTACCAAATGTAGCCTTTGTCTGTGTCGGTTTGTCTTAATTGAAAAGGATGTGCAAAAGTATTATTGCTCTGACTGTGATAAACAGTGGTGAGCTAGTTTTTGTTACATTCCGGTATTTGGAAACAAATGGATTTTCTGTTCAATTTTGACCTGTTTTACGATATCTAAGCGTTTTGACTGCTCAATGGATGTCGACTCTTGTATATTTCAGACGTTTCTTAATTTCAATAAATGCTGTTTGATTGCATTTTCCTTCTCTTTTTGGTAGAAAGGTAATGCATTTGTGGAAATACATTTATATAGCGAAGCAATTTTTATCGATTGGAAAATGAAAAATATGTACTTTCAAATAAAATACAGTCCACATGCATTGCAATCAAAACTAATGACATGAACCCCAAAGGCATGCGTATTCGTAAACAATGGCGGTGTTAATGGTGTCATTTTAATCACCTCTGACATGTGTCTCCACGACTCATATTCATGTCAGATTTTATGTCAATATTCATTTGTGAACATTATTTCCTTTAGCTGTGACAACTATTTTGATATGGCTTGCGTATTTTCAAGCGCAGTTCCAATATTTGTGGTACTTAATTAAAATTATACTCCGCCTGCTTGTAACATTCAAAAACTGTCAAAATTGAGATTTCCAACTTTTTATACCAAAATTAATTTAGAACTTAGGTATTTCTGCTCAGAAAACAAGACACAAATGCAGTGCCCAAACGTAGATTCTGTCTTAAAATTTGCTGTCTTTTTGAACGAATTTTGAAAACATGAATTCCGAACATTAATTCTGACTTGTGAATGACGTCTCCAACACGTGCATAAAAACGACTCTATATGTACACATATGTATATGTAAGTACACTTGATGCACACATATAATAATCTCTGACGCACTTGTGTAAATTATTCCGATGCAGCCATGTAAAGTCCAGAAATGTCAACCATTCCTCGTTAACATAACCTCATTAATTTTGTAGTTATGAGGAAGTTTATGAGGACACAGTCTATTTTCTTTGCCACTGTCATTGGAGAACATTTCTCTCAGGATATTGAAGAATTATTTGGCGAGCCCTTACACAGTGTTTTCAGGTTCATTATGATTTCAAGGCAGTTTAAGACTTAATAACATAGCATCTTCCCTTCCTCTAAACCTCTAAACACAGCATTAATAGCTTCACCCATACTTTAAAAAAACTTAGAGTTAAAAGTTTTATAAAAAAAATTATGCTTTTAGATCGACATGGTTGATGACGATGAACGTCGATGGAGGCATTTTAATCCAGAGATTCCAAAACGTGCTGGCAAGCTCTACGATTTGGAAAAATTCGATGCAACATTTTTCGGTGTACACTTTAAGCAGGCACATACTATGGACCCTCAGTGCCGCATTTTAATGGAAGTTGCCTATGAAGCTGTCATTGATGCTGGAATTAATCCGAAAACTCTGCATGGTTCTCGTACCGGTGTGTACATTGGATCGTGTATTTCTGAATCTGAAAAGACATGGTTCTATGAAAAAGTCTCATCGGGAGGTTTTGGTATTACTGGATGCAGTCGAGCTATGTTGGCTAATCGAATTTCCTACGCATTGGGCTTAAACGGGCCATCATTCCTGCTGGATACGGCTTGCTCTAGTTCTATGTATGCTTTGGATAATGCATTCACAGCACTGAGGAATGGTGAAATCGACGCGGCGATCATTGGTGGTGCTAACTTACTGCTACATCCATTTGTAACGTTGCAGTTTGCTAGGTGAGTATCGTAGATATACATCTATTCTCCCAGCCGTGTCACACTATTACACAATATCTTAGTGAATATCCACGTTCAGTGAGATGATAATATTTGGCAGCACTCATTGCATTAAATGTGTAAAAAAATATAATTTTTTCCCTTACAGATTGGGAGTTTTAGCACAAAATGGCTTCTGTCGACCCTTCGATAAAGATGCCACGGGATATACCCGCTCTGAAGCAATCAATTGCATGTTCCTGCAACGTAAACGTGACGCTAAGCGCATCTACGCAGAGGTAATCTACTCCAAAACAAATTGCGATGGTTACAAACCCGAAGGTATTACCTATCCATCTGGCAATACTCAGGAGAAACTGCTTCGTGAATTTTACTCCGATGTTGATATTAAACCAAATGATTTGGGTTACCTTGAAGCTCACAGCACTGGTACGATAGTTGGGGATCCCGAGGAATGTCGAGCTATTGATAACGTTCTTTGCAGTCAACGCAAGGATTCACTTCTCGTTGGTTCGGTCAAATCAAACGTTGGACATTCTGAGGCGGCTTCGGGTATTTGCTCACTTGTTAAGGCAATATTTGCATTTGAGACTGGCAAGATCCCACCGAATATCAACTTTTCAGCTGTTAAAGATGAGATTCCTGCTTTGGCCGAAGGACGACTGATAGTAGTCAAAGATGTCATAGAATTGCAGAAGCCTTATATTGGAGTCAATTCATTTGGTTTTGGCGGAGCTAATGCACATGCTCTTCTTAGGGCAAGTGATAAGGAAAAGATAAATAACGGTTCACCATTTGATGATATCCCAAGAATCGTCGGTTGGGCTGGTAGAACGGAAGAAGCAGTCACAACAATTTTAGATTCACTGGAAACTAGACCCCTTGATGCTGAATATGTGGCACTCTTGCACAATATTCAAAGCGAAGATGTGGCTAGTTTAATCGTTCGAGGCTTTGGCATTTATACCAAAAATGGTACTGAAAATGCCAAGTGTGTGGTGAAGGATGTTCAGCATTTCACGGGTATTAAACGACCTTTGGTTTGGGTATTC
This sequence comes from Blera fallax, assembly GCA_946965025.1. NCBI lineage: Eukaryota > Metazoa > Arthropoda > Insecta > Diptera > Syrphidae > Blera > Blera fallax. Next base: position 100,790,503 of record OX337244.1, read on the forward strand.
AGTGGAATGGGCTCTCAGTGGACGGAGATGGGGGCGTCACTGATGGAAATTCCGATTTTCCGAAGCTCTATAGAGCGTTGTCATCAAGCATTGAAACCAAAAGGACTGGATCTTATTGATCTTCTAACTTCAACCAATCCAGAGACTTATGATAATATTCTTCACTCATTTGTTGGCATTGCTGCTATTCAAATCGGTTTGGTGGACATGCTGAGAGCCTTAAATCTTGAACCAGACTACATTATTGGGCATTCGGTTGGAGAACTTGGTTGTGGTTATGCTGATGGTGGATTCACTCCAGAGCAAATGATCTTGGCGGCCTATTACCGCGGCAAGGTTAGTTTGGAAATCGAGAAAATAAAGGGCTCGATGGCCGCCATAGGATTGGGTTATAAGCAAATCCTGCGTATGCTGCCGGAAAGTATTGAAGTAGCGTGCCACAATGGAGCCGATTCTAGTACGATTTCGGGACCAGCTGATGATGTAACTCGATTTGTTACGGAATTGAAGGCCCAAGGCATTTTCGCGAAGGAGGTTCCTAGCTCAAATATTGCCTACCATTCGAGATATATTGCACATATGGGACCACAACTGCTAAAATATCTCAAGGAAACCATCCCTCATCCAAAGCAGAGATCTTCGAAATGGCTTAGCTCAAGTGTACCGAAAGCTGAATGGGATAAAGCCGGACGCGACCTTTGTTCGGCCGAGTATCATACGAATAATCTACTCAGTAGTGTCTTATTTGAAGAGACTTTCGCTCTTCTGCCCAACAACGCTCTGACAATTGAGATTGCGCCACACGGTCTCTTGCAGGCGATTCTTAAGCGGTCCATGCCAGCTGGTGTTCACGTTGCATTAACTCAACGTCGGAATAAGAGCAACTCATTGTTCTTCCTTGGAGCTCTTGGAAAGTAAGTTTTGACAAAAATTTTACGATTTTTTTTTTGTTTTTTATTCCCTTACTCTAATTTGTAGACTTTTCAATAATGGCGTTACACTGCCATTTGAGAATTTGTACCCCCGTGTCCAGTTCCCAGTGTCTAGAGGAACCCCTGGAATTTCATCTCTCATTAAATGGGATCACCATGAAGACTGGTTTGTGACAAAATATGAAAACATGAAGACCAAATCCAGTGGAGAACGTGTCTTTAAAGTTAATCTAAAGAGTGACGACGAAGAATTTCTGGGCGGCCACGTTATTGATGGAAAGATTTTGGTACCAGCCACTTGCTATTTACAATTCGTTTGGGAAACTTTCTCTCTTATGTACCATGGACCGAGTTACATGGATGTTCCAGTTGAGTTTGAAGACATCAGATTTTTACGTGCCACCAATCTGTCACTGAGTGACAATGTTGAGTTGACAGTTATGATCCACTACGGAACCGGAAATTTTGAGGTACATTTACAACTTTTTCCTATTATTTCTGGTAATTTTTTGACATTGACTGTTTCACAGATCACCGAATCGAATACGTTAGTGGTGACAGGCACCATACGAGAAGTGTCAAATCCTACAATACCCATGCAGTTGCCTTTCAACAAGGAATCCAAATTCCCAATGATGTCCAAGAAAGACTTCTATAAGGAACTCAAACTTCGAGGCTATCATTATAATGGCGCCTTTAGGGCAGTTCGTGCGGCACGTAGTGACGGCCTTTATGGCAAAATTGAATGGGAATACAATTGGGTGACGTTTATGGACGCCATGTTGCAAATTCACATCGTTGGAACTGATTCCCGATCGCTTCTCCTGCCGACAAAGATTCGAAAGCTGCGCATCAATGGACAACATCATTTTAACATGATGGCAAAAATGAATCCAGAAGATCGAGTATTTGACGTTTATGCCAATCCAAAGTTTGACAGGGTTGTTGCCGGTGGAATTGAATTGATTGGGTTGCATGCCAGTCCCATTCAAAGGAAGAGGCCACCAGGTATTCCAGTTTTGGAGAGATATCAATTTATTCCGCATTTCCCGACACCTAAGATGACACCATCTGACGCGGCTAGGACTTGTGTCCAGATAGGTTTGGAAAATGTACCAGCACTAAAGATGAAAGTCGTTGAAGTTGACACGGGGAATGTGGTCCCTGTTATAAGTCACTTTTTAGAAGCTGTTGAAGATTTGCCACTGGTTACGGGTGATTACATGCTCTTAAGTGAACAGGAATTGGAATTAACAGGCGTTCATGTGGAGGATGGAAAACTGTCAACTCAAACAAACTGCTACTTCATCATTGCCAAGAATCTCTTAAGTCAGGAGAATATACTCGCCACAGCACAGAAGAGTCTTTTGGATGGAGGCTTCTTGGTCGCTCGTCAGACTCAAGGACAAGCATATGATTCAGGGCTGTCGATTCCAACGGAGTTCAAGATGACTGCGGTTATTCCTACAACTGAGGATGAAGTGATCTTACTTCTTCAGAAACAGAAGGGAAAATTCCTTGGGGAGCCTTGTGTCATCAAGGTTTCTGTAGAAGACAAGAAGTTTGCTTGGGTAAAGGCTATTCAAAGCGCTGTGATTGAAGGACCTGTATTGATCTATGCTGAAAATGAGAAATTTAATGGACTGATCGGATTACTTAATTGCTTGAGGAAGGAACCTAATGGACATTTAATCCGAGGCGTTTTTGTGGATGATGTAACTGCACCGGCTTTCAATTTGGACAATCCTTTCTATAAGGAACAATTAGCACTTGGACTAGGAGTTAATGTGTATCGAAAAGTAAGTAAAGAAATATTTAATTTCAATCAAAAATGAGGGCTCGGGTACTTGTTTTATATTTTCAGAGGTCCTGAAATTGTTGCTCTTTTAGTTTATAATTCTTTTTAAGGAAGTTGTCACTACTTCTTGTTGACTTCTTGTTGTAGGGCTTTTGGTACAGAGCCTTTTAAAAGTCAAAGATTTTTCTCACAGATTAGGAGTTCCAATCCCCTTAAACCATATCTATTATTCTCTTCTCTATCAGGGTCAATGGGGAACCTACCGTCATCTACAGCTGATTTCTGAGAATCCAGTCCTCCCCCGAGCGGATCATATCTACGGAAATGTTATCCATCGTGGAGATCTATCCTCTCTTCGTTGGTTCGAGGGTCCTCTAGACCCAAAAGACTGTGAAATAAAAATCGTATACTCTTCGATCAATTTCCGTGACGTGATGTTAGCCACTGGCCGCCTAGCTGTAGAGCTTTACGGTAGCAACCGCAGTGATCTCAGTCTAGTGTTGGGCTTCGAGTATTCCGGAATCAATACTCGCACCGGAAAGCGCATCATGAGTATGGTAACAAGGGGTGGTGTAGCATCGTACGTAGAAAAGCCATCGTCTTTGATTTGGGATATACCAGAAAATTGGTCACTTCAGGAAGCTGCCACTGTACCGGTTGTATATATAACAGTGTACTATGCTTTCTTCATGGCTGTGGATATTAGGAACGGTAAGAGTATACTGATTCATGCTGGAACCGGCGGAATCGGGCTAGCAGCAATTAGAGTTGCTTTGGCCTATGGATTGGAGGTGTTTACGACCGTGAGTACACCACAGAAGAGAGAGTTTCTTTTGAAGAAATTTCCGCAATTGAAGGGTGAGTTTACAGAGTTCTTCTGGCTGAGAAACGTAATCTATGAGCTTTTTTTTTTTTATCTAGATTCTCATATTGGCAATTCACGTGACACATCGTTTGAAGTGATGATTCAACAGGAGACTGATGGTAATGGTGTCGATTTTGTCTTGAATTCTCTGTCAGATGATAAGCTGTTGGCATCGGTTCGATGCCTGGGACAAGGTGGCCACTTTTTGGAAATTGGAAAATTTGACATGGCTAATGATAGTAAACTGGGTATGGGTTGCTTCCTAAAAGAACTGACATTCCATGCTGTGCTAGCCGATACTCTACTCTTTGCTCCTGATTCTCAAATTAAAGTAAGTCTCTATTACTCTACGGTTGGTGTTGTCCTTATTTCATGTTTTCCAGAAATTGAAATCAATGATGGATGATGACATAGCCTGTGGAATTATTCAGCCTCTGCCGTCTAAGGTGTTTGCAGCAAGTGACATTGAACAAGCTTTTAGGCATTTGGTTGGTGGCAAGCACATGGGTAAGGTCTTGGTTCAGATCAGAGATGATCCAGACTCTCCGTACACAACCCCAGTGCAGGTTGTGAAACAAGTTTACTTCAATTCTGCGTTTTCTTACGTGATTCCTGGTGGTCTTGGTGGATTTGGGCTTGAATTGGCCGATTGGATGGCTGTCAGAGGAGCAAAAAAATTGGTTTTGAGTTCTAGTAAGGGGATTTCAAAGGATTATCAGAGTTACAGGATTGCGTAGGTTTAGACAGACCCTTAATTTTCATAGTTATAAACTTTTAAACCTATCCTTACAGGCTCTGGAAGACGTATGGATGTACAGTGGTTGTAAGCACGGCTGATATCACAACTCGAAAGGGATGTGAAGCACTAATCAGAGAAGCAATGAAGCTTGGCCCAGTTGGAGGTATCTTTAATCTCGCTGTAGTCCTTAGAGATGGTATCTTTTCCAATCAATCAGTTGAGAAGTTTATGGAGTCATTTGCTCCAAAAGCGTTTGCTACTCAATATCTCGACGAATTGTCCCGTAAGCTCTGTCCAGAATTGGAACACTTTATCGTATTCTCGAGTGTATCTTGCGGAAGAGGTAACGCTGGTCAGACTAATTATGGAATGGCCAATTCAGTCATGGAGCGTATAGTGGAAGATCGCGTGGCCAATGGATTCCCTGGTAAGGCCATCCAATGGGGTGCTGTTGGAGAAGTGGGCTTAGTCGCTGACCTGGCCGAAGATAAAATTGACATGGAGATCGGTGGGACTCTGCAACAGAGGATATCATCCTGTCTTCAGGAGCTCGACAATCTGCTATCATCTCCCGATACAATCGTAGCCAGTATGGTTGTGGCCGAGAAACGAGTTGGTCGTGGTGGCAAAGAAAGTATTACAGAAACTGTTATGAATATCATGGGTATTCGGGACTTGAAATCAGTCTCACTTGGTACGACTCTCTCCGAAATGGGTATGGATTCCTTAATGGCTGTCGAAATAAAACAGACTCTGGAGCGAGACTTTGAACTATGCCTCTCACCTCAGGACTTACGATCCCTAACTTTCCAAAAATTACAAGAATACGCCGAAGCTAGAGAAAGAGAATCCACTGAAGTTGTCAAACTGATTCTAGCTTCCGACGGTAAACATGTGGGAATGGAACTCCTTCTGCGAAATCTTGGCGATGAGGCCAACTGTAATAAGATTCTGTTCCCACTTGTAACCTCTGCTGACGTTACGAAGCTGAATTTGAATCCCAGCATAATCATTCCAGGTCTTGAGGGTACAGCTGGACAGGCTTGGTATACAATTGGAAAGCGTTTAGGATCCAAATCAATTGTCCTGCAGCTGCATGAAACAGCTGATCTAACGACAATTAAGGACGTCACTCAAGCAGTATTTGAGGTGAGAGTCTTTCAAATTTATTTTCAATATCAAATTTCAATTCCTCTTCTTTTTAGAATGTAAGATCCGTCTTAAAATCTTCAGAAAAGTTCTACGTTATCGGCTACTCTTTCGGTACATTCATAACTCTACAACTGGCCAGCCTTTTAGAAAAAGCGGGCTATCGAGGACAGATTCTATTGATCGATGGTGCCCCACATTTTCTTAAAAAACTAACTCTGAGTCACATGGGTGCTGACTTCACAGATGAAGACCTTTATAATCTACTCCTCTCTGGCATTGTTAATCAAATCTTCCCTGATGAGACAACTGAATCGGCGGCGAAAATATTCTTGCCACTAAAGACTCTTGAAGAGAAAATGACCAAATTCATGGAATTCGTCGACAAGCAAAGCCTCTATAGCAAAGAGTATTCGATAGTTATGGTGCGAGCTATGTTTAATCGGATTAAGATGGCTGCTCATATTGATCTCGATAGCTTGGAAGTGTTAAATACGCCAATTACTTTGGTGCGGCCATCAGAAGTGGCAATGCAAGATATTGAGGAAGACTATTGCTTGTCCAAACTGACTAAGAGCAATGTAACACTGAAATTCGTAGAAGGTAGCCACACGACAATGTTGGACAATCCCATGTTGGCGCAGATTATTAATGATTTTGATCCAGCGCTACAGGACGATAAGACTTTTGAGGAATATCTGAAGGATGTTAAACCGGTTTCGGTATTGTAAAAGTACTTAAAATTGATAAGAGATTGTCTATTTTCATATAAATATTATAAAACAGTTTAAATATGTTTAAGTCCTATGTTGGTTTATAATTTTTTTTATGCAAATAAATATTTACAGTCTTAGATAAATGAATAAGATTTTATAAATTTTTTGGAGATTCGGGACTAATGTCCTTTAACGAGAAAACGACTGGTTTGCACCTAGACGGATGCCTTAGTTGACAGGAGACTATCAACGGTTCACTTAGACTAACGATGAGTCCATTGTGCCCAATAGTAGACCCCTGAGAACCTATATTTCATTATCGATGGCTGAAATAAACCATACAGATATATGTACATACATATGTGTGAATCTCAGGAGTTTGGTCAGCTCTGTGTTTCTTAGATCAACCAGGAAAATAGCTCCCAAGAGTGTTTTCCTTTTGGTGTCTAGTGGTGAACAATCGCATAGCAATGGGCCAATGGATTCTATTTCCTCTTCTTCCCTGCAGTTCCTACAGAAGTCGTTGTGGGATAGTCCTAGCCATGCTGCATGATTGCCTATCACACAGTCTCCTGTCACAACACCGACAGCTACACATAAGAATATCTCTGCGAGTGAGCTTCATGAGATCTGCGTATCTCTTTTTGTCATAGATTGGCCATAACGATTTGGCTATGACACATGTATCACATCGTGACAATACCTGTTAGCTTCCTCATTGGATTCAATGTCTATCCTTCTATTCAAAGTACTAAATTGTGTGCTAGCCTCGAGAAGGGCCTGCGAGGCCCTAACATGTGACCCTGCTCTGGCTAGTTCATCCGCTTTAACATTACCGGGTATATCCATATATTCCGGTACCCAATAGAGGTTCACCTTGTTGGCTACTGAGATATCCTCCAGTTCTCTTTTTGCGCATTTTTACGAGCTTGGACCTTACCGATGTTGAATGTAACGCTTTAATGGCTGCTTGACTATCAACGTGTGTACATAGATGCTGATAATTTTCCACAGGTGTTACCCTAGTTATCCTCCTCAAGCCTGAAGAATCGGTTTATATTTCAAGACTCGTAGTAGGCATCAGCATCACTAGGCAGAGCACCTACGTCCATACGTTTTAATCTGCGCCTTCCGGTTTGCTCTTTTTTCGGTTTCATAACCGGTTCTGAGTTTCTTGTACTTAGGTTAGGTTTGGTGAGTTGAGTGGCTTATCTCAGTGGCTTAGTCTACGTACTGGCCTCTCTATTCTCAACGATCTTGAATTCCTTCCGAAAGACACCGATTACAGTCTCCCACAACTTCTGTTTGATAAACACTTTGAAACCCGAAGAGTAGAGTGGCAAGGGGTTCTTGGGTTACAAAAGGAATCCATATGTTCTGTACACATGGATCTAAAACAGAATCAGGAGTGGATGGGGATGTATCTAAAATCTCCTTCCGCCTCCCTAATCACTGTAGCGTCTTCCAGGAGATCATGTTATGGAATTTCTGGGATCCTTCGCATTTAACTCACGAGCTGCCCTAAATCGTCGCCTGCCTCTTAACAAGATGGATAAACAATTCAATATCCACCTCATTTGGGTGCCGGATCACAGGCATATTCCAGGGAATTACATGTCCGACGAGCTCGCCAGGTTAGGTAGAACCTTATCTCGGTATGCCTATCGTTTCAGTTAAATTGCTACTCAAGCTCAACCCTGTTAACGTAACCAACCGCTGATGGGCAGATGGCACCTGCCTCATCACAAGACAGATTTGGTCTAAGCTGGAACAGAAACGCTCCAACTATTTCATTAGACAGAAAAGGTTGCTCATTTTAAATATAGTAGGTATCTTAACAGGGCCCTGTATTATCGGCATGCCACTAGACTGGCCCTTATCGCAAACGACTTCTGCAGAAGCTGCATGGATGAAGAAGGAAACTGCGTTCATAGGAAACTGCCTTTAGGAGCCTACTTTTTCAACAACCTCTGGCTAATCCGAGCATGAGTAGCATCAAGCACTTCACCACTAGCTCCTCCTGGTTCAGTGGATAGCTCTTTGGAGACGTTAATCCAGTGATAAGACAATGGACCTTACTGGGCTAAGTGAGGTTGCATCTACTGCCGCCTGTCACGATAACCTTACAAAATCTTTGTTCTCTGAGACGTGTAAGTCTTTACAGTATCTGCATACATCCGTATTCATTCAATCTAATCTGATTACGTGGTTCTTTAGAAGGCAATGCTAATAGAGTATCTTATCCGTCATCTCCCTAGACTGGCCATAAGGCTCTAAACACCGTATGCCCTTCTGAGTTGGACCATCTAAGATAAGCAAAGTTGAAGATTGAATCGAGAATAAACCTCTAAGCCACGCACCCACAATTACGTCGCTTTTTTAGGATATCTGCTCCTTTTTGAGTCAGTTCGTCGGAACTTTTGTCGCCCACGGTTACAGTTTTGCGTACATAATGTCCTCTGCGGCGAATCCTTCAGATTCTGTGACGAGGGGCTTCTAGCGTCTAACTTGTACTTAGCTTTTTATCTTGTACGAACCAAGATATTTTATACCATCCGAAAGGAAAAGGTCCGTCCCAAGCCAGTTTTGATAGTTTGGTATCTTGTATTCTTTGCTGAAACCAGTTCTACCAGTACCAGTTCTGTCTTGTCCGGGTTGACATGAAGTTCACAATCTCCAGCCCATCTTGGACATCCTCTATTCTTACTTTACTTTGTTGTTGATGGCGCGCACAGTGGCTCAACCAACATAATTCTCATTGGTTCTCACAGCTCGATCCTTAAACCACAGTCAGCCGCCTTTATCTATCCTATCACGAGTTTTCAAACGTTATAGTCTTCCGTTGGAGTTGCTGTTCTTGGTGACCTGACTCAGCTGTCAGCAATATTAGTATATTAACGGGTAGCCAAGCGGCAATTAAGTCCTTGCTCATTCAAATCCAAGACCGTGCTGCTTATATCTCACGAGGCATTACGGGTAACTGATATGCTAACCAGAATACTCTTTTGCTACTTGTAAACATTTACTCAAACTGAATGCAATCAGCAAAGCAAATCACAGATGAAAGAATGACACGACGTTTCAAAACTCCAGACATGTAGATCTAAACCAGAAATGCTCCAATGGGTTGAGCTACAGTAACAGAAAGTTCAAGTAGTCAGTTTTAGTAACAATGGTGTGTAGATCTAACGGTGTTCATGGCTATAAAAAAATCCCTGTAAGATTATCACCTCCTTTTTGAAGCCAGGCAAAGATTTCACATCATCAGCAGGAAAGTATTGGCCTATGTACTATGCACTCCTTAAAGCTTGGATAACTTAAGTAAATATCTTACCGTGGCTCGCCTAAGAGCAGAATATCTGTTACCTTCGAACCGTTCCAAGGAACCATCGAGAAATTAAAACAATTTTTCAATACCATGGCTTTTTCTAAGTGAGCAAGTTTTATTCAATTTTCTCTCTTCAGCTGATCTAAATCATTACCGTGATTTAGAAGGAGCACACCATACTTAAGAACTCTAAATCGTGCTTTAAGATAACCCTTTCCATAGAGCAATATAGAGCTATATTCAGCAATTATCCTGAGTACTTTCTGCTGATACTTAAGCTTCTTATATGCTGCCTAGCATAGTCCTAATCCATGGCCAATTACAACTTACTTCCTCAAATCAACACATAACTACCATTAGAGTCAACATCTCCAGTCTCCATCCACTTTTATTTAAGAATAACTCATCCCTGGAAGCTCTCAAATCGATTTTGCACTGAACCATTTTGGAGCGATTAAAAAGTAGGCTTCATTGGGAACTTCGACGCACCTATACTTTTAGTAAAAGAGCTAAGCAGATGGGTGGTTTTAGGCGCGCACAGATACGCGCCTTTGAGTATACGCACGTTTTTTTTTACTTTTTTTCTCTGGGGTGCGTCATCCTACGATGGACACACCTGCTTTCAGCAAAAGAGAAAAATTTCGATCATTGATTCTATTCTTATGAAGAATATCTGCAATTGAAGGTCTTATGTAGATGGAGGAATATGAGTATTTCGAAATTCATTGTTAACTCCGTCACACTCTTAAGAAAATTCAATTCGCAATATTTCTGTCTCTTACTGTTTTACAGTAGGATGGTGATGTCCACAGCCAGATTAGCGGAAGCCTTACTTGAGCTATTCCGACATACATATTTGGATCTCACGTCAGTAGAAGATTAAGGCATTGAGGAAACGGCAGTGCTTGCATCCCGGAAGAGGGTTACTGGTATCAGTTTGTCGTCCGCTCGTTGCATATAAGGATCTGGCTCCCCAAGTTGGGGATTGTGCATCGGGGCAACTTCCCTACCACGTAAAATCTTCTTCGAAATAAAGACAACGACTCATCTGTCTACACGTGGAATGTTCGGACCCTTAACAGACCGCGTGCAGCCGATCAATAAGCAGAGACGCTAGACTGCTATAAAGCATATATATTGCAGCCATCCAGCAAGTGCTTTGGGATGGGCTGGGCAGAGAACAGAAACAGCGCTTATTCGGATTTGTTATACGCGGCAGACTTAGGCAAGAAGTCTTTAGCTTTCGACACATGAGCGGGCGTCTTATGGTAATCAGCATAAAGGGTAAATTTGCTAACATTAGCCTTATAGGCGCTCATGCTCCCACAGAGGACAAGAACGATGCCACCAAATAATGTTTCTGTGAGCTCCTCGACAAGACCTACGAGCCATGTCCCTGGCTATTTATGACTTAAATACGCCAACATAGAAAAGGAGGACATTGGTACGACAGTTAGTAAATATAGCCTACACGATACCACGTCTGGCAACGTACTTAGGCTTATTGACTTTGCCGCGGGACGAAGCGCCAATAAAGGAAGCATACGGTTTCCTCATAACCCTAAGGGGATATGGCGGTCTCCTGATTATGAATCGAATTCATCACATTGCGATCGACGTAAGGCATGCATCCAGTAGATGAGAAGTGTTACTGTGAGACGATTTAACGTCGAAAAGCTGCAATCGCAAGAGTTCGCCAGAATCCTGAAACCGAACGCGTGTACCGAAATCTTTCCACGCCGTTTGCACTCTTTTCATGGGGAACTGTTAAAGGCTATTGTTACTCGAACGTTTCACAAAAATTCTCTTATTACTGTGCTACCAAACAATAAGACAAGCAACTTAAGACCCTATCGTGCAAGATATGAGGGCTAATAGTGCTGTTTGACTCTCTCAAAAGATATACATAGATGCGGGCACTATTAATTCTTTTCCGCAGGCGTTCTCGTTCACATAGCATTGACTCCTGATTCAAAGCTTTGAAGCATGTTATCTGGTATCTTGAGAATAGGGTCATGGCGAATGTATTCCATTATAATCAAGTGACCTGTAAAGTCACCAACTTTGAGATCCAGTATCTGAGGCAGCATGAGAGGACCGCACTGCCAGATCTTGCCGTGTGAAACTGAGTACCACGCAGGCTAGAAGATATATGTATTTTATACAGCCACTGCTGCCTTGGCCATCATACTAATGACGCGTATGTAGGTAATGATTGGTTTGATTATGGTGCTATATAACCAATAAAGCAACTTGGATTCCAGTCCCCAGATTTTGCCGTGAAGGCGTTAGCACATAAACACTGCCCTAGTCGCCTTGTTGTAGCCTTATTTAGCTGCGAGTTCCAGGTAAGCGTTTTGCCAAGAGTTACTCATGGAATAGGGTACAAGAAAAGTTCTTCCTGGAATAATGTTCAGTCCCTTAGTCGTGTAGCACTTCAATATTAGATAAAGGCACTTTGAATCCTTTCTGAGAAAGTGTCATCGAATTTGCCCATATCGTTGATGACTACATCGTATGCACCTTGTGTCCAGGATTTTTTAGTAGTTGTAGGGTTCTAGAGTTTTTCGTCTATGGTCAAAGTTTAGAGGGGAGAGTACACTCCCTTGCGGGCATCCTCTGGTGGCTATAATTATTCTGAGCAATCCTCCGCATTTTATCTGTATATTCCCACTTTTCAGGGTAGTGAGTACCCAGTTTATTTGTAAGACAAAGTAATCTCTGTTTCACTGTATGCAGCCGTCTAGTTCAAGAACATCGCAACACGATTCTCAATTGGGAAATTTCCAAGATAAAGTTTTTTAGTGGCTAAAATCGTTTTCCGATTAGCAAAAGATGAGCGATTGTCAGGAATTAATGCCACACAGGGAAATTTTATAGCTAAAATCTCAAGCTAACAAACATTTTTTTAGGTTTTTGTTTTGTTTCTTCTTCTTTCCTTTTGTTCGGCAAGATTACGATCAGGATTATGGGGATCATAACCCTCCCACATTACTGCATCCCTACTGGTCCGCCTGTAAGAATCGCCGATTCGAGCTCAAAAGTATCTGCAGGCCTCCCGGTTTCGGATCACTTGATCCAATCAAATGCTGCTGTTTTTGCATTTATGTGATCCAGGAGGTCTTGGGCTTGCCTGTCTTCCGCGCTTGTGTGGAAACGTTGATTGACATTACCTTTTTGACAGTTTCCGTAGGACCCTTTCTTTGAACATGACAATACCAACTGAGCCGGTCGTGGTCCAATTTTTTTCGAGATGGGTTCTTTGACGTGAATACTTCCTCGGATCTTCGAACTTCTAATTCGATTAAGCTTTGTTACTCCTGCTGTCATGCAAAGTATCTTCGTCTTATCTGCCGTTAAATTGCCCTCATGCTTTTTGTAGATTTTCCAGCACTGCGAACCGTATGTCACCGCCGGACGAGCAACTGCGGTGTAAAGCCTTCCTTTCAGCTTAGGGAGCATTTTCCGGTCACAGAAGATAGCAGAGATTTCTTGTCACTTCATCCACCCTCCGCTTACGCGATGATTGACGTCGTCATCAATAGTTGCTTTGCTATTGATCATAGATCCCAGATACTTGACCTTTTCACACTTGGGAATCGCTTTTCCATTCAAATAAATGTCTGGACTAGGTCGGAGTGGATCAGAGAATGGACAGTACAGGTACACTGTCTTTTTTGAATTAATTCGATACCCATTTCCCTGCTAAACACCAATCCATACATCAAGTGCTCGTTGCAGGGACTTTTGAGCATCACTTATGATGGCTCTATCGTACGCAAAGAATAACTGATGCACTTTGGGGTCCGTCAATTTTCCTTCAAGCAGATAATCCAGGAGTACAATAAATAGCAAAGGGCATAAGACGCTTCCCTGCTGCATACCGACTTTAATTGGGAACACTTCGGTGACTCCGGAAGGACATCTTACTCTTGCCTTTGCTCCGTCATGCATGTCCATGATCATCTGTACGTAGGGTTTTGGAACTTCTCGATGTCCTTAGCGCCACCCAGATAAGGTCTCTTGATTGTTTATCGAATGCTTATTCAAAGTCAACCAACACCAGATGCGTATCCTTTAAGGCATCACGATGTTTTTCCATTTGGGTTATCGTGAAGCACTACGCAGGTTCATTTCATCAAATCATTATCGTCAATTACCGATCGATTGTATACTATGCCATTAACCCCACAAAAGCGAAAGGCTTAACATTGTCTGTTGCCTTATTTCGGTTCATCGAAATTTTCAATTCAAAATTCCCTCGGTTTTTATGGGGTTGAAAGTGTTCTATAGCGTACATACCTGCGTGTGAGGAGTATGAGGGACAAACATGTCTCAGCGTTTCCGGCCCTTTCAAAATGCAATATGTTAATCACATCGAATGTTATTCATTAGCTGCAAAATGAAAGTATGCAATCGATTCTCTAATTATTTTTTTGTTTTAATTAGTAGCTAATTTTCACATGTAAAGTATATGCAGTGTTGTACAATCAACTCAATAGAGGTGTACACAAGACGTATTTGAATTAAACTGGATGAGACAACTTTCGTTGACCTGATTGGTTGAAGTGCGTTTCAGAAGTCTAGCAAGAGCCTCCTCAACGAGGGCATTCATTCATTAGGTCCTCTGACCGGTCTTGGGGCAAAGGATGTCAACAACGTCTGGGCGTCAATGGGTCGTATGCAAAAAGCTTTCGCTCAGTCTCAGTAGACTGAGATGTGAGACGGAGCTAAAGGTACCGAGATTAAGCGTTTGCAATAAGCGAAAGCTAAAATTGGTATGCAAAACCTTTGTCTCAGTGCGTTGTCTCAGTCTCATTCATTCTTTCAATTAAAATTGCAAAGATGAGTTCACTGAGTGAGTGTAGTGAAGAAGAAAGAATAAGAAGTGATGAAAATAACTGTTTCTTAGTACAATTTATTAAAAATAATATTATTGTGTTATCGAAAAGCCAAGTACCCGAAGTTAAAAAAAAGAAAAAAATAGCTCTAGAAAGATTTAAATCGGAGTATGAAACCAAATTTGGAAAACCCATTCAAATTGCACAAATTTCAAAAAAAATTATAAATATCAAAGCGAGACTCAAAGACAAATGTGATGTTAATAAAACGGGAAATAGAAAAATTAAATTAAAACCGTGGGAAAAAGAGTTATGTGAATTGATTAATGGTGATTCACCGAATCCAGTGCTGAATAGGTTGGAGGGTAAGGATATTTCATTTGTTGACTGCATGAATAAAAATAATATTTCATCATATTTACAGGTTCAGTAACTGTAGGAACAAGTTTAAATAAACGCTCCGAGGTTTTCTGTATTACAGACGATTCTTCTTCTTCCTTTGCTCAACCAAAAGAAGTAACGATTGGTTCGTCACGAAAGAGGAAGCAAGACGATGCTTTACAGCTATATGAAACAGAGGAAACAAAAAACTTATCCATGCTAGAGCTCCAAAGACTAGTTTTGCTGAAGCAAAATCAAGTTCTAACCAAAAAACTGAAGCGTTTGATTGATCAGGAGAAAACAAATTTAGCAGAAGAGAGTGAAGTACCTTTTCAAACATATTGAATTTTAGTTTTAAGTTACGATTTTGTAATGTATATTTAAATATAAAGAAATTAAACATTACGTTGGTTAAACAAAATCGATGCGATATCATTTCTTCTTCTTTTTCCTTGTTCCGTTAAGACAGCAGCTCTTCTAGAGCCGTCGGAAGTGGCGTCTTCGCTTGGTGTTGTTGGTTCTTCTTCAAAATTATCCCTAATTTCGTTTTCCTCTAAGAAATTTTTCGATACGTTATGCAAAACGAAGCAGGCCAAAATTACTTTTGGTGCATTTTGTGTGGAAATTCTTAGCTTGTATTGTAGACAGGGAAACCTCCGTTTTAACTGACCGAAAACACGTTCAATAATCACTCTTTCTTTGGTTAGTACACTGTTATAATTTTCTTCTACAACAGTAGATATCCTTCGAAATGGCGTCATTAGAAAGGGAGTGATTGCATAACCCTCATCAGCGATGAGGACACACGTCGGATTATTAACAAGTGCCTGGTAAATATCAGAATTTTTAAATATTCTGGAGTCATGGACCGAGCCGGGCCATGAGACATCCACGCTGGTAAACTTTTCAGCTCCATTGCATGTTGCTTGCACGTTAATTGAATAATAACCTAGAAGCAGATCACAACATAATTTTGGAAACTAAGGGCACAAACATTTACACTTTATATGAGTTTCTCACTTTACACTTACCCTTTTGGTTTACATACTCTCCACTATGGTGCTTCGGCTTACTGATACGAACGTGTGTGCAGTCTATTGCTCCAATACATAACGGAAATTTGTTTTTAAGCTGCCATAAGTTCTTTTCAGAGTCATTTTCCTCCGCACTCATAGGAAATTTGATCCAGTATTGGCTTTTTTCCACTATTTTTACCGCAACTTCACTGACTATTCTCGAAACGCTGGATTGGCTTATACCAAAATCTTCGGCTATGCCAATTTGAAATCCAGGATCTCCAACAAATCTTAGGAAAACCATCATTCTGGTTAAATTATTAATTTTTCCTCCCCGATAATCCTCATTATGTTGGAGAAAGTGATCAGTTAACCAATCTACTTGGACGGAATTAAATCGATAAAGACTTTTGAAGTCCCGATTTTGCGCAGTGGCACCGAGAACGCTTAAATACGCAGCCATTTGACCTAATGAGACAACAAATTTCTAGTCTTGACTTTTTATGAGCTTTATCTCATTGTTCTGAGACATTGCAATGTTTTTTGCATACGAGAAAACAAAGCATGAGAACTGTCTCATCCATTTAGCAAAAGCTCAGTCTCTGAGATGTGTCTCATTTTCTTTTTGCATACGAACCCGAGCTAATGCTATAAAAAGTGAGACTTGAGTCTGAGCGAAAGCTTTTTGCATACGACCCAATGTGTTCGTAGATCTGCCACCCGCTTGAGCTACCTTCAAGTTATATCAAATGATTTGGATTCCTCCTCGACTGTCCTTCTCGATGTCTGACGAGGATGGCTGACTTATCTGCCTGATTGGGTGAGTGGATTCCATTGCATGGCGTACTTCGCAATTGAACTGTCTTCGTGCCGTGAGGTGTGACCAATTTGACGTCTATTGGCGCTCGTGTAGTTGGTCTTTCGATAAATAGTTCGCGGCCAGAAGATCCTTAGGATTTTGCAAAGATATCTATTTATGAAGGTTTACAGCTACCTTCCAGATAATACACCCATAAAGTAGCACTGTTTTCACGTTTGACTGGAGCAGTCTCAACTTGGTTTTGCGCTGAAAACATTTTTTGTCCAGATTTTAGACAGCATAGGTTAGGTTAGGACAGCTGCTTACTTTCTTGAATTGCTGTGTGAGAGCATACAAACGTCAAGATGTTTGAGATATGATATCATAGTCCATCTCAGCGCCATGTTTCCTCCAGACAGAGCTGCTCGGATCCCATCACTGATTACTACAAGGAATAACAGTGGGAAAATAATGCATCATTGTCGTACCCCGCTGCGGACTTCAAATTCGTTTGACACCTTGCCGCTGTGTAAGACATGACATTTACCGGCATTATAGGTGGTCTTTAAAATAGCGATGAGTTTTTCTGGTATACCTCTCTTACGCAAGGCTCGCCATATAGCATTTCGATTCAAACTTCTCGAAATCAATAAACAGAAAATGTAGCATGGATTTGTACTCTATGAATATTTCAATACACTCGAAATACACTCGAAAATATTTTTTTTTTCTCCCATTGCCACAGTAGACGAAAGTGGTTTGACAGTCATGGTCTGCTATCAAGTTAAACATGGCAGTCATTTTAAACAACAATGAGCGCGTTCCGCATCCTAGGCACTAGGTAGTCAAACGTTTCTGATTGGTCGAGAGATTCAGTTTTGACTGTAAAGTAAGGCATTTTTTATTGAGGTAGTGGACTGGATTTGAAGGTAAGAAAATTCTCCCTACATTTTAAGTCAATCTGCCAACTGTCAAGAACAGCTGATTCTCTTGTATTTCTTTCACTGTTCGGTTGTTGTTTGCGAATTACGGGTACTTAAATAAAAAAAAAATGAAATTCCAAGTGAATTGTGACGGAGTGCTCTACGATTTCGACGAATCGGAGGAGACAATTAACAGGCTGAGGGGTAAAATGTTTGAGGCATTAATAAATAACAAATTGAGCAAATTTAAATTAATTTTCAGATCCAAATTTTGCTTTACATGTATAAATAATATTATATTACTTACAGAGGATCTCATCTTCCATTTTTCGCACTTACGTATGTATATCTTTATTTACTTATTGATTTCTTATGCACTGCAATTCACAATTTATAAATGATCTCAAGTAAAATCAGAAAGTAATTATGTCAAATATGACACACGAACAGATGTGAAATGTCACCTACTTTTTAAGTCAGTTTGCCGTTCCATATGTTAGGACTTACCTCAAAAAGTAGGCCTAGAATCCGGAACGCGCCCAATCATTGGTCAAATTTTGAAGGGTGTAGTTTAATCGCAGCTGGCTCACCCTGTTTTCCAATTTGCAAAAGGTAAACAATTGTAGGAATTAATGCCACACAAGGGAATTTTATAGTTATAAGGTCAAAAAGCTAACAAAAATGCAAAATAAAGGTATGCAATCAATTCTGTAATTTTTTTGCTTTAATTAGTAACTAATTTTCATATGTAAAGAATATGCAGTGACATACGCAAGACGGAACATTGTTATGTACATATGTATGTTTGAACACTAACGGCAATTGAAACTTCTGAATTTTCATCTGCCAAAATCGCACTTATCCAGAGTAGACATGCAGTACTGAACATGTGTAAATAGCTGACCACTTCGACTATGCAGTAAACCGGACGAGGTATCTTTTCTTGACTCGATTGCCTGAACTGGTAAGAGCCTCCAGAAGGAGGACGTGGAGCAAAAGAATTCCCTCGACTAATTCAACGGTGACATCTATAGTCGTTTGATTCAGTGCCCTACTGTCCAACGAAAAGAAGCTGCGATTGACACAAGAAAGGAGCCTTAATCTTGAATGCGTGAGCAAGTCTGTAATTCCTGAGACTACAAAGACCACCTGAGGGAGAGACTTTCCGTTGTGCATTCACCTTCTACTACCGTCAACGTTCAGTGAACCTTGTATCGCAACCTGATCACAGAACTAATCCAACGCAATCTGGGATACCAACCACCTCTAAAATGGAGTCCATGGTTTGATGGTGGTTGTGAATACCGAAAAAGGGTGACAGAAGATGCACATTTTAAAGTACTGTAACATATGAAAACGGCGGCGTGGGAATATTACCCAGCCAGGAGAAGGGAGGAGCAGAAAACCCTGTGTAGTAAGAAGAGGGTATTCAAAGAAGGTCGAAACGCAGTCTGTTCGAAATACTGAAGGGAACTTATGTAGTCACTAATGCCCAGAAAATTGAGATATGTGCTAATGCAACAATTCTAGCAGCTGCTTAATGGACATAATGTCGAGAGAATGGTAGGCAAGAAGAGAACCTAGTATGAAGAGCTATTGCGAATCTGAAGAATAACAAGGCGGCTGGCGTTTAGAGCTTAAAAGCGGAGCAATTCAAGTATGGATGTGATGTTTTGGTAGGGTACATGCAAAAATCATCAATCAAGTATGGGTGGACGAAAGTATGCCCTATGACTGGAACATCAGCTCCATATGCCCCACCTACAATAAACAATAATAATAATACAATAAAATCTTCACGTTAAAGAAAATCCTGGAAAAGATCGATGCATTTCAAGTCAAGTTACAACATCTTGCGGTTTTAAAGCCGAATCCAGCAGTGTCGGGTAAAGCTGAAGAATTCGTGATGCAGAGGGCAGTTTGGAAGTACCTCTACTGTATTATTTCAAACAAGCGTTTCAAACATTGCTTAGAAAAGGAGTGATCACAGTTAGCACTACTTTTGACAACAACAAACAAAACATACATATAAGTCCAACGCAGAAGGCAAAATGTCGCTTCGAGATGATTAAAGAGTTCATCTATAATCAACTCCTCAAAAGACACCTTAGTGGAGATTCAGCGAAGACTGATCCTTGTAAGCCTTGTAAGCAGCATAGCAGAGCAGATATTGGGCGCTCTCCAGCGAAGAATTTTTCGTCAAATATTTAGTCCTTTGTGCAAAGAGGGCAAACGGTGAAGAAAATAAAACCGCGAACTTTACAAGCTGTAATATGATATTGATGTAGTATAAAGGGCCAAGTTACACAGCATTGACAACAATGCTTTTGAAGCGATGAGGAGAAGAAGGAGGAACGAAAATTCTAGGCCAGTATTTTTTAATGATCTAGTTACCTGTCAGGTCTGGATATCTGCAAGATCAGAAGGTCAAACTTGTTCTAATAACCAATCACGTCTTATTAGAAGACATATTAAAGTTGAAGTATACCCACCAATTTAATCTCCTAATAGCGAGTTCCGAAGGTCCCGGCAGCTTTTTTAATGGTATCTTTTTGGTTTAAGTGAGTCCTAGCTCTTAGCTGACGCAACTATCAAAGGTAACCTAACATACCCTACAATTTTAGGCTAAAAAATATACGTCGCATTCATGTACGACGAAATAATCGCAGCGATTAACAAACTGTATTTTGTTGACTATTTTGCAATATTTTCTTTTACTTTACTTTTAGATTTTAAGAGAAACAAAAGAGCCAGAACACAACGATTCACTGTGAAATCCATTTTTATACTAACAAGACGTCCATTTTATAAGTATCCACGACTCATGCTCAACCATATGACCAACTTACATCAACAAAATCGCTGCTATTATTTAAAACTGCGTGTCCTATTTTTTGCTACTAAATAATCGTGCGATAAAAAACCACAAGTGCGTGCATACCCACATCTTTTAGACTTAAGGATCGATGCAGTATTTTCCAAGCTGAAGTTGCTGTAATAAAATAAGCTACGGATAAGATTATTGAGGGAAAGATTCCAGAAAAACAAGCAGCCATCAAGGCGCCATTAAGCGGATGAACTACACAGAGAAGGGTCATTTATGAAGTCCCCCCGGGTCCTCTCTGAGGCTAGTATACCACTCAGCACCCTGCAAAGGGAGATAGACATTGATTCTAATGACCAGGCTAATAAACGCTAGTGCCGATTAGATACATGCGCAACAGCCAAATCGTTATGGCCATTCTACGACAAGAAGAGATCTATGTACATATTAATCTTACGGAACTAAGTCGCAAGGATATTCGATTAGCTGTTGGTGTCGTGCCAGGATACTGTGTGATAGGTAATCACGCAGCACGGCTAGGTTTACCGCATAACGATTACTGTAGTAGCTGCAGGGACGAAAAGGAAATAGAATTCGTTCGTCACCACCAAAAGAAGACGTGCTCTTGGTAGTTACTTCTTTTCAGAACTGGACGAGCTAGGTAATATTGAACTAAGTAAACTCCTGAGATATATACGTTTATCTGGGTGGATGGGTGGATATGCCTTTATGATTCATTTTTTATTGCGACAATCGCGTCGCCAGAAAAGTCGCAGACTTTTAAGCATTGCGATTAGTAGATGCACTGAAAAATTATTAAAGTTTTCTCTTCCCCAGCCTCTCCTTGTATCCGTATATGTTGGGCTTAAGACATAAGCTTGTTACTTATGTATCTCAAAATATCCGTATATTTAAATAAGTGGATAATATATATGTATGATACTCATAAACGATTGTAGCTCGCATAATTTTGATTAGTTTTTCAACTCCGAGCATAAACTTTAAGCCTTTTCGTGACCGCGGATGAAGTGACTTCCTCTAAACTTCAGGCGTGCATAAAAGACGCAAATGATGTGATCTCGCGAAACGGGGGGCACTTCAACGCTAGATTTTGTTTTTAGTTAGTTTAATGTGTGTACGAAATAATTTTTTTATTTTTTGCGCGGTGCAATAATAACCTACTTACGTTTTTTTATGGAGCTAGATGTGATGATGTGAAGAATTTGGTCAAATGTCAAAGTATCACCATTTTACGTCTGTATAGTTAAAACGTTTGTCAATTTGGTTGAAACATTGTTTTGTTTAAGTTCCTCATCAACTTGCTACAAAAATAATATCTTATTCAATTTATTAACGGGTACTGAGTAGAAGGGAGATCTCTTATTGTGACGGGTTATAGTCTTTTATTGCTTTCGATCTCCTGCGTCATGATGTATTGAGTCAGTTAGTTTACAGTTATGTAGTTTGAGGCTAATGCGCATAGCAATTAAAGGGAAAGCCGGAACCGATTATAAACTGAGGGTCATCACATTCATTCCTATAGTCACTTTAGTAAAAACAAAAGTTGGCAAGACCTATTCGTTGTCCTTGAGTACCTTAGAGTTGTGTTTGCCGGTAGTAACGTTCTGCGCGAGATGACGTTCTTGGGTGTCCGTTTTTGTCCACAGTATGTACCTCGTTTGTAGCGCTGTGGCCCAATGCTTAGCACATTAAACTGCGGTGGGGGATGTTCAAAGATGGAATCCCAGAAAACACAAAAATGTATTTTCACTCCCGTCTCACTTCTCACGAATGACAAACGTCGCGTCGGAGAGTAACTGTCATAAGGCGGTTTCTCAATTCGCCTCTCGGATATACATATGTATGTAGTTTTAAACTGTAGAAACCTTTTATTTGTGCCAAAAACTATAGCACGCGCAACACTATTGATCCCGAGGAGCTAAGCACTGGCATCAGTAAATCCATCTTCATCGCTTGCGCCTCAATACTTACGAGGGCGGTACTGAAATCAAGCCGCGTTCTTCCGATTTTGTCAATATTGTTGGCTTAAGCGAGCAATTCAGTGGCCTTTGAAAAATTGGGTATCGTATGTGAGTTCTGCATAATTCTTTCATATTGAATATCCCGGTGAGGTTATTACCAATCTTGATGGAACAGCACACATTCTCCGCAGACAAGCTGCAGAACCATATGTGTTTGGCAGGGATGCAACAATTAAACGTTGCTGCATGTAGCTTGTCTCCTTCTCTTACAGATGCTGTCACAAATTAATGAATAAAACAATGGTGTGCATCGAGTTAGAAAACCTGATTTGTTTAAGCCTGAAAGCAGACTGATATGGGCCAATCTGGTTGCTGACCAAGGGCTTCAATCGCTTCAATCGGACAGATAGATTCTTGTACACGATGTTGAGAGACTGGTAAGTCTATAGTTGGTGCAGGTCAGGTGGCCTCTCTTTTTAAATATCGGGCAATCAATGCTTTTTTTTCCATTCGTCAAGTCTTACTTATATTATACAAGGACAGAATGTGCACTGTGATCTATACATTGGTCCAACCATATTTTGGAAATGGGTTGGTGCCTTAAACAAATCGGCATGTAAGCTGGCAGCTCTTGTAGCTTTGCTGGGCTTAAATATATTTATACATACTGTTCTCCTAACTTCGTCCAACTGCTAGTTATTATCGTCCAGTTTAATAGTTCATTCTGCCGGACAGCCACGCCTTGTACCGTCTGGTCTCTCCATATCCTCAGAATCGATTGCGGTTTTACTAATAAGTTTCCCTGTTTATCCCCACTGGTTTTATAGCCTTGGCATGTTTTTTATATCCTTTGGAATAATTTCCGAATATCATTCCCGCAATAGCTTCTCTATATTTCCTCGATCGCATGGTTCTCTTGCTCCTTCTTTTACCTTCTGAGAACCTGATGATTCATCCTACTCTTATGCTTGTAGATCTGACGAGCTATTCAACACCACTCGGTATGTCTATTCTTTTGCTACATAAACTTGCCAGCATACTTCGGCGAACCAGGGGTTTTGTTGTGATGGCGATTATAGGCATCCGATATCAAATTCCCTAACGTCTTCCCATTGCCCAGTGGTATTCGGGATATTTTAATGCATACCTTGGATACAATAAGGTAGCAGTACAAGTCAATGTTGGCTCCTTGGTGAGTTCATACATTTATCATACTGGAAGTGCGATTTGCGTCCATCACAATATGATTAATTGGATGAAGATAAGTTGATCAGAAAAAGTCGATTAACTTGAAACCATTATCGGGTGGTGTCGCGCAGACTATAGGTACCTTCGATAGAAGAACCAGGCTGACCACAACGAGAAAAAGCCCTTGGAAAAGTATGAATGGTAGGAGAACCTGTTCCAAAGCAACACTGGAAGTGATATTGAGACTAACCCCTTTACACATAGTAGTAGAAACGATAGCCCAAGACATTAAAGAACAATCAAAAAGGGCGTCGGGGCAGAAAAAATGCATTGCACACAGGCAGGTTAGGTTAGGTGGGCTTGGCTTAGACCAATAAAGGTCCTTTGTGATACCATGGATCAAAACCAATTCGCTGCTCATGGACTAACAGAACCAACCGGAGCTTTTGATAAAGCGATAGATACGCATGACGTCTAAGAACGCTATGTCACCAAGGACTTCAAGGAAGGGGGACCCTAAATAGAGCATTCTTTTATGCGACAGAGCTGGGCAGTTACATAGGAGGTGAGGGATACTTTCCTTCTCCTCCTCGTCCCTACAGCTTCTACAGAAGTCATTTGAAAAGAGGACAAGTCTTTTGGCATGTTGGCCTATAAGGCAGTGTCCAGTGAGGGCACCAACAACGCAGCTGATTTGTGATCGCTTTAGTTTGACCATCTCGGTACTGCGTTTATGATCCAGCCTGGGCCAGATCTGTCTCGAGATGAGACACGCTGACACGTTTTCCCATCTGAGGTTGGTCTTGCTAATAGCATTCAGCTTTAGTAGATGCTTACATGTAGCTAGGGGCATACCCAGGGACTGCCTATCAGACAGCATCCTTAGAGTAGTGCCTTGTCTGGCAAGTTCGTCTGCCCTGCAGTTTCCTGAAATGTCTCTATGGCCTGGCAACCAGCATAGGTGAATATTGAACTGCTCTGTCATCTCCATAAGAGATAAACGGCAATTGGGAGCGGCCTTTGAAGTAAACGAGCACGATTCCAGAGACTTGATTGCCGCTTGGCTGTGAGTGAAAATGGTAATATCCCTGACAGATAGTACATTACACTTCAGCCAGGACAGGGCTTCCTTAATTGCCATGATTTCCGCCTGAAAAACGCTACAATGATCAGGGAGGCGAAACGATAATTCTCTGTTGAGCTTCTCGGAGAAAACACCACATCCTACCCCGCCTTCGGTCTTAGAACCATCTGTGAAAAAGTGTACCGAGTTACCATCGATAGGAGGAGAATTGTCCCATACATCTGTATTTTCGTGCTTGAAGTTAAGGAGATCAAGGATCGAGGAGTGGCCAGTGTGATAGCTGGACCACTGAGAGGAGGCTTTCAGACGGATGGCCGTACAGGCAGCGATCTGTTTACTGAAAATATCAAGGGGCAGCAAGTTGAACATAATATTCAGTGCCGCTGAAGGAGTAGTCCTCAGTGCACCACTGATGCATATGCATGCAGATCTTTGCACTTAAGCTATATCGCACACAGGCAGCAATAAACACTTTTCAAATCAGTCCCGCTTTTGGACTAGTCCAGGGGTAATATGTTCAAGATATACTGCTTCGAGAGAAAATTCAACTGGAAGGTGAGCAGCAAAAGAAAATGGAGCAGTGAAGTGGGGATGTACCAACTTAAACCAAATAACACACGTAAGGATCCAAAGCATTGAGAGGAACTCAGCAGGTGTACCTACAAGTATACATACTCGGAAGCCATGAGAACGTATGTTCTAGCGAACATGTATAAATACAATATTTGCCATACACATTCGAAAGGTGCGACTCATTTAACTTCAATTGGAACTATCGCGGACAAGACATCGTGATACTGTCGGATAGCAAAGCCGCCATTGAGCCGTTAGGGTACTGGTGTGAAAGTGCCTGGATTCGAGGCCTCGTAGGAGTAGAGGAAAATGAATCACTTGACGAACTAGCAAAGAAAGGCTCTAAAACCGCTTTTACCAGGACACCTTCTTACTTTGATAATGCAAATGAACTTTCATTAGCATTCAATATTTCAATGCTAATGAAAGTTTCCTTGCACTGGCATTGAAAATATTAAGGCTAATGAAAGTTGATTTGCCCTGGATTGAACATGTTTATGCTAATGAAAGTTCACTTGCATTACCATAGAAAACTTCGCGGCTAATAAAATTTCCACTCCAGAATTAGAAGGCGTATTATTTTCTTCCCATTGTTATCGGCTAAGAACACTAATTTTTAAATCTTTCAGTGGAGTTAAGTAGAAATTAGTGATCTCATCTAAGCTCTGGTTAGGCTCAGGATTCTGGCGTTTCTGTATGAGTACTTTTTCCATATTGGTGACTCCCTTAGCCTTAGGTGCTACGGTGCAACGTTTGGAGTATTTCTGATACGTATTAGTATTATTGAGGAGAGAGATTTGAATACCTTTCTTAAATTGGCTGCCTGAAAGTTGGGACAAAAAAAAAGTAGTTCGACTGATTTTTTTCCACTCACGGATGTCTTCAAAACTGATCAAGGGTTTGACGCAGGAGATAGTACATATCTGTGCGCAACATTCAATCGTAAAGGCGAAGACTCTAAGTCATTGCCTCTACAGCAAAAATTTTTTTTAATGACAAATATCACACTTTCATTGTTGGAAATATGAGCCCTGACAATAAGCATAATACATATGCATATACTGCATATTGATGTCATTGCTAGCCAATGCACATGTACTGCTCTTTATTTCCATTTCGCATATGCAAA
Source organism: Blera fallax (assembly GCA_946965025.1). NCBI lineage: Eukaryota > Metazoa > Arthropoda > Insecta > Diptera > Syrphidae > Blera > Blera fallax. The sequence continues at coordinate 100,816,770 of OX337244.1, forward strand.
CCATTTGTAGGTATAACAGCAATGGAATGCAGTGTATTTTTATTTTACCACTTACCCGTCGCTGTGACAACGAGTATTTCGAGTGTCTTGGTGGAGACCGTCAACTCTAGACTTCACTCCTCTTTAGGTAAACATGCAACTGTCGTAATTTGCGTCTGTAGTGACAGTTTGGTTGTGGTTAAGACCTTGCCCAACCCCTTAAACCCGTCCCAAAATAGTTCGAGATTGCAAGAACTCATTGAATTTGGTCGCAGTACTGAGCTCTCTGACTTTTGTCTGGGTCCTAGGTCATACTGGGATTGCGGGAAATGAAATGAGATCTTCGATGAGATTGCTGAGCAAGGCTCAGATGATGTTTTCCCACGTTTTCACTCAGGACATCTATTGGCGATTGGGCTTTTCACAAAAACAGTTGTGTGTGACACGGCTGTCCAGGTTGCAGGTAGAATAAACAAATGCTCCCGAACATTTGTAAGAAATCAGCGACATTGTTGCTGCTTGTCGGCGGAAAAGACTGTAGGCAACTTATAGACGTTCTCATGGGACATTTTCTTTTTGCTAAGCATCATAGTCGCTCTTAAGATACACCACTGTCTGCGACTGGAGAGGGCGACGATACTGTGGATCACTTGGATATTGTCCTGTCCTTGCTCGGATCAGGTGGCTTATCTTTGGTGCTGATGTGGTGAGCGCTGATACTGTAAGCTCTGCATCACTGAAATTTCCTCTCAGCTTTCTCCGGAATTCGAAAAAATTTCAGAAAATGGGTAATACTGGGTCTTGCGTCTTGGTAGTTCAATGGACGAGTTGCGTCTGAGTGTTTCAGTGAAGTCTTTCCTAACCTGACAAAATATATCATTTAAATGAAAGTTTTCATAAATGCGGACGAATTTGGCACAGATCTTGTTGCACATATTGCACACGTTTATTCACTTTGTTTAAACAGTGAATTTATGGGATTAATCACATTAGAGATCATTGTAGACCCGTACACAAAACTCTTCCTCTTACAGACGTCCGCCAAAACTTAAGACGTCGTTTAGCGTTTAATAAGAGCTCAGGACATGTCTCTTTTCTTAAAGGAGATAAAGCAGAATAATTATGTAGAAGGTGAGGTACCATTTCCTTTTTTTTTCTCTCATCAACAGCTTTTGCAGAAATCATTGGAAGGAACTGCCAATCCTACTGCATATTTGTTAGTGAAACTTTGCCCCGATAGAGCTCCAAATTAGCTTTTTGTCAACTGAATGTGGCTCTGCATATGCATAGAAACTCCGCCGTAGAAAAAATATTTACATCGCCTCATATTTTGGAGAAAACTAAAAAGTAATCTATTAGATCGTTTATACGTACGAACTACATATGTATATAGAGTTGTGTCTGGGTCAAGTATATACATATCTCTGTCAAACTCGTCCTTTTGTCTAGGATAACGATATAGAACGCTTGTTCGATAATAACATCCCCTAAGTCTTTAACGTCAAAAACAAGACGACGCCCTATCAACTTATTCCTGTAACGTTATACTTGAAAGGATTATGTAAACTTAGTAAAATATCAGAGATATGACTTTGGAAAGAGCTGTTCACTATTCTCATATGCGGACGTTATTATAAAAAAATTGAAAAACTCAGCGGGCTACTAATTCTTGGAAGAAAAGTATTCTTGGCCGCCACGAAAGAATAGTTTTTGGTTACGTTTGCGTCAGGTGAATAACATGATTCATTGTTGAATTGTATGTGCTATTCAGTCACATCGAATTACACTCGAATCCACCACAAAAAGACACCAAAGTGAAAGAACATCTGAACTTCAATTGTAAGCACAAAAAGAAGGAGATGTCAACCAACTTGACATGAGAGGTAGCTGATGGTCATAAATATTACTGGCCTACCAGTGAAAGGCTGTTTAGTCCAAAAATGCATTTATTTTCTTGGTATTCCCCTTTTATTTCAATGAACCTTGTCAAAAGTTTCATCAATAAATGAATGACATCCCCAAGCATCATTTTGGAAAGTTTGCTCCTACTGCTACTATTTGGTAAACATAAATTTCCTTAGATTTGGAAGTAGGTGAACGTCAAAGAGGTATATAGAGTGGATCTTCCAACAATTTGTACTAAAAATCCCTTCGTTTTTCCATTGGCAAAACAGCAATGTGCAGAGGTACACTGTCCTGATGCAAAATTATATTTCCGTTTCACACCACTTCTCACGATTTTTTTAACCAGTTGGTCAAGAAAACTTGCATATATAGAATTCGCCAGTTATCGTCCTCCCCCTTTTAAAAGTATTCAAAAATATTAATCCTTTTTGCCTCCCGGAACCAGTGGCTTTGTCCTTTCCGACACATGAAATCGACTTTACCGACAGAACCACCGGCTGCCACTCACAGCTTTGGTGGCTGTTTCGTTTCTGGAGTTCAATGGCGGACTCACGTCTCATTCATAGTAAGAGTTCGGCACATTCGGTTAGATCGGCTTTAAAGCGGTCCAAGTATTGGTGAGAAATTTATTTTCGCAGTCGTTTTGGTAAATATGTAGTACTTGCTGGAAAGTGTACCACATCCATTCTCTGATGTTCCACACCACATTGTGCATCGTCCTGATATTTTATCTGCGGCTACAGTTTTTAGACGTCCGTCACTTCTGTTCAGCATTTCTTCACTATTTATAAAGAAGGAGCAAACCTTTATAATCCTTTACTAATTTTGGATGAACTTCTGTTGTCGATAATCCGTACAAAACAAATAATTTTATGAGGGTACGTCCATTTCAACGAAACACACACAGCACGTCTGCTTTAAGAAGCTGCATAAGGAAAACTAATTGACAGATAAAGTTGAAGCATAACGTTCGTTACTGTACCATGTATACCAACATCGTAAAAAATATGTTCTAATTGACAGCAATGACATATGCCGAGAACTTTTCACCTTGCCCTAGTACTTCTATAAAATTATACTTTATTATTTCTTATAGTAACCTATTTAAAAGTGATCAAAACAATTTGAAATAAAGCTCATAGCTATTTGTCGTAGAACAGTTGATGTCATGATAGAAATCGACACCTGATATTATAATGTTTGTGATTAACATAACCCCTTACTAAGGCATTATAAAATCATCTGGATTTTTACTTCAGAAATAAAAAGAAGCACCGGAATGGTTAAATTACATTAAGGAACAAGCCAAATAATTTAATTACATTTCTTTTGAATTTTAAAGTCACTTACCTTGTATTGCTGTTTAGTATACCAATTGAAAAACAACCTAAAATTAAAAGCTACGCAAGAAAAATATTTGCATACAATCAATTAAATTTAAGTAAAGTATAAGCTTCGATGTATGAAGGCTTGGTTCTTGAGTTCATTTATCTTTTAAATTGAGGCTCTATAATGCAAACATACAAACTTTCATAATTTCTCTCAAGGCTAATACAATATTTATACATACTTCTATGGGTTTAAAAAAATTTGCAAGATTATACCAAAAATTTAAATCACAATGCATTAACATACATACGAGTATAACAACACACGCAACGTTCACATTGTAATGTACTCGATAAATGATATTCATAAAAATTTAACGACACTCAATCGTAACGAATGAGTGATTAATTAATTTAGACCTCATTAAAAATTTAGCAGCCACACACCTAGAACACCTGAAACAATAAAAGCCGAAGAACGCAGCAAAAACGTTCAATTGTACACTAGCAATCGTGTGCTATTCACAATTCCGATATAACAAAAAAAAAAACGGTTTAAGTAAAAATTTTAACAGTGAATCCTAGCTTAAAGGACAAAAACCAAAGAACTGAAAAAGTGATTTTAAAATACAAACTATTCCTTAATTGTGACATTGCTTTTGTGAATAACAGTGTTCTTGTGACTGTGAAAAATGGCAGCAAAAGCCCAAAATGTTAACCAGGTTCCGCTTTCGGATAAGTCGCGCCCGGAATACCTTCGTTCACATGCCACCAGTGAAGGCGACGAAATTGTCATTACTGGAATATCAGGACGATTTCCGAATTCCAGAAATGTGGCGGAGTTAGCTTACAATTTGTACAATAAAGTAAGTACTTGTTGATCAAAATTTTCAAAAACATAATTCGGCATACAATAGATACTCGTACACAAGTAAAAATACTTTTAATTTGAATTGGTGAACTGGTTTAAGTTAGCTGAATATTTGAAGCGAAATTATCGAATGTCAACGTTTTCTGTAATCAATCGCATGCAAATGCATAATGCAAATATTGCATTTTGAAGAGCAAATGTAATCGAATTTTAAAAGAAAAGTTTAAAGTGGAAAAAGTCGTGATAATTATTTTTTCTGACTCTTACTGCACAGCCGTGGTTTATTATTTGTGAAAACTGCACATAAACAGTGAGGTGAAAAATCCTTGAAACCACATTTAATTTCACTCCTTTGTAGGAAGACACAATTATTTAGCCTTCATATCCAGAATTTTTTTTACTTAAATTTAAGTTTTTTTCTTAATTTAAAGGGATATGCTTGTTAAAAGTAATTTTTATACCGAATAAATTAGGGAGTTTGTTCATAAAATATGCACATACACCCATCGACAAAAAAATCCTCGCACATTTAATCTTTTTACTTTTTTTTAAAACGTAGTCATTTTTATTGTATAATAATTTTAATAATACTATTATTATTTATTAAAATGTAAATAAATAACAAGATACAGTCATAAACTACGGCACTAGCTATCAGAGTTTTCACCCAGATATAATGATTTTTTTTTAAGGTTTGTACTTATACTTTCAATAATTTAAAATAAAACTAAAACATATTTATTAAAACTTAAAGATACAGTTACTTAATTTTTTGGTAAATAGGAAAAACAGTTTTACTTACTTATAAAGACTCAGCAATTCATTTAAATCAACATTCATAGAAAGCAATGTGACTATAGGAAAGGCTTAGGTAAATATTCAATGCAACTCAAAAAGAAAATAATTTATAAATATAAATAATAATTTATTGAACTAGTAATCTAATATTTAGATGTTCCGCCTCTTTTCTTTATAACGTCATTAAATCCTTTTGGCAGTGAACTATAAAGGCCCTTTCACAGGCCCTTTCATTTTGACATTTCATTCACAGCCCCTTTTTTTTTAGTCGCAGCAATCTGCGAATTTCTCTTGTCATTCATATGCGAATATCCGCTCGTTCGCATTCGCAGTTCGCTGTGTTGTGAAAGGGCCTTAAGTTCGTGGAGGGATATTGGTCTCCTGTCTCTAATTTTTCGTTTCCGTATAATGCCAACAGTTAGTTCTCTCTTGGGTTAAGATCTGCACTATTTCCAGGCAATGGAAAAGTCAAAATTCCTATCGAATTCTAAAAAATTTTCATCAACAAGGAAAAGAAGACAGCCGTGTTTGATAAAATAAAAAGCTGGTTGAAGTCAATGCACCTTACAGGAACTTACCGATTTTGCTTTATGAGCGGAAGCAGAATCGTCTTGAAATATAAAGTCCCCGCGGTGTTCGGTGAATTAGTTCAATATCGGAAAATCGCCGCCTTCAATTACTTTTAAATATTTCATTGCATTGATCAAACTCCTGAGCATAATTATGTCACACATACCGAACCTTGTGATTCCACCATATATCATTACATAGGGTTAAGAATACATTCATCAGAATTGCATTCACCTTTTCTTTTGTGAACTACTGCTTTACCGTCCAGCTCAAAAAAATTTAATTTGGATTCGTCGCAAAACACAACTTGTTCCCATTCGGCTTGAGTCTAGTTTTGAAAACATTTTGCCCACTCAAACCATTGTTTTTCCATTTTTGGCGTCGAGAGAGATTTTTTTGCAGGACGCCTATACTTTTTAGCAATCTCTGGACAGTTCTTTCGCTAATTTTTTTTGACGGCTTGTCTCCCAAGCGTGTTATTTATTTCCTCATCATGTTTAAACCTATCTTTCACTGAAATACGCTAGATTTGCCGCTGGTTCCTACGAGCTGTTTTCTTGGGCCTACAGCCTCTAACTTTTCGGGTAAAGGAGCCCTCTGAACGATAATTTTCCAATAATTTTACACTCGACGAGCGAATACCGATTTGACAAGTTTTTATTGTTTAAAACAATAATATGGGCTTAATCCTTTTCATAGCGCCAAAGAAGAAAATCTAATGGAGATCTGGGCACCACACCTGGAGCTATTGTGAAACCTAACACGTCTGAGATTCAAACCACTGCACCAATCTCTTCCTCTCTCTCTATCTACATTTCTAAATCTCGCACCGTGTTAAAAACATGTAAAAGGGTATTCATAACCCCTTGAGTGCGTGCAAATTATATAAAAAAAAATCCATTCACTGAAACGCACCAGCATAGTTTTCGAAAAAATATGGCCGAATGACACCACAGCGCCAGCCCAAAAAACCGCACCAAACTGTCACTCGTTGTGGATGGAGAGGTTGTACCACTATTTCTCTTGGGTCTTCGGAGCCTTTGATGTGACAGTTTTGTTGGTTTACTTACCGTGTGGAAAAGGTGCTTAATGATGACAAAAAGCAGTACGAGCTTTACTAAACGTTTTCGAGGCATTTTCATCGTTTTTGTAGTGAATTTTCACTATTTCAACACATTGCGCGATTGTGTATCGATCCATATTTCATAACATCTTGGATTTATCAGAAGTCATCACAATGGTAGTTGAATGTTGAACAGTTCAGCAATGGCGCGAAACTTAAAATGACACCTCTTTTTTGATGACCCTTTACATTTCGTCTCTACTTCGTAATTTTAGGGACAAAACTCAAATGCCAACGAAAAAAGTCAGAGTTTTTTCCAAACCCAAAGTTAGTTAGGTTATAGTGGCAGACTGCACTAGATATAACCTCATTTAGAGTAGTAAGATCCCTTGTGTGACCACATGATCAACATTTCCAAAACAAGGCGCTGGAAGCTACTAATGTTTGCATAAGTCAGTTCGCCGGTGCTAAAAAAAATAGACTCCTAAATGCTTTTTCCTACTAGCGGAAAAAGCTTCGTATGTTCAACGAAAATGCAGTTTGGTTTCTTCCTCTTCTTTATCTATGCAGCTTCTGCAGGATTCGTTTGCGAAAAGGCCACTCTGGTGGCGTGTAGACAACGCAGTGCCCGGTAACCTACTATGTTTGACATGAGCAAACTTTTCTGTCTAATGACAGTTGGAGCGTTTCTGATCCGGCTTAGACCATATTTGTCTATGGATGAGGCAGCTAGTGCCATCTGCCCATCTGTGATTGGTTAGGTTAATAGTGTTAAGTTTGAGTAACAATTTATCTTAAGCGATAGACATACCGATATCCGCATTATCCGCAAAATCGATAGGGTTGTACCTTGCCTGGCGAGCTCGTCGGCCATGCAATTCCCCAGATTTTCCCCGTGTTCCGGCACCCAAATCAGGTAGATATTGACTTGTATAGCCATCTCATTAAAATACAGACGACAATTTAAGACAGTTCGTGAGTTAAAGCTGATGGATTCAATAGATTTATTCGCGGCTTGGCTGTCAGTAAAAATGAAGATATCAATCTTCGATCCATCAGTATAAAAACAGATGTAGTTGTCATTAGTTTGCCATTCTTCCTAACTAGGAAATGAACACTGGTTTTGGAAATCAAAAAAGGGCATGAACTGTACATACTCATGTCCTGTCAAGCAATTCAATGATCCCACGACAATACAAGAAAGGTCCAACATCTATAGACTAAGTGATCCATCAGTGCGCCAACAATTAAAGGACCGCATTTTGCAGGATCGACAAATGAAAACAGCTGAAAGTTCGGATTGCAAATACCCCAACATATGCGAGGAGCAAGCTAGAGTCTCTATATCGACAACTTCGAGGTCTAAAGTGGAGTAAAGCAGAATTGGATTGAAAAGCAAAGTCGATGTTGGGGTGTTGTGAAAAATATGACAATCAGTTTGAACACCACTAAGACTGTTCCTCTTCAACGTTGAATTCGCGCTGTACTGTGGATGCCCCACGTGGAGAGTGACTGATGTTATCACGAAAATGCTACAAACGTTCGTTAACTGGTGCCTGAGTAACACCTCGAGGATTATCTCGCCCAACCGGGTCACTAACGAATATGTACCTCTAGAAGAGACCCATACAACGACGAAAATGGCAGTGGATTCGCCACACACTCCGAAAAGGCGACAGGTCCATAGTAAAGCTTACTATGTAATAAAACGCTTTACTCAGGATGGCAGGCCCAGAAGAGAAGGAGGCACCACAGTTGGGGAAATTTTGGGAGGAGATAAAACGCATTGCCACAAACTGAACACGATGGAGCGTAATTATAGAAGACCCACAAGAGGACATATAAACGATGCTGATATATCATTCATCACGCATACAATCGTCTGATCAAATCTTGGAAATGATTTGGTGTATGCTCTCTACCAAGTCATTTCCAGTTGCTTTGAACAACTCGGCTGCTAGTCCAGCAGTCTTGTTGGATCTGGGCTCGGATATTGCTATTCTCACTTCGTTTTGGTCAAGTGGATGGAAAAGTTTTGGTTACCATCGTCTTGAATAGTTCATCCTATCTGACAGCGGTATGTTGGTCTTCGCCACTGTTATACAGTCGACAGAAGAGGTATTTTCATATTCTCAGAACCGACTGCGACTCTACTACAACGTTTGTTCTCCTTGTAGCTTAATACGTTCTTTTTACTTTTTGGTAAGGCTCTTGCACATTATTCCTGGAGTATAGTCACTCAATATCTTCGATCATTCGTTTCTCGTGCTTTCTTTTTTCTTCTGGCGAAGCCAATATTGTTCCCGTCTCTTTTGCTCGTAGGGCTCACGAGAAGCCCTCGTCTTTCTTTGCAGCGCCACTTTTTAGGCGTCTTGTTTAGCTGTATGTGCTTACTGTCACCAGGGGTTTTTTGGTGGTGGTCGGGGGAAACCCAGCAAATCAGTTGTACCCACTTTATAACCAAACCTAACCCAACTTAAGGGATAGGGTATCAAACGTTCCACGCACAGATAGCTTCAGCATTATCCTTTTATCAGTTTACCAATCTGGAAAATTTTTTACCTAACGGATTCCCGACCAGTGAAGAGTCTTTTTTTTGTAGTTTTAATAAAGTCCAGATAGTGACGTGTTTGCTTGCTGTTTGGCTGTACCGATTTGATTAGTGCATTCTGAGCTTAATACTCGTATAAACAAGCACAACATTAAAAGCGTTTCTTCATTTAATCTACAGATTGAGGGGCTAGATGACTCCGAGATCCGTTGGAAGCACTGCGATCCAGAAGTACCAAAACGATGCGGTCACGTTGCTAGCATTGAGAAATTTGACGCCACTTTCTTTGGGGTTCATCATATGCAGGCACATGCTCTGGATCCACAGTGTCGTACAGTTCTAGAGGAAGCTTATATGTCTATAATGGATGCCGGCATTAATCCAACTAGTCTTCGTGGTTCCAGAACTGGAGTCTACATTGCATCATGCTTCTCCGATACTGATTTGAAAAATATGTCTGATTCGTTATCACGTAATACATTTACCATGACTGGGTAAGTTTTTTTTTTAATTTTTGTTGCAAATAAAATTTTTCTTACATTTTCTTGTCTACGAAAACAGTTGTAGTCGAGCTATGTACGCCAATCGGATCTCGTACACCTTGGGTCTGACGGGACCATCATTGTACGTAGATACCGCCTGTTCTAGTTCAATGTATGCTCTTGACATCGCCTATGCTGCATTAAGAAGTGGAGAGATAGACGCAGCTATTGTTGGTGGCACCAATCTAATTCTTCATCCGAACACCAGTCGTCAGTTCTTTCGACTTGGGGTGCTCTCAACTACCGATAGGTGTTGTCCGTTCGATCAGAAGGCCAACGGATATGTTCGTTCTGAGGCTGTGGCAACTATTTTCCTGCAACGTCGCCGTGACGCTAAGCGAATTTATGCAACTCTAGTGCATAGCAAAACTAATTGTGATGGCTACAAATCGGAAGGTATAACCTATCCCTCCGGTATAGTGCAGGAGAAGCTCTTGAAGGAGTTTTACGGCAATTTGGATATTACCGTTGATGATATTGGCTACATGGAGGCCCACAGTACAGGTACCGTAGTTGGTGATCCGGAAGAGTGTGGTGCTATTGATAATGCCCTGTGCAAGCTGCGTTCAGAGCCACTTCTCGTTGGGTCCATAAAGTCGAATATTGGCCACACGGAACCAACTTCTGGGATCTGTTCGGTGGCTAAGGTTATATTTGCCTTCCAAAATGGAAAAATTCCACCTAATATAAATTTTAGCGAACCAAGGCAAGATATTCCTGCCTTGATGGCGGGCCGTTTAAAGGTGGTCAGTGAGATAACTGAACTGAAGAAGCCTTATGTAGGACTGAATTCATTTGGATTTGGTGGCGCCAATGCTCATGTTCTATTGAAGCAGTACGATAAAGTGAAAATACCCGGTGGTATTCCAGAAGGAAGTCTCCCAAGGCTATGTCTATGGTCGGGTAGAACTAACAAAGCAGTGGAGAAGGTTTTCAATAAGCTTGAAAGTAAACCACTAGATCCAGAATTTATTGGGTTGTTGCACAATGTTCAAACTGGTAGTATTCCTGGAATGGTATTTAAGGGTTATAGCGTTCTCAATGGCACCGGCACGCAAGTGCCAAGCTGTTTTGTAAAGGATATTCAGCATTATACCGGTGTAAAGCGGCCAATTGTTTGGGTATTTAGCGGAATGGGTTCACAATGGTGTGGAATGGGGTCATCGTTGATGTCAATACCGCTATTCCAACAGTCGATTCAGCGGTGCTATAATGCTCTCAAGCCAGCTGGCATAGATCTAGTGAAGATTTTATGTTCGGATGATCCTAAGACGTTTGACAACATTTTGCACTCATTCATTGGCATCGCAGCAATTCAGATTGCTTTAGTGGATATTCTCAAGGCACTTGGTATGGAGCCGGACTACATAATTGGACATTCAACGGGAGAATTAGGCTGTGCCTACGCCGATGGTTGTTTCACCGCGGAACAAATGATGTTGGCCGCATATTATAGAGGAAAAGTCAGTTTGGAGAAGGAGAAAATTAAAGGTTCAATGGCTGCCATTGGGTTGTCTTACAATGGAATCCGAAACATGCTTCCTGAATCGATAGAAGTGGCTTGTCACAATGGTCCTGAGTCTTGTACAATATCCGGTCCTGCGGAGGATGTTGAACGGTTTGTAGCGCAACTCAAGGCTCAAAATATTTTCGCCAAAGAGGTTCCATGCTCAAATATTGCCTTCCACACGCGCTACATTACACATTTCGGTGGGGACTTCCTAAAGTATCTCAGGCATGTCGTACCCAATCCTAAGAAGCGATCCACAAAATGGTTGAGCACAAGTGTTCCTCAGAAACATTGGTCACGCCCAGAGTCTTTGCTCTCATCTGCTGAATATCACACAAATAATCTTCTGAGTAGTGTGCTCTTCGAAGAGTCTGTAGCGCTGTTGCCAAAGAATGCCTTGACAGTTGAAATCGCTCCACATAGTCTATTACAGTCAATTTTGAAGTCCGCCATTCCGAATGGTACGCACATCGGCTTAGCACTGAGGAATCATAAGGACAATCGTATGTTCTTCCTAGCAGCATTGGGAAAGTAAGTATATCCCAGAGTCCTTTTGAAATGACTTACTTTCTGATTACACTTCTTCTAGATTATATACCAATGGCTTGAATATGTCCATCGATGTATTGTATCCAAAAGTGGAATGGCCAGTATCACGAGGTACTGATACCATCTCTGATCTCATTGAGTTGGACCATCGTGACGATTGGGAAGTATATACCTACGAACAAATGATTTCGAAAAAGAGCGGAGAAAAGTCCTTTATAGTCACTCTGAAGACAGAAGATTTGAAGTACTTGGGTGGACATAATATTGACGGAAAGGTCTTGGTTCCAGCCACATTCTATTTGGAGTGTGTTTGGAGAACGTTTGCGGTTATGCATCACGAGCCGGAGCTTCTAACGCGACCAATTGAGCTTGAGAATGTGAAATTTGTGCGGGCCACTACTTTGACAGCGGAGAGCAAGGTTGATCTAGTTGTGATGATCCACTGTGCCACAGGAAATTTCGAGGTAATATGCGTTACTCTTTTCATATTTTAGTTTTGTGAAATACTTTTCAGAATATTCCACCAATGTTAAGCTCGGACTTACTACTCGGGCTGAATATCTAAAAATGAATTCCCCAAAGTTCCGCTCGCATTATAATTTAACCCGTAATTATATTTAAGGGATCCAAACTCTTGCTTTGCCTAGGCGAGAATAATTAGCCCTAGAGCACCCCCGCTAGTCCAGTTTCTCTAAGGAATGAGAAGACATGGACCCGATGTACCGCCTATCCTCATCTGATATTTGGTACTTTCCAGATATTTCATTCTTTTATAGGCCAGAGTTCAACAGAAAGTGTTCCGCAGTCTACCTGAACACATTGGAGAATCTTCAGAGATCTTCGTCTATAACTAGTTTCATTATGTGTTTATTGAGGTTACAGGGCCACGTTAGGATGCGTAGGTTACTGTTGCTTAGGCTGATGCTTGTTTCGATTATTTATTCAGATATATGCCCCTCTAGTAGTTTCTTGAACTGACCCAGGCCTTAAGTACTATTCCAGGCTCTAGCCCTGTTTTTTCTCTCCTTGCTAAATTCAACCTTAAGGAGGTAATCCCATAAAAAAAGGTTCAGGTCCTGCAAAGTGTTTTCCTCCCCTTTTTTGTCTACAAGGTCTGATTTTTCGTTACCCTCTATTCCGGCATTGCCCGGTATTAAGTATATCCTTCTGCGAAATTTGTTCAGTAGGCATTTCCACAGTATTATTGAGCGTCGAGAGTTTTGATTGTTTCCTGACTGTGAGACATAAATGTATTTTCTGTGGAAATTGATTCGAAGGCATCTGTCTATGGCAAATATTTCCCCCTGAAAGATGCTGGTCCTCTTCGTCCGTTCCTTCATTAGTTCTCGACCTATCTGTGCACCACTTTAATGTGTAATTGCTCAGTCGGTCATTTGCGCATACATTGCTTCCTTTATTTTTGCTGCTGAAAAGCTTCGGTAGGAAATTATTTTCAAAATTGTTTCTTCTAGAGATTGCAAGAAGGGGAGGGTTTCAAATTAATTCGATCTAATACCCCTTTCTCTTTCTACTCGTTTTTTTTTTTTTCATCCCTAAGCTCGTCTTATTTGCATAGGCTTCAACCACTAGGCGCAGGAGGGTTAGTTCCAGGAGCTATATTATCTGCCCGCTAGGCTCCCCCTACTTTTCGTAGGGTTTAAATTGAACACTCCTTTGTATGATGCCACAAAGAGTTTCTTTAAACTTTCTTTTGTCAATCAGTACTTTGTCGTCAGAATGAGCTTCACAGTTGATTCCAAGGTTGGTTAGCTTATCAAGCAGCTCATCGACAACTAGACTCAACATTAGATCGGATAACTCTCCTCCTTGTGGGCATCCTCTTGTTGTGTTGACCTTGATGATCCTTTCCTATGTTTTAGTTTCTGCTCTTCTTGTGTGTATTCAGCAGTTTATGCATTTACTTCAAGACCGTGCTATTTAATCAATTTTTCTCGGCAGCGCTCTCTTGATAGCTTCATGTCCCTTCCATGTCCCGGAAAGCAGAGATTACTTTGGCTATGTTGGGTCTTTTCCCCCACTTTCAGTATAAACACGACCCTTGGCCATTTTCCAATAGTTGGGTACACATGTAGCTCAGAGCTACTTTTTGTGATTTTAACCACGTGCGGTAATAGCTTCGCTGACCTTTCCGGAATGGGCCTTGCAACTGAAAAGAGTTTATCATCTTCAGTAGCTGCTTCTGTTGCACCAATTTTTCTTATTTTAGTATGAAATCTGGTCTCTACTGTTCGCTCGCTAAATAATTTCCAAGATGTGAATCGGGTCAGTAGCAATCACAGGCTAGATTCACCTACTGTTCCAGCTGGTATTCAAGATAGAGTTTCTGTCGGCGATTATCCTTCTTTTTTAGGGGAAAATTAATCCGAGAGTACTCAGATTCGATTTCGGTCCATTTCATTGCCAGAAAGAGCCCCCGCTTAAGACAAGTGACATTTTTCCATCTTTGGCCACGCTCACATTGCTTCCAGTTCTCAAGATCAAACAGCCAAGCATCAATCTCGGGTTTTTTGCAAACCCTTTGTAAGGAGTCAATGATCTAAAAATTTGCTTTCTTTTTCGATATTTTATCTAATCTATCTACTCTTAGATGTCAACTACTAATAAATTCTTCTTACATTTTCCACAAGATTATCGAAGGCGACAGCTTAGTTGTTAGCGGTGTAATCCGAGAAATAAAAGATGCTGTCAAACCAGCCGATATCACTGCTAAGCCATTTGACATAAAGAATGGCGAGGAATTCAGCATGTCTGCGAAGGACTTTTACAAAGAACTCAAGCTACGTGGTTACTACTACAGTGGAGCCTTCAAGGCTGTCGAATCAGTTCGAGGTGATGGTCAAGTAGCTCGTATCAAATGGGACTCCAATTGGGTAGCGTTCTTGGATTGTATGCTACAATCGCAAATTATTAGAAAGGATTCGCGCGATCTCTGTTTGCCGACAAGGATCGATAAAATCCGCATTTTTGGTCACTATCATTTGTTAACTGTGACTGATAAGAAATACGTGGACATTTACACAGATGATCTCGAGGGCAGAGCTGCAGGCGGAGGTGTTGAGATAATTGGCATGCAGACAAGCACTGTTCAGCGTAGAAAACCACCAGGTTTGCCAGTTCTCGAGCGATATCAATTTATTCCACATTTCCCATCGCCGGCATTAAAACCTGACGATATTGGCAGATTTTTCATTCAGCTTATCTTGGAAAATAACGCATACCCCAAGCTGAAAATTGTAGAAATAATTTCAACGTTGGAACAGAGTCCAACGATAGAACACTTCCTGAATGCCATTGAGGATCTACCACTGATAACAGGAGAGTATACAATTTTAAGCTCCAACACGTATGAGAATCTGCCAGAAGAAGTCGCAGTACAAAATGGTGATATCTCCAACTGTGAAGGCAGCAATTTCATCATCGACCAAACGGGTGGCGATGTCTTGAAACTAGCAGACAAATTGGCTGACAATTCGTACATAGTGCTGGTATTGGATTCTGTCAAAAACATCTCCATACCTGCGGGATTTTCAGTATTGGCAATCTGTCCATGGCAGGAAAGTGGCCGCAAAATGATGTTCATCCGAAAGAATGACAAACCTAGTCCCAATCCAGTGCAATACCTTAAGATTTCGACAAACGATACAGAATTCAAGTGGTTAAATACTGCTCAAGAAATTCTTAAATCAAAAGACTTGATCCTTGTCGCAGAAAAGGATAAACTGACTGGTGTACTAGGACTGACGAATTGCCTGCGAAAGGAGTACACTAAGACAGTGGCGCGATGTGTGTTAATCGATGATGCGAAAGCTCCAGCATTTGATCCAAAGAATCCGTTTTATGCCAATCAGTTAGCAGTAGGCATGGCCGTTAACATTTATAGAAATGTAAGTCAATTAATTATCTCAAGTATGGAACTCAAGATTATTGTGTTTCTTTCAGGGCCAATGGGGTACATACCGGCATCTACAACTAATTCCAGACTACCCTTTGACACCGAATTCAGGTAATATATTTGGAAACATCCTTCATCGTGGTGATATGTCATCCCTGAAGTGGTTGCAAGGAAAACACGATCCAAAGAAATGCGATATCAGAGTAGTTTACTCAAGTCTCAACTTTAAGGACGTTATGTTGGCGACTGGACGTATCTCTGCCGATACCTTTGCCAAAGGCCGGTTGCAACAGGACTGTCTTCTGGGAATGGAGTTCTCTGGTATCGATAGAAAAACTGGTAAAAGGGTCATGGGTGTAGTGGAGAAAGCAGCCGTCTCTAGTCACATTGAGGACTCCTCAACATTAATTTTGGAAGTTCCTGAGAATTGGTCATTGCATGAAGCTGCTACTGTGCCTACTGTCTATCTTACAGTCTACTATGCGTTCTTTTTCCGCACTGACATTCGTAAAGGAAAGAGTATTCTCATTCATGCGGGTACTGGTGGCGTAGGTTTATCAGCAATTCGAACAGCACTGGCATATGGCTTGGAAGTATTTACAACTGTTAGTACGGCCGAGAAGAAAAACTACCTTCTGAAGACATTCCCACAGTTGAAAGGTATCATTTTTTACGAATTAATAATGCTTTTCATCACTATGGTTTTTTTTTTATTTAGAAAATCACATTGGCAACTCAAGAGATACATCATTTGAGGCGATGGTTCGAAACGAAACCAATGGCAAGGGTGTTGACTTTGTCCTTAACTCCCTGGCTGAGGAAAAACTACTTGCATCGGTCAATTGCTTGGGCAGAGGCGGAGTATTCTTGGAAATTGGAAAATTCGATTTGGTCAGTAACAATCCATTGGGAATGGGACAGTTTATGAAAGAAATATCATTTGTTTCTGTTCTCTTGGACTTGGTGTTGGCCCATGAAAATCGAGCTTTTAATAAGGTAAGAACGTGGGTATTTTCCCACTCATTTAATACGTTAATGCTTTTGCACCATTAAACATGACTTCTTAACTTCTTATAAGACGCTTCGTTTGAGATATGGTTTAACGAGGGCTTGTTTCTGAGGTAATGAAGTCGTAGCTTTCTTGCAATTCATATAAATGCACTTGTGAGCGAATAAGTCGCAGCTTGGTGCGTTGTGGCCCGTAAGAACGTCAGTAAGTTGTCTACAGGCCTTTTCTGCTAAGCGATAGCAAAAAAGCCGCCGATTTCCTACAGACGTCAGTTTATTCTGTCCGCATCCTAGAGAGTCATCTCACCTTCGATGGAAGCCCTAACTAAGGACGCTGGCAATCCTAATGTGTATTCAGGTCCTGAGAAAGTCTCTTACCTTTTACTCATAATATATTCCACAGCCATCAGGATGGCATAAATCTATACCTTAAATACAGACGAGTACTTTTCCAATGAGTAATGCAACTTATTTAATTTTATCGCATTCCATGAAAGCACCAATGCCGGACATTTGGAGCTGTCCGTAGAACTGCGACTACATTCCTTTTCTGGCTCAGACTCTGCCTTAGGTAGGTAGCTAGGTAGATGGGTGCCTTGTGACATAGAGCCACTGCTCACTTAGACCATGTCGGTCCACTGTGCCCAATCTTTTAACCCTGGAAACATGTGAAACCGCTGTTAGAACCATCCAGATAATGATATGAATCTCAGGAGGTCCGTCAGCTCTACATTTCCCAAGTCCTCCACTTCCGAAAAGAAGTAACTCCCAAGAGTCCTCATTCTTATGACGGATAGGGCAGGACAATCACACAGCAGATGACGAACAGATCCAATTTCTTCTTCGTCCCTGCAAATTCTGCAAAAGTCGTTATGTAGCACACCGAGTCGGTCTGCATGAACGCCGATAGCACAGTGTCCAGTAATTATGCCAGAAACAACCCGTGCGTTATAACGACTAAGTTTTACCAGAGAGGTTGATCTCTTCTTTCTGAAGGCCGGCCATAGCGCCCTGGCCGTTGCGCATGTTTCCAGATGAACCCAGCGTCTGCTTGCTCGACCGATTGCTTCATCTTCTATCTTTTTCCGTAAGGAGCTGATTGGGGTTACTACTAAAGGGAGGGCCCGCGATAAGTGCAGGATGCAGCGCCGATCTTTTCCTTGCAAGCTCATCAGCCTTTTCATTTCCCTTGATATCCATGTGCCCTGGTACCCAGCAGAGGTTCACCGCATTGCCTCTGGATATCTCGTTTAGGAGTGACTTGCAGATTCTCACAAGCCTCGACCTGATTACCGCGGAGTCCAGAGCCTTAACGGCTACCTGGCTGTCTACATAGACAGTGATCGTTTTGCCAACGATATTACTCTCGCGAATAATTTCAGCAGCCTGTATGATGGCTGTGACTTCGGCCTGAAAGACGCTGCAGTCGTCGTGAATTCTAAAGGAGTGGTTTATTCCTAGGGCTTTACAATAAACTCCGGCTCCCGTGCCAATGTCCATCTTATACCATCGGTATAGAATGCCAGCTCCTTTTTTATGCTCCTACGGTTCTTCCAGTACACTCTGTCAGGAATTCTTGTAGCGAATCTCCTTTCAAAAGCTAATATCGGGTTCATGTGATCAGTTTCCGTCGATCTGTTGGTAGTCTCCCATCGAGACAAAATGGATGCATGACCGTAGAGGCTCGATGACCATAGTCGACTTTCTTTCAGTCTTACCGCGGTTTCGGCAGCCAGACTGCTACAGTATAGATCAAGCGAAATGAAACTAAGGATGGTTTCCATTGCCGCTGTCGGTGTTGTTCTCATTGATCCCATGACTCCGATACACGCTGCCCTCTGGATTTTGGTGGGGTTTGAGAGCTGGTATTGCTTCTCAAGTACCATCCACCATAATAATGAACCATATGTGAGACTCTGCCTAAAGTCAGTCCTGAAGACGAGGAAAGTTGACTTTAAATTTGCTCCGCCATAATTCTGGAGCAGTGCCAGGCGTACTGCAGTAAGCTCCCAAACAGCCGAGATAGACCGTTCTGTGGAGTTTGACGAAAGCAACAGTAACGTATTCACGTGAAAACTTATTCTACCACACAACCAATGCGTATGATACGAAGGGTCTTATCATTACCTTGTAGATCCAAAAAAAACTTTCCTTGGCGATAGGCCCCATATCTTACCGAAAACACCCTTGCACTGAAAGAAAACTGACAGCACTTTCGAGGTTTTCAGTTCATTATGTTTCGTCCAAAGAAGTTTACTATCTAAGTTTACTAATAAATGCCTAGATTCCTTGGAGAGTTGAATGATAGGACCTTTTAACACAGGCTGAGTCAGACCAATTTCGTCCTCCTTGTAAAGAGAATCACCTCGAATTTGGGAGATAGCCTAATCCTGGTGCATCAATCATCGATCACGTCCAGGGTCATCTGTGGCTTGGAACATGCAGATGCAAGATACAACCCGACAGATAGAACGGCAACATCATCTGCATAATCCTAAGCGTAGGCGTTAGAGCTACATATTGACTGAGTTCAACAGAGAGTAAACACCACCTTGCGGGCTGCCTCTATTTACACTTGCTGCATCTACAACCAATGTTCTGTTCACCAGCATGGCTTTAATTTACAACACCAATGATTGGTCTACCCCATGGTTTCTAGCGGATCTGGACATTCTTTCAAAATTTGCATTGTCAAAATCTTAATGTCAAAGAAAATACCCAACGCGTACTCTTTCCTATCAAACGTACATTCAATTTGCTAACGAGATTCTGAAACGCAGTCTTACAAGATTTTTCGCGTTGATAGGAATGTTGCATCTCCAAGAAAGGAAGCGATCTCAAAGCAATTTTGAGCACCGGCAGCTCAACCAGTCTTTCCCTCCTGTCAGACTATTGGTCTAAAGGTCTTGGCTAGAGAATAGTCATCTCTGTCGATTTTCGGTATAAATTTGGTTTTTTTATGCATGCCAGTGCGAAACTGGCAGTAAAGATTCTCGTCAGAGCCTGCAACAACTGACTAATACCTTGTTCTAGCATGGTCGGGTATATTCATCCCATTATCAGGTGACTTGAAACCATCAAAAGTCGCTACGGTGTTTTTGATAGCCTCATCCGCCTGAATCGGAGTTCATGACTGAAAAGCACAATTCTAAGAAGAATTATAATGTGAGATAGACTCTAAAGCGGGATACCTCTCCAGGTCACAATAGGCCACAAAGAGCCAAATGCCCTTTCACAATAATGGTACTCTCCTTGGGGGTATAAACAATCCATTCGCACATGTCGAAGATGCGTCAGCTCACCCGGCGTACTCTTCAGTCCTAGTGGAATCCAGCATAAGTTGCGCGTCTTTTTAGTGAACCACAAAGGTCGAGATCCCCATCGCTAAGACCCTTTATGTCATTTGACAGCGAGTCAACACTTTTTATACAGCCCACATCCTTTCTGCTGCTCAAATACATTTTTCGAACGAATTTCTTTTCTGTTTCAGGAAATTTGTGATCTTGTAAGAAAAGATATCGCCAGCGGAATCATTCAGCCATTACCGAGCACAATATTCCCAGCCAAGGACATGGAACAGGCCTTCCGCTATTTAGCTAGCGCGAAACACATTGGAAAAGTTCTCATTCAAGTGCGTGAATCTGCCGAGTCTCAGGTCTCACTTCCGATTCAAGTGTTGCCAGTTGTATACTTCTCGCCAGAGCTGGTATACGTTGTACCTGGTGGTCTTGGTGGTTTTGGCCTAGAACTCGTCGACTGGATGGTGCTGAGAGGTGCCCGTAAAATCGTTCTTAGTTCTAGTCGTGGCATCTCTAATGGTTACCAGTCATACAGGATACAGTGAGTAGTATCATTTCTCTGCAGAAGGGAGTTTTTCTTAAATGCAGATACTTTTCTTACTAGCACCTGGAGGAGTTACGGCTGTGAAGTCCGTATAAGCACGGCTGACATTTCGACCAAACATGGGTGCGAGGCACTTCTCCGGACAGCTATGATATTGGGACCAGTTGGTGGTATCTTTAACCTGGCAGTGGTTCTTAAAGATGCAATGTTCGAAAATCAAAGTGCTGAATTATTCAAAGAATCTTTTGCACCCAAAGCGCTAGCTACAATGTACCTTGATGAGCTATCCCGACAACTTTGCCCGGATCTTCAACATTTTTTGATCTTCTCGAGTGTCTCATGCGGTCGTGGTAATGCCGGCCAAACGAATTACGGTATGGCTAACTCCATTATGGAAAGGATTATCGAGGACAGGGTTGCCAATGGCCTCCCGGGCAAAGCCATCGAATGGGGTGCAGTTGGTGAAGTCGGTTTAGTTGCTATTATGGCCGAGGACAAAGTCGATCTTGAAATAGGGGGAACATTACAACAAAGGATTTCATCTTGCCTCAAAGAGCTCGATACACTTCTCTCTTGCCCAGATCCATTGGTCGCAAGTATGGTGGTTGCTGAGAAACGCTCAAGTCAATCGAGTTCTAAGAGTCTTCTCGATACTATTATGCATATAATGAGCATTCGAGATCTCAAATCAGTGTCATATGGGTCGACATTGTCCGAGCTGGGTATGGATTCTCTTATGGCTGTGGATATCAAACAAACTCTTGAGCGGGACTTTGAAATATTCCTATCACCTCAAGATCTTCGCTCCTTAACATTGCAAAAACTACAGGAATATTCTCAGGAGCGTGAGAAAAATGGTACCGATAACGCCAAAATTGATGTTCAGAGCATCAGGGAACAGTACATCCCAATGGTTCGCAATCTAGGCGATGAAACGAATTATGACAAAATCCTTGTCCCCATCAATCAGGGGGAAAAGACCAAATCTCCAGTATTTTTCTTCTCCGGTATAGAATGTTCCTCAGGGCGGACTTGGATGGAATTGGGTAAGCAAATCGATGCTCCTTCATATGTCATTCAGTTGCATAAGACAGGAACAATGCCATCGCTCGATGAAATTGCCGAATTTGCCTTTGAGGTGAGTTTTATGAATGTAAACCTTGCCTAATCCACTCTAATCATATTCCTTTACAGCAAATTAAGGCCATGTTAAAGCCAGCTGAGTTCTTCCGCATTGTGGCCTATTCTTTCGGCACAGTAATAGCAGCTAAGGTCATACATCTTCTGGAGAAATCGGGCCATAGGGGAAAAGTGTTTTTCATCGATGGATCACCAGCTGTACTCTATGCTCTTGTTGAAATTTGGACGGATTTTGTTGGCAAAGAAAATCTGGATGCGGTGGTTTTGTCAAACATTGTTTGCTTATTGCTTCCTGAAGTATCTGAGGAGGAAACTCGTAAGCATTTTGAGTCCATTAGCTCGACGGAAGGAAGACTGACCGCATTCGAAGAATACGCTCAACGCCAAAAGGTGTTTAGCGCAAATTACCTCAGTGCCCTTACAGCAGCTATTGCCATGCGAATTCGTTTGATAAGTGAATCCAATCCAAGTGCGTTCAGCAAAGTTAATGCACCTATTTTCTTGGTGAAACCCACGGTACTTGTTGCGACTAGCATGTCCGAAGACTATGACTTGGGTTTGTTGACGAACAATAAGATTACTACTCAGACAATTGATGGGGATCATGCCACCGTTCTGGAGAATCCACTTCTACCGAATCTCATAAATGAGTACATGTTAACGGATGCGATGTCCTAATGATGTAGCCAGAGGCAAGATGGCGGCGTATGTACATAAGTGAGAGAGAATAAGAGAGAGAACAATTGATATTGAAAGAGAGTTTTGTGTAGATTTAAGTTTAAAGGTTCTTAGGAGAATTGATGGTTTTTAAGAAATACATTTGCACTTGCTATGAAGATAAGAATCTTGTTTTATTATTAGGACCAACAATTGACCCATATTCATGCTTATCTTGCAGTTAAGTTATCTTGCGTACAACTCTGTTTTGTAATGAGAAATCAAATCCCAACTAGAGCTTGAACGTGTTTCTTAAACAGTGCGAGACCTTTATAAAATCCAACTACAGCCAATGTTAGGGATCTGCAAGATGGAAAGTGGAAGAGCTAAATGGGAAATTGAGGCTCAAAATTATTGGTATCAACAAGCCTATACTGGTTCCATTGAAAAAATCTGATGCCTTGATAAATTCCAACTCTCTCCAGAAGAAATTGGTCACCTTTAGGCAGTCACTCAAAGTTTCAGTCCACTCTATGTACTCATATCTTACCCCCGAGGTCCCTTTAAAAAGAAAGAATAGTTGGTCTTTCTATGACATTGAATCGTTCTTCTCAGTGAAAATGAGACCTCAGAGGGACGCGAGAGTTTACAGCCAAGTTATCAGAAGAGGCACTATCGACTACAACTTGGACTGTTTACTAAAGAATGTTTTTCATCAATCCGCAGAGTGACTGTGGCTCTTTGCTGAAATCTATCTTTTTTAATAGTACTCTGTGCTAGATTCAATGAGATTTTGAGTGCACCGACTCTTGATTCGCCATGTTTTCAAAAGCCAGAAGTAGTTTGCAGAGCTCAGCAGAAGTCCACTATTGAGAATTGTACTGCACGCTGGTCTCTTATTATTTTGCATTCCTTTATTATTTTATTTTGCATTCTATTACTTTCGATATAATGGACAGCAGGGGTATGGTTTAGTAACCTTGTGACAGGACTTTTTCCTTTCCTTGGAACTGATTGAATGTGTACCGTTTCGAAAACAGATGGAAAGGCATTATTTATCTTGAAGGAACCTCAAACCTCGTCAGCTCTGAGGACCTTTCTTGCTTTTCCAAATCGAATCAGCTTTGACTTAAAGAAAACAAAAGCAGCAGTATAGATAGAGATCCAATAAATGCATCCCGCCAAACCTGCTTAATGAGGAACTATATCGGTACCAGAATATTCCGGGTTCCGGGGCAAAGTTTCCGATGGCAAACAACATCTCGTCAAAATGCTCCACCTATGCTTAGACAGAGGACCTTGTAAAGCTACATATGGAGCAATTGAGCGACTTGAAAACTTACATTTGAGCCTTTTCGTTGGTTTTGTTTTCGTAACATTTTTTCTCTTACTGTAATAAGCTCATGGTGGGCAAAATGTCGCGTATTATGAACGTATGTTGAGCCCAACTGAGTAGCTGAACACTTGATGAACTTCAGAGCGCTTGTACTAAACCAGACAAAGAATGTCTTTTTGACGTGATTGGCTGAACTACGTTTCAGAAGTCTAACAAAGCGTCCAGAAAGAGGACGTGTGACGGAAGAATTCCCCCAACGGGATCAACAGTGGCGTCAACATTTGAATTAGCGATTAGTATGAACTACTCTAACATACTCGGAACTCAGGTCAGTGAGGATTTCCATGCTGAGTTAGGGCCGTGAAAAAGAGATGGTTGCGGATGGACCCTTAATTGGTCAACGGCATCGCATATCTCCCTGAATTGGGATCCTGCAGCTGCAATCTCTGTAGGGTGTCCGGTATGCAGAAAGCTCATTCGATTTCAAGACCATCGCGCTGAAGCTCAAATAACTCCACTTTACCTTTAGCTCAAATAGTTTTCTTGTGAAAGGTTGAAATGCAACGTACCATTTCTGCTGCTGTAAGACTTAAGCATTTTCAACCTCGCGTAACTACTGATATATATAGCAGGCAAATGGCAGCAATTGCAGCCGTTCGCCTTGAAGCTACCCAACAGTGGTCAAGAAAAGAATTCAGCCACGCCTCTATTCTGAATAAATTCAAAATCTCTCCCGAAAACACGGACTACACCATCCCACGTCTAAATTTTGAGAAGAACTTCCTTGTCGCCATCCCTTCCAGATCACGCTGGGAGGACGATGCATTTTTAGAAGATGATTCTATTCACTTCTACACTGACGGGTCAAAAACCAAAGACGGAGTCGGTGCAGGTGTTTTCTCCGATAAGCTTAACCTTAAGCTCTCCTTCCGTCACTGTAGAGCTTAAGGTCACTGTAATCACTGTAGCGTGTTCCAGGCGGAAATAATGGCGATAAAAGAAGCCCTATAGTGGCTTAAGAAAAACGTGATATCTGCTAGAGATATCCGCATCTTTTCTGATAGCCAGGCAGCAATCAAATCCCTGGAATCGACCTCTATAAACTCTTTGGTAGCCCTAGACTGCCGTTCGTCTCTTGTGGAGATGGCTGAGCAGTTCAATATTCACCTGTGTTGGGTGCCGGGGCATAGAGACATTCCAGGGAATTGTGAGGCCGATGAACTTGCCAAAGAAGGAACAACTTTACCCATCTTGCCGGATAATGGCACCTTAGGTATTCCAATCGCTACTCGCAAACTTAAACTTAAGCTGGATGCTACCGAGAGTGCAAATCTTAGGTGGACAAGTGGTTTAACATGTCTAGCGACAAAACAGATTTGGCCAAAGCTGGATCTAAAACGCTCTAAGAATTTGATTTCTCTCAACAGATTGCATATCGGCACCACTATAGGTGTCATCACTGGACACTGTCTAATAGGCAAGAATGCTACAAGGCTAGGCCTCATTGCGAACGATTTCTGTAGAAGCTGCATGGATGAAGAAGAGGAGGAAACTATTCCTCACCTTCTTTGTTTCTGCCCAGCTCTCTCCCGTAGAGGGAAACTCCACTTAGGAGCTTCCTATTATAATGATATATGCGACCTGATGAATATTGACATCAAGAGCCTCCTACGCTTCATAAGAAGCTCTAATTGGTTTTAATACGAGTAGGTGGAGGGAGGATTCTCCCATGATCCACGTGGTATCACAACGGACCTCATTGGTCTAAGTATACTGGCGAATCCTAGCTGGCAGCCACTTCAACCTAACCTAACCTAACTATTGATTTTCAACCTTTAAGCAGGTTCGTTGATGCAGCAGCGGAAGCAGCTAGTAGATGCGATAGCAGGACTGTAAACAGAATCATAAAGGAGCTAATAGATGGTCAAACCCCCACTCAACATTAAATGTCCTTAGCTAACCGCATCCAGTTGCGCACTCCAAATTGGTTGAGGTCCCCTTTTACTTGTGCGCGCCACCTTAAGCGAGGTCATCTACTGCGTTGTCCCTTCGGGCTATATTCGTTTATCCTGCGGGCCGGAGGATTGGTGTCTATTGGTTCTACATGTCCTAGCCTTTTAAACTAGGTCGATGTCGCTGTACAGCTCGTATATTTTTCTTCTTACGAAGAATTTTTTCTTCGAAACGACCAACGATATCTTCATCCGTTTTCGACGACACCAAAGTTTTCCATGTTTCAGCGCATTTTTTCAGCGACTGGTATGATTAAGATTTTGTACAGAGTCTCCTTAGTTGTTCGGGATAGGGCCTTACTACTCAATTGCCTTCTCAGTCCAAAGAAACAGCGATTGGCAAGAGTTATTCTTTGTATGACTTCTGCTGAGGTATTATTCTCAAAGTTAATTGCAGAGCCAAGATAGACAAAGTTCTTTACTACTTCGAAGTTATAGCTGACGTTTGACGTTTGACGTTTGGTGACGTGACGTTTGGTCCAATTCATCGATGTTGTGTGTCCTTTCTTGTTAACACAACTTGGTTTTGACCCCATTTACAGCTGAACCAATTTTTGGCAGATTCTATTTCGATATTGGCAAACGTACAAGTGACAGTCCGCTGTATTAGACGTCGTCGGTGTACGCTAATAGTTGTACAGACTTTTGAAAGATTTTGTGTTGGCTTGTGAGTTTCGCACAATTCTTTCAAGTATGATGTTAAAGAAGTCACATGACAGCCCATCACCTTGTCTAAATCCTTTGTTTTTTGTTGACATGGAAAGTCTTGATGGGGTTATTACCGACCTACAAGGTAAATTATATTAATTTATGATGAGGATAATCCAGTTTCGAAGCAGTTTGCGTAGTTCGGCCCGCAGGAAGCCATTTTAAAAGTTTCCCGGCCCTCAACGTTTGCTGTTTTTACTCATGATGCCGTAAATATGTATATAAAACGGAACAGACCTAGAACCATTGATCTAAATATACCTGCACATGCAGAGTAAGCAGTCACTCACACCTCTTATCTACTCAATAAGTGCATTCAATCGATTGAATCAATCCATTGACTTCCGTTCCACGTTTACCCAGGTTACCCCATGATCTCAGACATCAATGCATTGCATTACCAAAAGGCCATCAGCATCGTTCCCATTTAGTTCGAGGTGTAAACCTGTTCCACTCCTGCATTCAGAGTGCGCCATAAAAAAAAACTCGTGAGCTGTTATTAATTTTGTATTTCTTGAATATCAAAGATCATTTACTTTATTTGTTGTTGTATCACATATATACATGCATATATAAACCTTTATAAAAAGAAGTAAAAAAAGATTGAAAAACTATTTCACTTTAAGCCTACAGATACCTATTACTATGTTAAATATACGTTACCCTAATAAAGAAAAAAAACATTTTTTTCTTATAAATTATTCAAAATTAACTTTGTAAATAAAATAAAGTACGAGTATATTATATGCTTATGCTACGCTCGATTGATCAGCTGATATCTCCTTCACTTGAGACAGTCTTTTAGTTCTCGGCGGCGGAATTGGCGGCACAGCCAAAACCGAACTCTTTACGTCAGTAGCTGTTGCAGCAGCTTCTTGCATGTTTGTTGTTATATTGCCGCTTGTCGCATTGCTGCCATCTTTTGAATTCCTCCATCGGAGTAACTGCTTGACACGTTGACCATGATAGTGATACAAATAAATTGTGGCCAATATGCATAGAACAATGAGTAGGGTGATTGCCACAATAAGTGGGGCAAGATATGGTGAAACTTCGGGTAGAGGCTCTTGATCTTTTGTGGTTTCTTGTGTTTGAGTCTCTTCTGTGGATGATGGTGGCGTGACGGTGGTTGTGGTTTTCGTTTTGATCGTTGGCCGGAACGGACGCATTGTTGTTTTGCCACCTTCTCCGATTGCTATATCGGAACAGGCACGAAACTCTTCTTGTGGACCACAACCGACTGCACCGACTCCATTGTCGCACATGCCCCAATTGTTGCCGGCTATGTAACGCCATTGTAGGACACAATGATCACATTTTATATCTATGAGAAGAAAAGAAGAAGATTTTGTCGTAAGAAATTCAAGTAGCATTGTATGGAAAGAAACAAAATGCCTTAATATAGTCCACAAAAAAATGTCAGAGCCTACTAATAATGGGTGGGCTATCTGTGGGAGTCATTATGAAATCGCTATTAAAACGTTATCGTTCAATATTTTGTTTTTCATTGTAGCTTCACCGAAAAAAGTACAACTTCACATTATTTATAGAAAATAATTTCATTAAAATGGCTGCCACGGATAGTTGGCAATACCCTATCCTGCCAACCTGAATTTACAGTAGATTGTCTATTGCTTTCGGCCCTATTTTGAGTGCGTCAATTGTGTATGGATCATTGAAAAACAGCCCTTGAGAGTTCCCCATAAAAAAGTCCAACCTGGTCAAATCGTAGCTTCGAGGTGGCCAAGGCACGGTTATCGGTTATCGAACTTAAATCGATTGTTTGACGACTGCTGTGGCACATTGCTTCATTCTGTTGAAATCAAACCCAGTCCAAGACCAATTCGCCACAAACAATCAGTAATCATGTCTCTGTAGCGTACTGCGTCGAAGGTAACGTTAGTGTCAAAGTAATTTATAAAGAATTGGGGACCAGTGAACGCACTCACTCCAAAATCCATACCAAATAATCACACAAATTTATAAAACCCCAAATCCTATAGTTTTGCTTATTGACATAGTGCCTCCGAAGACGAAGCGGATGGGTCGGCGAACTCCACAGGCGGACCAGGGATGTAGGGATGCAGTCATGTGAGAGGGTTATGATGCCTATAATTCTGATCATAACCTCGTCGAACAAAAGGCAAGAAAAAGAAGAAAACGAAGCGGATGGTCATTTTGCTTCAACTCTTGAGTGCATTGGACATTTTAAGCAAAAAATCCGAAGCCTTTATGTAATATTCTCCTCAGAGAATTGCGACACATGTTGAGTATGTTTTGAGCTCTGACACTAGTTGAGTTTTTTGTTTTTTTACGCACACTTTGGGCAGTAATGGCAACTGATTCGTTTGTCTGCACTACCCTTTTCCGTTAAAGGGTTTTGGACAAGATTCAACTACGAGCTTTACGAGCTCTACAGCAGCATCGAGCTAGTTAGAAAGTTGGAAACGTCATGCAGAGGGAATGGACACCAATGCTTCGGTCCGCAGAGTATTCGAATCGAACTCGGAGGGAAAACCCAGTAAAGGAAGTACAAAAGAGGGGGCCACAACCAACTTGGAGTGCGCAACTGGAGGCAGTTGCCTAAAACCGGCCTAATTAAAAAGTCTTTTTGGTTTAGGTCCTGATTAACCCCGAAATGAAGAGCCACCTTAATATGCATGAAAGTAAGTAAGTAGTGTTGCCAGTTTCGAAATAGCTGAAGAGATAATTACCCGTTCTAATTTTGGCAAGGGCAAGGCGAGTGAAAAGAGAGTAAGTCACGGTCTCTATTCCGTTTCATCTCTGCAGCCTCCGTATAAGAGTTTTGAAGATTTTCCAGCAAATACCTTTGCTAACATGATGTAGTTGACAAACTACAGGCAAACAAAAAAAATGTTTAGCACGAGCAACCTACATATATAGGCTTAGAACCGAACTTCTCCGATCATAAGGGCTTTCTTCCGGCGGATATATACTACGGGGCGTAATGGTAAGAGTCATGGCCACAAAATGTTGGGATTTTCAAAGTATAATGTTCTTTGATTGTGCTGATTTATTGAGCCCATGCGACACTGATTGAGGA
Organism: Blera fallax; assembly: GCA_946965025.1. NCBI lineage: Eukaryota > Metazoa > Arthropoda > Insecta > Diptera > Syrphidae > Blera > Blera fallax. Next base: position 100,846,117 of record OX337244.1, read on the forward strand.
ACCCCGTTTGACGTTTATAAATAGCTTAAAAAGTTAGAAAATTACTGAACTAAGTGCATCAAGATGAAAACTATCCTGTTTGAAAATAAATAAAAAAAAATGTTTGTAAAGGATCATTAATTTTTGTGTTAGAAAATAAATTTCCATTTCGTCCCGAGTTATTATTCTAAATTGCTCAAAGTAGTTTGAAATGCGTTCAGCCTGTTAGGCTAAAAATCAATCATAGATACAGATACATACTTGTAGACTTAAGGAACCTACTTTTTCAAGTTAATTTAGAACTTCAATTCAAAAGTGTTCACGGGACCAACAAGGTCTTTTGCAGGTAAAAATGCCTACTGAATATGTACACAACAAAGAGAATTTCATTTGTGGTTCTCTAGTCTGAAAATACCACGAGACAAACCGGCTTCAAAAGTTTTGTTTTACCACTAGCAGCAATCAACCTGGACGTCAAAGCGAGAAATAATGGGATAGATATAGGGTACAAAGAATTTTTTCAAACAATAATTTGCCTAATTTTTAAAAATATTCGTTTCTGTTGCTTCGCTGACCTTGACAACCGTTTATAAAACCGGATTACTCGTATTAAATTTTTTATTCAAATTGATTTCCATTCACAAATGATCTAATCGTCTCTTGACCTCTTTGGTTGAATGATACATAAATGGGAGTGTATTTTAAGGAATTGCTTAATAAAATTAAGTGTTTGGAAAAACCGCAGTGGATAGAGGAAACAGTAGTTTATTGTCCTTGCTTGCTTGTCAGGTGAGGCTTTACCAGTACTCAAAACTTTTCCCTAAAATCGTTTCATATTCGCGTTATCAAGGTGGCGCAAAATTAATCATCCAATTTGGTTTTTGAATTACTTTTTCACTAAATAAAAAAATTATTTTGAGTGATGGAAATCTTTATTTGGACCTTTAAAATTTTTTCTGTTAAGTGGACAAGATGATATCCGCCAAGTGGCTGCCGCCAGTGTTGATACACATTTGTGCTGTCGAATATTCTCCTTAAGGGCTGCGATTGTCTGAGGCTTGTTGGCATAAACCCGCGACTTCAAGTAGCACCAAAGAAAGAAGTCTGGGATGGTTAAATCGGGCGATCTTGCTGGCCATGCGGGAGATTACGTACCCCAGAAACGAAGATTTTGCTTATTGACGTAACCGCTTAAGTGGAAATGCGCCTCGTCGCTCATGATGATTTTCGACACAAAACCGTCCTCTTCGTTGTTGAGATTGTTGAGATTGATAGCGCTCCCTAGTCTGTTCACAAATGTCAAATATGATTGACGTACGACGCCATTTGCAAAAATTATAACATCTTCCGATAGGATGATTAATTTTGCGCCACCTTGTATGTAAAAAATACTAAAGAAGATGTAATTTTACTAGACCTTCAGCGCATGAACTATTGACTACGTAAACAGTTACTCCGTAAGACCATAAGCCCTTGTCTTTAATTTCGGCTTCAAATTAAACGTAAGAGCTAACAGGCCCCATTCTGAGGTTCTGAATTAATTGACGCGTTAAAACAGCTGTCGAGACAATGGAAAAGAGTGAGTTCTCCAGTTTTAAGGGAATCCAAATAAGGTGGTGGCATCAGTTTTCTGGCGATTCCAAAGGGTTGATTATCTGAAAAAGAAAATCGAACCATAACCTCGAAATTCCTTTGCACGCCTTTCTATCAAAGAAAGAGTTGTTTCACCACGACAATGCATGGATTCACAGAAGTTTAGGTTAAATTCACAACTGTGTGTTCCAGTTCTTGCCTCAACGACCTATTCTCCTGATTTGATGCCGTACGCCTTTAATCTGTTATCTAATTTCGAACTACATTTACAGGAGAACCGTTTTCCACAAATGATGAGGTTCTAGTAGACATTTTAACATCATAGGCAGCGTTTCCCAAGGTTTCCATAGATTAAGAATCCCAAGGTCGTCAAAAATAATTGACTTCCCAAAAGGCAAAGCCACCATGGTAGTACTCACACTCCTGAAAGGGTTGGAGCATTACTGCAGTGAAGTGTAAAGTTCGTTCGAAATTGACTGACATGTGTGGGTTTACAAAAACTAGAGGAAAAGAACAAAAATAGTGATGGAAGTAGAAAAGTCACAGAGACCTTAACGGCAACCACCACCGACCTTACTGTAGCGTCAAAGCCTTTTAAACAACAACGGTAGTATGCAACCGCGATAACGTAGCAAAAGCCATCGATGCACTAGCAACAATAACGCTCAACGGCCTAATATGAGAGAAGACTGCTTATTACCAGAGTCTCGGCACCGATAAAGTTCCACGGGGTTTAAATATTGAACTCTGCAACGTAAATAAAAAACACCTGTTTAAAACCACCGTAATAGATGCGGTTTAACGAATCAATGCTTTCAGAGTAAGTAGAGCAATTCGCACAGCATCTTAGCACGCGGCTTCCAAATCAACTTACATCGTGTCAGTCGACCTTCTTGCATAAAAAGCGAAAAGAAATTAACTCTTCAGCTGCGCAACGCAACAAAAACGATGTGACAATGCGTTACCCCCTTTAAACTCAATGAGTTTACAAGAATGGCAACAGAGATGTGATCAATCGTCAGAGGAAGGTGGGCACAAGCATGGATCAACAATTAAAATAAAGAGCTAAATTTCTCTTTCACTCAAATATTAACAGGATGGGGAAAACGAATAAGCCCCATTGCTCAGATTGCTCTGGAATCATCGAAGGTGCGAAAAGCGTCCTGTTAGCCTGCCCATGGTATGAACAAGCACAACGAAAAAAAAAAGATTTAAGATTCAGCTCCAACACAACCGGGCTTAACGGAAAAGGTTTAGACGTAATGTGTGATACTATAGCAGTAATCATAAAGAAGTAGCGCAGAGAGGAACGACAACGAATTGCAGGTGCAAGAGCATGCAACTATACAAACAAGCCAAATACTTTAAATTTGACAAGTAGTAGACAGGAACTAAGAATGATGGAATGATATTTTAGTCGATAAAAATCCGGAACACTTTTTGAGCCGTGTCTCCGAAGACTTTTCAACTAAAAAAAAGTCCATGGGAGTATAAGACCTAGAGCCTAGCTTCTTGTTGTGTGTGTTTAATGTTATATCCACCGCTTCTCATGACATTTATTACTCTCGGATATTTATATGACATTCGCGATAGGTGGGCCGTGTTTTCTTGAATTCGAAAGTCGAACGTTCAGCACTGTAGTCCAGCGCACTAACCACTGCGTCACGACACTCCCGATGCCATCCCGAAAGAAAAATTTACGGCTTCTTCGCCATTTTGAAAATCTAGCCTGCCATGTTTTTCGACCACTACTTTACCGATAATTTTTAGGAAAATTTGAACTTTGCAGTGTCAAATGCATCTGGCTAAACTAAAAATATATTTCCGTCGTATTTACCTGGTAATTGAGCTTTAATCTCGTAAATTCGGCTTCCATTCCTGGGATAGAATCTCGTTTCCAAATCTTCCGGTCCCGGCAAAATAGGTGATCCGCCTAAAAGCTTCAACAAGTTCTTATCCAAGCAATCTTGCTTTGCCCTGGGCTCTGTACACATCCGGAACTCGAAATATCTAAACAAAAAAAAATTTCAATTCAAGTCAAGTTTCCCATTCCAAGAAACATTATGCTCACCCCATATGACTAGCGGTTAGTTCAACCCTTATTACCATCTCTGATCCAGGATTATACCTTCGTACAATTACTCCTTGACCCCATTTACCGCCGTATTCATGCGGTCTCGGCTCGGGTAGGTTCCAAGCGTCACCACATTCTCCGCATTTGCCATCATTGCCTTTCCATTGGCGCGTAAATCCACCGCAATATAATTCATGATCGTTGTAGTCTGGAGGAGTTTGGAAACCATATCGCCATGCAGACGCCCTACTTGGCGGTTCAATCAGTCGTCCATGACCAGAGCAGGTTGTGAATAGTGTGCAACAGGTGTATAACAGACACAGCCCAATGGTGACTGCATTGAATGCTGGCTGTTGGTAGGACAACTTCTGTGCCATGGTGATAATGATGATGATGACGACTGTTTTGTGTTTTTTTTTTTTTCTGGAATCGAAAAGGTGAAGTAATGAGATTTTTTTTTCTTTTTTTTTCATCTCAACTGAGGCTTAAAAGGTTTCTAAAAATGTGGTTGAGATCAAATAGTTTATTTATTTTTATAATTTGTACGTTTTTTTCACTTTTTCGAGTAATTGCAGTAAATTGGAGAAAGCTACCTTCACCGTAGTCGTCGACTCATAAGTGTGAGTTGTCTGCGGTTGATTTGCGTGCTTATACATAGTGTTGTTGCGTGTACGACGCTAATTTAGGGGAAACCTTTGGCATTTGCATTTCAAAAGGCAGTTTCAATAAAAAAAAAAAAAAAAAAATTTATTCCTTTAATGAAAAGAAATTGGGCGAAGAATAGAATTGGCTAGTTCTGAATATATTACGAGTCCACAACAAGTGTAAATTGTTTACTGGTGAAACAGCCATAACTTTAGTAAGGTAAGTTGCCTTGACGACTTGGAAGACATGTTTAGGGGGACACTAAATTTGTAAGTGTGAAACCTTGAACCACTTAACTGATGAAAATAAAATGCGTGAAAATATTTCGAAAATTGAAAGTAGTTATTCGCAAATACATACGAAAGCGAGAATTAGTGAAGGAATGTGAATATTTCCATTTCGCACTCAGAAAGCTCGAAGGGTGAAAGAGGTTTATCTGGAATTCGCAAAATGGCTTACGACACGCCAAGAAATTTATAAATTTCTCAAAAAAAAGATCCAGAGACATTCTTTCAATGAGCAAACGCAAGGCTAAGATCACAACTGAATTCCTTACTGGACATTGCTCTTTCAATTACCATCTCAAGAAAATGGGCCGTGTCCAATCGGACATGTGCCGTCTCTGCCTTGAAGACACCGAAACAGCCCAACATATACCGTGTGAATGCCCGGCCATAGCTCGGCTTAGGCTCAAACTCTTTAACAAAGGCTTCACATCACCATCTGATGTCACATCTTCTTCAGCTCAAACTATCTATAGTTTCATTAATGAACTAGATCTCAGCTAAAAGACAAATACAATATAGCAACTCTCAGGGGATTGCACAAAAGATCTCTTCTGGTCGCCGTGCTTACTAGGCTGTACTCGAGCCTTATTTACCCCATCGACTATAAAAAAAAAAGAAAGAGGTTTAAGTTGGTCGTAAATATGCGTGCTATTTAGTGAGTAGACCAATAGTCCTTCGGTCTGTCTGTCTGTCCATGCATCACTACGTTTTGTTCCTTAACTTAACTTTGTAGTAACTTAACAGATTAAAGGATATGCGTACGTCTAGATCCTCTGAAGAGTCTCACAAACAAATTTCACTCCCCTGTAAATCTACGTTTCACGTTGTAGTCCGGTCTTAGGTACTTGAAACCCAAATTGAACGTGGAGTCTACTTCAGTGGGCAGTAGATCGATATTATAGCCTAAGAGTCAAATTTAAAATGCCGCATGTCCCTTGGGCATAAGTAAAGTTCAGTCTATAGTTCGTCTCTGGTTTAAAGGAGCAGGCTATTGCACGCCGACTCTCTTTTTATAGTTTACCTCTGGTACAGTTTACAGCGCTGCAGTTTTCTCAGGTTACTCGTGATTTCAAAAATTGCAATTGGTAGAGTTTTTCTTCACAGTATTTACACAGTATTTACTTTTTAATGCAGGCCAGGCTAGCCAGGTTAGGTTGAACCTAGGCATGTAGTGTTTGATTAGATTTACTTAACACTCCGTCTACAAATGCATTCAAGAGGTGAGTTATTATCGGGTTAGTAAAGGGTGATCCAATTTCAGCTGCCGAACAAATTTAAGGAAATCATCGAATTTATTTTTTAATCTAAAAGATATGTATTTCATTATTTATAAAAAATAACATGGGCGCCTCTGGACCTTCTGCAGTAGTCGATCTTTCATTATCTTCCTGCTGCTCTAATAGCCAATTTACGTAAATTCTTTGATGCCCGTAATTTTATACGGTTGTAGGTGCAAGCCCAAATGCTGCGTCGGTCACGACACACCACACGAGACAAGTGTGGTTCAAGCTTTATCCTATTTGCAATGTCTCCAGTGTTTTACGTCGCGACATGTTCGCTCAGTAGGGCGAAATTTACCAAATTTTCCCGTCAATTTCTATGCAGAGTTTGTACAGAATTGTATTTCAGTATCTACATCTATCTAGTCCCTAACTTTTTTTTAATTAGCCACAAATAGTTCTCCTTACTTTCCCCGTTTTGTACCTGACCCTCTCTTATCCCATCTGGGGTTAGAAATTTTACTTACGGCGAATTGAGAAAATTTTTCATAAGTTATTATACTCGGACTTATTTAAAACATTCGGAAAAGATGGGACCGTGAATCAGTTTTGGGTTTTTTTTAGTACTCGACTTCTGAGTGGAAGTCCTTCACTATAGTGTCACAGTTAAAGCAAAACTTTACACTTTCAAACAACAAGCCTTCAGTAGAGATGAATTATCCAGAGTAGTCTGCATCTACATATGTATATATGACAACAATCACGGCCCGTCTTTTCATTTCTTCTACCATGCCTAACTTCATCCTAGCTATCTTGACTCCCCTTCGACTGTCCTGCGTCATGTATATCTTGATCGAGCTGTTCTTCTTCCGTCCTGGGTAAGCGAGTTCTATTGCATAGCTTGGCAAGTAATGGAGGCGTCGCATTCTCGAAAATCTTGCCCACTGCTACCTTTGCCTTTGAGTTGTAACGTCTACAGGATCCTGACGCATTTCTTCACGGAGTTCCGCATAGAAATGCGATTATGTCAGATAATTCACAATACATTTCGTACACACCGATTCAAAGACGTTTGCAGCTTTCTTGTGATAGTGAAGGACATTTTCTAGGTACAACACGCATGTAGCTGTAGGGTTTCAACATTGGATCGGAACTACGTTAACTTGGTTAAACCAAGCATTGATACTCCATATTTTGGACAACATATCAAAGACAGATTTGACCTTGTATATTTGGCTTAGAATCTCTTTTTCGGTCCCGCCACCGGTTGAGACGATACTTCCAAGTTATCTGAAACACTCTACCCTCTCTATAGGTTGTCTTGCAATGCTAATTTTTAGTATGAGCTAGTTTCAAGGCTGATGATGATTTCAGTTTTGAGTGTGTCAAGTTTTAGCAAGACGATGATTGCTTCTCTCTCCACGTCAGCTGTCATTTAGAGAAAGTCCACTATTCTATAAATTCTATGAAGACCAACCGAGAACGTTGTAAGTGCAAACTCCACAAACGACACCCTAGGGATCGTCGAGCAGACGATGATTGACCTTCTAAAATCGTTGCTATTCCAGCCTGGAAAAACAGCTGTGAGCTCTTTACTTCATGAACTTAATTGATGCTCTGTGGGACTTTAATTTTTCCTCTCAAGCAGGAAGGCTAAGCATATTATGGGATAATTCGAATTTAAAATCGTATGTTTGGCCCTTTGAGGAGTAGATACAACCGTGAATTCTATGAGCTGTACCAAGATGATTTGGGCTGGTCCGAAGAGTATGGAAGACTGCTGCGTCTCACACATACACTTTACTCGAGTCGGGAAGTCGTTGCTCTCCGATGCTGTTTTGAGAAAGGTTCATCGATTCTGTGGCCTTCCATTCTACTCAAATAAAAGCTTAACTTACTACGATTAAATCTCATATCAATGATTGATTCATTGCATGCTAGCCTTGTATTTTTATATTCTCCTTGAGTTGGTGATTTTACTGGTCAGCACTCATCCTCCCAGGTTCCCATTCCTAATTTTTGACTGAGTCTCAAAATTTTGAATCCAAATTCTACAGAAATTGCCATCGGCTCTTGAATTTATTTTTTCTTTAAGTCTTTGTTGTAGAAAAAGATAAAAACTACTACTACTCACCTTCACCTTCATATAGCCTTCAAGATACTGCGTCGATATAACTTGTATCGAACATTCATCGCCACAACTTAAACTCGATTTCTTATAGATAACTGGAAATTTGTGTAAAGCATTACAATTATCGTACGGCACAGTCTAATGAGTCATCATGAATAAAAATTCCCAAAACAAAGAGTAATGAAAAGTCATCAGAGGTGGTCCATAATCCCAAACCTTGATTTGAATCCCTAAGGTTTCGGACAAAGAGCGGAGGATGAGTCATTTCAGTCTGTGAGATGTGGTTGCATGGTTTGAATTGACACAGAAGTGAAATATGGTTTTAAATTTTAGTGAAAATCAGGAGGAAAAGGAGGAACGGGAAGATATCTTTTTGTAATGGCTTGGATTGAAAAGGTTAAAATCAAACACATTTCTTGATATTACTTTCCGATGTAGTATCATATTTCATTTACGAGGGTTTTTTTGAACCTCATCGTGAAGATGGCGCTACTCTTGAAAACTGCAAAACTATTCTAAAATTGTACATACTCGTATTGCCTTTGAGGTGAACCTGGGCCTCAACCAAGAAGGGTTTCCAGCCAGTTCGATATGTGAATAACTACCATCAATTTCGCAGACTAAGTTGGTTGAGGTCCTTTTCCACTTGTGTACGCCACCTAAGTCGTGGTTTTTCTTCCCCTCGGGGGTGGATTCAAAGAACGAAGAACATTGGTGTCGATACGCCCTATATAACCCAGCTACCTTAGTCGTTGGACCTTCACTCTTCTGGCCAAGTCGATGTCGTTGAACAGCCTGTACAGTTCGTCATTGTATCTCCTCTTCCACTCACGTTCCATGCAGATGGGATCGCAAATTACCCGAAAAGTGTTCCTCTAGTTGTTCAAGAGAGGGCTTTCCTACTGTCTGTTTTGGTTGTCCTTTCTTGTTGACAGCATATACTTGGTCTTGCCCTCGTTGAACGTTAAACCCACCCTCGTTGCTTCCATCTCAATACTCACGAAAGCGCCACTGACTTACGTCAATATGATCAAGCTGCGATCTTCCAATTACGTCAATATCGTCAGCGTATGCCAGTAATTGGACGGAATTTTGAGAGACTGTGCCTCTGGTGCTGTTGCGTGAGCTTTGCACTATTCTTTCAAAAACGATGTTTGGGAATGGGACTGTTTGGTCTACAACGTCGAGGTTGAATGGTTTGCCTGACAGCGGGATTCGATTCGTTGTCACCGTTCAACTTGATCCTTAGCAAATCCAACACAGTCAGGCGGGATCTTGGTGGCCAATTGATATCGGAAAATTTCGAAATTAAATGGCCGGGGGGACTTTTCGTCGAATAGAGGAAATTTACCTGTGACGTTTACCCGTAGCACATCAATGTCTTCAATTTCAGGACAAACAAACTTGTTTATCATTTGATCACAACTGTCACCAATGGTAGATGTAATGGCTTCTCAAAGATCACATTTGGAATCTCAGAACTCCAAATTCTTTTTTTTTACGTAGCCACCGATCGGGAAATGCCTTAACCTTTAGCCTTAACTTATTGATTTTCCAGTTCCCAATCAGCGTAAGTGCTGCACATACTATGGTCAACAGGGTTAAGTCATTGTGTAAGCTGGAGCTTATAGGAACGAAGATGTAAATCCAAGTGCAAAATATGCCAATTGGAGCTGTAGGAAATGCCCAATGCTAAGCGCCGTGTGAAAATGACAATTCTGAGACCGAACACAGCGACTGTGTTCGAGTATAATGAGGGAAGCTTTTACTGTAATTCTAAACACCGACTACGCTAAAGATATTGGTTTGCTTTCACGAATGTGGAGCTGTAGGTAAATACAGCCAAAAAAGCTCTCAACCTTGGAAACACCACTGTTGAAGTAAATATTGTTGGGCAGTAGGTCTAAAAAGTTGACGCCTTTTTTTACTGAGAAACTATTCTTTCCACCAATACTGACACCGAACTTGATGTAGTGCATTCGGGATGCTATCAAAATTCTTGAGAAATTATGTTTACATAACCAAGCTGCAACTGTTTGGCACCAATGTCGATACATCGATCACTATATGGGAACAATATGTGGAAGATGTGTCCACAGTCAGTCATAAGCTGCTACTACTAACATCAGCATACGGCGAGGGAATTAGCAGTGGATTGGTCCTACCTCCCAGCGCGAAAAAAATTATCAAACATGCCATGCAATGGGATCACAATTTGGCATTTTAGCACAATTTTGCAATATTTATCCTACACACAAAAAAAATTAACGAACACGAGGTTAGATTAAGCATGATTGAGTTTACTCTTCCCTGGAGAATAGGTACATGTATGCATACATACATATGTACACGAACAACACACCGAGTGATGACTAACCTCTAAGGACAGATTCAGTTAAGTGAATATCTCCGACCTTATTTTGAAAAAACTACGCTCGATATCATACGATTACTTCAAAAAGGCAGAATCCATTCAAACGTCTAGAACCTTTAATGCCTCCAAGAGTGGCATCGTCAATGTTTATCAGTAAACTCGGGAGACCTTTATACGAATTGCACAAAAGAGGTACATACTGTGCACAAATTTGTTCACGAATGAGTCTCAATTTGATAGCAGAAATTCGACTGTGGTAAAAACCCTGGCAGCTCAGAAAGTTATGGAATTATTCAACAGCTTTGATGGAGTTCTGATTAGTAGAAGAACTTTTACAGAAACAACTTAAATTCACTCTGTTGTACTGATGAGAAATTGGACCTGAACTAAATGTAAATGCAGGACAATATCAGGGCACATGACACCAGAATCACAAGGAATTTTGTTCAAGGCATAAGAAATTTCTGGCTTCACATTTATTATAAATATCTCTTTGGTTTGAATCATATTCCTTGATATTTGCATTTCCACAAGACTTTTAAATGAAAGTGAATGGCTATTGACCCAAAGTCCATTACCGGCTTGCTATAGCCGACCCATATACAGACTCACAGAGGTTAATCGAGTTTATAAACCAGTTTTGGATACAAAATTTCTTGAGCACAAATTCATTTCCATATCCCATTCATACCGCTCCAAGGCATCAATTACCCGAAACTCAACCTTGATCAATCATTTAAGGAAGTGCTTCTCTTCACCACCAATGATAGTGTGGTAATTGATACTACTGCTCAGCGCACTTGTCATACAAATCGAATTGAATTAGACCATAAAAAGCTCACCAACTCATCGAAAAACGATAAACGAACTCCGTCTGAAAAATTCAAATTAGCTAAACCAACCTTCGGTGAAGTGTTTAATAAAAAATTTTAATAATTTTCCACACGTACGTATCAATCACTTGGCAAGTACTAGTGCTAGCCTTCCCAATGGAGACACAAAAGAAACTACTGCGGTTGAACTTAGTTTTCCCAGGTCTGAAGCTGTAAATTTTATTCAATGGTATCGCCGTGAAGCGACTTAAAGAAAATATTGCCAACTGACTCAATAGCCTACTGCAGTAACAATACCAGATGAAGAGATCGCATGGAGATCTCATGGATACGATCTCTGGAGGAAACTTTCCCTTTGAATAAACAAAGCCTCTAACATGGTAGATAAAGTCTCACTATTGTTCTCATTTTCGCAGATGAGGCAAAGTGGAAAATATAAAAATAAAAGAGAATTTGTTTATTTTTGTTGTTAACATCTACCAAATGACGGAGCTGTTGTTATAGACGGTGGGATACAGTGTGATCGAAAAGTCTACGTCGTCCTACAAATTGCAATTTTGAAGAAACCGTTTATTGGGTATAAAGGCCGAGCTAATTTTATTTCGAATAAAATTCGAATTTTACAGAATTAGATTGAAATGAAGAATTGTGTAGAAGATCACCACCCCGTTCCTAACCATGTACATATAATTATAACAGACGTTCAGCTTATGTGACCTATGTATGCTGTTTCGCATGAGAAGAACCATCCACGAACAATCAAAAATTCACACAGGTCGGCAATCGACTTGCCATCTGCTAAAGGAAAACTGTCTAGCGATTCAACCATTCAATAGCCTCAGAAATACTGACTGGTCTTACTGCTGATGACTGCAGTAAACGTACAAGACGACTATGTACATATATGTGGAATATTAAGCCAACAGAAGGAAAGCAAAGCAGATATAGCTGACATCCAAAAAATGCGATGGGATGGACTGAAATTTTGGAATAGAGAGACCTACCATGAGCAAAAAAAAACTACTTATTTGGATCCCATTTCGTTGGAAGCAGATTTTGAGCTTCGGACATGTATGCAGATAAGTCAGTAAATGCAAATTTCAATTCAGTCTGTGCCCACTATACTCATTGTAACACAATAGTACACCGGCAATGTCCAAGGTACGATGTTGGAATGATCCTTGGCTATTTCAACGCCAAAATCAGAGAGTACAGCATACGCGACATTAATTTGGGAAACATATGTATGTATGTACTTGAGCTGATTGGCTTAGTTGAAATATGATACTCTGAAGTATAGTAGTATTCCTACATCTCAACTTCAATAGGAAAAGATGGCGGTCATCTGGTCAATATCCCACCAACCAAGTTGATCACTCCAATATTGGTAAAAAAAATGCTCGCCCAGTATGTTAGATCCTTTCAATTTTTCAGGAGCCAATATCGACTCGGTTACTTAATTACATGTAGCAGAAGTGAGACTATAAATATCAATGAAAAAAAAATTTAAGGATTAAAATTGCAAAACATTGTCCGAAAATTTGCTAGTCGTGCTTTCTACAAGTCCGGCTGAAGCTACGTTAAATCTGGCTGAGGCTACGTTAAATCTGGCTGAAGCTACGTTAAGTGCAACCTAGTCCAGAGGGCTAGCTGAAACCACTGTTCGAAACAAGGGGTTTGGCGCTGGAAAAAGCAGTCTCAACAGTTGTATGACCAAAAAAAGTGAAACAAAATGTACGAAAAAAAATGGAACATTACAAATACATACGCGACTACGGAACCCATACGCTCTGGGTGTTATAAATCTGCAGAGATCTAATAAAGGACGATGAAAGCCAACATTCTGCTAATGTGCAGTCTGATAGTCTCAATTTTAAATAACACCTTCATCTTGAACTACCGATCGAAACGAAGTAGAAGCAACTACACCGAAACTTAAGTTCACCAAACCTTCCTGGTAGTGAGCACACACCCGCTCATTATATATGTAGTCGATAAAAGTATGCTCGATGTTTTTAGAATCTTGGCACCTTCTGTCCTTCTGACACAAAGATCGTGTCACCTGCACCAAGAATCGAGGTATAAGTCTTCTGAGCATTGCTTGTAATATGCTGTCTAGTTTTGAAAGCCTGTAAAATCGAAAATGGATAAGAGGCCAGGCCAGAGAGTTGATGCAGACCATCTCTTTAATAATTCTTAGGTAGCGTGTGTCATGTGAATCCTCCACACGTCACTGTTTGGTCCGGTTTTTGGGCTGTTGAAGTGATTGGGTAGTACTTTTTTGAAAATGTAGTTACAGTGAATGATTTGTATTACAGAACAATTATAGAACAAGCGAGCTTAGGCCGGACAATAACAGAGGAAATGTTTCACTGCATCATCGTTTGCCACACATGCAGCGCATACTTTTGTGCCGCTTAAACTCACCACGCTGAGGTGCTTTACAAAACCAAAATGGTTTGTAAGGACGCCTACAAGCCGTCTGCACCCAATTCTCCCAAGGAATAGAAGAAAAGCTGCAGATTTTGGGCAGACATCTGACCGTGTACACTTGGTCTGTCTGTATCTAGCAAAGTCCTGCCAGTCGTCCAGTCATCGCAGATGTAGACAAATCCAGAATTCGAGTTCTGGAAAAACTTCCTCTGAGACGTGCAACGAAGATCTTGTTTCCCTAGATTGTAGAGTGACCTGGCACTCAAACAAGACGCAATAAATTAGTAAGTTTTCCGATGTACTATTTTGGAAGTGGTAAAAGCGTTAAACAGTGTCTTAAATGCCGTTTGGCTATAACTGCGGACGCATATGCTATCCACCTTTTTTCGCAATCAGGCATATGGCCGACAATAGTGCATAGATCTGCGCTTGGAACAGATGCAATTGGTCTAACTGAAAATGGAGTCTAGTGCTCTCGCTCTCCATGAAGATACCAGCACTGGACCCTATCTAGTTTTAAAGTAATTTGTAAAGATTTGATGACATTCCTTCCCCGGCTCTGAGTCTGGCCAAAGTCATTCCCGCGCCAGAGGAAAGTCGACTGTGTAGTTGCGCCGCGATTGAATTTACCGTGAAGATATCCATTAGACTGAGACGTAGAATACTTCTTCCGCATGCTCATCGAAGCTCCAGTGCGAATAGTATTCGAAACCGCCCCTCTTTAGGCTTTCAATGTGCAACCTATGATATAAATATCGGATTGAGAAGGGTATTTAAAGCAGAGTCGGGCGTCCTTAGGAAGTCCCTTATGTAGCCGAGATGGACAGTTTCTTGCAGTTAAGCAAAAGGTAATGTAATGTATTAACGAGAAAGATTGATTGATTGAAAGATTGGTCTTACCGCTACCGTTCGTAATAGGATAGACCTTGTAATTTTGGGGTTAAGCTCAATAAACCACAAACAATTCCTGAGCTTAAGGCGAAGATCCAATGTTTTATTGCTACTATCGCTCAGCAATTATACAACGATGTCTCCGAGGAATTCATAAAGAGAACAAGAATTTGGCAACTCTGTTAACATTCGACGTATTGTTCCATATTTAAACGCAATATTTAAACTTGAAAAATTTTATAACTTAAGTTAAATAAAGAATTTGTTTAATTCAAAAAGCGCACTTATTGGGCCACCACTTATCTGACACACTGCGGACATCTTGTAACCTTTTCCTTATTTTTTTTTTGTCTGGAGATATCTTTGTTTATTAGTTTCACATTTGCATGAAATGATTCTGCTAAAGAAAACTATGATATAATTTAGCTCATATAAGGAAACAGGACACAACATAAAACTCCTACTAAACTTTAGCAACAGGTGGTGTCGGGCTGGTTAACTAGGCTAACCTTGTAAGTATAGCGCTTCATTTTAAAACGCCATTCCAAATCGTTGACCTTCTCGACCCTATTAAGGTATGAATCGCCCAAGAAAACATGTGACATTTTTATATCATACCACACAATACAATATTCTCATCATTATGGAGGTGCAAGTAATAAAAACTAAAACACTTGGTCAACTTTTATGGACTTGACTATAAAATTCACTTTAACGATATTTACTGTCAAATACGCCTCAAATTTTACCAATTTTATGCAAATTTCTTGTTTAGAACTTTGTTTACAACATTTTGATCGGAGAAAATTAATGACGCAGCAGATACCTACTCGTACACTAAAAATCTCGAAAAATTAGGTGAATCTACGATGACACATTTTGACTTTATTGTGGTGGAGAATACCATTGTGGTGACTGTTTTTCTAGACAGGAATACAGGACGGGCAGCAGTCCTTTTTCTTGAGTAGCACTATTTTAACTTTTTCATATTTCTGTGCATGTAACTATTTCTGGAAGCTGGTCGATTTGTCATGTTTGGTCTAAAGTCTACACAACAAACTTTTGTTCGATTTCACTCAATTTGTTCCAAAATAATTCTGATGAAATTTGTAAATTTAGTTGTGTGTCATAAAAATTAGATGCAGTGTGGGCAAGATGTGGAGGCGGGCATTCAAACCTTAACATTTTCTGGTTCCCTCAGTTGAGAATTGCTGAAAAGATTTTAACGAAATAAAACCATATTTAGCCAAGCATATGTGAAAGTGTGTAAGCACATATTACCATAATGACTATGTAATGCAGTACATGGAATATAGGGTGGCGTGAATTTAAAGAAAATTTGCTTATCGTCGAAAACCAGGAGTCGCTGAACAGATTTCCATGAAATGCAGTACTTGAGGATGAACTTATGTGCATGTTAGCAATCTGGTATCGTTTTCAATACGCAGGAAACTACTTCCTAGACTTATAGATTCCTTTTTCTAAGCTGGCATAAAAATATTCCTCCGATTTGCCTTAAAAGTTCTTGTTTACAGCTGCGTGTGATTAATCATCGCTACAATGCTTTACACATAAGACTTTCTTCAAATTTGGAAACAGGTAATGTGGATGAGCTAATCTCATAGTATTAGCATAGTATTCTCCTGTCATACTGATACCCTTTGGTTTATAATCTTTTAACAAAAATTCCTTGTGAGTTCAAAAATACGTTTGTCGGGATCTTTCCAGCCGATGGTATGACCTTACACTTCTTGGGGCTGGATTTCCCCTTCTACTCCACTGCATGGACACCTGCTTCGACTCAGGATAATACTAATCGACATAAATTTCATCTCTAATAAAAGTTTTGTTGATAACTTCTGCTGAAATGTCACCACACAGCTCCGAAAACAGCTACGCGGCGTGACAATTCTGGGCACCCATCTTGCGCTGTTTTTTGACATTCCGACATAAATTAGCAAAAAATTTTGAGACTTGTTTTGGATATTCTGAACTTTTCTGCAATTTATTTTAGTTTGAGTTGACTAGCTTCCATGAGGGCATATTCGACTTTTGGAAACATTTCATGTCTTCTGACATCACTTGGTTTCCAGGGCGGTTATCATATTCTTATGAATTTCTACCTTGTTTAAGAAAACCCTGCCACTTCTCCAATGTTTTACCAAGCCAAGAGGTTCCATAAACTGCTTGTATTTCACGTAACATATTTTCTACACTTTTTCCTTGTTTTATGGGGAACTAGCGAGTAACCGGTGTGCGCTGCTGCGCAGTTGTTAAAATGCAGTTGTGGGGAAACTACTGGACCAATTTTGATTAAACTTCACAGAAACACTCTCGGGAATATCAAAGATTGCCTGACAATTTGAGCTCAATCGGTTCGCTGATTCGGAGTTCATAGCACATATACATACAAACATAGGTAAAGGGTGTCCCATAATTCACGCAAAATGTAATTTTGATAGAAAATACAGAGTTTTAATTAGAAAGCTTAAATTTCTTATTGATTCATAGAGTATACAGATTGGGGTTATGTATGGAATAGCACATCGGATAAATGGCCGCCACGGCTTTGCTGGCAAGTACATACTCTTTTATTGAAATTTTCTATGACTGTTTCGCATAAATGCGGCTGAATTTCATTAATACACCTCCCAAATTCCTCTTTCAAGGCGTTGGTGGTCGTGGGCTTCTTTGCATAGACCTTTGACTTCAAAACCCCAAAGGAAAAAGTTCAATGGCGTTAAATCGCAAGATCTGGATGGCCAATTCTGATCGCAAAAACGGCCGATTACACGATGAGGAAATGACTCAAGCAGTAATTGAATTGTTTCTCTGGCTGTATGGCATGTGGCACCGTCTTGTTGAAACTACATGTTGGTCACATCCAGCCGCATTTTCGAAGAAGAATGGTCCGATAAAGCCTCCAGCCCAAAATCCGCACCAAACAGTCACGCGTTGTGGATGCATTTGTTTCTCAACAATTACTCGTGGGTTTTCTGAACCCCAAATGCGACAATTTTGACGATTAACGAAGCCATCAAGATGAAAATGAGCTTCATCACTGAAGATGATTTTGCAGACTGTAGCTGACAAACCTTCATTATTTTTCGAATTTTTGGGACATCCTTTATATTGAGTTTTATATATACATAGATTGGGTATATATAAATTCGCTATGTACTCTGTATGTAGAAAATCTTCGGCTTTCTTCTACTTATCTCAAGAAGCCCCAAATGTGTTAGGCTTAGGAAACATATAAACAACAACTGCGTTGCTTGTTGAGAGGGCGACGGCTCAGTGGAACACCTTTTCTGTAATTCTTCTGCCTTTGCTCGCATAGGGTAGCAGATCTTTGACCTAATCTCTTCCTCACTACAGCGCTGAGATTTTGATGTTGGTCTAAGTCAAATATGCCAATACTTTGCTCAGAAGCCCTTACACTCAAGAAGGGACAGGGTTAGATATAGTGGAATCAACAAACAAAAATACTCCACATTTTCCAATGTGATAGGATTAGCTTAAAACTTAAAATAAAAACATTCTTGTTATAACTCTGGTCAAAGCAGGAGTCCACACAGTGGCGTGAAAGAGGCTTATAAACTAAAAGATATCAACATCACAGAAGAGTACTCCGCCTTTGTTTCAGAGAATATATTAGAAAAAAGGAGGGGAAGATTAACAAACGACGATTGACGTTTCATTACGTCATGTAGCTTCCAGGAATTAGCTTATCCATCTTACAGTCCTGTATCTCTGAAGAAATACTCACGGGAAAGCATTTTGATGATTATGAATCACTACAGGCCGTAAACTGAAGAATTATTCCTATGAAGTAAACCTAATCTATAGATCTAAGAAGTGTATCCACATTCAAAGAAATTATATTGAAAAATTAAATTACAGAGTCCGTTCCTTTACTTGCAAATTCGTACAAATTTGCACAAATTCTTGCCTAATAGCGTTCCCTAACTCAAGAAAAATGTTAATGAGAGAGAAAGTGAGAGAGTACAATATTTTCTCTTTAGAAACATTTTTTGGTAAGAATCGGCAATCTGTCAGAACTCATCAGCTGATTTGATTGAAATTCTTTCGTTTGTAATTTATTTTGAGTAAAATCGAAAAGGTACTCAAACGAACACAGAATGTTCTCCTAAGTCAATTGAACGGATTCAAAAAGATATATACATGTATACATACACGGAGAGATTCATATTTAGAAGTACATAGGTACTTAGAAAAGAAAAGTATGGCGCACTAAAGTTTACGCACCATATTTTTTGACGTTTAACTGTGGGCAACTCTTGTCAAGTACATAATGTATGTCACCTGTCATTTGTTTCCGTTTTTCTTATAAGTAGCCCAAAACATTTTTTTTACTTTTCTAGTATCTGCCCGGATTTCCTTCCTGAATAGAAAACAGGAAGTAAAGAAAGGGATCTATGGATAGGACAACCAATTATCGGTTCTTTTTTGCTTTTTTCTTCTTTTGTCATGTGTATTAACAAATTTCAATGAAATTGTGAAAATTTGATAATTATTTCGCGAATTCATTCACATTGTTTAATTTACGCAAAGTGGGTACAAAGTATACATAAAATAAACTACAAATTTGAGCATTTCGGAAATGAATAACGCAAAGAAGTATTCACGTCCGACCACAGTGTTCTTCTACAATGACTTAACGAAACCTTGCACGTGCTCGGAATTAATGCTAACTTTCCTTGAGCAATGTGTATACGATTAATTAAATGTGGAAAGTCATTAACTCGAAAGTGCCCTTTAACATTCTCCATTTTATTGAGTATTGCAGCTAAGCTAATGGCGAAAATTATCTATACCTTTTCAATTCTATTGACACAAAACAATCAACATAAAACTTTTCGCCTACACTGTATCCGGTTGTGGGATTTCTGCATACTTTCCCATGCCTTAACCCACAAAATTAATGCTAGAGATATTATTTGCATTGTTTGGAGATAAATCTGCTAGAGCTAGAGTATTTCTGATTCAAAACGATCTAATTCATTAAGTCAGTCTCACATCGAAGTGACGGTGAAACCAAAAAAAATCTCACCACTTAATCTATCTACTGTCAACTTTCAAGCGCGCGGGCAACTTCAAGAGCGCTTCGAGGCGCTCATTTTTAAGGTGTTAACCCCCTTACATAATACATATAGGTCTAGAGGAGTTATTTTTCTGTTTGTGTTGTTTTTATTCTGTTTTGCATTGTCATTTTAATTTGCCAGTAAAAGTCAAAAAGGAAAGTTAAATCCCCAATCTCACTTTCATTTTTCGAATATTATCGAAAAAAAAATATCTCAAATCGATGACCACTGACCAACAGTAGTTAGCTACATATGCACTTAATGACTCAATTAAAAAAATATAACGAAAACCATAAAGAAGCGAATTAACAGCACAATCATGAGTCATTGCGCCATGATGGATATCTCTCCGGCTATGTCCACAGCTCGTGTCATGCCGTGCAATGCAACCAATTTCAATCTTTTTTTTCGTGTCTACCTCTACCGCTACTTACCTGGTCCTAACCGGGCCAATTACTGGCGTCTACTTCCCGCACCTTTGTAAACAAATCAATATCAAAACGGATTACTGCATTACGATCGCATCGCGGTGCGGTGGACTCTAAGGCGGAATGTAAAACAGTTCGGATTACGTAAATGGTACAAAATTGCATAGATTAGAAAATAGGAAGCGTTTTTGAGTTGATGAAGTTTATTTTTTTTTTTTATCTTTAGTTGGCGCTGCCGGCAGTCTCAACAAAGGTCCAAGTTGTACGTCGCGTCGTTAACACTGATTTGAATTGAAAACGCGCACTGGCTGACGTTGGATTTAGCGAAATAAAAACAAAGAGAAAGGTGAAATTGTTTATCTAATGTATGCACGCACTACTTATATAATAAACAATAAATAAAATTATTTAAAAAGAACTAGAGAACGAGAAACAATTAAAAAACTTTGAGATAATCGAGAGTGAATTCTAAGCTGAAAGGGAATTCTTAGAAGTCGAAATGTGACGCACAGACTTGTGTATGATTTGGTGGCGATAGCCAAGTCTTCCGGTCAAACAGGTACACTGAAAGAAATCGAATTTTTAATTAACTTAATAAGACAGTAAACAAAGATGTTCTGATTCGTCATGGTTGTGCAATTGCCTGCCTTAACCTGTTCCGGCTATTATGGGCGGAGAGTAAGAACGTGAGTTAATTGTGCTAACTATTAAGACAGGTTTGAAAATTAACAGCTCACTAATATTTTTAGGAAAAGTTTTTTCGAAGGTCCACTTGGAAAATTAAAAATTAGTTTTAAATAAATACAATGAACTCAATGAGAGTGAAAGTTTTGTGAATTAACGCTAATAGCAAAACTGGTGGAGGCCAATAATTTTATCTTTAAAACGGGAAGCATTCGGAAGAAATATAATTCTCCCAACCAACTCAAACAATTATCGAGGTATTTTATGATAAGCTCGGTGATGAAAATGTCCACGGATGTCATCTTAGAGCGATGCACCTAGTTCCAAGCCCGTTGTAGAAAGGAGTACTCAACAGTAGACAAGATTTTTACACTTGCAAGTATCGCAAGGACGCATCTGGACGGTGGATATAAGTTATGTTCATTCATTGTCGATCTTAGGGCCGCTCTCGACTAAATTGACAGAAATACCTTTTTTCACAAACAGAGCAACTTGAGTATGTCCACGAAAATACTGAAGTTAATTCATTGTCTTTACGAGGAGAACAAAACGGCGGTGTAGAATGGGAATAAAATGTCTAATTGGTTTCAATCGAAAGCGGGTGCTAAACAAGGCCGCCTTCTTGGACGACCTCACTAAAATTCTTACCGGATGGTTCTCGTTCAATGGAATTAATATCAAGCGTTTTCTCTACGCGGACGATATCGATATTTAAGCAGACATCTCAAATAAAGGGTCATCCATCAAGAGGCGGCATTTTAAATTTCGCGCAATTGTTGAAATGAATTTTTGATAAGTAAAATCTAGGAGGTTATGAAATATGGATACACACTCGCACAACGTGTTGAAATAGTGAAAACTCACAAAAACGGTGAAAACATCGCGAAAACATTTCGCAAAATTGAACCCAAGTTGTGCATGGTCTGTACAACCCCGTACTTTTGCTGATTGGGTGCTGGAAATTAATGATTAAAATCATGATTTCTTACGCAAAATTATTCTGAGTCATGAAGCTCATTTCCATTTGTCTGGGTAGATAAACAAATAAAACTCTCACATCCGGGGGTCCATAAACCCAAGAGAAATAGTGAAACAACCTCTCCATCCACAACGAGTCACAGTTTGGTGAGATTTTTGGGCTGGCAGTGTCATTGGGCCATATTTTTTCAAAAATCTTGTATATATTGCAAATCATGATAAATAGGTTACAGAATTACTGACATTACTGACAAATCTGAGAAATAGTGTTATGACGCAGATATGGGTTGTTTTTCAGTACAAAGAAGTGGAGAAATTATTCAGATATTTTATAAAAAAAAAAAACTCTTTAGACTGCGGGAAAACACTCCCACCCACATAATTCATCTCGAAACGAGGCTAGGGCCACTATATACTTATACACCACGTTTGCACTTCGATTCCCAACGTGCGTCGTCGTAAGACACCTACTATAACGAAATCTTCAGTTCTTCAGCAATTGTCAAGGCTTGGACACTTACACAATGTTTCGCGAATGGAGGCAAGTATAACATCACGGGAAGCAGCATTCCAAATTCTGCTATTCAAAATTAAAGCTTTTTTGTTCCGGTCCTCTGGATCTGTTAAAAACCATCGTTACTCCAACAATATACAAACAATTTATGCACCTGGCACATTGGCGAATCAGAACTACACACGTAAAGTTAGAAAGATCTACCACCAAGCAATGCTTAGTAACTATTTGAATCAAGCTGTTTTCCACAACTCTGTGTAAATTCAATAAATATTTAAAAAATAAATCAACAAAGTTCACCCTTTATAAGTAGAAAATATGGGCCACTCAGTAAAACTGAAGTGCAGAAGTATATTCGCTATCTATGTATGAATGTACACCAAAGAGAGTTAATGAGCTACAGCGACCGAAACCCCACAATCAAGCTTCGATGCTTCATTCAGCCTCGACTACAAATTTCAAGATATATTTTAACTCCAATCTGCCAGGAATATGGTGGCCTATTTGCCAAGATATTTGAATCAGCGAAGAATGACTTGGCATGGAGGTCAGTATGTCCAAGAAAGGAGGCTCTCTAAACTATGTACATATGTATGTCAATTATTAGACAGATTCATGAGTCTCTTATTGCGTATACGATTATTTCCGTCATATTATGTGAACGCTTTGAACATTTTGCCAACAATCTGATGTCCGTATATGTGTGGCTTAAGGCCAAATATACCTATAGAGCCAGATCTTGGAGAAAACTCCATAGCGTTAAATCGCTACCATTTTCCGATCCTAAGTTTACCTTAAAGATTTAGAGGGCTATGTATGATCAAAATCGCAGTACTAGCTCTACGGTGCAAAAACGTGGATGTTTTCAAGGAGAGCTAAACGAAAATTACTCCCACAGATACAAATATTGCCTAAACAACCGACGTAGAGCCTTGTAACTAGATTTTCGTAGCTTTATTTTAAGTACATTCCCTTAGCTTTTAGACCATTAGCTCACGGTTGGTACTTCTTAATCTCCGGATATTGTCTTGTACATTTAAGACGGTTTCTATTTCGGTGTTGATGTGATTTTGCAGTCGCTGATTGTGAGACACAGCGTGTTTTCTAACCACTTCCGTCAACATGCCTACTTGTAGGTCACAAGGTTGCTTATTGTCACCATTGTTATTCTTGGTCATTATCAAATACGTACATGTGTCCTGTCTGCAACTCTGACAAGCGAAAATGTACTTCCCACTGGACGATGTTATTTCACCTTTCACAATTTGCTTTCGCGCAAGATAACGAACCTTTCCCCCATTATCAGCCTGTAGGTTAGAATCAAATAAGTGGGGCTTTGTTGTTGGAAGGGAGATAGTTTCAGTTCGGACAACGAATGAACGACCTACTTATAGATATGTACAACCATTTGAACGGATACTTATCGAGATTATTAGTTTCATAAGTTCGCAGAATTAGACATAATGCATTATTACGAGCAGTTTCCCATTTTTGAATTTCTACCTTATTACTTCTATTAAATTATTTTGACTGAGCAACGGATACGAGTGCCTTATCAGACTGCTACAGAACGCCGTCAGACTGCTGATGCTGTATCCTCTTTCTATGCAATAACTCGACATAAACTCAATTCACGTACAGTTTTTATAGTCTAGCAACACTCAATTTGTTTTGTCTTTCACCCCAATTCTGTCATGAGTTTAGTCTTCAAATTGAAGTTAAGTAATTTTATATGCAAATGAAAAAAAGAAAATAATTTTCCCGTTAGAATTGTAGCAATACAGCACCCACATGTACATTTTGCTGGCTACTAAATATTCAAAACAAAGAAGATATGTAAACGGGTTTCCAATAAGGGCGTTCGATCTACTACATTGAATAAAAAGAGGAAGATCCAAAATCTTTACTGCGAATTAAATTAAAATGTGTTACTTTTACTCAGATAGATATTACGATACGGATGACTATCAAACACTGCTGTCATTCTGTCTGCTCTATTTGACATTTATGTTCAGTATAGTCAAACAAATCATCATAAACAGACTCACCCTTGAACAAAGCTGTCACTTTATCAAAATTTACATTAAAAATCGGTCATCGATTCGCGAAGCTTATAGAGGTCTAAGTGATTTTTATAACGCGGATAATAAGCCATATTAGCCAGCTATTTCTAGATGAATAGATTTATTTCCACATACTCTCTAAATGACACAGTAACGCAAACACGTTAAAGGAATACCCGAGCTTCTGAAAATATCGACGTTGCGCTGTAAGCAAAAACGTGGAAGAAGATCAAATTTTCTTATTGTGGGTCGCAACAATGAGGGCTTTATCTGTCCACCAAGTTGAACATTTTGCACAAAGATCTTGACGTACATCCGAATAAGATTCAGCCACAAGGCCATCATTTGCGTCATTGATTAAGCTCTAGAACTGACTCGTTGTTGTATAGCGTAGTTGTGTTGAGCAATGAGGCTCATAGTTGGCTTAGATGGTTTATTAATATATAAGAAAAATTCCTCCAGATGGAATGAGAGCAGTCTTGAAGAGACTTCACAGATCCAAGTACAATACATCCAGAAAAATGCACTGTTTAATGAGTCTTCGACGCCGATGGCAACATTTGACCTTCTTTCTTCGAAAATAAGTTTATGCTGATAAGCTAGCAATAATTGATGGCTTCTTTGGAAGCCAACATTGTTCAACAACATACGGCCACCACTATTCAAAGAAAGGACACAAAATTGAACGAATAGAATGCGCTTTGTCAAGAACAGCCACGGTAGTCATATTCATATGTAATAAATCGTCTTCAAATATTTATTCCACGAATTGATTTTTCGAATAAAAAGATTTTGGTTTAAAAAAAATTCATTCTTTGCCATTATATTTTACAAATAACAGCGTTTAAATATCTTTCACGGGTTTATATGCGATATTCGATCAAAGAAAGCCAACTTTCTTCTCCATAACGCCATTGTTTCCTTCGCAATATGTCAAGTAGAACCATCTTGCTGAAGCCCCATAGTATCTACATACATCTGTGCACATCATCCAATTACATCTCATTTCGGAAAATGTAGGGTCAACCTCTTTGGACAACTCATTATAAAAATTGGCAATATCCCATATCCGCAAATTTCGATTACTTACTAATCTCCTCCGTCGCTAAAAATTATTTTTTAACCACAATTGGGATCCGTTATTTAAATTGAACATCCAAAGCATGCGCAAAATTGTAGCCTTCATTTCTTAATTCAATTGAGTCTTGTATGGATAAAGACTTAAGCCTTTAACCAAAATTGCTCAGGTTAGGGTCGCGAAAAGACCCTTTTCTTATGAACTACAAAAAACAAATTTTCAATTCCGAAGCATATTTTTAGCAACTTCAGCAATATTCTTGTTCAACTGAGCATTACGGCGAAGCACGGATACTACGAGTACTTAGTCAGCAACCGATTCGATTTCCTCGAACTTTGCGATAAATTGTCGAATTGAGTTGCCATCAGAACGTTCATGGCGATCACGAATTCCATGTACGCATCGTTAGACGAACAGAACATGATTTTTTAAAGTAAATTTTCACAATTTCGACACATTGCTGAAGAGTATAGTTTTCCATGATTATATGACAGCTATGACAGAATACAATCATTTTAGAATGACAGGAAAGCCATTTTCAATATAACCGCAATCGGCTGTCAAAATTCAAGCGAAGACCCTTACATATATACATACATGAGCATCCAATGAATCGTAAGCGTTATTGACATTTTGAAATTAATAGAATAACTTATTTTTATCATTATTGCTTATGCAGTTTTTATAACTTCTTTGGGATTAACATTCTGACTTTATTCACAGCATTCGAAATATTTTTTTTTCCAAAAAGATGGAATGCATAGTGCATTGCAAAACAGATAGAATGCATAGTGCATTGTGGTTTGATGATAATCACCTTCATAGTTGAATCTCAATTAATTTATTAGATTGTTTAGAATGATTAAAAATGTATAGAACTCGTGGTATCACAATAAAGCCCCTTTGGTCGAAACGTAATAATAAAATCTTACCTAACCTTACATGCAATCATCTGCTTGATAATTTTCACCAGTCGGTATTTCCTTTTCGATTACTTAAAAAACCAAAACACGCAGTATGCAAGGTTGATGAAACAGCCCTTGCGGAAGTTTTGGGCTTAATTTTAGTGAGTTTTCCACAACTTATCGATGCCATACATGAATTTTAATTAGCAATTGTTGCAATCAACATACTGATCCGAATCAACAGTCAGTCAAACCCATCAATAGTAATTTCCCCATTTGGAATGGCACGCTTATTTACAAAATAAGATACTTAACTCTATAAAATTGGGCAACTAGAAAACATCACATCACCCAAAGATACATATGTAGACACAATCGTCTATAAGGTCAGCAGACATTAATCTGAGTGCACATTTTACGGGTAGTAAAAAAATAAACAAATGTTTCCCAAACAGCTTTCATTTGAATAAAATTAAAATTGATTCTCCAATATTGACTATTTACCAGGACAGGCTTTAAAACAGATCAACGACAAACCTGTTAGGTAGCTAGTCGGTTAACCAGACAGGCTATTGACCCTATTTAAATGATCAAAATCAAATCGAATTAATAGTATGAGTATGTACATATGGATACCTATTGCTTTTAAAAGCACTCAAACTGGTTACTATAGACAGTGTATACTCAAAAGAATAATTGTTTCCAAGAAAGTCATAAGAGTCACCTAGGTAGGCAATGTGTGAAATTCCGGTGCAGCATAGGCGATGACTAACTC
This sequence comes from Blera fallax, assembly GCA_946965025.1. Lineage (NCBI taxonomy): Eukaryota > Metazoa > Arthropoda > Insecta > Diptera > Syrphidae > Blera > Blera fallax. Next base: position 100,873,107 of record OX337244.1, read on the forward strand.
AGCATGAGCTATGGATTTTAACAAGAATTGTTTAAATAGTCAATATTACTGCTAAACATCTTAAAAATAAAATATGCGACAGGCTTTTTTGTGTTCTTGGTTTCCGTCAGAAATAGTTCATTTCTGAGTTCCGTACACAAAGGCACACTCTTGAACCCTTTGGCTAAGTCTTTTGGACAGAGTTTCCATGTGTGACATTCAAACAAATGCGTCCCATGGCTCTACTTGCTCATCTGATGAAACTCAGAAATTATTCAACAACAAAAACCCCAATCTTATCCGAATTTCTTTAGATTAGACGTCCTGGAAATTGTTTTAGATGTAGTCTCACAGGTGTAGTCATTCTGTTGTAACGACATGTCTTCAAAATCAAAATTAATCAATACTGGCCAAAAAACGTCAGTTGTCATCACCATTCACTGCAACCTCATGTTCAGCCGCATTTGCCAAAAAAAACGGCAATAACTAGTGACGCGAGGTGGAGACTTCGGCTTTTCTGGAATCACTCTTGGGTTCTTCGCATCGCAAATTCGACAGTTTTACTTACATGTACAAAAAGCTATTAAGTTGAAAATCTACCTTATCGCTAAAGATGTTTTTTTAGCCAAATAGTCGCTTAACAACTGATGTTTCATTAAACAATTAACACATTCTCTTCGCTTACAATGGCCTTCTGGTTTGAGTTCTTGGGTCAATTGGATGTTGAACGCAAGCAGAATCACATCTTTCGTGATAATTTGGTGTGAAGCGCTTCTTGAAACGTCTAGTTTTTTATGAGCGATAACGAATTGATATCCATGTGGTTTCAGTAACACTTTCTCTCACTGCGGCATTCTTCTCGAGTGAACGTCAAATAAGAGGATGCACGAATGACTAATTGTTCACAATCGAACCAGTTTCTCCAAATTTTCTAATTAATGTTCGAATCGTTGACTAACAATTGGAGCATTATTTCCACTGAAAATTCCATGAAGTTTTGTGAATTGTTTTAGCAAAACTTTCCCCATTTTTATAATGAGTCTTAGTAATGATAACGCGTGGTTTTTTCTTGTAATGGTGTAGATTTACTAATCGCAAAATTGACAGATGTCATTGTCGTGCAATTTTTAGGTTTGTTGACCTTAGAAAAGAAATACTCTAAAATTTAAATTGGGACGCCCTTTAAAACAACAATAAAGTGGACTCATCGATGAATATCACGATAGTCAATGTTTATTACATAACAGTAACCAGACTGATGTTAATTCTGGTTCAATTGCAATTTAAAATTTGTACAGAACAAAGCAGACCAGAAATTTTGAAGATAAATAATTTCCCATCTCAATAAAATCCGTTTAGTTAGAACTTAAATTCGAATTTATGTCATAAATGGTTTTTAATTTTTCATATTGCTACTGTACATATGTAGAAGCTTTTCACAAAAAACACACCCATGTAATGTCGACTGTCTCGGAGATTATACGCAAATCACGTGCTGACCCAATTATGAGTACAAGCTCGGCGCGAATAAAGTAAACCACGGGAATCGATGGCAGATGCATGTTGGAATTAAACTCTTAAGTTTATTTTTGACACCAGATTAAAAAATCCTTCAGGTAATTTCTGCAGAAGGCAAGATGATAATCATTTGAGGATTTTAAGGTCCTAATCGTCATTATCGGATTTCACAACCATACTTTCGGTATTTATTTATTGCAAGGATTAAGATCAATATGGTCTAAGGTGTCTGCCTGGAAGGATTCCCAAGGTTGCTCCAGGAGGGACGAATACTAAAGATCCAAAATGCACTTTGTTTTGACGATCTACTAAGAACGATATGATCAATTAAATTCGCCGTGGCTAGAAACCAAGGGCTTTTAGCTTGAATAGAATTCTGTCGAAAGCCTAATTAATATCTTTAGCGATGACTTTCGACTTTAAGCTGACTTCTTCTTTGCAATTTCTTCACAAGTCGTTGAACTCAACTTTTCATAACATTAATGGAGTGTTCACCGGTAATTACTCCGGTGATGCTAGTTCATTAACACCTGATTAAATTTTAAAATATTTGGCGCAACAGGAGCATCTTTTTGAAATAATTCGTGTTGTGCGTGCTATATGTTTTGCATGAATGGATCTACAGTTTAATGACTTTTAGTATCTGAAAGAGGAGTTTAAAAAGATTTCTCATACCAGTTTTACTCTTGGACTATTGTCAGACATTGGCGAAATGTGAGACCATAAAAATTTTCTGGAAGGTTCGAACTTGAAACCTCCCACTCAGTAGCTCAATGCACTTACCTTTGGGTCATGGGGCCCTAAATTATACAAGTGTACAGTTTATCGCTAACTTATATATACATGTGTACAAACTGGAACTATTTAAAGTAGTTCTAATAATTAGATTAAGGTGTAAGGAAAAAGTAGTTTTAGAATGAGCCACACGATGAGAGATCATTTGCACTGCGGCTTTTCAAACCCACAAACCCCAGCTCAGATATTCTGTTGGATGGAGTAGATTAGAGACATTATTTTGTACATAAAAGATTACTTACAACAATACAATAATAAACCTTTAGTTTAAGAATGGATGCAGTATTTGTCCCGAAATGCAATAGATTTAAATACTTGGACTGAATCGCAAATGAGTAGGGAAGTCGTAATGACGACGTTAAAAACTGAATAAGTGTATAATAGCAGTCAAAATGGCAGTCCGCAATCTTTTGTAACCACAAAATTCCCCTTAAGTTTAAAGGTTTGCTCTAACATACTGCTCACACTGTTGGACGATGTATGGAAAATATGTACGTGTAAGTGGAAAATGAACAGTGATGTCAAATGGAAATGTTACTAATGTCAACGAGAATATCGAAATGCAATCTAATTACATAGAAGTCCTTGTAAAGAAACCGATTGTAGAAAAGCTTCCGGCTAAGCGCTTCAGCGCGTACTATCATATAAAAGAAGATCGACAGAAAATCCAGTCTGAAGAGCAATAGTGACTCAGAATCCAGCCGAAGTTAAAAAAGCGAGACAAAAGAAAAAATAAATGAATCACTCAAAATCAAAAAGAACAGAGTTCTCGGCATCCTCTGCAATGATGTTATCCAAAACGGAGGAGCTTACGCGGCCTGTAGAATGGTATTGTGGTCGGCAAATTTAGCCAACCCCATAAGCCACGCAGCACCAAGACAGGTACTTGGAGGAAATATTTAACATCATGTGAACGTACATATGAATATGCGCGTATGCGGTTTGTATTGTATTTCAAAGATTAGCATAAAAAGATGAAAAAGAAGGGGACTCTTGGGAAGCTTAATTACCTATTTTACACTTTATATTGAAAAAAGATAATATTTCTAGTGACTTTATTAGAAACCAGCTATTACCTAACGCCTTGACAAGTTTTTAAATATGGAAACAAAAAAAAAGAGCTAAAATAAGTTGTCTTAGAATCATCACGCAGACTTTCAAGTTTCAAACAGGAGTCCGACAAACAGGCCCGCAGGAAAAATAAAGTAGAAAGATAGTTTCATATCGACGATAAAATTGGTCTCAAATCGATGCCTGCAGAATGGCATATATCGAAGAATTATCACTTTATCGCACTTTTCCACATGAAATGAAAGTCTTTGCAGATTTAGACGTTTCTCAAATGGAATAAGTGAAGTTTATATATTTTAAAAACCCTTCCTTAGGACAGTTGCTTCGATGACATTCCTTGTAAAGGACCGTCACCGTGTCTTGAGGACACTACAAAGTTAGAAGGTTCTTAATATCAGCGGAAGAATCTCTAAATCCTCGCTTTGGCAAGTAGCCCGGTATTCCAAGCACATTCTAAGTACTAAGGAACTTCATGAATAAGTGTACTTCAAGTGTTAGATTTACAGTCCACACGTTTACACACTTCATGAACTGTTTTTCGACCCTGGTCAGTTTTGAAACATCCTTTCCCTTTTTATTCTCGTAAGTTTCAATGCCACAAGCTTTGTCCTTAATTTTTTGCGGTACTGATATAGCAGCCTGAGATATTTACAAACGTATTGCCTTCTCGCAAAAATGATTGTATTACTTAAGGTGACTTTGTCAATCATGTCAAAGTGCACTTCACATTACACTTCACCTTCGAAATAGGTCAATATGAAACTCAAGGGATACATTCACATCATGCCTTAGGAACCTTATGAACAATAACGCACACATTTTATATTCTAAAACTTCTACTTTCACAAAATAATTCGAAAACTTAAACCTGCCGGGAAACTTAAAATTGAATTCAAATTTGAAACAATTGTTTCTGGGCTTGAATTTGAAAAATATTAGAAATCTCGTAATTCACGATGCAGGTCGAAATTAACTAACTTGGTATGCAAATAAATCCAGATGCATTCATATGTATTTTGTGCATTTTCTCTAAACGCCAGCCACCAATTGCGACATGTAGCACAGGCCTCTCTAGATATCCAGTATGAAATGGTCTTACTTTTCATTATATCATCTATTATGCTGTAAAATTGGACCAATTCACTTGTTCATGTTCAGGAACTCAGTAGAGCTTTACTGCATGGAGTCTGATTGTTATTGTTGAATTTCGACGTTTTCAGACTGCCTTCTATTTAACTCTATTGGATCCTGTTGATTTTAGAGCCACTCGACTGGGTCCAAGATATTTCCTTACCGGTTATTCGAATAACCGGGTAAATAGCAACAGGCAACCGGTTTAAAATCGGTTGTCTTTCAATATAAGCCCGCCTTTAGCTAAAGGAGAATAAGTGCAATATTAATGAAAGCTGAGATAAGTGCAGAATTTGACACAGTTATTGACTCAATGCTATTATCCTCAACCAAAAAAATAATTGCAGTGTTAAAAATCCATCGCTTTGAGACTATAACCAGACTGAATATTTTACAAACTTATCAAAAAGACATAAATATATATGTCCCGTACATTGATTTGATGTATTTCCTATTGTTTCGGCAGCGTAGTACTGAATATATTGCTTAATCCTTAAGGTCATAGCGTAATTTCTATATGTATAACTGATGCTCATCAAAATCTATTCAGTGTTTCCCGAAATAAGAGAGTTCATAACAACAGACAGGAATACGAGTAACGATACTTCATATTATTACATGCAGTAAAGGCAATGAAAAGATTTTGCTCTGCAATAAAGATAGTGTCCCGTAGGGGTTTCGTTACAATATTTGCATTCATAGCCCTTAAACTTAGACCCTTTACGCTGTCTGCAAATTTGGAGACACATTTTGGGCTTTCATTGGTTACAAATTTCTTTCTGCAGAAGTTTTCATACTCTATGTAAGCGGAAGTCTAAAGTGGGTAATACTCTTGCTACGAAGATTTAATATAAAACTATGAACAATCTAAATACAAACGAAATGTTTGCTTTGTAAATACTTCCTTCAAAAATCTCTCTGCAGAAGTTTACACAATCCTACTCAGCGGATGTTAAATTAAGTAACCTAGCCACTAAAAAGGTTTCAAGGCCACCTAAAAATCATAGGGATATGAATATGTTTTTGAAACATGCAATGATCTCGTAGCATTAATCCAAAATTAATCAATAATTTCACTGTTTTCAGAGTAACACGGAAACTCGTCCAACACCTCACGTTCTTTAACTTAAAATAAATTTCCAATAAATATTTAAATGAGTCGCGTATTGTCACCTCCTCACCCTTTGACAAAGCGGTTTTACATGACTCAGTTTTTTCAAAAGGAAATCAGAGCCAGTAACAAAAAAAAAAACGCCCTCTGAAATCTTGTCCGAAAACAGGTCTCTAAAGCAATGTAACTTTTTTTTTACAATTCAATCGAGTTTCTCGAAATAGGAAAAACTTGGTCGCAAACCAATATCATCGATAGCCCAAGCTTTCAATCGAAACGAACTGGTTTTATTCTATATTTAACCGTTTTTTTATTTTTTTATTTGCCTCTCTCTTCTTGTGATCGAGGTCAAAGGATCCATTAACATGATTCAAGGATACTTACTTTGTAACTCTTCTAGGCTTCCGTTAAGTTTTTATCCATAATCCAAGAAAATTGAAATTAACAAGATCGTTTTGCTTTTACACACAAACACAGAACACCAGATGGAGATAATTTCCTAAATAGTTTACGGTGTTTTTTTGTTCGTGAGAAAACTGTGTCAACACCGTGGCCACAAAAACCACACACCGCACACCAAACCGTCTCTAGTCAAAATCTTAAGTTACCCGGTGTAGCGCGAGTCTCAAGTCTCAATTTGAATTTGAATTTGCAGTGCAGTACGCTGTGTTATTTGCTAAATGCTTTGTGCTTCCAGAGACCGTCTTACACCCAATGCCTAGTGGTTTCCTATTCCCAGTCACCGCACGTAAGCTGATTAGTCGTGTACTACGCGAACCGAACGCACTAAGGCTCTGCAGCACCTCTGCTGGTTCAAATGAAAACGAAATCGATAACAACAACCACAACTCGATCTCTTTTTTTTTTTCTGTTTTGAAAATTTTCTCCACTTGGGCTTGGGGTTCCACTGGCACCTTTCACTTTATTCACGAAAACGCGCACTCGCTCTCTCTATCGCTTTGTTTACGTTTGCGTCAACTTTACGTTTGGAGCGTACCTACTGCGACGACGGCTTAAAACGTACTAACTGGAAGTGTCGGTTTGATTTTCAGTTTTAAGATATAAAGATACTTCTTGTATTTCAGAGTTTGTTTGACTTGCCAAGAAACCAGTAGAGTGTACGGCTTCAGTGATATGGAGGCATACTCGGATGTAACAGCCGCAATGACTGTGACAGTTGTAAGCAACGATGACAACGGTGAGTGTCACCTCGAGCGCGATTTTGTTAAGAACCACTCAAGCGGAATTTTTTAGGAAGAACCGGTAATCAGCACAGAGTGGTAGTTCTTTTCACTAACATGCGTGCATCTGGGAAGTGCAAGATGCATGATGCCGATATTAGTAAGTCAGTTAACCGCGAATACTTCCATCTTCCGGTTTTCTGTGCATACTTGGCTTTCCTGCTTTCGTGGGGGACACAGAGTCGAATGGGAGCACGAAGAAAGCATTCAAAATGAGGATTTAAAGCCGATAGTTATTATTGAAGTCTGCTGACATCACGCTGGTTGTTTTGTTCACAAAAAAAAAAAAGATATTGGCATAACGGGATTGGAAGAGAAACTTGTTCTAATGACCGTGTATAGAAAGGGGGTACCTACCATTTTAGGGTATCATATGGCACACAAGTGGGTGCTTACGGCCGAAAGTAAATAACGAAAATTAAAAACGTATTTTATTGCATTGTCAAGGCTGTGTTCTTTATTTGTAAAAGGTTTTGTACTCTCGATTCCGTGGTGGGTAAAGATGATAAATTCTGAAAGAGAGAGTCCTACACGTTAATCAGGGTTTTTATTTATCATTAAAACGTGATTTCTTTCTTACTACGTCGGAGTTGTACCTTTTTCTCTACAATGTCATTTAGCTTACTCCAATGTGCGCAGATGCCCAACATATTCACGGTTATTGCTATCACTCGTGCCTTCGACCGTACATCTGTCTATCTGTCCATCATCACCTTCTAGACCCTAAACTATAAACGCTATCTATATCCACGATTTTTTAGTGGAACCAATCAAAACAGTTACATTAGAATTTGCAACCACCTTTAATGATTTCACCTTTGTATTTCTAGATTAAAATAGTCAGTCAGATGCATATACTATGTCCAGTCGCCATTATGTGCTGTTTATAACTCGCGCGCCTTGTATCAAGTTTATCTAGAACAATCCGTTCTGGAAGAGTGAGCTCCAACACGTATGCTGAGTAATTATAACCACAGCCATTCCGTTTGGGGAATTAGGACCTTTTTTGCGGATGCGCCTCTATAGTAGGAAATCCTATTGATACGCAATGCTCTGGCGAAAGGTTGAGCTTCCTAGTAGCGATATAGTCGTAAGCTTGTTAAAATTTTCTTTCTTTGCGCGTTTTCGAAAATAGGGCCAGAAGCGGCTAAAATGGCTCCAGCGTTAAATGATGCAAAGAAAAGTCTATGCTGTCAACAAAACGGAACAAGCAACATCGACGAATCGGACAGTACGTTATAATAGACAGCTATAACGTCAAGGTAATAAGGGACTTTTTTGCCTCAGCTCCGCTATTACATCTAACACAACGAAACATCAGCGCAGAAATCAAACGATCCTGCTAGTCGCTGTTTCTTCGGGCTTAGACAGCAATTGAATGGTAAGGTCCTGTCCCGTGCAACTAAGCGGACTTAAGACCCTTATCAAACCAGTCCTTTTTTGCACTGTGAAAACATAGAGCTTTATCAAGGACGGGTGAAGATATTCTTTGTCGTTTTGAATGAAGAATTCTGTAGTGATGTTCTAATGATGGCTTTATAATGCAATTCAAATATTTGGCGCAAATACCCCTTAGAGAGGTATTGGCCTCATTTACTTACTTAGGTAGCGTCACAATTCGAGGTGAAACCGGGCCTTAACTAACAAGCTTTTCCAATTAGCCAGGTCTTTAGCTAACTGCCTCCGGTTGTGCACTCCAACTTGCGAGAGATCACTTACTACTTGCCGCACCACCTAAGGCTTTTCTCTCTGCTGTCCCTTCGGGTTAGACTCAAAGACTCTGTAGGCCGCAGCTTCGGCGTCCATTCATTCTGCATTTCGTAACCATCTTAAACATCCAGTGAATAGTTTTAGGTCGATGTCGATGTAATCTAGTCTTCTCATTCAAAGTCCATCAACTCAAGCAGGACCGAATATAGTTCTCCGCTTTGCCTACTTTGTATAGACATCAACAAGATTTTCCGACAACTTGAATCGAGAGTTCCTCTGGTCAGCATTCCATACGAGAGGCATTCCGGAGAAACTGATCTCTATTATGCAGGCTATGTATGATGCAAAATGTAAAGCTCTTCACAACAGTAAGCTGTGAGACGCTTTTTAAACTCGAAACGGAGAACGACTGGTTTGCATTTTTCAGGAGCAAGCATTATCAGACAGAAGCCGGGGAATTCAATAAACAATGATATCATACCTTAAGTACCTGGATTACGCTGGCGATCTCCGTCTAATTTCACATAGAGTTACATGGTCTTAAGATAAATGCAAACAAACTTATAGAACTCGTTCATTCAACTAAATATTGCTGGACACGATGGCGAGAAAGTTGACAGTTTTCTTTATCTACGAAGCATTATTATTCTATGAATGCACTGCAATTCAAATTAAAAATTAATACAAAAATGGCTTTAACACTCTTAATCCAGTGTTTAAGTTACGTATCCTTAAAGCAAGGCTGATAAAGTTTGCAAACTGTTTATAATTCACATTTAAAAGTTTAAAAGTTGCTCAAATCAGGATAACTCCACGCAGACACTCAAAAAAGGCACACATTCCTCTATTTTTTTGTATTGTATATTATAGAAATGATATGGAATATTATTTATCAATAAAATTAAAAAGAATAAAAGGTTGACAAACAGTACCGTTTACACGAATATTCATACCCCCTTTGGTGCGCGCCAATTATAAAAAAAAAAAAATTAAAAGGATCCTACAATGAGTTTTTTTGAATTAGTCACAGATCATAGTTTTGTGTTGTAGGAAAATCCCCAGGTTTTGACCGTACAAAGCCCATCATGCCGCAGAAATTGAAAGACGTAGTAATTGGCTGAAGGCGACCTTTAAAAGCTGCACATTTTTGAACCATATTCCCCAATACTAGACGCGTCCGTTTGAATTTTAATCCGCAAGAGGGTAAACGAGGACATGAATCCGTTAAGAAATTTTGGTTTATTTGTCATATCCCGCAATATTTTAAAAGACTCACCTTAGTCTAAGTCCCAGACCGCCTATCGCAAAGATAGATAACAGAGAGTTTAAGCGTACGGTAGAAAAGCGTTACTTTACTAAGAATTCACTCTTAAACATATGTAGAAGAGGCTTTCAACGATATTCACACTGAAGGTATTCAAAAATCCCTTACTGGGTTAGTGTAGAGGGAATATATTAGCCAATGGATAGTACCTAAGTTAATGCTAAGAAATAGAAGTATTTAGGCAACACTTTATAACAACAGATTAACTAAGACTGCGAATAGAAGAACTCCTTAGAGTGGCGTTAACTTTCCTCTAATAGGATTAAGTTAACTTCCACATGCATACAAACCCAGTTGTTTTGCCTAAAAGAAGTAATAGCAGTTTTCTAGTATAATTCTAAGCCATATTTCCACTAAAAGGTCGTTCGTAGAGTTGATATTTACTCCGTGATAGGTGAACTCCTTAACTATGTACGTTGAAGTTGTAGATGTCGATGAATTTGAATTTGTGAATTTGTTCTAAGCGGTAAACAGATGATGGTTTGTTTGTCAATGGCAAATATTTGGTTTTATCCTCGTTGACTTTCAGGCCAATATCTGCAGCCTTTGTTTCAATTGACGTAAAAGCCTCAACAACGACTACTGGGATCGCCTTTTGATGTCGATATCGTGTGCGTATCCCAGCAGCTGAATTGAGATATGAAAAATACTACCTTCCGTGTTGAAACCAGCCATCCGTACTATGTGCTCCACCACTAAATTGGAAAAATCGCATGATAGCGCATCGAACTCCTAAGTGCTCGCACTTACGGACAACAGTGTCTCACTTCATATGACGTCGAAAGCCGCACAAAAATCTACAAAAAGGCCTTTAGTTTTTTTATGTTTCTGTTTATTGATCTCCACAATATTCATAGTGCAAATATTTGATCCGTTAAGCTAAACCCGCAAATTTATTGTATACATTTATAATAATCAATTTATCCCACTCCATTTTGATTAAAAATGCATGGGATAAATCAAATACCACACCGGAACACATATTCTGCGCCCATGTATCGTCTCACTTGGTGCTGAATTCCAAATCCGCATCACTCATCTGACAGCTGTTACTTCAAGAAACTGTCATTCGTGTACTTTGTTTATTTCCCATCGGTCATCTTCAACATTTTTCAAAATTTCTTTCCACATTAATTCATATTCGCCAACGTCGCCCGAAATGGCAGATAGACTTACGCAATTACAGGATACTGTTAATCAAGTATAATTAATAAATTTATATCTGCTCAATCCACCCATTCGAATAACAATCGATTCTTCCACCAGCAAGCGGAGCATTTTTGCAACGCAATCGGTATCATTCAACAAACCTCTTACCCCAGCAAATTCCCCAATTTCGATCGAACTGGAAATCAAACACCCGTTCAAAATCAACAACAGGATGACTTTGCGCAGCTTTTTGCTCAGTTAATCTCTCGCTGCGCCAAAGATATTGACACTCTCATTGAATCGCTCCCCAATGAGGACAACTCGACAGAATTACAAAATCAAAGTCTGAAACGCTTGGAAGTAGAAAATCAAGAAGCTTCCGAACGTCTAGAAGAAATCGTCCACAAAGGTGAGCTGCTATTAGAGAAAATCCAAATCGCCTTAGAAGATATTGCCCAAGCTCAGCTCGACATGCAGATCACATTCAAGAATAAATAGAATTTAAGGTATTTTGTATAAGCGAATCGAAAATAAACAATCTTATTGGTATTTACGACATAGTTGTATTCTTTTAAATTGTTTTTTTTCTTTTATTATTAAAGTACGAGTTCAAAACACTTAAACGTAATATCTAGGTATTTACAATTAATAAATGTTCACTAATGGAGTGCGATCGGGATAGTTTGAAGCCTCCGGTTACATATTAACATATTTTTCTTTTTTTCTTTTGTTTTTGTACATTTATTTACATTTAATTCTTTTCTTTTCTTAAATCTTTGATTGCTTAGGCGGTAGGTGTGATAGAAAAAATTAGAGAAAAATAGGTCGCTCTCTTCAAAAAAAAAGAACAAAAGAAGAACCAAGTTCCAAATCTAAAGAAAAGAATTGCAATTTGTTGGAAAAAAAAATGTTAGTCTTCAAACATTTACAAATTAAGCTATAATTATTGTAAATTATACATTTCACGTGTTTCAAGCTCTTTTTTTTGTTTTGTTTAAAGTAAAGTTAAACACTAAAACAAATTGTCTAATATAAATATTATATGTATATAAAAAGAGGAATCTTATGCATATAAACTATTAACATCTAGATGCTATGTGTGGAAGGAGTAGAGAGGGAAAAGAAAACGAATGCAAAGGACAACTGGAACGAAAAATGTGGGCGAATGAGTGTGTATAAAAATAACTTAGGCTAAAGAGTAACAAAACTAAATAAAATAAAAAATAATCAATAAAATAAAATCCATTTCTGTGTATATGTCCAAACTAGTTGAGTGTCCCTCGACATCCTTGTGCCCCACACAGGCAGGGTATCTTCTCATCCTCCAGTGGGAATTTATAATCGTATGTAATCTCTTCGTTAACACCAATCGGTTGTTTTGAGTAGATGACAATCTTCTTCTCAGATTCAATTGTTATCACCTTTGCGTAGCAGTTAGGCTAGAAGTAGGAAAGAGAAAAAATTTCGTTATAACAAATGTGAAGATTACTTTAGTTTAAGAAAAATAAGTAAATAGTCACGCTTGCTTTGTATATGTTTGACATGCCTAGTATTTTGCTATTTTTAAGTCCAAGTCCAACAAGACAAAGCTTAAAAAATAAGCTGATCTTCCTCAATAGTAGTCCGAAAGATGTAGATTAGGAAAATCGAGTACTCCAGCAAAACACTTAATAGTTCGCGTCATTAAGAAAAGACCTAGTCTCATTGGTGGAATACGGAAATAACCAATAAGAAAAGAAGTTAGGGTATAAGTACATCAATTCAAGATGAGTTCGGAACTCTTGTGGAAGCACATGTCCTCGGATATAACACGCTAGCACCAACAGACACTATAAGAAATGGGCAATGCTTGCTTCTAACTCAAGGCACAATTTATTCGTCCAAGGGGACCAAAGGGCAACAAAGTACATGGGACCTGTATTGGTCTAGCCGCAACGAAGATAGCAGAAAGGTGGACAATATGATCGTCGAAATGTTGAAGTAGAATTCCAAACTGAAGCTAGAAAAAAACGCGGCGCACAAGGTATCAATGTCTTCCAAAATATGTATTATCAGCTAACGACTATAAAAAAGTAGTCTCCTTTAAGAGCACAATAAAGAATTTACTCCTCATTAAGACGTTTGATGTGCTTGACTAAAATGGCATTATTAGCATGCATTAGCTACCAGTCACTGGACGCGAATCCACAACAAATTTGTGGGCTCTAATGAAACTTAAGGTAGCCGGAAAAAAATAAACAACGACGGGTAAAATCATACGTCAGCTAAAAAAAATATAAAGATTATTTATTTCATTCGCTGATGTGCCAAGTTACCAGCGAAAGTTGGCAAAAGTTTCCAGCGTGAGTCAAGAGATAGTATGGGCGACGAGACTAAGTAGTTAACGCTAATCAGACCGAGGTATACTGTTAATAAAATAATTTTTGAATAAAATATTTTCGTTGACTTACGACAACTTAGGCCGTATTGTGTTTTGCACGATACAAATTCCCTGGCCCGTACAGCATTCATTCAGTAATGTAACAGAAAGCTCTGTAGAAATTCAGGAGGGGAGTAATGTTTCAGTAACGACTTAAGCTAGGGTAAATACGAGAGTATATCAAAAATTCGCAAATTACCACGGAAATAGTTTTAATTCAAAATTGGTACTCCTCCCTTTCATGAGAAACCGCAGATTGAAGTGTAATAAAAACGTAATTAATGACCATATCTCCCGAGAATTTTTTAATAAAATTTCTCATGACAGATGAGACATTGGGTCATTGGGTCCTATACCACTGAGACCAAGGAACAATGAAAAGAATGGAGAAAACTTGTTCACCAGCTTCGAAGAACGCCAAGTTCACCTACGGCCAGATAAGACAATGAGTTTAAATCCATGACTGGGATTGAAGCAGTCATAGCTACGGTAAAAATATTTTTGAAAGCATTAAGAAAACACTTTCAGAGACTAAAAGGAGATTACGTCGCAAAGCAAAAATAATTTGTAAGCTTTCGAGTTTATTTTCTGGTTCAGTTCATAAAATTAACAATCCATCCTCGTACTATCGGCGTAGAGGAAGGCAAATCAAGCACTGCTTATACCTTAGGGCAAGTAAGCTAGGTCAAAAGATAGCAAAAGAATTAGTCTTATCACATTTTTATGCGAGAAAGAAATGACCTCAGTTTAGGTGGCACGAGAAGAAGAAATGGATCTCAACTGGAAGTAGTTATTTAACTAAGGACTTTGATAATTGGAGATACTTATTGTTTGAGAATCAAGGTTGCCCCGAACTGTAACGCCACCTAGGTAACTCAGTTATGAGTTATGATAGAAGACAGGCTAAATTTTGTTTACTACACGGAGCGCATATCAGAGAAGGCATCCAACGTACGCTCTCGACAATGTTGGTAAAGGTGGGGGCATCAGGAGACTAGAGTTGTGCACTCAACAATGCTCTACGCATCCCCAGTATGGGAGGATAAGTTAAAAGTAAGAAAAAATCAGTTGCGGATGAACAGCATCTATAGACTAACCACACTTAGAATTATAACCGCTTGTAAGACGATAACGAATAACGAGACGTACGTCATCGCTGGTATGATCCCTACAGACATCGTAGCTGATGAAAAAAAAAGATAAAAAAAAATGCAAAAGATTGCAGCTAAAAAATTAAGAACACAAGAGAGGTCAATAGCTAATAAGAATTTGACACAAACTAAAGGGCGATGCCTTGCGATGCAAGGTTGTTCCACCAAATTTTCATGACACAGTTATAACTACCGAAAGTTTGTCAGGCGATAGGTGTGACCTTGAACAAGTTTTTGGTCCTGTCTGGGATTCTAATCTTATCTTCTTACTCAATAGTCTAATGCACTAACCGCTGAGCTGCGACACTGACTGGCTGAAAAAGCACATATTCATAACGTAGTGCGCATTAGTAGTAATCATTTGTTCATTGTTCTTCGTTGCACGCAGTCAACCATCGACTAGCTTCATGGAAACTTTAGACTTTTACTCACCGTACTGTTTATAATTATTTACTTTAACCGACTTAACTTGCTCAAACTATTTTGAGTGAAAAAGTTTTTAACCCTTTAACTTACTGCAACCAACTTATATGCTATAGCCACTTAGAAAGAAATTCGTAACATTTGATACTCACATTACAACTATGATTGATGAATCGCGCCAAATTGCCGCACTTAGTCGCATCAATAATGGTCTCCATATCAATGCGAAATAGATACGAACTACCGATTCCAATTGCCTCGTACTTTTGCTCTCGCAGATCGGCCACAATTGGTCGAATCATCTGGCCAACATACTCAATGACCATTTCATCAGCAGCAATAGGTTCCATTGCAAAAAGACCCCAATCGTGAATGGCAGACTTGGCAAATTTCAACTGTTTCTTGCGGAATTTTAGCTGATTGAATTTCAGCAACTCAGATTCGCCAATCGATCCGAAAGCGGTTAGTAAGCGACGTTGATTGGAACGTGCTTCTCGCGAAATACCTTGCATCTTAGAGATGACCTTATATTGCGCTTGAGCTTGATCATCCAGATCGAATTTTGACATATTACTGGCATTCGCTTTCGCATGATGATATTTGTATTTCGCTTTATCCTTAACATCTAATTTGTAGAAACCTTCGGTACGAGCACAACCAGTCTTGTGTTTCTTTAATTCATCCTCCTTCTTGCGTTTCTTAGATGGTGGTGGCAGGAACGAACGATCGGTGACACAATGATCCACCCAATGAGTGTTGTTTAGCCAGAAGCTAGAAGAGAAAAAAAACATTTTATGATTTATTATATGACCTAACTAAAGTCCATTAATTACCCATAACGATCCTCTTGCAAATGCTTTTCGTAACTCCTTCGTATATAATCAGCATCTTCTGCGTCAATACCACGTGTAAGGAACTCATACAAGAGCATCATCTCCTGTGTAGCATCTCGAGACTTGAACAATTCCGTTGGCACGAAAGCACTGCGCACCAGTGCCAGAGCGGCTGAGGATGATGTCTTCCATGCGACTTCACTTTCCTTGGCAGCCAACGCTGAGGTTTTCCTCGGTTTTTCAAGTATCAACCTCTCCTCCTCTTTTTTCTTTTGTGCTCGTATTGAGTCCTTCCTGGGTCGACCAGGACCGTACTTAACTGGAGCAGTAGGAACAGCTGCCGCTAATTGCGCATGCGGTTCAGCGATATCCGGTTTCTTTACAGCTGGCTGCGATGTATAACCATGATCATGGGCCAAGTAATTATTTGTGGTACTTGGAGTTGAGGACGACACTGATGATGACAATGTCGATTGCACAGGCTTCGTTTTCGTGTCGCTTTCATCCGACTTGGGCGGCAAAGAATAGCAATGTTCCAATGCAACTTGACTAGCTTGACTGGCTTGACTAGATCCACCATCCGAGGAGGTTGGTGACATCTTCACCTCATCCGGGATACTATTCTCCTCCATAATAATACCGGCCGCATAGCCATTGATGGTTTTTTCCTTTGCTGGAACTGTTTCTGTGAAGAATTTTTTAGGTTCGGCCTTCGCAACGGGCTCAATGAGAGGCTTGTGTGCTGCCTCCACTTGTTGAGTCTTCTTCGATTTGGGTTCCTTTGTTTTTTTAGGTTCAGTCTTCGATTTTGGTGGGGGCTTCTCCGCTTTCTTAGCTTTTGTTGGCTTCTCCTTGACCTCGAGAGCTTTGGTTTGCGCCTTTTTATTGGCTTCGGTCAAAGATCCACCTGGAGTGGGTGGTATCTTAGTAATATCTGGCGTCTGAGGAACATCCAAACTGTTCGACTGAGCTAGAGTAAAGGAAAGTTTGGGCAAAGGTTTGTCGATTGGTTTTTCAGGGGTGGTTTCCACAACCTCACGGGCCTTGCGATCTCTTTCTTCTAGGAACTCTCTTTCAATCTGGGCCATGTACTCAGTGTTGCGGCGACGTTTCTCCTGATATTCTCGCTCCTCATCCGAATCACTGTAAATCCGATCGAAGATTGACTTTTTGGTTTCCTTCGCTTCTGGCTGCTTCACTTCTTCTTCCGGCTCCGGTTCCTCTTGACCGCCAGGTGTTGGCGGCGCTTCTGGTGGTGGACTCATACTGATTTCCTCCAGATCGGATGAGATTACCATGCGATTGACTATAGCAATTCGATTGGGCTTAACCTTTTCATCTTCAGAATCTGAATAGATGTCAACCTTTCGTTTATTAGCTAACCGCGTTCGTTCTTCTTCCGAGTCTGAGTAAAAATGATTCTCTTTCCCTTTCGGTCGGTTCATCTTTTTTAAATCAATCTCCGATACTGAGCTAAGCTCTGAACCGGAACTTCCATCATCGTCGCTGTCGTCGTCATCATCATCCTCTTCTTCTTCTTCATCGTCCTCATCTTCTTCATCACTTGTTGAGAAGAAACTGGACGAGCTGCCCTTACGTTTCGTTCGAACAGCTGGCTCTCTACCAGCAGATGCTCCTGCTCCTCGCTCCTCAACAGCCGATCGACGGTTGTAGGTGAGAGCATTATTGCTCTCCTCCTCTTCATCGGATCCTTGTACCATTTCCTCTTGATCACTCAAATGCTTCTCTGTTTCGTCGACACCCTTGACAATAGGACTAGGAGCCCGCTTGCGTATTCTTCGAAAGGAAGGCATTTTAGGAATGGCCGCCCGCAGTCCCAAGCTCGTGTAGTTGTTAAAGTCAAGATTGTCTCTGTTACTGTTTATGAGTGCATTAATGTCTGGAGCTTTATCCAGAGGCTTAACGCCACCACCAGGTACTGCCTCTAAGATGTCCTCCTTCTTGTTTTTCTTTCTCTCCTGTTCGTCCCACCAGGCCTCAAAACTCTTGTAGGCTGTATTTTCGATCATTTTCTTGTTAAAATCCCGCTTCAGGATCTGCTTCAGCTCTTCACTTACTCGATCGACAACCTCCTTGATCGACTGCTTGTAGGGATCGTCATAGTTGTAGGTGGTTTCTTTATAGTCGTACTTGTATGGATCGTAGTAGGGATCGGTAGCGCTGACGTATGCTGACTCATGCGGCAGCAGGTGCGGGAAACCAGGCATATACGACTGCATGTAAGCTGGGTGGGGAAAATACTGCGCTTGGTGCTGGTACTGTGCATAACCATCTGTGGAATAATAGCCATAGCCAGCTGTAGCTGGATAGACATACGATGCCCCTGGAATTGGTGGATAGGATGGATCGTTTGGAGGGTTGTTAGGCGGCAAAGGCGGTTGTTGTGGTGGCGGAGGTTCCTCTTCAATTTTCCCATCATGAGAGGACAAGCTGGATAGAGACATACGATCGTCGTCCTTCTTCACACCAACTGGGCTGTAAGTCTCCTTCTTGAGGAGGATCTCATCGTCACTCGATGAGATGTCACTAGCACCGTGCTCTGAATGCACTTGTTTCTCGACCTTCTCAACGCGTTTCTGTTTCTTTGACTTGGATTTCCTAGACTTACCCTTGTCAGATTTATCTGAATCTCCAGCAACCTCCCCGTCTTCTTTGTTGTCCTTCTCGTTTTCAGATTCACTACTTTCCATTTGAAGGAATGGTGGAGCATTACCAAAAGACTTTTTTTTGAACATCATTGCGATTCTGGTGTCTAAATCTACAGTTGTGTGATCAACCTCTGCAGAGGTAGTGGAGCTGGATGTCTTATCGGTGGCTTCTGAGAGACCGGGAGTTTTGATCGCCTTCGATCGAGCCTGGGACGATGATTCATCATCGATTGCTGCTGCAGATATTTTCTTCACTTCTTTTGACCAATCCACCTTGGGGGGTGTTTGTACTTCGGGAGGATCGTCCCAATTAGGACTAGCTTCAGGCGGCGGTGGTGGCGGAGGAGGCGCCGGAGGTGTTGGTGCTGACCAGGCAGCACTTGACCTTCCACTTGCAACTGAGTTCCAGCTACTTTGTTGTGCAGTCACCGGTGGGTATGAGTGATACGATGGATGTGGTAACGGCGGAGCATGATGATAGCCATAACCTCCTCCTACAGCTGTTGGCATAGCATAACCCGTCACTGGGGATGTATACAAATGATTGCTATGTGGTGGCAATGAGTGCCCCGTCCCGGATGATTTTGAAAGTTCATCGTAATCACTCCTCTCGCTCCGAGAGTATCTGCTACTGCTGCTGCTATATTTATCTCTCTCGCGATCCTTACGTTCGCGTTCTCTCGATATTTCTCGATCACGAGTTCTATCTCGTTCCCTATCTCTTTCCCTTTCCCTATCCCGATCGCGATCACGACGACGATCTTTGCTACGATCCTTCGATCTATCTCTCTTGTGATGGTGGTGGTGATGGTGCTTTCGATCTTTATCATGCCGATTCTCTTTTTTGTCGTAGTATTTATCACGTTCTCGATCCCGGCCTCTTTCTTTATCCCGATGACGATCATCGTCTGTGTATCGATCTCGACTGCTATGCGATGAGTAATGGTCGTATTCACGATCATTGCGATAGTATGTACTACTGGTAGATGAGAGCGGATCCACTACCTCTTGTGAATAGTCCTGAAGGTATTCCGCAGTCAAATGATGTGCAGGTTGTATTGGAATTTGAGAACCTGTTGAAGGTGGTGGCGGGGGTGGTGGTTGATGAGCCACTGTTGTCGCTGGCATCACTGCTGGTGGTGCTTTATTTTTACTTGTTAGTGCTTCAATGGTTTTCTTGCAAATATTGCCAAATGGATCGTGGAAGACACTTAAAATCTGTAAAAAAGAAAAAGAAAATTCAATATTAAGTTCAACATTGTAAACCTCAAATTTATTAGTGAGAATTTTCGAAAATGATGTCCAATAACCTAAGAAAATGAACCACTAGCGAGCCTCCATTCATATCATCTTTACCGATGATTGGCCTAAGGCCAATTAATCATAGATTTATTGAATGCGCTGAATATCTGATTTCCGTCAGTTGACTTCTGAAGGAGGTATGCATACTTGCTTGCATAGCTTAAAGACGTATTTTTGCTTTTCGAGAATCTTCCCAATGCGTTCTAAAGTTCAAAAACAAAGCGCCTATACTATTATACGATTTTAAATGGAGATTTGTCGTGAACTCAAGCAGCACGGCTACATGGCCCCGAAGGTTCAAATAAAAATTGTCCTATCTCATGAATGAATGAATGAATGTACTTTATTTAGGTTACAAAAGCCAAAAGCAGATCATAGACTGCATTCATGAAACTCACAAGCTTATGGATAAAAAATAAGGTCCGCGTACTCGCTCGCAACTGCTGAATTCCCAAAGTAAGCGTGAAAACCCAAGAATCTCAACTTAACTACATCAGTCGCACTTCTTTGAGAAAAATGTAGTATAACGACATCGGACTTTTAGCTTACGAGGTCCTAAACACTCAAGAATTGAAACAAAATGACTGTGGGATTTAATTGACAAAACTTATTTTATCTCAGCGGCTATGTCAACGAACAGAACTCTACGATTTGGGGTTCCGAAAATCTACATGCAGTCGTAAAAAAGCCAATACATCCTCAGAGAATCATTGTTTGATGTATGTAGGTTTTGTAGTGGTTACATCATCGACCTTAATTCTTCGAAACTAAATCTGGCGAGAAAGTTACGGTGAACGGAGGGCCCTGCAGAAACATGATAACTAATTTTTTGTGCCCACAATTAGAGAATTTACACTTGGACGGGTTTTGATTCCAGCAGGATGGCGCAATATTCCACACCAACCATTTTGAAGACGTTCCTCTTGGCCAACGAGCACCTCGTTTTCGTACTGATACACGCATTGAACAAGCATTCGCACAGAGTTGTGGTTTTGATTAAAAGAAAATGCGCACACGTGTCTGCCAAACAGTTTTTTTTTGAAAACTTTGTTTAAATCATTTCAATTGAGTCAGGTGCTTCATTGGTCTTACATGAACACGCCAAACCATTTTTGTTCATTGTCTTCTTGCGTACGATTGGTCTAGCCTGAGGATTTTAACTGACTTCATCTACGACACGAGAAATGCTTATGTCCGATGGTTGAATTTTGAACATCAAATTGTCTCTGCCGGTATTAGTTCGACAGAAATCAGCCGTCATATATCTAACTTTGCGCTATTCACGAAATTCAATACAATACCACAAACACGCACTTTGCCCACAAAATTTCACAAAAGCACTCATTTATTTCATTCTTCTTCACTTGTTATTTGACTGTTGCCCGAAATTATCCTAAATGATGTACAACATATGTCTGCGCTTTCCTCCATACAAAATTCTACTTACAAGCCCTTAATACCACAAACATCTCCATTACGACCCAACTTACCTTCCCCATGACAGACTTCTGATTATATTTTTCGATGCATAGTCTCGCCGCCTTTACATTCTCAAAAACAATCCTTGCCAGTCCCAAGTGCTTATTATTCGCTGGATGGTGATAAATTGTTATCTCGTCGTACGGCCCACATTTATCCAGCATCCCAGACAGAAACTGCCTATCAATGTTGTCATTCAGATTTGTTATCGTTATTTCGATCGCTGGCGGTTCTCCCACATAGAACTGATCAATCTTTAACCTGGAAGTAAACAAACCAATAGCAACATTTGCAACTCATTCCATTAACTAGCTTACCTGGGCACAGTCAATACCAAAGGCTCTGATGGCCTTGCACGGATCCTCACAATAGGATTTCTTGGATCTCGTGGAATTACCGGCGGATAAGTAGGGTCATTCGGCACTACGCCATCGTATCGATACAACTTCATTGCGCCCTTTATCAGTGCCGGGTCGGCAAGTAACTTAAAATTTCTCGGAGCCTTGACAACAGTGCCACCCACCGCCGATGGCGGTGGAATCGAACCGCTCGATCCACCACCACTGGACTGTGCCAAAACCCGACTATGCAGCTCCATTAGCCCACTGCCGTTCATCTGAAGTGCTGGCTCTAGCCAATTGGGCAGGCAAATAAGAAAAATTCCGCGAAAGGTACAAAACCAAAGCAAAATGTCAAAAAAGGGCCCCAACACCAGCGCACCTAACCTAAAACGAAAAGAATTTCGAAAAAAGTTGACGTTTACTCTCGGCCGATTGGATTAAAATTGCAAATTTTCGCCAATTAAATGAAATCCCATCTGAAATAGACAAAATTTTAATGGAAATATAGAATTTTATTACCTCAACACGCTTTCAAAACGAATACAAGTCTTGCGACTGACATTTGTTTCATGTTAGCTTCAGTGGCATAGTATGACAACCGAGCGAGTGTTTACGACGTAATTTCACCGCCCAATGCTGCCCAGGATGTTTAACTCTCGTTTAATTGTAATTTTCGTTTACTATTCGGGCTAATTCACGAGAAATTTCCAATTAATAAATTTTAATTTTCCTGTTGAAATCGATGTTCAGTGTTTCGCCCGTACAGCAAAAAAATTATGTCGGCCAGAGTGAGATAGTCGATGCCAAACAAACACCAGCAAAGCGAAACTTCAAAATGACACACAACCAACACAAATTAGAATTCGATATTTGTGTCGTGTCGTTCTGCTGCGTCCCACCCCCTGCGCACTTTCGAACATATGAAAGAGAGAACATGATGCCATTTTCGAAACTTATGGTGATTGGTGTACTTTTTTTGGTTAGATTTTGTGGATAAAAATTAACAAAAAACGGATCACTGCGGAAGTGTCTTTGCCAAACGAGAACATCGAAATTGTTGCAAATCATTGTGCGAAGCTTTTCCATGAGTCCTGGTAAATTACTTGCCATGTTTTGAAGATAATTGTGGTTTTTTGTTTCTGCGACTCTGGGTTCGTCGAATGAGCGTTCAGCCTGCAGTGCAATTTCATTATTCGAAGATGACAGAATTGCCAACTGTATTGAACGAGGGGTTGGGTCGGAAATTGTAATAGAATACAAAATAAGTTTTGGATATACGTGGGCAATGTAACGACGATTTTTTTAAACCAAAAAAATGAGGGCAACTCGATGATGGTCATTTAACTTCTAATTAAAGCCATGGATCCCTGAATCTTTGTAATTTATGTGTATGAATTTTTTACAGTACGAGTATATTGCAAAATTAGCTAATTACAAGAATAAAGTAGAAATGCAAAGTAGACCACTAAAAACGAATTCCGAAACACAATCTAAAGAAGCTGGAAAGAAGAGATAATGGCAACTACAGCCAGATTGTGGTAAGTGCTTGCTGAAACTGCTACAAATGGGTGAAAAACCTTAGAGCCAATTCAATCGATTAATTTTTAGATTCTCAAGTGAAGAGTATGTTAAACACTAATAAATAAGTTTAATTGGTAAGTAAATTTCAAACGTAATATTACTCTCACAATTCGAATCACTCTGTAAACAAACATTTTCTGGCCACTTTCAAATGAAATATATCTAATTACGATAGTGATGCTATCACAGAAACCCACAAATTTAATTTCTTAGACACATTTCTTATAGAACTGAGTAGCTATCAAGAAAACTATAATTAACTCATGCAAAGATAAATTCCATGACTGCATTCATAATAAGTGAAATCTGTTTTCCACCTCAAACACTGAATCTACATTATCTTCTTTAAACTTTAAACCACTTTTCTACACCACTATTTGCTGGACTGATTAAGCGTCTCCTTAGCTGATCTTATCACATCTTGTCTTAATTACTGGTTGTATTATTTTTTGTGGCTCATAACGTACGAAGTCGTCTGCGTCCATTCACATACTTTACATAAACGGAGAATTCCCTAAATTTTTGAAGGAGACCTTGCAATGTTGGCGATTCTTGGAAATATTAAATCTATGCGGTAAATTGTTTTAAGCAACGACAAATTGAAAAAAGAAAAAGTCACACAAGGTGATTTCTTATTCTTCAAAAATAAAAATTACCACCAGTAAGAGAAGGACTAAGTTCTCTATAAGGCAGACAAGTCGTGCTGGACTATATATGTCTCTCTTAAATTTAAGGATGGGGATGATGTTCTTATCATTATAAATAGAGTGCCCCTGTGGTTCATAAACGCATTCTGGTTGCACACATCTTGAAACATAATTTCCAAAGCCATAGTTTCCGAACCCAATTCTGATGTCACATCTTAGTAGCTGGTTGTGTGTCCTGTTCTTGACTAGGTTGAGCTCGGTGAAACAATTTGTCTTTCAATTCTGTGTTGGCGTGGATACATGTAATATTTGCGAAGCTTATGCACTAGAGTCTGATACTTAATGATTTAAAAAAGAAATGTTAAGACCCATTAACACATTCGCATCAGAAACAAAGTAGAAGTTAAAAAAAATATACATATTTTCATAACAAATCATCTAGTTGATTCGCAGGATCTTGTTCATTCGTCCGTATTTAATAGGTCTAAGCTAACAAGGATTACTTGATTTTTAAGTTTAATAGTTTTGATTATTTTTACAATTTAACTATCTAATAATCCTAATTAGCATCGAGTCACTGATTTTTGACAACTAGCGTCAATACCTTCATATCCGCGCCTCTTAAGAGAAGTTTTTAATAAGGTACAAACAAATTGAATTTAACTTGTTTTCTTTTCTAAAGCTATGGATAGTGGTCGTAAATGGTCGGTTCTGCTTATTTGATTCCGTTTAATATCCAAAAAAGTTAACTAAAGTTAACTCAAATATAAAGGGCACGTAGTCGTATAAGTCACTTTACCCGTGTCCACATAAAAGTAAATTCTCATCCAAACAAGACAGAAATATAAATTCAAATTAAATCGGTAAAATAGGTGTTGGCGACGATTTCGATTCAAAGAATCAGAATCCCCTATTGCTGAGAGTTGCTGTTGATTTTATGTAATTTGAAATCAACAATTTGTAATTATAAGAAACTGAGCTTGTGAAATCACAAAATGTGATTCAAATTTATTCAAAAAATTACTCAGATCTCTTCTCAAAATTAAAATTAGGAAAAGGCGAACAAGTTTAAATATTTAGTTACATAGTAATTCAATAAATATTCAGAAGAAAATCCTATACACCATAACTCACAGTTATTGGAGTAAAGTAATTGAATACGCAATTGTGGGCTAGAAGTTCTTCGCATTCGAACTCACAGTCTCTAAGAGACATCTATAGTTCTTTAAGTACCTTAGAACTACTATGCAGTATTGATTTCTGATTAAAATATCTTGAAGAGAGTAATTTCAAACAATTCAATTCATATCTAAATTTGCGATTCTCTGAATGAATCCACGACCCTAGTCCAATCTACTACAATTTTGCACATCGAACCGAACAATTTCCCCATATTTGAAGACAGGATTTCTTTGTGGGATTTATTCGACTTTGTCAAATTTTTGGTGGTTGCATCACAGTTCCCCAGATATTTTCCACATTTATTTAGGATTTTTCGCATTAAATAGGTACAAAATTATTCTATATTTATCAAAATTGCTTCTCCATTCTCCACTCAGCACATTTAATAAAATATATACGTTAGTCAATGGTTGGTTAAACAGCAATATTCTATTTTTCCTCGTCCAGCAACATTATGGCCAGCCGAAGTTTTTTTGGACTTTTCTCCGCTCCTGTAGTACGAGCCCAGGAAGCCGAAGAAGAAGCCGAATTGGTTGATCCTCAAACTGTCCTAAGGGTATACAAGTTGATGATGTACATACTATATCTAATGTCTCTTCCAATTGCAGGAAAAGTGCGCTGAGGGTAAACGCCTTCAATCCCTGTACTCCAAATTACAAGAGTGCAATGATCGTGTAAATAGCCGTACCAAAACAACTGAAACATGCACACAGGAACTGTTTGATTATGTAGGCGAATTGGACCACTGTGTCGCTCACAGCTTATGGAGCAAACTTAAATAAAATAATAATTGCAAGCCCATAACCTAAACAACACCAAATGAAAGGAAAATTGTTGCTAAAAGTATGCGTTTGAGTTTTTTTTTTAGAAGAAATGATGTGCGAAATACATCAACGGTTCTGGGGAACGTCCAACTGGATAGTAAAGTGTATCGCCTCTGGAAAGTACTGGCCAAAGAAACGGTGAAGAGATATGATGACAGTTAGACTTCTGTTTTATTTTTTTGGTTGTGTTAAATTCTCAAAGGTTCGGGCCACCTTAATGACTAAATCTGATCAGTCATTCCACATCTACAGTACATATTAGTCTATGGTCCTTCTTGTTGAGAGGTTTCTTTGGATTTGTAGGTCAGATTCGTGATTGGGGACAAGTATCTGCCAAAATCTTAACATTCACATTTGAAAGGTAGATCAGTGAAGGCAGGTACGTCAGTTAAAAGATGGCTGGAGCATATTCAATTAATGGTAAGTGCTTAAGAAGGGCCTGCAACAAGGTAAGCACCCCTGATATTCAGGGAAAAATTTAATGGCAGTCTCTGTGATAGGATGTGGTCTATGCTCATGTCACGTATGTTCGACTGTACTCAGTAGGTAGACAACCTTTCACACTTGCTTTTTTGATTCCTTGTGGTCTACGAGATTCTGAGGACCTTTAACGTAAACGCAATAGTTGCCGCAGAGGTCACTTGTATCGAGTAAATTTTTGCAGGCAATCCACAATTGTGTTTGTAAATAATTTGTTCATCAGTTGAGGACTGTGGAATTTACCCTTCAAGGAAAAAATTGTGCTGTTCAAAAAGAAACAGTTCATTTCCCAGTTGGAACCTTCTAAAGAGAATTACACTTTCAATATCGGCAAAGTATCGGATGCTCGTATTCAAAACGTTTATGTGGCTTCTTACGCATACGAAATAGCATTTGGTAACATTTGGGACCTCAGGGCAAGCGTAGTATATTGGTTGTACATATACCTATGTACATATGTATGACACTTTAACGTGGAATGCGGTCAAATGGAAAGCTCTTGAAAGAAAGAAGCGTCACATTTTTAGTATAATCATAATAATAACTGGATCCTATAATTGAGACCTACACCCAGACTTAAGAAAGCGTACACTAGTACTACTTCTATGTTTTTGGAGCTCAGTCCTACAAAGACTTTCTGCACTGGTTCACAGGGGTGTTAACCAAAGAACTGTTTCTCCAGATTGGTGGTCGTCCCGTCGGGGTAACTTCCTTACCACGTTAAAACTCATGTTATGAGAGAGACCGCAGACTCGGATATAAACGGATTCCTCAATTTGGCAACACGAGCCAGAACGTCCACGAAGAGATCATTGTCCGTGTAATATAATGTACACTTCGGGTGCTACTTAAAAACTGGAAGATGCCCTTACGCAGTACATACAGTTCTTAGTGCGATCCAAAACATTTACACGATGTATAGGAAGAGAAGTGCCGAAATTGGGGAACTGTAACATTTATGACAGCTATAACTGCACCTGTTGGGATGCGGATTTGTGCGATAACTGGTCGCCTGGCTGTGATTCGCATAAAAGCCGCATTCTACAATTTCAGCCTTATATGTGCGCACGCCCGTAACGACGAGGTTGAATACAGAATGGAGATAAATTTTTACAACCTCCTTAATGAGGCCGTCCTGAGTATGATATCAACATCGTAGTGGAAGATTTCAACGCCAAAAGTAAAAAAGTTTTGACGGATTGGTCGGAAACCACAGCGTCCATGACATGACAAAAGATATTCAGCGTCAGCTCTAACAATTTTTCAGTTGTAACCGAATTCAAGGCACGAGAAGCTGATAGCCGTTAAGAAAAAAAATCAACGTTGAACGCCATAGCACACGTGAAGTAGTAATCTAGAGAGATAGTGCCTGAGCGAAAGATTCTCCAACTTGCCTTCGTCACTTATATACATATGTACGTAACAAATGGATCGAGTATCAGACCATCATAAAAGAGGCAGCTGAAACCATTTTATTGTACAAAACTTCATCACATGCGGTATGTAGAAGGAAATCTACACCGATACACTGCGAATAGTAAATGTACATATATAAACAGCCAAGATTCAAGGACTATATTCACTCAGTCACATCTATCCAATGCACAACAAATCTCCCACCAAAAGAATCTTCGAATTTTTAGCCCCTGAACTGAAGACGTCCAGAGAGCGATCGCGTTCTCTGGAAGCGAATTACTATTATTCGACTTTAAGGCCGCTTATGACGGCATTTATAAAAACGACCTGCAGCCATATCTAGTTTTGACATCCTTGCCAAAATCGTCGTTTTGCTGCTTCCTCGTCCGATACAGTTAATAACAAAAATGCTTTTGGTAACGCTGCCATGCGACTTCTTCACAATCAAACTTGAACTGATTATACGAATGTCATAAGTTAAAAAAACAGAAAGAGGATCATTCTTTCAACTGCTTGCATAAATGAACTCTATTGAATATAGATTAAAATATCCTTCGCCATTTTGAGAAAAAATTGGTATGGTATTTGAGCAGACGTGATTTGGGGGAGGATATTCAACAACGAATTATACAGCAACACAGACGTAGTAAAAAAAACTGTGTAAAAAAGACTTCCGAGTGTGGTTCTAAACTCTAGGTCCCTTCCATTTATATATATGAAAAAATATAACACATAAGTACAACACGAATGGTCGCGAGAAGCTAGGACCTGAACCACATACGGTTTGTATTTTTCTTTTTTTTTGCTTTGGTTTAAACTATTTTTTCTTGATTGCAGTTATCTAGAATAGATTATTTAAGGAATTTAGATTAAGTTGAATAGGTTATGAGGTCATCATAAAACATCAGGCCCCAATGGTGGGCCCATCGCGATCCCTTGGGAACCTGTAAGAAACCTTAACCACTTTATTTCGGGGTCAAAAACTCAAGCATATTTAAATACCAAAGAAGTATCTTCCAAGATTTCTTAGTCTGCTTTGGGCAATGCATTGGTATTCACAGAGTAGATGTGTTATGTGCTCTGAA
The DNA here is from genome assembly GCA_946965025.1 of Blera fallax. Classification (NCBI taxonomy): domain Eukaryota; kingdom Metazoa; phylum Arthropoda; class Insecta; order Diptera; family Syrphidae; genus Blera; species Blera fallax. The sequence continues at coordinate 100,901,968 of OX337244.1, forward strand.
ACATGTAGGTGATTGCAGTATCGAATACAATTGTATTCGATAAATCTAGTCTCATTGCATGTTTCCCCAGAAGGCACGGATTATAGAGCTGTAATTTGCTTAGTTGTGTAATTTTCCCAAATCTAACATCGGCCACAAGGCCTTAGGCACCCTATATTTTTGTAAGTTGGATCACCTTAGGTCAGCAAAGTTGAAAATCTTATCGAAAAAAACTCTTAGCCATGCACGTTGGTTGTTTTATGCTTTCGATTATGTCACTTTGTGAGAGCTCTGCTCCTTTTTTGGCCATCAAGTTCTTTACGCTTTATATCGCGGTGTCCAGTTACCCAACATAATCTGCAACGATTCTGCGTACATTGCAGCAATTCCTACTTCAGATTTAGTAACATAGGACTTTAGCGCCTTTAGTGCAACCTGACTGCGAGAAGCTACGCCCTGGACCACATACGGTCTGCTGCGCCAAGTATTTGTATTAGACTGTAGATGTTGATGGTGTTTCAGGTTTGATATTAATCCTATCTCTAGTGATTCCACTCTTAAGCAACGATAAAACCTTTGCTTGGAACACACTGCACGCGACCGGAAGGCTCAGGGCTACCTACAGGTTTATATATCTTGGGTGGTTTGGAACCATCCGTGTAAACTGCAATTTCATTTTGGAAAGGAACTACCTTCCTTTTTCAGTTCTCGCTATCAGGCTACATTACTTGGTATTGTGTGTCGAAGTAAATGGTAACAATGATTTTTTCCAATCTATCAGGGAAATTGGGAAATGATTACCTAAAAATGGAACTATGTCCAATATTACTAAATTTAAACATTTCTGTAATTTGTAATTTTTTTAGTAGGTCTACTGGTAAAAGATACACCTCGAGTGCAGTCGTAGGTGTAGTACGCAGAGCGCAGAGAGTGTGTTGGAAATAGACGCTGATCTTTAGACAGTGAACAACATATTAAAGGCACTTGGTAACAGTAGTAGTATTCTTTTCGTTTGATTTGCAGAATAAATTTGTACGGCCTTCGTCACGAAAAATACACTTTTCGGAGGCGGGTGATATATGATAGGTTGATTTTAACTTCGAAATGGATATCCTTGATGTTTGGGTAGTCTTTTATATGTAGTTTGTTTGTAGTTGATTGTTAAAATTAGGCGTGAGTTGATAGCGGTCAGTTATTATTTTCCTAAATGAGGTCTGCTTAAACCCTGACGTTCTTTAGAGACTTATAAAGCAAAACTTGCAAATGCCTTCCGGTAATCATAAAAATTCTGCTAAAACAATTTCTAATAAAAAGAATGTAAAAAATCTATTAGGTTGTATTCAATAAACATATCTATTTTATTTGTATACTAATTAACATTTCGTATATATTTATACATTATATTGTATATGGTGTTAAAAAATCTAAAATCTCAAATAATTTTTGTTTTATATTTCTTGAATAACTCTACAAATGATAAAAATAAAAGAAATGATTAAGGGAAGGAATCAAATTGTTGCCAACTGATGTCGTCGATCTCTCGTAATACAAAAATAATAAATACCAACAACACATGCCAACTTTTCTTGCACAAAATAACAAAATATACTTGATTTAGATCATTTTTGGCGATTATATGTAAGTGTAAATAAAACAAAAATATATCATATTCGTATAGTAATATAAAAGGAATGAATTATGTTATGGATGTGTTGTGGTGCAGCGCCGTCCATCCATCGTCGTCTTCGTCTCATGGCATTCCACCTGTGCCCACGTGTAATACACCAAAGCAAACAGTACAAACGCGGACGGGTTTGTTGATGCCAAACTTAAGGATCGGTATATCATTGTTGGAGCACTTTGAGCAAAGAACTCTTCCACAATGGCGACTGCAAAACAAAGGTATAAATATTGTTTAAACAAAAAATTTAGATATGAAAGAAAGGTATAGGTGCAGGTAAATTTGCTGTGCTTCCAAGTCAGTCAGGGTTAGTTCGGGTAATTATTTAGAGAATGCGAGAAAATGTCCAGGCGAAGCTTAAACCATCAACAAGTATTAAACTTTCAGACGTTTTATAAAAAGTACTACTTCATCACATTACTTCTATATTTCCTCTTAGTGTGGCGAAGTGGATTATCTTCCTTCTTCGCCAAACACACTAAACTTGTTGCTTTATTTACCGTAGCTTTAACATTTTCTTTACAAATTGGAACTTATTACTACAATCAGAAGGCAATTGTGTTCAGCAATTGACTGTCCGAAATTCATTAAAAATGAAACTACGATCAATTTTGGAGGTTTTTTTTTTTCTAATGAATGCAGGGTTAACAACACAATATCTTCTGGAAGGGTCATTATAGCCTGAATAGAAATTTAAGGGGAATCCTAAATCTTATATCAAAAAGTATGCAGACTACGTTCGCCATTCTGTTTATAGCACTAATTCTAAATGCATGGTTTTCTTGAAGTTATAAATGTTTGTAGTTTGTATTAGTTTGAGACTTCCTAAGAAATTCAAAGCAGACAAGCCAGCTATAAAAGTTATCGCCAAAATGTTCTGTATTTCGATGGAGTTATCCTAATACACTTTTGCGGGATAAAAATACAGTGACTGATTTTAAAATCGATCCTCGAACGACGCACAATTGCAGTAAATTTAATCCGGGGTCAAAACAATTCGTACAGCAGGCATCGGTTCTCAATGTGTTGAATGGAGGACAGGGCTGCCATTGCGTTATTAAACGAAGAATACGCGCGGAGAAACGTTCCTTCTGGCATTGCTCATGAAGAGGAAACACCGGAATTTACAATCGACGAAGTGAGCGAACTGTTCAAAAGGATAAATCGGGGAAGAGCAGTCGGATATTATATACCCTCGGTATGGTTGAAAATCAGCAATGGTTTTAAATGGCTCGCGATTCTGTTTAACAAAATTATGAGAGGAGATCGGTTGCCTTATCAATGGAGGGACAGTTTTCTATTTCCACTGTATAAAGGCAAAGGATACACGAGAAACTGCAACACCTAACGGTCGGTGAAGCTAATGTCGCATACAATGAAAATTTATGAGCAAGTTTTAGACATTCGGCAGCGAAACATTATTCAACTTCATGTGTGGCTTTGTTAAAGGCAAATCTACTTACGAAGCGATTCAAAGCTTAAGAATAATAATGGAAAAAAGTCGCAACGCGTCGAAAGACCTGCACATTAGACGTTAGTGGACTAACTAGGCGAGTGGGATTGTTAAGGGCACTAATCACAAGCAACTGGAAGGATAAAAAAAAAATACAAATACTTGGCGCAACGGACCGTATGTGGTCAAGGGCCTAGCTTCTCGCGACCATTCGTGTTGTGCGTGTTATATTTTTCACACAAATGGAAGGGACCTACAGTTTAGAGCCATATCCGAAAGGCAAATTGAGAAGCTTTCTCTTGGCAGTTATTACTCTCGGACGTTTGTCAGACATTCGCGAGAGGTTGGACCGTACAAAACTTTTTGGTGTTCTCTGGGATTCGAACCTCGAACCTCACGCTCAGCGATCCAACGCACTAACCACTTGAGCCACGGAGCCACACCGGAAGGAAGGAATCCATTAATCCATAAGGATAGTGAATCCATTGAAACCTATGATGTTAACCGAATGATTTTGGCGGCGGATAAATTGAACGCAATTGGATGAAGTTTGGGTGACGAGCTTTGATCATGAGCATTGAAAATTCCGGTATCAAAATTACAGCAGATGCAGTAAAAACTAAGTTTATGCAGACGTGAAGGACAACAACTGTGGAGAGGATGATTAGGCAATTGCCACTTATGGCAGAAAATCGCTGGTAAGAAGAAAAATGCAGTGTTTCGAATGCAAGCTACATTACCATTTATCTAGAAACTGTCCAAAGCAGCTCAGTGTAGGGGAGCTTCGATAAGGGTAGTATTTTCCACGTCGTTTGATGTGACGACGAGAGAAACCGATTGTTCAGGATGGTTTATCGACTTCATCTCACATGAAGGTGCGAAGAAACTGACTTGAGTATATTTCGAAGGTGAACAGGATGATATGCGGATGCAGTAACTGCGTGGCAAGGACGCAGTAGATGTGATTATGTATTTGTTCAGGAAATTCGGAAACCTCGTCTTTCCAAGATTAACTACAACATTTCAAAGTGTAGATATGGATGGATTGTCTCTCAAATCTTTGGGATAATAATATACTTACCAATGATGTTTCCGCATTGTGAGTGAAAATTTCGAGCCACATTCCTGACATAAATCAGATTCAGACCATGGTGATTCTTGTGGCAGCTGATCCAATAATTTGTGCAACAATTGATCCGTAGCTAGTTTAAAATTGAATATTGTCACTCCATCACGATTCTCTGTGCCCATGCAAGCACCATTCTTAACCAACACCTTACACAAAGGAGCCTGTCCTCGCATGAAAGCCAACAGTAGTGGTGTATTGCCATCCATATCGGGCACATTAATTGGATACTTTGGCATACATTCGATAAAAAGTTCACAGATTGCAGCCGCTGTATTATCTTTACCCGTACGGCACAGTTCATGCAATGGATTCCTTCCCTTGAGGTTGACTGTCTCCGCATTTATACTGGACTCTGTTAGAAGCTCCCTAACGATTGTCAAATGCCCTTCTCGAACTGCAATATGTAACGCATTGTTGCCATCGCCATCGGTTGCATCGAAATCGGCTCCATTCTGAATCAAAGCAGACACCGCTGGAAGATTCCCCCGCTCGGCCGCGATATGAAGCGCAGTCTTCTGCGTCGCATCACGATCATTGATCCTCGCACCGGCTAGAATTAAGTTTCTGATTATCATTTCATTCTGCGATGAAGCGGCTAGATGGAGCGGCGGTGTTTGATTAACATCTTGGACACGACTATTCACATCGACCTGGATGGCTAATAAGAAGAGTACACTCTCCAGATCATCCTTCATGATCGCAGTGTGAAGGAAATTTCTACCCCTTTGGTCCATTTGTTCTGCGGCGTTGGGTAAACGCTCTAAAATATTCTGAGCGGCTTTATTCATACGCATGGTTAAAGCGGCTGCAAATGGTGTGTTACCGCCTTTGTCGCGGATTTTTAGATCGATCCCTGGATGACAGAGGAGGATCATAATGATCTCATTGTGTTGGTTCTCGATAGCAATATGTAGCGGTGTTTTGTTGTTGCAATCAAGCATATTCACATTTGCTCCGTGATCGATTAGAGTTTGAAGGACTTTTGTGAGGCCCCACTGACAACAGAGATGCAAGGGAGATGCTTTGTCCTTAGCTTCATCACCACCTTCACCGTTCATACCCGGTTGACGTGGCGAATCCAAGTCGCAACAGCTTTTAATGAGGAAAATCGCAGCGACTTCCTTATTTTCATCGATTGCGCGATGGAGTAGTGTCTGCTGGCATCCATCTGGACCTGGGCCCCAACAGTCTGTATCAACACCGTGTCGTACAAGCACCTGCGCCACGTCATCATATTCGAGTTCTAAAGCCGTCCAGAGTGGTGGATCGCCTTTGTTATCTGGGGCGCTCAAGGCAACTCCTCGGCTACACAGGGCGTCTACAACCTGAGCCAGATGACAATGAATAGCCAACTGAAGTGGTGATTCCTGTTCACCTGTTAGAGCATTCATGTCAGCTCCCTGTTCTAGGAGGAAAACTGCAGTTTTCGAATCGTGATTTAGAATAGCTTGATGAAGCAACGTCATATCCTGTCCATTGCGGGCATTTACATCAGCTCCCCCTCGTATTAAGATCGGAACTAATTCTGTTCTGCTTAACGACAGACTCAAACTTAGTGGCGAGTCACCAGATGCGTTTTTACAATTAAAGTCCGGCACTTCATGATCTGCGACTGCATGTTCTTTAAAGTCCGCAAATTCTGTAATTACTTCGGGACAGTTCGCTTCCACAGCTAGGTGCAAGGCAGACTTCAGATCCGCAACACTGGATTGGAGATTAGGAGAAGCTCCAGCCTCAAGCAATTTTTTAACTAGCTTTGGTAAATTCTTCTCACTGGCGATGTGCAAAGCGGTGAGTCCTTGGCCATTTACGTGATTCAAATTGGCATGACCAGCCAAAAATACGGCGGCTTCCTCAAGTCCTTGCAGGGCCAGTAGTTGCAGCATACTATCATGAGTTTCAGATTTCACCTGATTTGGCCTGGCTCCTTTTTTTAGAAGTTTTTCTGCCAAATCAAAGCTACCACCGTCGACTTGTGGTGGAGTCAAACTCAGTAGCAAGGCACACTTATCATCGTTTGTTCGCAGATTTATATCGATTCCAGGCACTTCCAGCAGCAGATCGACCATGTCTATGTGACCTGATATAATTGCAGAGTGGAGAGCGGTTTGGCCACGTACATTTTGTAGATTAACGTCCGCTTTGCGGTCTAGAATCTTTTTACCCACTCCTAGCATGTTGTTGAACGTTTCAGAATCAATGTTTTTCGACGAGTAGTTGCAGACCAGGTGTAATGCTGTATCGGAACTTAATCTATAAGAAAAAGGTGTTGTTATTGTAAAAAACGTCTATATACGTGGATAAACATACCTGTGTGGTAGGTTTACATCGCAGTTGCCATCGAGCAGAAAATTTGCGGCAAATTCATCAGCACGTTTTATAGCATCGATTAAAAGTGTGGAGCCCTAAAGATGTATAGGATCAGCAGATTTTAGATTGATTTTAGTTCAGAAATGTAAGACTTACCTCAGCGTCATAGGCATTTATGTTGGCTCCACCATTTTTAACGAGTTGTTCTGATATTGCTGAACTTCGAGCGAGTAAGGCCATTTGCAATGGCAATTGACCTTGCAGTGATAAACTATTGACCAGTTCCGGTAGCTGAAATAGAAAAAAAAGGTTTATTAACGAAAAGTTTGAAAAGTTTGAAAGTTAATATGTATCTATGCACGACAGTGTTGCGTTAAGTTAGGACTTTATCATGCGGAATAGAAATATCTTATTGTTAGAACTTTATTTCATCATTTTTTCTGACACAATGATCTCGAAAGGTACATATGTATATGTACATATTTGCTGCTCCATATCCATAGATGACAAAAAACCTTTTACTAAATATTAACCGGGTAGCGAGGAGAGAATGCTTTTGAGAAGTCTGTACAAAAGGAGTTGGAGGAGAAATAAGTTCATTTTCACAGTAAAGCCCAAACTGTGAAAGAATGAAAAGTCATCAGCGGAAGACACCACGAGGTTCAAATAAAAGTCAGCTCTTCCTCTAAATAAGCAAATGTTCAAAAGGGGAACAAGCTAAAGAGGTTCAATAACGGAATGTCTCTTTTGAGATGAACAGAGACTCTCTCAGATAGCTTCTAGATCCTTAGGAGAATCCTTAGAAAAAACACAACGCTCTTGGTTTTTCTGTCCGAAGACTCTAATAGGCTACTGAGTCCTCAATCTTCATAGTTTCAGAGCAATGGCAAAATCATGTGGAAGACTCTAAAACCACCTAGGATCTATACAAGAAATTGTAATCTCTCCAATATGTTTGCTTACGGTGTCAGCCATCTGATGCGAGCGAGGACAATAGCAGAGAAAATGATCAGAAGTATCGTCGTCCTCTCTAGATACTAGAAATTCCGAATCGACAAAGATTTGGTGCATTGTTCTTGACGGGACCAAATCAACTCAATAAATCGATGCAAATAGGGCATGTAAACGAACGCATGGACATAGGAACTGGCGCTATTATTTACTGTGAATTAGCTAACATCAGAGATTCATACAAACTCCCGGATGCCTGTAGTATCTTCCAAGTTGAAGTCTTTGCCATTGAAGGAGCAGCACAGATTATACACGCAAAGAAATTGAACCCGTCTAAGGTAACATCACAATCTTCGTGGATAGCTACACTCGAGGCTCAAGGCAGCGTGATAGTAAGATATGAAACAGTCTCCGCATGCCGACAAACTATAAACAGAATATGCAATACTGGTGATACAGTAAATGAATTAAAGCGAGAAGCGTCAGCATTAAGTGAGGACTTCAGCTGTGGATCAGTAGCCCTTATAATTGGTGTACTAAGAAAGAAAATAGGCATCAAAGCAAAAGAAAATAACAACACCTCCTGGGCAACCATAAGAGACAGTGTCACATCTCGTAGCTTATGGCCAATTCTGTACGAAAAAAGGACTAAAAGTCTTTTGTCAATGAACAAAAAAGAAACTAGTATCATGGTAGGGGTGCTAACTGGACATTATCCGATAGGTGCAATGGTCACCAAACTAGATATCAACCCACCTGATTACTACAGCAGCTGTCATGTCACAGAAGCAGTCGAAATTATCAAACACTTACTGTGTGATTGCCCCAATCCTCAAATTCGCCGCTTTCGATTTTGAGCATTCTATAAGTATACATTCGTACATATGAATATAATGAACTAGAAACTAAGAAAGTATCCAAGACATCAGACTTGGAGTCAGCCAGAGCCATACGCTCAATTCACTAATGTGTTTAGCTATGGTTTCATTAGAAATGCCGAGATTGTTCGACAAATTTCCCAAAAAATGACATCGTGCCTCCTTCTGAGTTAAATACAAAAATGATATTAAATTAAAGAAACACTTTTAAACATACGCCTTCTCTTGCTAAAACATTTTAGCACAACAGTTTATTTAATAGTTAACTTAAGATCCCAAATATTCAAGTTGTTCTCTACCAATTGCAAAACAAATTTAACAAGTCAATTTGTTACTCCATCACGAACTTCAATTTGTTTGTCTTTCAACATATTTATTGATTTCCTCGCCAACTGGTATGCTAATCTAATAAAAATTTTCAATTTCATTTAATTAATTTGGCGCACCCATCCAACGCCACTTCTATCATGGTTATTAATAAGCTCCAGAGTCCGAAAATAATTTCATGTGGACATCCATTAGCTAATTGCCTACCACAGCTCGAGGCTACATTGAGAACATAATATCGCTCTTCCCATACCAAGGCGCAACCTGAAACTTTTGAGGAGCAATTTAAAACCAACCATTCGCCGATAAAAGGTACAATTTCAATATCTTTGATTGCCCCGCTTTGGTGTTGTTCTTCGTTTACTAATTCCTTTCATTCGAGAAGGGTCACCGGGTACTGGTTACCGGTTACCAAAATCCGGAAATGTAAATATTCTACATCTTATTACAGGTAGCGAGGTAGACAGCATGGGTAGGTATTTCTAACAGCTTTTCATGTCTTTTGCTCACAGTTTCTAGAGGAAAACATAAGAAAGATAATACAAAAAAGAAATAAACAAATGAGCAGAGCAGACCGTTGGAATAATGGAATGAATGAATGGATAAAATATGGGGACGACCATGTGTGAAGAATTGGAATGGGCGACAAGTAGCAATCAATTTTATTGCTGTTCGCCGGACCATTATTGCGAGCAAATGAAAGAGTTTACCATAATGATAATCTCTTATGTTCGTTGGGCTTTGTGTGAGATTGCACCGTCATCAAAATTGCTGACCAATCATCATTAAATTCATCATAATCGCATTAAAATGAGGAGAACATAAAAAAAGAGAGGCGATAAGCATATGATAGTGATTTATGGGATTGTTCCTATTCATTCTTTATTCCGGTTGAATTTTTGTTCTCTTAGAAGATACTCTTTAGTTTGTAGATACTCTTAAGGTGAAAGCAAAAAAGAGTTACCGTTCCATTCATTACGTACTTTTTTCTTATAGATGTACAAGCGATTTTCTCTTTATGTTTAGCCAATTTAATGATACGCCTACATACTTTTTAGAAGCCGTTTTTTCACAAACTTAATTTTACTAAAGGGTGAGTCTGTTGGTTTCATTTTGAAATATCTATCAAAACAACACCACTAAATGTTTTTGACTGTTGCTTTCTTGAAGGGTGTTCAACTTCTAATTACTTATGGAAAAGATTTGCATTGATATGACCGCCCTGGCTGGCTTGGCAATGTCTCATCCTGCCAACCGCAGTTTGCAGTACATTGTTGATTGTTTGTGGCTCTGCGTCAGTGTCAAATCGCAATACCCAAGGCAGTTTTCCAAATGGTTACGGCTGATAACACAGTTATCGAGTGTAGTACATAACGAGTGTAGACCGCAAAATATCGAGTGTTTGACGGCTGATGTTGCACGTTCTGCCATCCAGCTGGAACCAAAGCACATTTAAGTTCAAATCACCCAATTGCCGCTATAAAAATGAGTTATAAAGTCTTTGCAGCGAACTCTTATCACCATAACGTCATTGTCAGCTTTATTTTCGAATGAGTGGGGACCAATTCAAAACCCAAACAAAAAAGAGTCACGTTTTGAGGATGTTATGGCACGATAATTTTTGAAGCCCTAAGTTATACAGTTTTACTTATTGACATAACCTTCGAGATAAAATGAACTTCGACCAAAAAGATATGATTTTTCAACTCATTTAAAACCAGAGAAGCGACAACGAAGCGGATAGACATTTTGATTCAACCTAAGAGTTTGTTGGACTTTGTAAGCAAATCTCCTCAGAGAAGTGTGACTCATGTTTAGTTATTGAACTCTTTGACGAATTGAGATCTGTGGGTTTTAACGCACGTTTTCGGCAAAAGTACCAATTCTTTCATCTGTCCGCACAGGAAGAGAACGCGTGAAGCTTTTTTTTTTCCTAAAGCATATCACTTTCAAGAAATTTCTTTATGAGACTTCAACATTCGATGAAGGGCCTCATTTCGACCGAAAATTCTTTTTTAATTTCCACACATTTAGAAATAATTTATCAATACTTCCTAGTATTGCTTAAGTTTAAAACGATCCATTACTAACATGGAGGATTGCCACTGCATATCTGTAAATATTTCAATCGCGTTAGTGTTGCCAGCATCGAAATAACATCCAGTTCAAAAACAAACCAACAGATGGCTCATTCTTTACTTCTATAGATATGTTAAAACTATATTATTTATTTTAAAGCGTATAATGCGTCATCCCAATAGCAAAAAAAAAAATAATATGTTGCTACCGTATTAGTGGCGCTTAAAACCCACACACGATTACACTGGACGTACTTTTGCTGAACTTGTGTGTGCGAATTATGTGCTGGTAGTTGATTCTGGCCGATTTAATTTTCATGATATGGCTCCCAAGAGAATGTACGATACGAACGCAGCACGGCCGGCTCTATAGTCAGTCAGTTATTTTTGTGTCTTCAATGTGATAGGAAGCATTTATACGTGAAGAGAGCGCACATCGCATTGAACTACGAGTTCCATTACATTCTTTTGCTTTCGGGTGCTAGTAACTTTGTTTTTTTTTTTTTTTTAAATACGAAAAAAAAAAACTGCAAAAGAAAAATCGTGCCTTCACCAACTAGTTTGTTCGCTTTTGTGCCGCGTATCTTTGTGTCTGTTTAGGGAGAAAAAAAAGATACAGATACGTACGTAAATGGAATCCGCTTTTGCAAAAATCGAATCTTGTCATTGACACATGTGGAAACGGTGACGATTGTGCTGTTCTCAAGTGACAGTTGAAATTTAAACTAAAAAAAAAGTATTTTATAACATTCTTGCCAAAAGGAGGAGATTACACTATCTCCGCCAAGTTGATAATAGTATGCAAGTCGTGTGCTAGTGATTAAAAAGACATATTAGAGAAATATTAAGCAATTTACATTTTTTTTTCCTTTTTGTAACAATGAAGTGGTATTTCAGAACAAAGAGCAACAGTAGTGCCTGTTTTGGTTCCTTAGCGCTTATAGTCGCCGTCTTTCTGATACTCATAGGTTTGTAAAAAAAAAGAATGGAAACTAAGTGTACTCTACACTAGGCAACAGGTGATTGTCAGAAAATGGAAATAAATTCTCCTCAGTTGTGATGTGCATTTTCTCAGTGTCAACAAATCGGCGGTCGTTTGGGGGCGTCCTACTAATTAGTTTCACATGGTAGATCGTGGGGCGGATGAGAATATCTTTTTTTTATTATTTAAAGATACATAATTATCATGTCACACATGTGTCTTCTTTTCTGTTCGTATTTTGCAAGATTTCAACAATCTTAAGAACATCATTGACCTGGAAAATGATGACTAAATGAGGAACGGGGATAGAGAAAGGCAATGAAAAGGGTGTGAGGAGGTAAGGGGCGAGGAGGAGGAAGAGGAGGGGAGCTGCTTTCGAAAGTTTCTGCAACAGTACACCGAACACTGATTTAACTGTTAAACTGACAAAGACTTTGAGAGTTGTAGCACTTTTGAAAGTTATATAGTTTTATGAGAAGTACCAAGTTGTGTATGTCACGTTTGAATGGATTGAATACTCTACTAGTGATGGTAGTGGACGGCATAGTGTGATAGTATGTAATTTGGATCAACGCCACATGACTGAAAGAAGTCTTTGCACTCTGCCCGATGACGAAGTAAGATTTCCCAACAAAAAAAAAAAAAAAAACAAGAAAACTTTGAATGCCGACAAGAGCCGGTTAGTAGGAGTGAGTCATATGAGAGATCATCGATAAAGCAGATGTATTGAAGAATGTCCGCAAATTGTTTTCTGGGAATATGAATGTATTTTCTTGAAATCGTGGTATTAGGGGAGCAGATTTTTATTTTTTTACTGCACTTTTGTGGTTGCTAGGGATATTACCTCTGAGTGTATCTTCTTGAAGTGATATGACTAAATTTTTTTTAATTGTTTACATTACTGATTGATATTATTAGCTAGTGGATTAGTCAGTTATGATGAACACAAATTTTCATGAATGAAGTTTTAAAGTTGACTGTTTACTATGGAAAGAGGAACTTTTTTATTGTTTCTCCACCTAAATCTAAAAACAAAAAATGTTTTTCGAAGTCCATTTCTGTGGTAACATTTGGACTCAAGTTTCATGACGGTTAAGCATTGAGGCATTTTTTAGAATGTTTATGATAAAAATTAATAAGTTTTATTAATAGTGAATACTCGCAGTGACTGGCACGGTTAAGTCACGACTTAAACAACTTGTTGCGTTACCTTTTGAATTATGAAATGAGCGCCAAGGCTTTTAGTTATTATTACTACTGGTACTACTGGTATTATAGAACTGTCCTCCGACTTGGAGGTAGAGTTTTTTTTTAGAACTTCAAATTAACTTTTCTTTTTAAATTGTTGTTATTTAAGTAAAAATTAAAAAAAAATTAAATAAAATAACAATTTGGATGGGTAATGGAAAAGTAAATTGATGGAGGAAAAGTTGGCAACAAAATGAATGAAAAAAAAAAGAATGAAAAGGACAACTTCAAAGATAGCCAAGGAGTATTCACGACCTTATTATATTTAAGCTTCATTTTTATAACAAATTCGCATAACGACTTTTTCAGGGCCAAGGTCTGAACACAACCACTTTCTCAATGATTTAAATTGCAATTCCTAATCGCTATTTTATTGGTGAATTTGGTTCAATTAACCCGTTAAATAAAATTCAGCTAAAGTCATTAAATTCCATAGGATTAATTTAGCCTGCCGATTTTGTGTCACGATGTGTTGTGGAATAGATATCGCGGTCAATTGAGAAATTTTTTGAATGGGATTTAACAAGGAGCATGTGGATTTCAAGGCACTTACCGTGCAATCGTACCCGTGCGACCGACTATGTGCAATGAGGTCAAAATATTGGCATGCAAAGTAAATCCCAAAAGTACAGTCGGTTCAATAAAAAGAAAAGGTTGCATTCAATAACGATTTTGGTTTATAACAAAGCATTGTATACCTACATACACATATACATACTTCCATAGATATGTATGTCTGACGTAGGATTACTTAGTCCGATCTCTCATGCTGTTAATTATTTTCTCACATCTACGCTGGGAAATTTCGGCTAATTTATTGGCGCATTGTGGAGCAAATGACCTCCATACTTTTTTGTTAGCTCATGTATGTATGTTTTGAATCGCCGCTGTTAATTTCCAGGCCAACTCAAGCTTTATTAGAGCGCAAACAGTTCTATTGCATTGGAATCCGGTGACCCTTCCACTGGTTACAAAGTATACTACGACGCTTGGGATCATTATCCTCTAGGGGCTCCCAATTTCGGTTGTTGGTCTCGTCGTTTTTCCGCACGTTTCAAAAAACCAAATTTGTACAATTCCAACATTCGCTCTGCATTTAAAATTTCCATAAAGCAGACACAAAACATCAAGGTCCTTTCACCTGATCACCAAGAAAGATTATCGAAAAACAAGTATTTTTAGGAGCAGTAGCTAATCTATTGGACTAGTGCGTGGAAGGTTCAAATTTCGAATTCAAAAATGCACCAAAAAGCTTTTTCACGGTCCCAGGTCTTGCGAATGCTTGATGAACAAACACCTGTCATTAGAAGCTCCTCAATTATGCCTTTCGGACATGGTTTTAAAGTGTACATAAGTAAGTCTCCTCATTTGTGCGAAAAACATAACACCCACAACACGAATGGGTCGAAGAAGTTAAGCCCTATGCCGTTTACATATGAGCTGTTTGCGCCGAAGGCTTATTTATTTTTGAAGTCATCAGAAAAAAAGATAAATTGCTTCGGCAAACAGGAGCATTTTACAAAGTGAAGTCCTGCATTATTATACTGATCTACTATCTACACGGACTATAATGTTTCTGAAAAAGGTCTTCCAGGCACAAATATTTCCTTTTCGTTATAACATAATCTTTCTTTTAAATAATCGTGGCTCTAAACACTGTGTAGCTTTCCTAGTAATTTATAGAACCCTCTCAACGGCCTCTAATTGGAAAACCTACAAAAACTACATCTGACAAACGAAGATTAATATAGCACTCTTCAAAAGGGTAAAACAACCTGGTGGTCTATCGATTTAAACAAAAAAAACATGAGATTACCATTTAGGGTTAAAGAAAAATCGTAAAAATACGCATTAATCATGTTTACGCTTATGGCGTTAATAGCCAAAAGATTTATTCGAATACATTACGTTAAGCGCACGAGTGTTGCGCTTTCACTGTACATCATTAAGTCAATAGAGATATTATTTAAAATTTTGAGATGTTTACAGACACGTTCACAGAGAAATTGTTTGCAAAATTACGATCTAACTGTTATTATCTTATATCACAAAAAAAGTGATAATAATTTGGAAGTATCCGAAACTTGATTACAAAATGATTATTAAACATGAAAAATTGTTGGGTGACTGTTAAGAAAGAGATCGTAAAATGCAAGCGAATTTCGACGTAATGACAGGTTTCAGAGGATAATGGGTCAAGTTAATAGACTTGAGATACATGACACATGGCATTGAAATCACCTGAGACAATTAGTAAACTGGGTCATTTTAAAGAATGCTTTAGCAAGGTGAAGTCGTGACACTAAATGCTGTTTCACTGTAAAGGGCATCACAATACATACATTCGAGATCTCAAAACAATCCACTCACTATTCGTTGGAGGTCTATGTGTATTTCCACCCAAAGGTCGTTTCTCTTTACAAGAAAAAAAGAAATCAAAATTGATATTAATAATTGCCTCTCATCGTATCATTTACAATAATTCATGCACATCATCTTGAAAGAAAATTACAAGTACCTACTATCACACAAGCTTAGGAATGCCTTTTACATCGTCTTGCCTACAGGAAACTACTCTTGTGAGGTCATCCTAAAGAGTTCTCCTCTTATCAATACTCAAGTGAGCAGCTAGATAGCAAACTCTTGCTTTACCCAACTGCATTTGAGTTGTACGATACTTGCTGTCGTACACCCGGCATAATCACTTACAATGTGACTCATTAGACTTTTAATTTTTTTTTTGTAAAGAGAGCGACGCAGACATTCGCCTCTTCTGGATCTCCATGAATGCAATCTTCCCATTGTAACCGGAAAGACCCCATATAATGCACATGAAATATACTCAATCATACACTAAAATCGTAATGAACTCATAATCTACTCGTACTCATAAAAAAAAGAGTAGACGGGATGATTGACTATGGTAACTACTAGGCGCTGCGATTGGAGAGCCTCTGTAAACTGGGGTGGTCACTCATATACAGTGACCTAGAAATGAAACGCTGTAAAAAAACAAAACGGATTCCTATGAAATTATGCGAGCAAAGGAAATGTTTTTTTTTTTTTAATGTTTTTATGGTAACGAATGCGAGTTGATATCGTGCATTGCGTAGATACGACAGTCATTTAGTGGGAATTTAATTTTTGCATTTTTTAAGTGAGATTACGAGTATGTTTTCGAGTTTGGCTGAGATTAAAATATGGAAACATGATATCTTTGAAAGGAATTTCAATCGTAAGGCATAAACAGAACGACATGTATACAAATGTATGTGGTCAGGTTATCGGTCTGTGAATAACTGAATTTTTAGATAGTGATACATACATACATACTGTACATGCTTTTTGAGCTTTGTTTTGATTCCCTCTGGAGAGTGTATATTTTAATGCATAACTTGACCATAGTAATGGTTTTAAGGCCACCCATAATCACTTTGAATGTAGAATAGAATAGACGAAGTTCTGAGCAAATTAGGGACTGATTTTGACAATCGGTGTCAACAGAACCCCACTTTACTACGAGATAGCAAATAAAAAAATAAACATTTGGCGCAACAGACCATATACGATCCAGGGCCTAGCTTTGCACGACAGTTCGTGATGTGCCATTCGCAAATGGAAGGGGCCTACAGTTTAAAACCATAATCGAAAGGCGAATTCAGAAGCTTTCTGATGATAGGACGTTTTCAGACATTCGCGAGAGTTGTGATTGTGAAAAATTCTGGAATTTCTGGAATTCGAAACCCCAACCTCCCGGTCAATAATTTTCGGAACCTCAAATCCTAGAGCTTTGCTTTTTGACACAGCCGCACTCAGTGCGGGCAGAACCAGGTTTCTGCTTAATCTACCCAAAGTGATTTGAGAAGTATTACAGAGCTTCTCACGGGTTTCACTGTCCTGCTTTTGTACAAATCAGGCCATTTACCTTGGGCAATTTCATCCTCAAGGATGAGAATCTGTCTACGTTCAACCTTACTGATAGGTTGCGTTTTAAAATTGCACTGGACGGTTCGGAGTTCGGGCAATACAAACCACAGTTGTTGAGCTCAGCGAGGAATTGACGTTTTTAGGGTTTTCACGCACACTTTGGGAAAAGGTACATTTTTGTTCGTGTTACCATGCGGATAGTTTTTGTTATCCATAAGCCTGCCAGTTTCAAGAGCATTCTTCTGGAATTTTGTTAAAACGACTGCTGAAGGAGCTTCCTTTCAACCAAAAATTCTTTTCAAATTTTACATAGTTTCTGCAACATAGCACACAGTTTGGAAACAATTTTTGAATATTTTTCCAGTATTGTTCCTTATGCGTAAAACGATAAATTTTTAACTGCAGAAACTTAGCACTTCATATCTGTCAATTAAGCACGTTAGTGTTGCCAGTGTGGAAATAACACGCACCAAAAAAAAAAAAAAAGCAAAAGGTAACCCATCCTTCATAAATTATGCGAGCTAAATGCTTAAAGGCTACTCTTACAATGCTTTGCAAATAACTTGTGTAAAAGTGTTAAAATTAGAGTGGAAGAGCGGTGGATTAAAACTAGGAAGTGCTTTCCTCAAAAACACACCAAATGGCAGGGTTACCAGTGTAATTTTGCTGTGCGAAATAAGAAATTAAAATAATTGTTAAAAATTCAGATGAATAAACTAAACTAAAACTAAAAACATTGTAAATGGGTGAATGGATTTTGTTTACGAATTTCAAAAGTATTTGCAATTCTACTCAACAGATTCCAAATTTATATTGAAAATTGCATCTTTATCTTCCTTTAAATGGAAGCCCCAAAAACTAAGAGACGGACATGGCTCAGTCATTACAATTACCAATATTTTGCGCATAGAATGTTCTGTGAACCGTTCGCTATTGAGATATTCCATGTTTCTAATCAACGTTTACTAGAGCTTCATTTTTCGGCACTCATTACACGAGATATTAACTACAATAAATATTGGTTTGACTATACTATAATTGTGTAGTTCAAATATCTTTAAAGCCTGGTCAATACACTGCAAAGTAAGAAATTATAAAATCTTCAGTGTTTTAAACAAATCAAACGAGAAATTTGCGATTATGTGCATACTTTCTCTCGGTGAGCCAAACACAATCGGAGCAATATACTCGACAAGATTTTGATGGTTTATTAATAGAATCATTTCAAGTGCTTCCCACGGGGATCTTCACCTATTCTATGATCAGAATAGAACGCACAAGATCTGAAATTTTAAATGAAAACAATCGTAGTACTTAGTTTTTTTTTGCATTTGAACGTTTGAAATATTTATTTCTCCGCGAAAAGGCGAATACTTCTTGCGAACTGTCAAATTTTATTCACATTCCACAGATTTAGAACGCAATCCACATTCGCGCGACCAAAATATTCGCGAGAGTTTAACCTCACAATTCCTTTGTACATACAACGAATGACAAGAGAAATTCGCAAATTGCTGCGACTAAAAAAAGGGGCTGTGAATGAAATGTCAAAATTTGCGAATATGAAAGGGCCTTTATAATGTTAAACGGGTGTTGAAAAATAATTATCAGGATTTATAAGGTTAGCCAAGGTATTGGCCAAAGAGATAGGAACTATTAAAAACCTTTTATTACCTGCCTATTACTGCGACGTATATACATACATATGTATGTGCATCTGTAGAGATCTGAGTCCGTTTTTTCTTTGTTCTATTTCGACCTTCCTAACAAAAGTAAATTGGACATCTCCAATGAGAGTATTTTCTAGATTTTCATAATGACGTTTGCCAAAAAGTTGTAACCTTATAGGCATACACACAGCTTGTGTGCTGTTATTGTATCCTTCTCTAAGCAGAATCGGAATGATATAAGATGATACATGACGCCACAATCCCACACTACCTTTCTTGCTGTACTTTAAATTTGCTTTCCAACTGTAGAGCTGACTCTTTTGCTGTAGGTTAAGCAACTAATATTTTCCCATCATATAAAATCTGGTGTACCACAGAAATTCTCTATTTTTATGAGCTTCTTGAGCGGTAATCTAAGCTCTGAGTTTATTTTGTTGTGTGCATATTTGCAGAATTTGTAGGTACGAGGACTTACCGAGGACGAAACTTTGTGGAGACATTTCTGAACCAAGACTAAGAAAATATATAGAAGGCAAGGACTGCCCTCTGACCTTATACAAACTTTCGTATATGGAGCTGCGCTTTGCAGAAAGCGAAACAGTTGCAAGATTGTTTTAAGTCTTTTGTCTTGGTCCAGGAAAAAACAAGATTACGTAGAAAGATCTCAAACCGCATACAGAAAACGAGAGCTATGCGCATGTCTTTATGGGTGTCCGCGCACTTACAGTATGACAAAGAAGTTTTTAATGTGCGATGTGTTTAATGCAAAGGTGTGCGCGGACAAAACTGCATTCGGGCAGACTTGTCGTGTTTTCAATGGGCAAACCTTCTTATATGCTCATAGCCCTTGATCAAAACATAAATCTGTCTTAAGACAAAAGATTTTTCACTGCGTGACGAGAAAATTTGGAAGTTTTCGGCGTAAAAGATTTAGTAGATTAAGAAGATTTCTAATGCCTCCAAGGTTATACCAAAGGATTCCTTTAGAAACGATTAGCAGACCCATATTTATTGAAGTAGCGCGGAGAGACCAGTAAAGCCGATAGATTTGGTCATGAAGTCCGAAACGGAGTAAAGAATGTAGGTAACGCGCACCATGCGATTAGTCGCGAAAAGCTAGGCCTTGGATCCCAGGCGGTTTGTTTGTAAAAAATATTTGAATCTTTTGCAGTCGGTCAGGTACGCATGGATATAGATCGTAGTCGTTGGAGCTTGGAGATCGCGGTAGTTTATTTGAATTTGGTTTACCAATAATAGTTGCATTTGTGTTTTTATAACCAATATATCATACATACGCCCACAGGTCCACATGGTCTTTGTCGCCTTCATTGTAGTCAGTGATTTGCTTAAGCCGTCTAGATATGTACAAGTATTTTATTTATTTGGGGGCTGGATCTGCGTTCCGTAAAGAATAATTAGAACAAGCTTCAGATTTCTCATTTTTATTAGGGGTACTTAGCACGATGTTACTGGTTTCGATAGTTCTTCGCTGTTGAACCAACCTGGAACCAGTCGAAGAATACATATATTGCATGATCCTTGATTACAATTACTAGATCATCTCTGTACTCAACAGGGCCTTGACTCAGTTTGTTTTCTTTTATACTTACTAGATCAGTATGTTGCCTATGACGATTGACCACAGTAGGGGTGAAAGAACTCCACCTTGAGGGTAACCTTCTATCTGCATACTTTTAATGTAAGTAATGCAGCTTATGTGTACTCGCACGTTGGCAGCAGTGACGTCAAGCCATTGTCTAGCATGTTAGTTTTAATCGAACCGTTTAGTTAGATGATTTATTAATTTTTCTTCGTTGCAAAGGGTTAGACCATTAAACGACGGGGAATACTTAAGTGTGGAATACTTAACCGAATTTTTCATTTAATAAAAAAAAAAAAACACAAATGTGCGTCATTTTTGGAACAAATTTCTAGTCACCTTAATAAAATATGCATTCGTCATAGTCGTAACTATTGACTCGTATTGTTGGAGACTCATAGTTAGGGAATGACGATACTTAAGTCTGATCACACTGCAATTACTAGCTTTTATAACATTTTTTGGAAATGTCTACCTTGTATCAACTTTATTCTCAGTGATCAAGTTAATAAGTTTGCCAATCTGAGGTTTGCAATTATTGTTATAGGTTTCCACTTTCTGTATCCTTTATTTCGAGATAAAAACCCAATCAACTGTCACAGTCCAACAGCTTGGTAACTAAAAGATTTTAAAAGCAATAAAAGTGTCGGCTTTGGCTTATCAGAATAGAAGTCATCTATGATAAACAGGTTTCTCTTCTGATAATTTAGAATGTTTATACAAGTGGAACACGGTTTTTTTTTTATGAATAAAAACATTAATATTCGAAATGTGCGAAATATAAAACTGTTTTTCATTTTTCTTAGAATTCGGCTAAACCAGTTGAATTTGGTTTTAACAAAGGGATTGGTTGGAGTACAATGAGTAAATGCCTACCGGTGGTAATGTCTAGCAAATAAAAATGAAGTGTCTCCGCAAGTTGTTCACACCTTTAGCACAATAGAAGGTGTGGATGTTATTGAAGCAATTTTTTCGATAATGAAACAGCGACAGTCAAAAAATTTAAACAAAAACATTTGATTGGTGCTGTTGTTGACTGAAGTTAAACAAGATTATAGAACGGGTTTGGTAGATTTTAAGATTGTGAATATTTCAGTGTTTTCGAACTAAAATGTTTGGCCGTACACTATTATTTCAATGATAGTCGGGAGGTTTTCTCGATTCAGCCAGTTATGCATTAGTGGCATAAAATATGTCTGGTGGAAAGCAGTTTGAGGAAATAGTAAATTTTGTATAGCTCCGAAGGTAATGGACTAATTTGTTCAGTTACGTGCCCTCTCTCCAAATTCAAGAAAAAGCTTACAAGCCGTCAACTTAGAAAATGGTTTAAGTAATCGGGAGTACGATTTGCGTAGTAAAACGCCCCCTAGTGGGCACATTTGACAAAAAAGTAATATAGACCTCTTCATAACCCTGATCGAAGCTGGATACTTCTCATTGATATTTTGAACTACTTTATTGTTCACTGGAAGTCGGCTTGGACAGTTGCACGTTTGCAATTTAACAAATGTTTCAGCTTTCAAGCCATTTTGAAAATGAATTTGGCCAAATATGAAATAATGGCATATTGAAAAATATGTTGAAAAATTGCAAAATTGAAAAACAGGTTTCCAAGAGTTGGATACGTTTCTGCAATAGATAAGGCTTGAGGCATCAACAACACAATCACTTGAGTTGTCTTTGAATGCCTCCTATGGTCATGTCAAAACTTTTTTATGTACATACGTTGATTAAAAACAAGGATTTTCAATATCATTTTGTGGTAAATTTTACTCAAAAATTTAAGAAATAATAGTGTATTCCAACCAGTTTGACCTTTATTTATAACTTGTTATAAATATCACTGCGTGAATACCCATTTATTGTTGTATGTACGATGGTGAATTATAGAGTTCGCCGCTTGACCAGAAAACGAACTCGAAAGTTCACAATTTTTTTTTTACCACAATCTTCTTTAAGCGCAATACGCTTCCGTTTCTATGATGAATTTTTTCGATTTACTGAATTAATGGAAGCTATCTCGAACTCAGATTGGACAAAAAGCTAATATAGAACGAAAATGTTTCTCTTCGTGCTAGAAAATCCAAGCTGCTTTATTCCGTGTATTAAGAGGTCAATACTAAAAAGACTCAACCTTGGTATCACGAATGCCCTGATACCTTCTTCCACTGCAGGGCTACAAACTATATTTCACTCACTCTCAACAGCTATACATTTGTATTTGATTTTCATTTCCCCACAATTTTTGTTTCTAGAGACCTAAGGATAGCGCTTAGACTCAATTCTGTTGTATTGTAACCACTTTTCTGAGGCAATAGTTGGAGAAACTTAGATTTTATTTACTTTTCTTCGAAAACAAATGAGGTAGTTCGTAGTTAGACATCCATAGGTTTATTCCGCGCAAAGCCAGCGATTTCTAAACCGGAACCAGGTTACCATCTGATTGGCGATAAACCCAATATCGCGCACTGATATTGGAATCTAAATTGACGGCAATCAAATTACTTGCAACCATAATAGCCAGATATAGATAAACTCTTTTTTTCTTTTGCTGAAAAAATGTTGCGACATTTAGCGAAACTATGTAAATTAGCTATGTACATAGATAAGGTTCACTCGATATAAACATGCGGCATATGGACAATTCATGTACTGCAGTTAAAAAAAAAACCTTTAGATAGAAACATGATGACTACTGCAATACTTCCATACCCTCATTGACCGTTAAACCCATCTTCACTGCTGCTGACGCTACTCACGAAAGCGCGACTGACATCACCCTGCGTTCTTCCGATTATGTCAATACTGCTTTCTTCTGGTGGCTGCTCAATTGCTTTTTTCTGGTTTATTTCGAATTCAGTATAAGATTCTGCTTGAAGAATTCAACGAACATATTAGATATCTTGTCGTTTTGATCCTCTACCTGGTTCATCACAGTTCCTTCATAGCGACTAGACCATCTTGTAATAAAGTTTTTTGTAGTTACTAGCAACTAAGTCGCTTCAGATGGTGTTTAATAGTTGGCGCTTAGGAAATTGGAATGATGGGTATCCCTCAATCCATTAACATGTGCATATAAGATACCAGTTTTTTGTGGTAGCTTACCGTTTTTTGTTGAACAGACTGTAAGTTGATCGAAGTCAAAAATGGCACATCTGATACGTCTAAGTTATTGATTGTTTGATCGGAAAAAACATTGTCGATCAATTTGCCATTGATCTAATTGGCTATCAAATTTTTTAGCTCTTATAACCTTGATAAGACCAGCTGAATCGATTTGAATGAAAAAAAGAAGCTGCTTATGAAATACGTCTTCAAAAAAATACTTTCTTTTCATTTTGACCAACAATTCAATACTACGTAACAATTATACTGAATGACTTGTAGAACTTTCACCATAGAAAATTGAGAAGAATTGAAAAAAACATTTACTTAAAGAAAATTCCACGAAACTATAATCCGAAACAGAGTAGAACAATGTGTTTTCACTTCAATAGCATTGCAACGCACTGGGCATACGAAATGCCGGTAACACCCTGCATAAAAAAACAACAACAAACAAAGTCCAACAAAAAAAAAAAAAACGAGTGAGTGACTGATTGGAGGTCATTTTTATCGATAGCTCAACACCCGTTTGGGTGTGAAGGTCATGGTTATAATTCAAAAAATCACGTAAGCGTTGTACAATAAATTATGTTTTACTATAGAACGTTAGGGTATAGAATACTAAGATACTAAGCCACTGAAACCTGGAATGCATTGTCTACAAAAATATGTGTGTCAACCCATGTAGATAGGGTGACAAAGTGTTATTGCTAGAAAATCAATAATCTGACCTCCTCACTCATGGTAATAGTTTAACCCCCTAATTTATCTCCAGGCATAGACAAATTTTTATTCTTTAATTCTCAAAAATGCATTACGCTTTCAATGTGGATCCAGTAAAATCTAGCCAAACATGAAGTGCGTTTTTCCATTTCCACATTCCACAACCTGTCCCACATAAGAAAATAAAACAAAATGTAGGACGATTCAACCTTGAACTTAATGGAAATTCGATTGCGCTCTCTTTATTTTCTTTTTCTTGTTGTAACCACTTCTCTCTCTCTCTCATTCTCTAATTGTAAGTGTTCTCTTTATGTGGTACTAGCTAGGCACTCTCTTTGCTCTAATTTCACCTAATTGCATACTTATCTAAATCACTCGTCTAATACATACAGAAAATTCATAGCTACACATAGTGTGGCACTCAGGTGTGTCTGTCATAAAAACGCAAAAAAAATGTAAAATTTATATTTTACTCAGGGAAAAATAAGGATAAAAAAACAGGCGCAAAGGAAAGCGAACCATAAGCAATGTAAACATTTTTTTTTTATATTTAGAATGCGCTGAGAAATGTGGGCCAAGTGAACACCAAATGAAAATCAAATTGGTGTACCAAGTGAAACCATAAAATGTTTCCCATTAAGTTAATTAAATTATATTTACTGTGGCACCTTGTAAGGCATTCTTTGTACACATTTTGGGGTTCATTCACACTATTTGTCAAGGTTGTGGCTGTGGATTATCAAAGTAGTTTCAAGACAGCCACCCACGAACAGATGTTACTGTCAAAAGTTTTTGCAGAACATTTTAATGATTTTCGGTAGAATATCTGTTTCTGCTTCCTGTCCATCACCACTGGAATAATAATTAGATGAATGGAGATAGTGATGATGGAACAATCGGCTGTACGTTAGACTACTGATAGATTTGAGTTCTTTAATGGGTCATAAAAACGGGCCGACTGAATTGGCGGTACCTCTAAAAGAAAAATCTTTAAAGCAAGGACTTACATAAATCATACGTGTACCTTTGAAGATCATGGAGCCAATGTATTGGGTTCACTACATAATCACAATTTCGCGTCAATTAATCATTGTTATTGATTCAGATGAATTTTGGAAAGCAAATTTATTTGTAAATGGTGTTGTTTTCTTAGATAGACCTTACGATAAGGATAACTGTCAAAACCAGCTGTCATTCTGGCCGCTTTTTTGACACATATGTTAGTACAATCTGACGAATTATCATAAATAAACTTACACTTAAGAAACGCCTTCGTGATTGTTATGACACACACAATTGTCCATCTGATCATGGCCATCTGTCGAACTCTGGATACTTTTCGTAGCACATCCTCTCTAAATGAGGCAATTTGCAATCAGAGGAATATGCATGCTGAAGTGAATATAACCCCTGTAAACGAAAGCGTCGGTTGCAGTTATTGCGGTTCGGTCCGGGCACTGCGCGAAAAATGGTCAAAAGGTCCTGGCCTGTACACGTGTAAGATCCAGTGCAGGAACTAGAGCCACAAGACCGTCATATGCGTATTTCTTTTGCTAACTATACTCCAGAGCATTTGTAAGCTGTCCTGTTTCAAAAATTATGTTCAGAGATCTTAAATACGAATAATGAGTAAGGCTTGATATATTCGAGGAGAGGCATTTTTGAGGCCAGTATCTGTAAGGACGTATGTGCATACATATGTATGTGTGTACGCCGTAAACTCGAAAACTTCGTAGTGGGTCTTCCGTACGGAATGCCCCTCTGAGGGCTAGAGAAATCATAATAAGTCTAGATCTCAGTCGAACCATATTAAATCTTTACATTTTCTTTTACTAAAATTGCGACAAAATTTGCAACTAATTTATTTGCCTTCTTTAGCTGCAAAAAAAAGTTCGGGTCCAATCGACTTATTCGTAGCCCATATCCCTGGATATGGATCACGGTGTACCTTTATCGGATATTCGAAAGTGTTTTGCAATCGTTTAGTGCTTGGAAAGAAAAAGAAGGAGCACCAAATAGAAACCACATTTCTAAGGGTTACTTAAATTACGTCGGAAATGCGTGATCTCAAGACCCAAGAGGTAGAACATCACATATCGTGCAAAAGAGCTAGTTTGGTATCTTTAGTGTGTTGAGCCAGATATTTGTATTTGATTTCCAGTTTCGTAGACAAGTAACTACCAGTAGTCCTCATTCATTATCTAAGTCACGGCTTCTAGCTCCGCTATACAAATCGTAAATCCACAAAATTTATACGTGGACTTATGTATGGGTTAGAAGAAAAAATATATCAAGAGTCCACGGTCCGACGTGTGCGTGTTTAGGGTGCAAAAATACCCCTAACAGCAGTCCTTTCTTATTCCATATTCCCCGAAGACACAGTGATAGATATGAAGTATTGAAACGCAATTAATAGTAGCAATATTTTGCAGTGATTCGTACTTAATTATCCCCGATGTTACTAGCGGTGATTAACATAACCTAGCCATATTTCTATAAATAAGGAAATAGGTACACACAAAATTGCTACGTATTCTTGGGAAAGACATGGCGCAGGGATTGCTTACTAAGCTTGGGTAATACAAAATGTGTCACAATAATGCGTGAATAGTATTTGCACCAAAATGAGTAAATTGGAAAAGCTTATCAATGAGTTTTTGAAGCTTACTGTTCGTGTTCAAAATTACCAGGTTGATTCAAAACTACAGACCTAGTTTGCAGTTCACCAAAAAGCCTCATATAGTGCGACGGCCAAGATCACCAAATGTGCGGCCAGTAAATCTGTTCCGGGATAACTGATACCAGGCAATTGCCTGCCAATTGAAGCCATCGAGAATTGAAGTCGTTATTAAATATCGCGTATCTTAACGAACATTTCGGAAGCTTTTCTTTATTTGCTCTTCTAATTCCTATAAGAAGCTATTAAACCGTCTAACTCATAAGGTAGAATGCGATTCCATTACAACAGAAATTCTTAGAATGCTGAATTCCACAACGTTGCTGAATCCCCTGAATTCAAATATAAGACCCAGTGATGAGGTCTCATAAATTCAAAGTAGTAAATTCGGATACTTTTGACGCACAGACAGTAAATTGATTCACATGCCTAATATAAAAACGAACGTGTCCATTGTATACGGAAATTTTTCCCGGAACAATATTGGCAAAAGCCGTGTTGTTCAATTGATAAAATTTTTATTATTTCTCCTTTCTATTCGTTAATACTTTAAGAGAGATGAAGGTTCATTACCCAGAGAAATACACATACTGACACATGGGTGCCCGTCAGAAAGAGGAAGTCTGTCGATAACGAACGACTGTTCGTATCAGAAGTTTTTTTTTTTATGCTTAATTATATTTTTACCATAATCTGTAGAAGAATAAAAGAAAAAAAAAAAACACAACAAAGTGAAAACCAGCGCAATACGAGTATATTTAATTTCGATTTTTTTTTTGTTGGTTTTAATTCACTCCACGGGGGGATTTAAGTGCGCTTTGATTTTATATTTCTTTTGTTAGTCAGGTATCATTAAAGAAAAAAAAATCGTAAAAAGCGTGATGTTAATTGTTATTTTCTGGTATTGTGATTTTTTTTATTTATTTTCTATTATTAATGGAACTGGGTCAATGATCTGCATTCGTCTCACATGAAAAATAAGTGAGAAACTGATAATTTCTACACAAGCATTGAACAATCAATTAATTAGCATTATATACAGTTGACGACCTCTATGGAACAGTGATATAGTTCTAGATCAGTCATTTAGTGAAACACTAACAGAAAAAGCCCAATTCACTATTTCTGCAGCGGTTGGATGAATTAATTGCTATCACAAAGGTTTTGGCATCATTTTTCTACATTATTCAGGTTCTAGTTCATTTTACAATCAAGCAACGGATTTAGATCCACAGCTAATCAGCCATTGACAATCGATAACAAATTAAGTGAAAGTAACCGTGATGTGACCATGGAATACTGGACCGCTTTTCATAACAATAAACAAAGATTTCTACACAAACACCATAGCGTGCTAAATGGTATATACAGAGGTGGTTGTCATTAACGTTATTACGTTCGAGCTACTCTAGGTACAAATATTTTTTTTTTTAACATGTCAACAAAACATTCATCACGAAGCTGGGATGAAACCCCATGTCCGCTTCTGCCTGAGTAAAATAAATTTATTCCATAAGCTAACCTCGGGAAAGTTAGACTTGAAACTTCTCTGAAAGTTTCAACTGAGAAACAAGAATACTTGTTAACCGGTTCCCTTTTGTCATGAATACCATGAAATCCTTGAGAAGTGTGTGAGATATTTCTCCTCATTTGGGGAGAATAAAAATTTGGGAATTTGGAGATTACATTAGTAAGTGAAAAAACCTAGCAATCAGCGCGGAGAAACCTACTTCTATAGCGATCTTATCAAATCCATATGATTTCATTGAACCACCTGTTGACTCATTAGAAATTTCGATTGTGGTCGCAGTTTTGTGGTAATTTCGCAGATAAGGTTCTGGAATTTTATTTTTTTTATCAATTCCTTAGAATGTGCAACAGGATATTCGCTTAACGTTTCTGATTACTGCTTTAAAAAAATTTCGGCTGAATTTCAGCTTTGACTTAATTTAAAGCGGGTTTAGAGGATGTAATCTTAGCTAAAAATGTACCCACTACAGAATGATTTTCACTCGGTGGGGCAAAATGTTACTCACTGTCACTTGTTTTAAGTAGCTATGTACATGCATCCATAACTAAACGCATTGCAGCAAATTGGAACATACAATCAAACGGTAATGATAATGGTGAGAAAAAACATTATCTGTTTTCGTACAGAATATGTACTTATTATCTGTTAACTTAGCCCCGACACGAACCATTAGAACACAGAGGTACCACAAGTACTTAATGTTAGCATTGCTCTACAATCTCCTGCAAATATGCGTGACTCGAAACACAAGTTTCTTCAGTTTTTGACCCTGAATGTGGACCTTAGAGTACATGATTACATTAAATTAGTTAAAGAGGGTTAATAGGGTCAGGTTGTAATTATTCGAAAATGTGCCAGCCTTAAAGATTGTTAGGTAGTCAAGACGAATTCGTCGTCAAATATTCGCTTGTAGCTGTGGAAAAACGGACGGAAGCGGTTCTGCTCATCATTGTTCGGAGCATCAAATTGATCTTGTAGTCTTACATTCTAATGTTAGATTCATCTAAATTCCAAGACGTTTTTATGAACGCAAACTTTGGTTGTCTATGTGATGTGATTGTAATAATAAATTTTGAATAGGCTTGAATCATTTTCGCTCATGAATTTTTAACAGCTCCATAAATAGAAGGTCCTTTAAAAAGCCAAACTTTTTTATTCTAGGGACACTTACAATGTTTATTTGTTTTTAATACTCGTCGTTGACCATATGAAGCGATATAAACATCAAATCAAATTTAAATATTATGCTACGAGAAATACTTACGCACATAGTTCCATTTTCTGACAATCAATCTAACCTGCTGCCCATACTAAGCTAAGCCTATTACAATATTTAACGAATTAACCCCTACCTCTTTATTTTCTCTCTTAGAAACTGGCACCGCAGTGAAATGTTACAAATGTCAAGTATCTCCGGTTATATACAAAATAGGTAATCAAACGACTACCACACCACTCTGTTCGAAATTCGATGAATCAGACGAATATATCACCGAGTGTCAGTACTCAACGATGTGCGTTAAGAAAATTTTAAGATTTTACTTGCAAAATGGTGAAACAGTCGACACAGTGACCAGAGGGTGTGCCAGTCAAAAGTACACCGATCAGGTATGGCTACTAGTAATAAATTCTCTTGTTCAATTGACTATACATATTTTGCTTTATTTTTCAGGTTCTCAGACAAGGTGCATGGCGTATGGAACATAAAGTAGAAGAACCCTACGAGGAGGGCTGTGAAGAATTTAAAGAGAACAACTTATCCGGTTCGAGTGCAACGTACTGCTATTGTCGTGGCAACTTGTGTAACTCGGCTAAGAAAAATGACCCAACGAATGGATTGCATGCGGATGCAATGGCTGTGATATTTGTGTTCAATGCAATGAAATATTTATGTAATCGACTTTAGGTGCATGTAACTTGTAAGATGCGTATACGTGTGCATAGCCACTAGGAAACAATCAACACATACACTCTATAAAACTATTTAGAAACGGAAAATATGTCATCTTAGTAATAATTGTAATGAACATGTTTTTTTTTTATTATATTTTAAAGTTTTACCCATGTAACGAAATCAAAAAAAAAAAAAAACTTTGAAGACTTTTCAAAGAGAATATTGTGATATATAAAGGATACTATAACAATGTAGATGTATATTGTATGATTGTGTTAAAGCAATACTCATCTAAGGCGTAAGAGAATAAAATATTTAGGTACTTTGTTTTCGGCAGTTTTTCTTGAAGTTTGCCAAATCTCATGCAAATTGGTTAGCTATGGTTTCAGAGAGTAGATACCGTGCATTCAAAAGACACGGGCGCCTATCTGTTGCTCAAAATCTATCTATATATGTCTACTTACTCTTACGTCCATCTGCACGGTGTAGCTAGAACACCGTTCCAAGTGATTAGCTTCTAAACCAAACCAGAAAGAGGATGAACGTCTCTCCTGAGATACACTTATGGATCCATGATGCAGTCATGATGGTGTTTACGGTTTAAGTTAGGTCGATTGATTTAGGGAACACATTCTCCCAGAATACTCTAAAATATTTTGAGCTAAGA
Source organism: Blera fallax (assembly GCA_946965025.1). Lineage (NCBI taxonomy): Eukaryota > Metazoa > Arthropoda > Insecta > Diptera > Syrphidae > Blera > Blera fallax. Next base: position 100,932,778 of record OX337244.1, read on the forward strand.
TCTACAAGTATCGGCTTTAGGATAGATTCTGGTCCTCTAGGTTGGGGTTGTTCGTATGATTAAATACACAATCATGGAAACATTTTCGAGTTACAAATCAACAACAAATGTCGGATACGGAGAACAATATTTGGATGCGCGCATAAAAATGCGGAGCATAAAAAACTTTGAAATATACTACAATGTTAAAAAGACCAAAAGCCGTTACTTTGCTGCGGAGCCCTTATCAAACGCAAACTTATAGAACAACGCTCACGCTCCTACAGTAAGGAAAGATGACGGCACCAAAGATTAATTTTACGATCTACTTGAAACGACATACGAAAAATGAATAATAGTGAACCCTAGGATCAATAAAGCTGCCGGACGTGATGGCCTATGTGCCGAACTATTTAAAACGGCGGAAGATTATTTGGTAGGAAACAAGCATCGGCATTTCCGTAAAGTGGAGTCTCAGTATCATTTGGCTGGCCCTCTAAACTGCATCAACTTCGGTAATTTGGGTAGCACGTCACAATAGACCGCTATAATTTGAGCTGATTTTAACGCGAAGATAGGAAATGAGGACATTTTGTCCTCAAAACAGCCTACATGACATGTCTACAAGGCTTAAAATGGCCTTAGATTATTCGACTTAGTGACACGTAAAAATGCCAGAAAACGAGTGCTAATATTTCAATTCACATAAGGGGCTGCTGATCTCCAGACCAATAACCCTCGTTGACTACATTATAATCGATGTAAAACAAAAAATGCCAGAACTTAATCGGGTGTCCCTTAACCTTTCGAAAAATCCAATGACACCAGAATCAAGTTAAGTAGATCAGTTGCATTATAACTTACAACCATAAACACTAGCTCTTATGATGTTAGATGCTTTTTCAACCGCTACAAAAAAAACATCTGGCTCGAAGAAGAGTCCCGAAAAACAAATGCAAAAAATGGGGCATCCAAAGCGGCGTTCCATAAAAGGATCAGTACCGTTTGAGAGCACGACGAGTAGAAGAAAAAAGAAGAACCTTGACCCTTTGAAATGAAAATAAATTGCATGAAAAGAGCGCGATCGAAGCCTTTGAGAGGGCTACTGCAAAAGAGATATTCGAAGGCAAAAATAGCAACCAATGCTATAAAGTTCGGGAAAATGAAGTGAACCTTGTGGTAGTAGCGTCACAGTCGGAACTTGTTGAGAATATGCAAAGAACAGACTGTTAATGATGATAACGATTAACAAACCGCTATCAGGCAGATTAATTCATTCAATATAAGCGACAACCGCAAACCATTTTGACCACCCGAATAACCTGAAGTGAAGATAATAATAACGAAACTTCGATTTAACAAGCCTAATGGTTTACGAGCATCTGACAAACCATTTGGAACGAAGTGTGCACCAGCTCTTCTGTTAGTATTATTTGCCGGATCTATAAAAAAAGGATGCGTTCTAAACTACGCCAACTTGTCAATATTGGTGGTTTGGGGACAACGTCACAGGCAGCTATAAATTTGAGGTACTAGAACATTAGCTCTTAAGTTGGCGCCTTCATTGGGCACTGTTCCATTGACAGACATCCCAGAAGATGCCAGAAGATTTGTGCAAAGAAAAGAAAGAATGCAAATGCCATGTGCTTACCACGCTAAAAGGGAAAGACCTAGATAAGTATTTAATCAACAACATGAACGACCTATCTACCTACGATCTTGACATTTACAAGAGTATTATGTGGGTTCATAAAACCATTTGCCAATGAACTGATTGGTCCTACATCAATTCGGTGTTATGTGTGCAAAATTCAGATCAGATCAATAAGAGCTCAGAGCTTAGGCAAAGGCTAATAAATGAGAATAACATCCAAGAATGTATGTACATATACGCTTCCTTATCTCTACTATTACCTCTGTGAATAATACCGGTTCGGAAATAAGACGGAGAGTTAGTGTTGCACGCCGCAGTTTCTTTTGAGTTATGCCGCAATCAAGTGGTTGGTTTTTATACAAACACTTTATAAAATCCCAGTTTTGGTGTGGTGTGGCTTTAATTAGTTTTCGAAAAATGTGTTTTTTTTTCGATTCAACCACGAATGAACTGTACAATGAATAGCGTTGAGGGGTCTATGACAAACTTGCTAAAAATAAAATTGTGCGGAATAAAGGACTGTGGCGCTATAAATTAAATATTATTTTGAATGCTTTCCTCTGTGAAGAGGAAGGAAATAATCCTCTACGTAACACTCAGGTCAACACTGATTCAGTGCGCTATTCTTACATTCTTGATGTACCCCATTTGAAGAGCAATGCGCAATGGGATAGGGTATAAGGTGCATTATATTTGATGACGAAGATACAATAACGATGTCTAGGAGATCTACAGTGGCACACATGCATTGACATACTTCCGAGTCTTTCTTTCTCGCTTTTTCCCCTATACCTTTTCTTTTCAATGTATTACAAGGGCGTATTATCTCTAATAAATAAGTTGCAAGTGGTGGAGAGCACTAAAAAATAAATCAGTAGTTAAAATCTAATCTTTACTATCTTCTTTGCTGATATTCAACATTAAATTCTTTTTATTTTTTTATCTACGTTGAACCGAATTCTTTCAACATACATTGAATTCCTTATCATGGTTATGGTTGCTATAAGCGTAAGATTAGGAATGTTAACATACATATGAATTACTATGCTATTCTAACAAGATGAAAATTAATTCCTTTCGGTCAGAGGACATGGATCCTTTTGCGTTTAATGTTGGTCTGACAAAAGTCAAAGTAACCAGCTAACTTTTTGAGATAGTTTTCATTGAGACGTGTCACACTTGTTACAGATAACTTGAACGATTTAAAAGACACCGCAAGCGAACCTTCAGTACTGCACAAAGAAGATTCCATTGTGAGACATTTACAAAAGAACGAAAATATGTTTTAATATTTGCGTCAACTATTCAACTCGGAAACCCCTACAAAAATTCGTATCTACTTTCGTTTTATCTTTGCCAGACTGATAATGAGATATCGCTTTCGCCAATGGATTAAATATTTTGATAAAATATAACTCACCGATCCATCATTCTCTACCAAGCACAGGAACACTACATCCTCTCTCAATAGGCGAACTGCAGCATGTAGTGGATGTTTCGTTTTGCTTTTCAACATTTTATAAAGCAATGGACCCGACATATGTTCGAAATCCTGCGGCGTTAAGTCATCCCAATGCGTCGATATTAACCCCGAGCAATAATCCAAAAGGCTCGCAGCACCCACTTCTTCGGCGACACAATAGAACCGCACACACGACCGGACACCAACCGATGCCACCAGGGCTCTCTCACAAAGACCAAGTAAACCGGGAAGCTTGAATCTATGAGCAGCACGTAACAGACCAAGTGCCAGTCTATCATGCTGTAAGTCAACCACATCCGTGTAAATCCAACGCAATAGAGCAAACCCGATATCTTCTTCTAAATCAGTCCAATCTAGTTCAGATGCATCAGCCAGAACTTCTTCGCGCCATTCTTCTGATCTGGCATTTAGAACAAATTTATGTGCCGGCATTGACTTTCCACTTAGTTTTATTGTCAAATCGGAATAAGTATTTCGACCGTACAACGATGCCACCGTCATAGCAAGGCGTGACACAAAACTGCTAAATTCTCCGATATCCGCATCACCGGAGGATGCGGCAAGTTTGCTATACTTCCGTTCGAGTTCAGCATAATTGCGTTGCAGCTTGGTATACTCTTCCTTAAGCAGTTTTAGATGCTTCTCCAGCTTTACTGATGGCGCATCTTTTGTATCTAAAATTGAGGGGGGAATGGTAATTATTTTAGTTGATGAATCAAAGACAAAATTGACCGAAAAATTCTACGCCCCCATAAGGTGGGATGGTTTTGAATGTTTTTCGGCACTTGATGTCATTTGTATGGAAACAGAAATATAACTCACCCATTGCTTACGGATGCTTTTGTGTATTTATTACTGAAGAACGTTTAAAACTCAATTGAATTGCAGCAATATTTTGAAGAAAAAGTGCATAATTCTACCGAATCACCGAGCTTTATTGATAAATGTCACTGAACTGTCATGGTATGTCATGTTTGTGTTTTGATTGTGCAGCCAACATTGAAGAAATGTTAGTTCCAATTTAAAGCAGGATGGGCAACTGTTTAAAGTAAAAATGAACAAGAGAATAGTGCGTCGTTAATTTTGAAAAGTCGTGTAGGTAATTGACAATAAAATATGGAAATTGATTTTAATAAATCATTTAGTACGAATGTTTCATGTGTCCATAACGTAAAAATCAGCTTTGACACTTTCCAAGCGGTTTGGAGAGTTTTTGGTAGACCATGAAAGAACATTCCTAAAGCACTAGTGAGAAACAATGTGAAGGGTATTCTGCATGGGTTGGCAAATGCCTTAATGCCTGCAAGTGACTGATAGCTATGCCATCTAATCTATAACCAGTGAGATTCAATTCGAAAGTAGACATTGGAATAGACAACAAGAACCATATTTTAGCAAAAACTTTACTATTTTAATATTGAGTTTTAAGAATAATAACATTTTGTTATTTCTTGTAACGCTCCGTATACACATGTATCGGAGCATTGGCGCTTTTCATGTTCATATATTTAATTTCTAGGGATGCCAACCTTATGGAAAATAATGGGTACACCCTTTAGATTACAGCTGTCACAACTGACTACATGAAAGCTGGCGGGGAAAACCAGTCATTTTACAGCATGTATGCACGCCCCTACCAACGTGACTAAAGATCCTGTCAAAAAGTCTTACTTAGGAGTTCGTTGATTCCTCAAAGGCTGTTGTGTCCTAACTAAAATAAAAGTGGTAAGCCTCATCTAAGACATCTGCTAATATTTTTGTTGTGTTTTAAGTGCAACCCGACTAAAGTTCAAAAACATTTTCTTTTTATTCAGTGAAACATTTAGTACAAATTGCCTACATATAGTTTTTTTTACGTACTTTACAGATCTGCCACAAACGGCTTTTTCACAACTAACACGTTTCACATGTAAGATTTTTTATCCAATTCAGGTTTATTTGACATACTTTCCTTTTGGTATCTTATTCCGAAATGGAAGCATCTTCAGAAGCTTGTCTCATAGGTCTTATTCATTATGGCGCGAAATTTTTTTTTTCTGTTTTTTTCTCCAATTTTTTCCAGGTGTTGTAGTCACTGCGAAACGGGTGCTAAATTTGGGTTTCTTTTTGGTGACACATTTATTTAGAAATTGCTTTTTGAAGATCACTGAAATCACTGAGATTTAGATTTTTTTTTAACTGAAACATAATCAAGTGATGATCAGAGACATTAAACATTTTTTAAGATGTTTTGGGTACGATTTTGACCCTTTTCGAGTCGGGCTTAGTTTTTGAATTAAAAAATGATAGTATTTTTTTTTCATTGTAAAGTTCAAATATTGCGATTAAGTATGGAAGATGACATCAAAGCAAAATTTGGGCTCAATAGTCCCAATGACGCATCAAGATCAGGATTTGCATGTGGTTTTTCCGCAACGTGTCTCAAGAGTTGCGTTATCTAAAAAATTCATGAATTATGGTTTGATCTGAGAGACCACCTAACTCATTGAGCAGAACAGACCCCTCTTTCCTAAGCTTCAAGTTTAACACAGAGATTTTTATCATAAGAAATCCGTGGTATGATGATTGCGTGCAGAGAAAAAAGATAACCGAAGAGGCATATTAGAAGGCGCTCCAACGAAAAACCAGAGCAGCGCGGGACGAGTACAGAGCCAGCAGAAGGGAGAAGAGGAACAGAAATCAGGCAGGTAGCTTTTTTAAGAAAGCGAAGAACCTTGAGAGAGTGGAGAGTGGAACCTTCCCTATGTAGGAAACTCAGCTTCAGTCAATGAAATAGTTATTCCACCCAGTTTAGAAGAAGTTGGCACAGTCTTGGGAAGGCTGAAGAACAATAAAGCCACGAGCTCAGATAGTTTTCCGCCAGAGCTCTTCAAAGCAGGTGGCGATGTTTTGGTAAGGAGCATGCACCAAATCATCTGCAAAGTATGGGAGGACGAAAGCATTTCCGACGACTGGAATATCAGCTCTATCTGCCCCATCCACAAAAAAGGCGATCCTATGTCTTTTAACAACTACCGAGGCATATCCTTGCTTAATGTTGCTTACAAGGTCCTATCCGTGTACTGTGAGAAAGTCTAAAGTCATTTTGCATCACAGGTCCTATCCGTGTACTGTGAGAAAGTCTAAAGTCATTTTGCATCACACAAATTGGTGGGACTTCCGGCCCGCCAAATCGATATGTAACCAAATTTTCACACTTCGGCCAATCCTGGAAAAGACCAAACGATACCCACCATCTCTTCATCGACTTCCAAGGCGCTTATGACAGCATTCATCGCTCCAAGTTATACAATGCGATGGCCGATTTCGGGATCCCGAAAAAACTGATCCGGTTGTGTTGCTCCACGCTCGAAAATACGCGATGCACCGTGCTACTTGGAAGTAGAACCTCCAAATTTTTCCAAACACGCACTGGATTTTGGCAAGTCTTGTGAATTCTTTAGTCTTGTGTTAGAACATATAGTGCGGCGGGCGGGTGTTAACATGTAACGGCACTATATTTTTCAAATCCTTGCAGCTGTTGGTTTATGCTGACGATATCGATATTATCGCGTGCTCCCAACGTGCCGTAATTGAAGCATTTAGGGTGATTGAAGAAGAGGCTAGACGAGTTGGTCTTGAGATTAATGAGAGTAAATCGAAGTACATGCTGTCGACCAGAAACAACTCTAGTGAACTAGTGAAGGAGTTTACCTACCTCGGCGCAAACGTAAAATTCACAAATAACACCCTGGTGGAGATTCGGCGCAGAATAACCCTAGGCAACCGTTGCTACTTCGGCCTGTCTACGGTCCAAACTCCTAACCCGAAGGACAAAAATGATGCTCTATAAAACATTGATCTTGCCAGTCGTGCTTTACGGAGCCGAAAGCTGGTCGATAAGCAGGACGGTAAAGCAGATCTTGGGATCCTTCGAAAGAAAAGGGTCGCAGGCCTGCTAACTAAGTAAGGATTATTTCAAATAGTTCATAAAAAAACAACTGATAAAGGTTTGAAAAATAGTTCAATTTATTGATAATTAATATTTTAAGTTTATAAATTGTTTTCTATAGATTTATATAGGTTAAAATAATATTTTAAAAAGTTTCATCTATTTTTGCACGCTGGCTAACAGATTTAAATTTTAGTTGAAAATATCTCCAATCTAATTCCACTATTTAATTTATAAATAGAAATCATTAAAAAATCTAGAAAGAATATGTGTATATAGAGAAAAGCAAAATTTGATTATATTATAATTATTGCAATTTTTTTTTTGTAATCTAAAATATTTGTAAATTTTCTTTTGATTTTTTTTTGTGCTTAGTTATGTGTAACTTCTTTGTGAGAAAAACAAGGTTCCAATCTTTGCTTATTTTCTTATAGCAAATATTGTTCAGTATTACATAGTATGTTTCTTAAAAATATATCGGAGTTTCCTTAACATGCTTAGTAATAGGTAAGTAATCCATTATTTTCATATAGGGAGACGATAAAGGAATCAAATATAACAAGCCACAGATGATGCCTTGTGGAAAGTAGTACCTATGCTTCAACTTGCTTTAGTGCTACTGCATACATATGTACATATGTATGTACGTGTTTGTATGAAAAGGAAAGTAAAAGTAAGAGTTAGGATATCTGAAGCTATTCAGGTTTTGCTTTCACAATTGTTATCTTCTGATTTTCGAAACAGATTTGACAGATCAAAATTATGCTTGTTCTTTGTCAAAAAACTGATTAAATTAAAGAATCGATTTAAATCGTGAATATCTTCGGGCCATGTTTTTTAGAATTTTAAAGATTGATTGATGATGATGGACCATTCTCGACTACTGTAGAATGGTGGTTCAATGAGTTTTAACGCACTTCACTCAAGGACGAATCACTAGAGAGTCGTCTTCCAATGTCATCGTCCCACCCAGAAAACATCAACTAAGTTTGGAATATGCGGGTAGATTGGTATACTCGCTACTCGCATTAAAACAATTCTCCATTTATCCGAAAGGCAGATTTTGAATGAAGTCCAAACGGTGGTCCGAGTTAACTAAATCGAGAAAGTGGTTAAAAAAATCAATAGCGAACGATCAAAAGAAGTTTTCAACATTGCTACTGGTGAGGAAGCTTTGATGTAGGAAGTAACAGCAGTGAAACTTCCCAGGTGAATAAACCAATGAAAGTGAAGCATTCATGGAGCTCTGGCAAGAAAATGGTCTCCATCAGGAAAATACACCACATCTCAAACTATCGACTTGCTGCATCAAATGTGGAATGGATGACTTATCTGCCTTACTGTTAGCAATTGCCACGTTGTTATTTCCTTTTATTCTGGAGAAATTATGCGAATTCATTTTTAGCAGCTCTCAAGCAGCGTAGGATGCCTACAAAAGTCTTACTTTAGAGGTAGGTTTTGAACGGTCCTCATTCAAGGCAAATATTTTGGTAAACAAAGAACGAAAAAAAAATTCTGAAATATCTTCGCCATCCGCTAAACTTAATTGCAAGGCTTCTCAAAACCACAAGCCTCCACAACTCATTCGTCATATTCTACGACCTTTTTTTCTGTTAAATTTAATCGATTAAGTTATACGTTTTCTAAGATCCAAAGGTAAAAAGAACGCGTCAAGCCAACAAGACACGTACAGAAACCTGAAAAGATAAGGAAAAAAGCCTTGTGGTAGAGTCACAGTGAGTGTTGGAAATATTGAAAAACTTTTTCCGTAAATACGGCGACGAAACATATCTCTGCCAGGCAGAAAGAACCATTCAACATCGACGATGATAACCAAAACTTCCGTCCTCCTGACTGACGATAGCAATATCCACTCTTCAATTCAACAAAGCTGATGGACCTGACAGCCGACTAGCGAAGCTGTTCAAAGCAAATGGAAATGATTTGGTAGGGTGCATACACCAACTCATTTTCAAGATTTAGTCAGAATGGAATCTCAGCATCGTTTGCTCGATTCACAAGAAAGGAGACCCACTCAACTGCCCCAATTACAGAGGTATCAGTCTTCTGATCTCCCATATTGTGTTAACACCTGAAACCCTTCGCCAAAAATATGATTTGTCTCTATCAGTATGGTTTCAGGCCGGGACAGTCCACAGTTTATAACAATTTCACACTTCGACACATCATGGAGAAAACCCAAGAAATCCAAATCGATACCCACTATCCTTTTATCGATTTTAAGGCCGCATTTACAGAGACGAGCTATACAGAGTCATGTCTAGTTTTGGCATCACTGTCAAACTCGTCCGACTGTGCACGATGACGATAAAGAAGGTCGGAGCCGACCTCACCGAGAACATTAATGTCAAAAAAGAATTAAGACAAGGTGATGCGCTGTTATGTGACTTGGTCATGCTTGAAAAAATTGTGCGAAACTCAGACGTTAATATCGGAGGCACAACCTTTCAAACGTTTGTGTAAATACTAGCATACGCCGATGACATTGACATAATTGGTAGAACACAGTGTGTTGTCCCCTGTGCGTTCGATAGTATTAACATGGAAGCTTCAAAATGGGTTTAACTGTGAGTGAGGGAAAAGCCAAGCATATGCTGTCAACAAGAAGGGGCTCGTAACTTCGGTAAACGTCATAGTTGACAGCTATAACTTTGAGGTAATAAGGGACTTTGTCTAACTTGATAAAGATAGGCCCTATGCCGAACAACTAAGGGGACTCTATACAAGTCCTTAACCATTCCAGTTTTCATGGTGCTTAAGCATGAACTCTTTCAAACGCGGATGAAGGTATTCGGTCATTTCGAGAGAAAAATTCCTTGAAGGAGAAGATTCAACGACGAAGTATACAAGTTGTACAGCGATATCATCGCCCTAGTCACGAACTGAGTCGCCTAAGATGACTAGGACATGTAGACCAAATGGACATCAATGCTCTGGCCCGCAGAGCAGTAGAGAACGAACTCACCTAAGGTAGCGCTCTCAAGTACAAGGGGACCTCAACCAACCTGCAGTACGCAACTGGAGGCAGTTAGCTAAGGACAGGACTGGATGGGGAGGCTTGTTGGATAGATTCACCACGAACTGCAATCAAGTAAGTAAGAAAGTCCTTATATGACCATTTCATATTCTTGGGAAATTTCGGATACTAAACAACGTTACTAACCACTCGTAAACTATATTGAACGCCCTATAGAAAGTACGTGGAAAATTATTGCAAACCATTTTTGATCTGAATGTGTAGTGACGCACACTTTTTTTGACGCTAATGGCGTCGCTTCCATTTTGAGCCAGTTATTGCAGCAGTGTTTCCCATAGATGGGGCAGCTTTAACTTTTAATGTAAATTCTATTTGTTTTCCAACCGACTACGAGTATATTATAATGTTGTTACTCGGAAGTGTAGTCAGGTTTTGTATGACCCGAAGAACAAACTATTTAATAAGTAAATGACTTTTTTTTAATAAAGATTGGTCTTAAATTTAGTTATTCGAGAATTAGAATAGATCGCAGTGTAAAGATTCGAAGAAATTTGTTTATGTACTTAGATAGGTTTAAATTTTATTTTATTTTATCAGAAGAGTGAAATTTTTCTTTAAATTTTCAAAAGATACAAGAATTTAGAATTTTAAGGAATTGCAGATGTAGAATTCGTTGTTCCGTTTTTTTAAAACAAACCGTTTATTTTAATTTGATTTTTAAAAATTGTATTTACGTTATTATTTCTATTCTTATTTTTCTTTGTGTTTTCTACATTTTTATTTCATAATTTTCGTAATTAACAGCCAATGGTAAAATGTTTTGTTGCTTTTTATTACTAGTAATTTTGTATTTTGCTTTGCTTTTTAAAATTTTTGGAGACAATAATATTAAATAGAACATTCAACATTTAAATACATTTAGCCTCATTGTTTACATTGGTATATGGTCCCAAAAAAATTCTCATTAAAAAGCTCTCGACTAAATCATGGTAAGTTTTTAATTCTTTTGTTTACTAATTAATTAAATCACTTAGTAAGCTAATGTAGATGTATTTAAATTATTTTAAATTCTCTACTATATAAACAAAATGTTTAACTATGCACTAATTTACTTTTGATTAGAATAAACTTTTTCTATATATATATATTATATATAATGCCAATAATTTTTTTATTCAATAATATTAGTTAAGTTTCCTATAATAATGTAAAAATTTAAAGCTTTTATGTATTTATTTTGAAACATTTTACGAATTTCTTTTTTAAAGGTTTTTATTTCATATTGATTGAAGATGAATATATATATGTATATATATATATATTTTGTAAAGATTAGTAGTATTCAAAAATTGAGAACGTAAATTTCGCACGGATGGATATGTTTTTTGTTAAAATAATAAATGCTAGCAGATTTGGAAATAAAGCATTAAAGAGCTCTTACACTCATAGGAGTTAATAAAAAAAAGTTAGTTTTAGCCTTCCAGATTGGGGTTATGCCATAGGTTTAACTACCCTATCGCGTAGAAAAAACCTTCAGCAAGCAACTATTAGCCGCAGATATGAATGAATTTACTGTTGAAAAACGTAGAAAGGACAACGAGTTTATACGTGAATTATTAGGTCAGACCACCTGTAGTCGAATAACTTGCGAAGGCCTTCGATTCTTACAAGGCAGACATCACCGCCCCCCAAAAAGTATGATGAGGTATTCATGTGTATGAACATGGCTCCCACACATGGCATTTAGATTGATTTGGGTGACTTTAAGGAAAAGCTGGGAAAAGAGGATATCTTTGGTAGGATGTTCGGAAAGTGCCGCCTGCACGACACAACATCCGGCAACGGATTGAGGCAGATGGACATCAGTGCGTAACGTTGTCGAAACTAGCATGTGGTTCCGTCACCTCAAAATCTACAAAGGACACCTCAAAATTGAAAAATGTTCTAACAAATCGATTGAATTGCAATCAACGCAACGCATTCGTCCAGTACTCAGGATGTCCCGATGCTACAAGGTTACATTATAGTTAAGGCCAATGTGCGTATGCAGATATCTAAAGCAGCTTCTAACCAGCAAAATACTGTTTGACGTCGAATGTCTGCAACCGTAGGAGACTATCAGAGCCTTTTACCGATAGAGAGTCACTCAATCTGCAGGAAAGTCATATTACATCATTACCGCCGCTGCCAACAAGCCCTCTAAGAAGCCGCTTCCGTTTTTAACTTGGTCACCATAGCCTGGTTTGACGAAAAATGCGAACAGTGTTATGCAGCAAAGCAGGATGTATACAAGGATGTGAGCTCTAGAAACAGAACAGAAGAGAGCAACACCGGCTTCTCAAAAGAAAGAAAAAGGACCATGAGAAGCACTCATTCAAGGAGGTAGGGAGATATAATTGCAGGAATGATATTTGAAAGTTCTACCAAAAGGTAAAACAAACATGCCTAGGACTTAAATACAGAACAGAAGCCTACAGGGACGAACAGGTTAAGCTAGTAGCAGAATAGCCGTCGATGCGGAAGATATGGAAGGAATGTTACTGTAGACTGGTAAACGGTGATGATAACCAACTTTCTGCCTTCTGACAGTATGATCCATTTAACAGTGATGACGATGATGAAACATATTCACATCAATTCGATCAAAATGAAGTGAAGAAAGCTATACTAAGGCTTAAGTACAACAAAGCGGCCAATTTTTTAAAAGTTAAAATAAATGACTTGGTAAGGAGTACGCACTAACTCATCGATTCTGCAGAAAGTAGACCCTCTATACCCCTATCCACTAAAGGGGTATAAGGCTTCTTAACATTCTATAAACATAGATCTTGTCTGCTGTCAAACTTACTCTGCAAAATGATAGGAAAAGTATATCTAGAGAGACAACAATTATTGAGTGGCCAGCGATATATGTAAGTATGGCAAACATATTCAACTAAAGATCGGTTGAACTACGGACACGTAACCAATTTGTGGACCCGTCATTCTAGAGGGTCGTAATCTTGACATCTCAAAACATTCTAAGAACCATAACAGCTCAGCAGTTGGATAGCATTCATTAAGAAATCTAAAGTTTTGTCAAATCTATAAATATAATTAGTTTTGCCAACGACAGGACTCAGCCTGAGTTTACTGAGACTGGAACCAAATTGGGCCACTGCACCACACGTTTCTTCTCGTAGGAAATCATTAGTAGCAAATATTTTCTCACAGTTGATGGTTTAGCAGTCGATTCGGAGTCTCTTAACCAATCAGAGACTGACTAGTTAGAGCCTTGAATGCGGAATGTTCTTATTTTCCTTGTCAGCGATTCAGCTGATTGACACACACTGACAGTTGCAGTCATTGGTGAATTTACTGAACTTATTCTGACTCTATTTAGCTAATAGCACACAAAAGAGATTTTTTTAATTACTGCCTGAACAAGACTGCGTGATGGCAGTGTTAAAGCTCAAATGACCAAATAAGCTGTGAGAGATGTATTAAGGAATTCTGGTAAATAAAGCCGCCGATGTTTAATTTACATAAATCGTTCAAAAACAAAAGCGACAATGGAGCAGTAATCTATCAAAATACGGAGAAGTATCTATCCATTAACTGCGACAAAATGTCACTACTAGCAGCTTCAACTTCGAAGTACATAGGCCAGGAGTTTACCCATCTTGGAGTAATCTTCCAAACGGATGCTACAATTTTTTGCCAGGGGATTATGTGATTCATAAGGTTTTGATAAAGAATTTCGCATTTGTGAACTCCCGCGATAAAACTAAACGAGAATCATACCTAACAATGTAAAGGCTGGTGAGAAGACTTTCTTTAATTCTGTTTACTCGTTGACCATTTTTTTCGATTGTGTACTGAAATTTTATTTATATATTACTCGTAGGTTGAAAGATCAAAAAAGAACTAAATACCTAAGTAACAGAACCCCTATGAGTGCATTAAATCCTTTCTTAGCATTCGTAACGACAAATATTACAAATATTTAAATGTCTTACATAAATCGCAGCTAAATAAAGAGAGAAATTACTTCAATTATTCACTTGATAACCTTTTTTTCCACAACCAAAACTTTTAAAATTACTCTAAGCTATTTATTTTTAATATTATTTTTACTTCAATATTTAAAAAAATTAAAAAAAAAAACGGACATAAAATATTCACCATTTAAATTTTATGTTTACAAAATTAAGAAAAAAACATTTAAGAATAAAATTAACCACATGATACCATTATACACTAAATACACGCACATTTAATTTTGTAGGTATATATGAATGTATGTATATAATATATATGTAACAACAATAATAATATCAATATCACAGTAAACAATATAAGGGTATTACGATTTATGATTGCAAGGTAGCATTTGCATTTTTTTTTTCTTTGTTTTGTGTAACTTTGTTTTGTGTGTTTTGTGTGATTTTAATATTAAATTTTTTATAATTTTATATATTTTTTCCGAGGAATTAAGTGCAATATTTAACGTGCTTTTATTCCATAAAAAAGAATTATTTCTACTGCTAGATTTATAGAGAGGCAGAAGTCATATTTTTCTAAGTTAAATTTATTATTAAACTTATTTTTAAAAATCCCATTTTATAAGAAATTAATTAAAAAAAGAGACTATACCCTAAACTTAAGAGTTAATCGAGAACAAAAGTTACTTTGTAAGAAAGAATTTAATTTTTGTAAATGCAAATATTATGTGTATTTGTGTATTCATTTTTGTTTTTTTTTTGCAACACTTTCAAATCCTTAGGAGTCTTCAGGGATATCATTAGTTGAACTGACAGCATGTTCAGATAAAGCTGGTAGGATACAGTCACCGGAGAGTTGTCTATCGATTGGTGAGTGGTAAGCACCTGGGGCGGAGTTTGAACGTCCTGCACGAGTGAATCTCTCCAATCGGGATCCACCACGTTGGGGTGCACGACCAGATATACCACGACTAAAGGGATTCAAGAATGAGTGATTCTTTAGCATCGTTTTGATAAGAATTAATGTGTCTAGCTTGGGAATGCTTTTAACAACACTATTTATGTCTTCTTCGCTAACTTGTACCAGCCGGCAATTATCATCTTCTGAGGGTAGGACATGCACTCCATTAGCTGTCACCCATCGGTGTTCCTGTGGAATATAAATTATTTGTAGTAAAATTATTTCTTTAAATCGTGAGAGAAAGAATTTAAAAACAATTTATAGGAAATGGCTAGTGGTAATCTTTTATTAGGCGCCTATCTAGGCTAAATCAAGAGAGGTGGAAAGTCAAAAATTTATTAAACATGATGGCAGAGATGAATTATAATGAGATCATCAACTTAGGAGTGTTCTCCATTTTAATCTACGAACTACGATTCTTCAAACATGTATGTTGCTACTTACGGGTGACAAACATTTTCTTTTGTCGGGTTAGGAACCACTCCACTGGAGCACTTAGATGCAAATGGTACATTGTACTACCAGAAAGCAAGATCCAGTACTACCTATTTTACTGGAATTCCTTCGACTTTTGAAGAAAGTAGAGAAGGCACCAGAGTGCAGGGCTTATCAGTACTCACCACATCAGCATCGAAGATAGAGCATAGTCAGAACAATAACAAAAGGAAGTGATCCGAAATATCCTCACCCTCTCCACAAGGATCACAGACAGTGGTTTCCCTTAAGACTGGCACTCTAAGATGCTTAGCAAAAGGAAAATAAGATGTCTTTTCCGCTGAGAGACAGCAAGAATGCCGCAGATTTCTTACAAACGTTCGGGAGCATTCGTTTAGTCGATCTGCACCCTGGAGGGCCGTGCCACACACTGACCGAATATGCGGAAAGACCAAAGGCAGGTTCAGGTCCTGAAAAATATCCTTGCATAGCAATCTCATCCGAGATCTCATTTCGTGCAATCCCAGCGTGACCTGGGACTCAGACAAGAATCAGAGAATTCAATCTTGCGACCAAATTTAGAGTTCCTGCATTTTCGAACTATTTTGGAAGAGGTTAAATGGCTAACAAGACCTTAAACCCAGCCTGACTGTCACTACAGAAGCAAATACTCCGACCCCTTCGCCTATTCTTTACAATATAGTCGGTAGTCATTAGGATTGCGTACACCTCCGCTTGAAATACAGTCGCATATTTACCTAACTAGTAGTGAAGTCTAGTGTTGTCAGTCTGCACGAAGACACCCGCGACAGATCCTTGACCAAGAATGGTGCTTCATCGCTCTTATTTTGGGTTGCACCGCTTCCAAGTAAATCTCTTCCGTCACTATTTTTAAGCGTTTTCAGTCTTTGTCATACCACATCTTCTTTTTGGTGGTGGTGGTGGTATTTTCAGTATGTTGGTCCATTTAATTGACATCTGAATATAGCGGTATTAACAACACCCTCTACTGGGCGTCAGAGAACGTTGGTGTAAAATTACCGAAGTCGAAAAGCTGGCAATATAGTCTCAACAAGCCCTTTCGCTGAATACTAACAATTCTGAAGGATGAGTGGACATATTCAGGACCATCGTGAATAAAATTTCACCTGAAATATTTCACATTTTCAAAAACAACTATCGTGAATGAATTTCGAACGAGGAAAAAATTTCTCTGGAAAAAATTACTATCATGAGCTAAATTCCCACCGGAATTCCATCCCGATTTTCTCCAGAATTTTTCCTTCGTTTATTTGTTGGATTAGTAAAAAATAAAAGCAGCAATGTATATATGTATAAGAGATAAGCCGGCGTTGCCTATATTCATATAACTTTTGTTAAGTTTCATTACGGACGATACGACATTGGTGTGCCATTTTAAAAGAAAACAAAAAAATTTAAATTATTCATGATGCTTAATTCATTGTAGGAGGCCTTTTCAAAGAATATAAGTTCACCCCTTTAGAAGAAGCCATAACAAAGATGTGCTGAATGAGTGAATCAGTGCAAGGTTTACCCATTATAGCGAGATTTTGACCTTCCTGTGACAAAAGAGGAAGTTCATGACGGATGATAGAGAAAAAGAAAAATACTCCATCAGTGTTTGAAAACAGCAAATCTAACAATGTTTTGCAACCCTTCTGAAATTGAAAAATGCTGTTTCTTGAAAATGCTGTTTGGGTTATTATTTTGTTTCTACCTATAACGCTTGTGGTAATTCAAAGAAGAATCTTGCAGCAGCAGGTAATACGGTGATAAGTAGCACTAGGTTTCCAAGACTACGAATCCACACAGCAACCTGGCGCTCCCCAGATGGTCGAACCGCCAATCAAATAGACCACGTGCTAATTGATGCGAGACACGCATCAAATATCCTGGATGTACACACATTAAGAGGGGCCAACGTCGACTCTGACCATTTCCTTGTAGCTGCAAAATTCAGAGCTCGACTATCCAACAAAAAGAAGCTGCGAACTGCCCAGAAAAAGAAATTTAACGTTGGACGCCTTAGCACGCAGGGGGAAGCTAGAGACTACAGAGAGCGCCTGAGCGAGAGACTCTCCACTGTGCACCCACCATCCACAAACGCCAACAATCTGTGGAACCAGTACGGCGACATCATCAAAGAGATAGCCGATTCCACCGTTGGATACCAACCACCGCCGAAAAATAACCAGTGGTATGATGATGAGTGAGTACGGAGGAAAAAGGTGACGGAGAATGCACACAAACAAACGTTGCGAAGCAAAACTAGAGCAGCGATGGAGGAGTATCGAACCAGAAGAAGGGAGGAGAAAAAGATTCTGCGGAGGAAGAAAAGGGCATACGCAGTCTCCCAGCTCAAGGATAGAGAGGAGTGCCGCGATAGAAACAACATCCGGATGTTTTATAGAAAAGCCAAACAACTGGCAGTTGGCTTCAGGCCCGGAACGCAAGCTCTTCGAAATAGTGAAGGAAACCTAGTCACCGAAGTACAAGGAATAGTAGATGTTTTAAGCAGCACTTCCAGCAGCTGCTAAATGGGCATCATGTAGAGAGAGTGGTAGGGGAAGAAGAACACCCGCATTCAGTCATCGAACAAGCAGTCCCCCCTCCAAGTATCGAAGAGGTCGGCACAGCTATCAAAAAGCTGAAGAATAACAAGGCCGCCGGCTCTGATGCACTGCCAGCAGAGCTCTTCAAATACGGTGGTGATGTTTTGGTAGGGTGCATGCACCAACTCATCAACAAAGTATGGGAGGACGAAAGCATGCCCAATGACTGGACAATCAGCTCCACATGTCCCATCTACAAAAAAGGCGATCCTATGTCCTGCAAAAACTACAGAGGCATATCCCTGCTAAATGTCGCGTATAAGATCCTGTCCAACGTAATATGTGAACGTCTAAAGCCCTTCTGCAACACACACATCGGCAAATACCAGTGTGGCTTCCGGCCCGGCAGATCGACGATAGACCAAATTTTCACATTAAGGCAAATCCTGGAAAAGACCAACGAATTTTAAGTCGAGACTCACCATCTTTTCATCGACTTCAAAGCCGCATATGATAGCATTCAACGCCGTGAGCTCTACATGGCGATGGCCGAATTCGGGATCCCACGCAAACTAATTCAGCTTTGTCGCCCCACGCTGGAAAACACGCAGTTTGGAAACAGTTTTTCTGAACTATTCCAAACGTGTACCGGATTTCGGCAAGGAGATGCGCTATCATGTGATTTCCTCAATCTAGTGATGGAACAGATAGTGCGCAGGGTAGGCGTCAACACGGAAGGCACTATCTTCAACAAATCCGTCCAGCTGCTGAGACACACAGACGATATTGATATCATCGGTCGCTCCCAGCGTGCCGTCATACAGGCTTTTCGGCAATTGAAGAACAGGCGAAACGAGTCGGTCTTGGTGTAAACGAGGACAAAACAAAGTACATGTTGTCAACAAACAAAGCGCAGCATCTGTCCACCGCCTAGGACAAAACGTCACTGTTGACAGCAGTAACTTCGAAGTAGTTAAGGAGTTTACCTACCTTGGAGTAAACATCAACTCGACGAAGGACACCTTAGTGGAGATCCGACGAAGACTAACCCAAGCAAACCGCTGTTACTTCGGTTTAGCGAAACAACTGGGTTCAAAACTCTTAACTCGGAAAACAAAATGCGTGCTCTACAAAACACTTATCCTGCCAGTTCTGCTCTACGGTGCCGAGTGTTGGACGATAAGCAGGAAAGTAGAGCAGATTTTGAATACTTTCGAGAGAAAAATTCTTCGTCGAATATTCGGTCCCATATGCGAGGAGGGCGAATGGAGAAGAAGATATAACCGCGAACTCTATGAGTTGTATCGAGATGTGGATGTATTCCGGAAAGCCAAAACACGTCGACAACACTGGATCGGCCACATCGAGCGAATGGACAATAATGCTCCAGCTAAGAGGATCTTCGAATCCCAGCCCCCAGGTTCGTGACGACAGGGAAGACCGAACCTCCGTTTTAAGGACCAAGCTATCGCGGATGCCGGAGCGCTTGGTCTGGAAAACTGGAAGCAGCGTGCCCAGGATCGAAGAGGATGGAAGGCTGCTGTGTCTCAGGCAGGAACCCTCCACGGGTTGGGAGCCCGTTAAGTAAGTAAGTAGCAAAAGAAGAATCATTTAATCGACCCTAGGTAACAGCAGTTCCACCATATCCGTCGTAAGAGGAACTCCTCAGGGTGAGGTCTTACCTCTTCTTCTTTGGCTTATGGTAATCAACAAAATCCTGTGCAGACTTGACAGAGATAGAGGTTGAAGTTGCTGTTGCTGTGCTAATGTGTTCTGTTCCATTGAAAAGCATTGGTTCTCAAATTTTCGCTGTGGCTGTCAAAGTTGCTGTTGCTGTGTCAATGTGTTTCTACTATTAAGGTTGTTGCGTATGCAGATGATGTGGAAATATTGGTATCAGGGATGTGTCCTTCAATAATGGATTATGGAAGGTGTTTGGATAAGATTGTGACTGGATGTGTACTCATCGTCGATCTTTACCACTAAAACGAAAATACCAACCTTCACGCCTCCACGGCTAAATAACTAACTACTGTCTTTATCCTCCAGTGCCAAAAACCTAGGTGTGATACTTGGTCCAAAACTAAGCTGGAAGCTTAACATTAAGCAGTGGAAAAAATAAAAGAAGTGGGGACTTCTCCCGCACACTGCAGTGGTTCATCCTATACTTTTCTATGGATCGCTAGGCTGGTGACTTGCGCTAAGGAAAGAATACAACATCAAATTTATCAACAAAGTGCTGCGGCTCTCGGCGCAACGGGGCCATGCGAACATGTCCAACCGAAGCCTTGAACGTAACACTGCACCTTTAACACTCTATCTTCACATTATGTATTTATCATCATGTTGTGCGATTAGACTAAGAGAAACAGGATGCTGGGGCAACAAATCTTATGATCACAACAGCATCCTGAATTTGTTATCACGGGATCTGGTAGCAAATCCAACCGACTTCATAACTCCCGGAGTGAGCTTCAGAAATGACGTCACGGTCAGATTCCCAACCAGGGTGGAATGGGAAATAAGCGAAGTGGCAAATGAGTTCGAAGCAACAATCTTCACCGATGGTTCAAAAATGGACTGTGGGATAAGGGCAGGGTTATTCTCTGATTCCCTTAACATTTCCGTGTCTTACCGACTTCCCGATTCGTGCAGCGTCTTCCAAGCGGAAGTTCTTGGTGTACGTGAGACTTGCTGCCTACTTTGACAGACAGGCCGCTATCAAGGCTACTGTATCTGCCACTACATCCTCGAAGCTAGGAGAATAGTGCAAGGAGGAACTCGGTTCAGGATCAGTCTCATCTGTGTGCCGGTTCATAGCAATATCGAGGTAAATGAGTGAGCTGATAAACTACCGAGGTGGGCATCTGTCCCTTGCGGAGGCGGTAAACCACTGACGTCGATTCATAACTGTCAATGCATTAAGGTATTCGAACATAATTTCGAAGACAATTTTCAGATTCATCAGGAAATATGTAAATTTCGACGGATATTCATGATGGGAGGAATATTTTCCAGGAATAAAAAAGTTCGGATAAAATTTAGTTTGCCCCGGAATTGCCGAAAGCTCTGATTGTAGGAGAAACACTTTTAGAAGGAGAGGTATTCAAAAGAGCCAAACTATGGAGAGAACTCATAAAATTTAGTAAAAGATTTCAACCTTACACCCACTTAAATAGACATAAAAAAAAGATGCTTTGCGAAACGAACCGTTTGTCAGACATTCGCGAGAGGTGGGATCGTGAAAAAAGTTTTTGTATTTTCTGGGATTCGAACCACGAACATCCCGCTCAGTAATCCAACGTACTAACCACTGGGCCACGGCGTCTACGCATCACAGTAATATTTGCCTTAAATTGTGTGGATATGTTGCATACGTTTCTACTCTTAGAAAGACAGTCCTCATATGTCATGCCAAAGCATACCCTGTATCTGCCAATCTCTTTCGTTTCTCATGGAAGCTGATAACGTATGTTGAAATTCGTTAAGGCAACTACTTATTCGCTGTTCCTTTTCCTTCTCTAATCAACAACAATCCTTTTGTATCAAAAATTCCTAAATCAAGAAACCACCATGTTCCCCAAATCCAATTGTTGAAAGCATAGTCATAAAAACTGAAAAAAACAACACCCACTCACCTTTATCTGCGGCAACGTTATCCTCTTGGCAGGATCCTTTGTCAGCATCTTCTTAATGAGATCCACCAGTTCTTCACTTACCATCGGCTTCTCGGGTATCATTAGAGTTTCATTTTTTATTTTCTCGTACAGCAACGGCACTGAGCTTGCAACAAATGGCACATTGCCATAGACCAACGAGTATAGCGTTGCTCCTAGAGCCCAAATATCAGCCGCCTTTCCACTATACAAATGCTGAACACAAAATTTATTTCAATAACCATACAGCCATATCCATCCAATGAAACTTACCTGTCCCGGAAATAGAGTTTCCGGTGCCCGGAACGCTGGTGTCCCAGCTGTAGAGCCATTATTCATGGTTGCATCCTCCCCTAAGAATTCATTGCACACCCCCAGGTCGGCTATTTTCACATGTCCACATTCGGTTAGAAGCAGATTACCCGGTTTGATGTCAGCGTGAATAATGCGTTGATAATGCACTGAAATGACAAAAGGATTGATGGTGAGCACTAGCGGAAAGAAGTAATATAGAGATGCTTCCTCCAAGAGATCTATTTTCAAAATCGCACCGATACCAAACGAGTCCATCAAATGGAAGTAAATGGATTAGCAATGCTCTGGAGATGACAGGAATCCATCTCTTTGGATACTGAGTTCCCTACGTCCGCCGATGTATTTATAGATGACGTGTAGTTCATCAGGTGGTGGTGCCGGACATGAGAGCCAATTAAGTCCCTGCCTCCATCCACTTGATATTCACATGAGGGGGTATTCATTGGAGTGGATTCCAGGTGTTCGGAGAGTTGTAATAGATAGAAATTTTCTGAGCAAACAGGAAGTGATTTATGCAAACACAATATATGTATACCAACACCCCCTCCTGCACCACATGTTAGAAAGCCCTGTGAATGGATGAACTCAGCGGGAGCTGAACAAAGCCCTTGTGGGTCTTTACTTTTGGCCATAAAAATAAATACCACTCTATAAGGGGAGAGAACGCTCGCTTTGATATTTATAGGAAAACAGGTCAAGATACATAGATACTCCATTGAATGGCATATACGAGTACACATATTGGATGGGAGGAACTTTTAGTTGTTGAAATAGTCGTTAGACATCTGCGTTGTCTATTTTTGGACAAATTTAGGTGTCACGGATTGAACTTTAAAACGAGGGCGCTAGATGGATTTTGTACGACAAATAAAAAGAGACGTTAAGTGAAAAACAACATATGGTGCCGGTGCAATACCTTCAAAAGCGTATTAAGCAGATCTCTTTTTTATAAAGGTAGGGATGATGACCTACCAACCAACTGGGGGTGCGCAACTGGAGGCAGTTAGCTAAGGACCGAGCTAACTGGAGAGACTTGTTGTTTGAGGCCCAGGGCCATCGCGAACTGTAGCGCCACTTAAGTGTGTAAGTAAGGGATGATGACAGATTTTCCTACGACTCACAAAGGTAAGGTCTACAGTCATCATATAACAGAGTTTGACCTTGGTTGTTCATTTCGTTAAAGATTTACTTTACAATTTTTGGCAATTCTACCAAAATTTTTTGCTCCTTGACTAGTGTTAGATAGTTACCGCCAAACTTTTTTGACTTTGGAAGACGTATAGTTCGATATCGCCGCCTCACCAAAATCCATGCCAAACAGTGGGTTTTTTTCTGGGTGAAAAGGAGTCTGCTGGCTGAATTATTGTAGATTGCCATCGATCCAGATCTGATAATTTTGATTATTTACGAAGCTATTAAAGTAAAAGATGCGTTTCGCTGGTGAAGATAATTATTTCCCCAAAACTGAGTTCGATACCCTACTGATGAACCGGAGTTTATGGATCCAATGATGGTAAATCTTCCTCTGACAGCTGATAGACATCCAGGTGTTTCATTTAGTGCTTTACATTCCTCAAGAAGGGGCCTTGTGGATTCGTCAACATGCCAGCAGAGTCTGCAATTTCTGTGTTGTTTTATACCCAGTTTCCTGAGGTATTTCTCAAGTGTACAGTGACTCGTTAGGAAGCATGTAAGGATGCGCAGCTGGTTTTTGTAAATATTTATACAGAGCTTAACGCATTGATGGCGGACTATATTTATATATATACACATATGTTTACGCTACATATTTCTGTATTACCTGTTTTACGGTCCATTAAATACAAACCATCTTGTGGATTTGATGAGTTTGATCAGAGTTTCCGTTGGCATACTGGAGACTTCCTCTAGGTTATTGAAGAAGTGTCTCCCCAGGCTCTTGTATCTTAAATGCTGAAGGTCAGGACAGTGGCATATAAAGCGGGTTGTATCCTCATCGCCAGAGCCTTTGCAGGGCTCCTCTTCCGTCAAACGCAACTTTTTCATAAGAGATACCACAAACTATTGTGCCTTGTGATGATATCCACGAGGATGAAAATGGATTTCCCGACTTTCCGAACAAGTTTCTTGGTTCTAGCTTTATCAAAAGTGGCCATAGTTTCCTTGCTGCGTTTGTATGAAGTTCCACCTGTAGTTTGCCTCTCTCGTGGATTTTTCCCTGCTTCAAGCTTAAGTGTGCAAGACAGGATACTCACGGATGGGTCTATCAATTCAATAGTTGATGCTGAGCCACCTCTTGCCAGCTCGTCAGCCTTCTCATTTCCTGGTATTCCTTTATGTCTAGGAACCAGGAAGCAGAGTTCAAACGTATCGAGGTTAAATTGAACTCTTTTTCTTAATTTACTCTCACCCTGCGGTGCGATAAAAGACCGTCCGACTCGTAAGTATTATTGGAACTCGTGTTCTCTCAATACATCAAAAACTTTGACGATGTTGATTGCAGCAAGGATAAAGGTGTGGCAACTAGGATAGTCCGTGTTGTATGACATCGATTTAGTTCCATCCCTGGGTGTCCTTCATTACCGAAAGTCCGCAACCAATAGTTGCGTGGCGTCTTAAATGGCGTCTACACATTAAAAGAGATAAAAGAAAGGCAATCGCACTGCAAAATTTCTTCTTCCATGGCAATCAAATGTCCAACTTGGGAATCATTGAAGTCCCAACGTACGCATCATGTTTGTAAAACAAAGGTACAGCAGAGTACTTCTCCGTCAGTGCCTTACCTTTGCGAAAATGAAATTGTGCACTTGGGGCTTCGCTATCTTAAGAACTCAGTCTAATCCCTATCCCTGGTAAGAATTCTAAGAATCATTAAAATGTTGCATATTCTCCTAAGTGCTGCATCCATACAGTAACGCGGATTCAACGTTAGAGCGAAAAAGTCGTAGATTGGTATCCAAGCAAACAGATTTTGCTTTGCTGGAGATATTCAGGTTGGTTCGACTATCGGTCGAGATAAAACCCCCAACATGCTGGAAATTCTCTTCTCCCTTAACTAATTGTCCAGCAAAGCAAACAAGAACTGATGAGTTCGTTCCGAGGTTGATAATTTTAGTCTTCCTTGTGTTAATTTTCAGTCCGACTACACCTGTCTCCCTCTTTACACTTGCAATCATTTGATGAAAGTCTACAATTCTCTGATAGAGTAAGGATACACATACAGGTTGGATGTAGGTTTCCATCAAATTTCTCCGTTTTTCGTTGATAAAGCAGCACGAAGCACATCGCCAATCATCACTAGGAACAATATTGGCCATAGAATACAATCCTGCCATACCCCACTTTAGGAATTGAATTCCTCAGACAACCTAGACGTAGCCTTGGTAATAACTATGAGTTTATCGAAGAGTCCTCTCCTGTACAAGGCAGACAGACCAAAGACATTCTCTGTTCAAACTATTTTCCAAATCGATGAAGTGCCGATCGGTATTCAACACACTGCTAAATGCTGATCGCAAGAATGTTGATGTGGTCTACATTGGAGGATCCAGGGCGGAAACCTCCTCGTTCGGCTTTGAGTGTTTCTTAGAGATAATTTTTTATTCGCTCCGTAATTATTTTAGCTACTACGAGTACCTTAGCTACAGCAGGCAGCACTTGGATACCTATCCAGCTTGACGATCATTCCCTTCTTCGACTCATAAAGAAAGCTCTCAGTCTCCTTAGATCTCTTTTTTAGATCAGTAGCTTGGCTGATGTTGTTGGCACTTTGCGTATCACCTTTTGCTTTTCAGTTGTTTGATCGCGGTTGTGATTTCATCCTTACTGGGGGTTGTGATGCGTCTTCGGGTATTTGTTACCTTAGACACCTCAGTCTGGCTTGAGTTCATATCGCTAGCGACCATATAGTTCAGGACTGTACAGAAAGCTCCTCCCGTCTCCTAAGCCTGTTTTCATCCAAAATAACGTCTAAGAACCGTCTAAGCCTTCCACGGGTGTTGCCTAAAGATGCGTGAACCTATAAACTCTTTGATAATTTTGCAAACAGTTCTGTTGTCACACTTGCTCCAGCTTCCTATGCTTCTGTAGCCACCGCATTGATGTACCTAATTGCCCTTGTCACGTAGCATGCTTCTGTACTTCTCTTACTTCATGCATTTCCCGGCACAAATTGGAGTATCCGCAGCTGAAAAAGCTAAGTCACTTTGTTTGGATTTGCTTCAGACCGAAAGCCCATCAGTTGTGTCGTCAGTAAGAGCGTTTAAATCCAAAAATGCAAACACGGAAAACGTCATTGTGGAAGTCCAAAGTAAAGACGATGTGTATCGCATTCTCAAGTCTGCTAGTAAGCTCAAGGCAACGGGTATAACAATGCACAGAGATTATCCGACCGCGGCGAGGGAAAGAAGAAAGCGTCTAATAAAAATCAAAAACGATATCAAAGCAAAGAACGAAAACATCGAATTGCAAATCCGTGGAGAAAAGCTAACAGTTGGGGCAAATACATTTTACTTTGATACCACAAACAACCTGACGTGTAATGAAGAAGGCGGGATGACGTATCTAAAGCAGCTAATACATAAAGGCGAATTGGAAGTCGAAGCGGCCAGTACCAGTGGTTCCAAAACTGTACAAAATGTCGTTCAGGGAAATAGCACCCAGAAAAATAGTTTTTAATAAAAATGCCGTCAGCCTCTTAAATAAAAAATTAAATTCTAGTTTAAGTAAATTTTCATTTAGTTTAATTTCCTATAACATAGCCGGTCTAGGTAATAAATTGCTTTTTCAAGATTTCTACGATTATATAAATAAGTTTGATATATTTCTTCTTTTTGAAACTTTCGTCGATAAAAATATGGAAAAATTTGAAACATTCTTTCGTAATTACATACTTCACTGGATCCCAGCGTCACGAACTTCTATCTATGGCAGAGCCAGCGAAGGATGTTTGTATGGTATTAAGAAACATATCAACGACAGAATTGAATGCAGTTATGTAAAGAAACTAAACCGAATGTTAATAGAAATAGTCACTAAAAATGCCAGGATGTACATAATACCAACATACATTAATTGTAATAAGTGGAGGGAGGATTTTTCAAGTCTGTATAACTTCTTATTGGAGTTTGGTAAAGAAGACATATTGTTAATTGGGGACTCAACGCAAGGATAGGGAAAGCACAATTACTACAAGTGGAACCAGAATCTTTACCAGGATCAATAAATGAAAAAAGGTGTGCTGAAGATACAAAAATTGATACGAATGGGAAAATATTTATTGAAATGTGCGAATGTATTGGACTCACAGTGATAAATGGCCGAACTAAAAGCGACGAACGGGGTCACTTGACATTTATGAGAGGTACAGCAGGCTCAACGATTGATTACTGTCTTGGGCGGGGAAAATGGATGGAGTGTGTAACAGACTTAAATGTGAGTGGTCAAACCTTTTCGGATCATATGCCCTTAACAGTGGCCGTAAATCTAGAGACCGCCCCGCGCCCAGCCACCCCACAAAAGAATCTATTACCCAAAATTCAATGGAAGGAAAGATCTGCACCCCTATATAGGTCCCTATTAAATCGTAAGATTAACGCTATAGATGAATCGGAAATTTATTCAATCCGTGGCTCGGATATACTTACTACCTGCATTGTCGACGCAGCTAAACCTTTCCAATCAGCAGAAAGATTAAAAAGAAAGCAGTTATGGTACGACTGGGAATGTGCAGCAGCTAGGAAAAGGGCACTCGCCTGTTTGCGATTAATACGAGAAGTAGGCAGCAATCTTGCGAAATCCATGTACCAGCAGGCAAACAAGACATACAAAACGCTATGCAAGGAAAAACAAAAAAGGTACACTCAACATATAGCTAGGGCGCTTGCAGGGGTAAGAGACAGTGGTGCATTCTGGAAACTTGCTAGAACTATAAACGGTACCACATTTGCACGGGGTACTCAAGTTAAAGCATCGATTCTAGCTGAACATTTTGAGCAGTTGCTAAATCCACCGTGCAGTGCAGTCCAACTGCATTATGCACTGCCGCTCCAGAAAGTCGATGTATTAGATTGCAGTATTTCATTACAGGACGTCTGCAGAGTCATTCATAGATGCAAGTTAAATAAAGCGCCGGGAGACGACCGCATTCCGTACGAGTTTTATAAACACGCAACAAATGAGTTCCTAGAAAAACTAAGAGTAGTGTACAACTTCATCTTCGATGCGGGTAAAGTACCTGACAGTTTCAGACGGAATCTAATTTTTCCCGTATTTAAAAAAGGAGATTGTAGTGACCCAAGTCACTACAGAGGCATATCATTCATGAACTCAGCGATGAAAATATTCACGGGCATCATCTTAGAACGGCTGACAGCTTGGGTACAGGCAAACGACCTACTCAGCGAATTCCAAGCTGGGTTCAGGAAGAACTACTCTACGGTGGACAATATTTTTACACTGTCAAGTATTGCCAGGTCTTATCGGGACAAGGGTAAAAAACTTTATGCGTTTTTTGTGGACTTTAAGGCGGCGTTTGACTCCATTGACAGAAAGTCCCTTTTCTATAAATTAAGTAACTTTGGGGTTTCAACAAAAGTTCTTAAAATCATTCAAAGCCCTTACGAGGAGAACAGGACAGCGGTATGGGATGGAAAAGACGTCTCGCGATGGTTTGAGTCTCGGATGGGTGTCAAGCAGGGTTGTCTCATGAGTCCCCTACTCTTTTCGATATTCCTGGATGACCTACCAACCTATTTGCCAGGAGGAATTGAATTCGCTGGAGTTAAAATAAAGGTTCTAATGTACGCTGATGACATTGTAATTTTGTCTGAAACACCAATGATGTTGCAAAATATGATAAACAGATTGCAACGTTATTGCAATCTGTGGAATCTGCAAGTGAACACCAACAAGTCCAAAATTATGGTCTTCCGGAATGGGTTTGGTCGCTATGCGAGATGTGAAAAATGGACTTGGCTAGATAAGGAACTAGAGAAGGTGAAAGAATATAAGTACCTCGGAGTGATTATAACACCTCAAATGGATTTCAGAAAACATCTACAAGAAAAGTTAAGAGAGGCAAAGAAAGCAATAAACTGTAACTGGAAAGGCATACTGTGTAAAAAGAACGTAGCATCAAGTGTAAAATATAAGGTCTTTGATGCGGTAGTGAGGTCGATAATGTGCTATGCGGCTCAAGTATGGGGTATATGTCAATATGAAGAAACGGAAAAACTCCTTAGATATTTTATTAAAAAAATCTTCAGGTTGCCAGAAAATACCCCAAACTACATGCTATACTTAGAAACCGGACTGCCACCGTTGTACGTTTTTACGCTAAGATTGCACTTTCTATACATTTTGAAAGTAATGTCGTTCCCTAGTCAACGCCTTCCGCATTTAGTTGCGATGCACCAAATACGTTTTAAGTGTCAATTTTTCGATGACTGGATTAGGTTATGTAGCGAACATGGTATCCCTCTAGTGGAGCACAATACAACAACATGGAAAGGAACTTTACAGGAACTGTTGATAAGGGTCGAGTTAACCACTCGTGAGACTTTTAGAACGAGAGCCCTACAAAGCCAATCTCGGTACACCTACCGAATACTTAAATACGACCTCGGGGAGAATAATTACTTTCATGACCGAAACAGTTTGGATACAATCTCTATGATTTTTAAAGCTAGAGGCGAGCTTCTGCATTTGAATTACAGGCCACATATAACTGACCGCGATGTGGATGCAGAATGTAATTTATGCAATCTGCGAGCTATTGAAGACGTCCACCACTTCATAGGAGTATGCCCGATATTAAAAGAAATTAGAAGAGTGCATTGGGGAAAGATCAAGCTACCGCTAAACGAAGTCGTAGATATATTAAATGGGCAAAACTGGAGTGTATTAATTAGTTATTTGAAGACATCCTTAAAATATCGACAGCAAATATTAGATGAAGCTTTTTGAATAATATTAATATTTATAAATCTGTTTTTGATTCTTAATTTCAATAACTACATATAGAAGAAATTGTAAATCTCTCTTTCTTGGCTGACGGCAAATGCCATGCTATATTTTGTGAACTTTGTAACTAAGAAAATTCGTTATTGTACAATAAATCACATTTTACTACTACTACTACTACTACTACTTCTCTTACTTTCATATGATGTAGTTACTCTACTCGTAGCTTGGAAATCAGCAATGCTATTGCTCGGGAAACTACTGATTCAAAACATGGTTTTGACCCGTAGCGCAACAGGAGGACTAAAATTGTAAATGCAAGCTGTCTAGAGTCTTATTTCTAGACTAGACAATATGGGCTAGCATTCTGGGTTACAGAAACGTATGGAGATCGACATAAAGACTTTGGATTCATTCAAGCTTAGTGGAAGATGTATGTGAACATACAAATGCTTTTGGGATTTTAAAGATTTTTCAATTGTGACTACTAGAATGAGTAAATTTATATCTCCTTCACCACTTTACTTTCCCAGTAAGTATGTTGGAAGGCTAACAGTTGACTGAACAAGCGGAGATCCCTATTTTTCTAGGGTTTTTAAAGATTATCTCTCCTTACCCTGGGAATAAGAACTTAGTTCAGACATTCCTAAGAAGAGTTATTAATCAGGAGAGGATGATACCCAAGGTTTGCGAAAACTTCTTCTTTCCTTTTGTTCGGCGAGGTTATGATCAATATCCTACTGGTCCGCCTGTGGTCCGCTGCATGCCTCCTGGTTTCGGATTACTTCGCCATTGAGGAAGTTGAGGCTTTTGAGGCATCTATGCGAACGTTGCTTGACATTGCCTTCTTGACAGGGTTCGTAGGATCCCTCCTTTAAACATGAGAATACCTATTAAGCCGGTCATGCTCCAATTTCGAGATGGGTTCTTTGACGTGAAGGCTTCGTCAAATTTCTAATTCGATCAAGCTTTGACACTCCTGCTGTCATGCGAATCATCTTCATTTACGATAGCATCTGTGTTAAACTCGCCTATAATATCTCGTCAATTCTGAGAAAGCGAAAGCTGTCCTTCCAACCATTTTTTTTCTATTACACAAAGCGGTATTGCCAATATTTCTGCAGAGCCCCTAATATCATTGAAATGATTAATCTCGCTGCAAATGTTGCTACAATCTGTACATAAGATATTTTGGATTCTGGTATTTCCGGTACGTGGTAGGTCAGTTTTAAAGACAGCAGCTGAAAGGTCTTGTTTGTAAAAAGAATGCTGCCTTATTTTATTTTCTGTTATACTTAGCCGACAATATGTGATCGACAAGTTCACGAATCAAATATTTTTCGTTTACTTTTGGTGTGTCATTCCGTTTCTTGAAGTAGGTCAAAACTTAATAAATTGGTTCCAAAACGAAACACAATAATTTAATAAATTCAAAGTGAAATTTTTGGATTGAATGTTATTTGTTGTATTTTACTTTCACATCATTCAGCATTACGTCACTAAGTTGTTGGCTTAAACCAACCGAAAATATTATAGCGCGTCATAATGAGCTTAAGTTTGATTTCTGTTACTCACTTAAATTTTTATTATTTTCTTTATCACGTTTATTGTGTTATCCTATTCTCAAGTAAAAGTACATCGTACAAGACGGGGCAAAAGTAATGTTATAATGTGAATGTGCCATAATTTTTCCAAATGGCGTCAAATGTCATTGTGCTTTGACATTTATGTTGTAAATAGATAGAGAAATAGTGTACAACAATGATGCGCTACACACCTGAAGATCGCGGAACTATTGTTACTGCCTATTTGACCAATTTCCGGTCTGTTGTTTTAACGCAGCGTGAATTTCGCCATCGTTTTTCTCGTCGTCCTGCACCATATGCACGAACAATTAAGCATTTGGCTAAACGTCTCGTGCAAACTGGGTCCACTAGAGATGTCACAAAAAGTGACCGGCCCCATATTGCTCGTTCTCCCGAGAATCTCACTGCCGTGGCCGAAGACGTCCGATGGAGTTCGCAAACACCGATGAGACAACGATGCATACAATTTGCCATCAGCAGACGTTCATTGCGTCGAATTTTGGTAACAGACCTGAAGATGTTCCCTAAAGTGCAAACCGTTCACCAATTGCTGCCTGCTGACCGTCAAGTGAGGTTAACTTACTCTCATGCTCTGTTAAAACTGGTACAAGGAGAGGACGAAGAACCCACATGAAATGCACGAACAGCCATTTCATCCCATCAAAGTGATGTTTGGTGCGGCATTTGCAGTGATTTCGAGCATTGTTGGATCCAGCAGAAAGGAGTAACCGCTCACACAGCTCGCGCAACGATGAACACTTTGAATCACCAATTTACGGACCGCATGATCTCCCGTTTTGGCGATTTGAATTGGACGGCCAGATAGCCAGATCTAACGGCGTCAGACTTCTTCCTTTGAGGCTTTTTGAAATCTCACGTTTATCATTTATGGATGTTGACATCCAACGAAGGCGGGTATGAGGGGCTATATTTATTTAAAACGGCTTGACCTATAGTCTTACCATGATTTATCACCACCTTGTTTGAAATTAAGGAACGCCTAGCAGTCTGCCGATATTTTTTTTCTTTTTTACTTGAAAACGCTTTTGAATGAACAAATACGCGAATGAACCTACAGAATGACTTTTTTATGAGGATAAAAAAAACTTTACTTACAATATTCCAAACCCTGTACAGCATCCCGGAATACACTCCAAGCACGTTCCTCTGTTAGTGGTTTGTCTGTTGGAATGCCCAATACTTCACCTTGTTTCACCAACTCAAACACAAGGTATAACGAATCTTCCAGTGGATCATCCAGCACCTCTACCAGCTTCACGACATTAGGGTGATCTAACTTTTTAAGCACAGCGATTTCACGATAAACTCTGTCCAGAGGTGAGGTCGTCTTTTTTGGACCACGACTCATTAAACCGGCTTTCCGAAGAAGGCGTCGTTTCGATAGGATTTTCATGGCGTAATGCGTGGAGTCTTCCTCGGAGTATGCTAGTTTCACCAAGCCATAGGAACCCTAGAGAAACTGAACTGATTCAAAATTCTATTGTAGATTAAGAGTCTAACTTACCTGTCCAATTTGATCCATAAGCTTGTACTGATTCAGTTGTAGGAAGCTACCCGATTGCTCAATTGATATTCTCCGGGATTCCCTCAGTGGGGTTCTCCTCCTGTTACTTCGTGGACTTCCATACGGGCTCGCATACGGACTATATGGCACATTTGGATAGATTGGTCGAGATTCCAATGATTGAACCTTTGGAAGGATTCCCTTTGCCAGGCTATGTTGCCGTGGTTGGGGTGATGACAACCGCACAACATCTGTTTGTTGTGAACTATCTGTTGTATCACCGGTAGATGATGCACTATCGAAACTACTACGTGGACGATGATTGGAAGACGGCGCATCACCCTCCAAAGTATGACTTCTTAGTAAATTTGTCGCCAGAGTTGGTGCGCGTTTAATAGCCAACTCCTCGTCATCATCTTCATCGACATCAGCATCAACATCTTCCGTGGTCGCGGTTCCAATGACATCGGTACTTCGTGAACCATCCTCATCTTCTGATCGTTGATTATCTAGAGAGCAACCTTTATTTATTGTTTTTTGTTTCCTGCCCGACGACGAATAGTGAGAGGAATGGTTGTGATGAAGGTGCTGATTGTGAAGGTGGTTACGGTGGTAGTGGTGGTGGTGGTGGTTATGTTGGAACGGATAATGATTATTCTGGATGTGGGGATGAACCTGATCGGCGACATCATCGTCACAGGCAAAGTCCAATGACTGAGCCTTAATAATGGGAGGTAAACGACGTTGCATAGCTGTTGTTCTATGACCCACTACGTGATTACGCAATTCTCCACCATTGGATGCGGCTATGTTTTGGAATGCCTGGGGAAGAGCTGATGTGGGTAATGAGGGTGGTTGTTGATGGTGACATGCTTCAGAGAGATCACGATTCTTCAGTATTATGTCAGTGCAGGATGTTAGAGTGGAAGTGGTGGTGGTGGTGGTAGTGGTTGTGGTTCGATGTGGTGCAGTGGAATTTGGTGGTATTTGACTTGGACTGGCAGTACCTTCCGACTCCTTACTACCACAACGTTTACTTTGGTTCGGATTGTTCAACTTAATACCCTCCTCGATGGAGAGATTTTCCATCGTCTCGGTAATGTTCGAGTCGTGATTCTTACTGATGACATCCTTTCTATTAAATTCCATGACAACGACAACGTCTTTATTATCGTCGTAGTCGTCATCGTGTAATTTCTGTGAGTCGCGACTCCTTAAATCATCATACTCCCGATGATTATTCGACCCACAATTGTTCTGTCCCGAGAAGCGATTATTCTTCGGGGAAAACTCATCAAAGGACGACGACACCACATTCGAGGGAGATAATATTATGGGACTAGTTGATTCTTGGTCTGTTTTGTGCATCAGTTTCGAACTTTGTTCTTTTGTATTTGGCCCGCTAGTTAATTTCTTATTTTTATTGCCTATGCTACTCTGGTCCATGGTTGCGATTAATGGGTCCATTTTATTCAATTAACCTGAAAGCAGAGAGAAAAAAAGTTCCATTGAATATTTTTTCATAAACACTGTATTGGATGGGGAGGATGCAGATACAAGAACACAACTAGAATAATTGGCATCGCTCCAATAGTGAATCAGTATTTTTGTAATTTTTTTTCTTCACTTTATTGTGCGAGGAATAAAAAACCTGGCGTTTCTTTATCCTCTTGAAAACTATGCCAGAACTGGCTGCTTTCATCGGGCTATTCTTCTTCAATTTTAAGTACATTCGCTATGTTTAAGTTTGTATTTTCGAATAAACAATACAAATGTTATAAAAAGAAAAGTGCTCTGCGTATCACGGTATTTTATGGAACATGATGTTTGCCTGATGAAATACATTCTTGGGAATTGATTTCGGGCAATGAAGTTGAACTTAAAGTTATGATATAAGGACTTACGAGTAAGACTGCGAATTGTTAAAGGTCTTGGATACAATTTATTCTGATTTCAGCAGAGTTGTAGAGGTATCATGCATTTTTGAAAAGTTGGATGTAAGTAAGGTACCTGGAGAGGATAGATTTCTTTATGAAATCTTCATTAATGCGTCTGAGGATTCTATAAATCCACTCCAGGTTGGCTGATGTTCTCTTCTGCTGAGATATTGTTTTCAGAATTAATATCAGAGCCAAGGTAACCAAATTCCTTTACTACCTCGAAGAAATTCCTGTCGACTGTGACGTTCTGTCCAATTCGTCGCTGTTGTGGTTTTGACGTCGTTTACAGCTAAATCCATTTTGGAAGATTGTATTAGAATACTAGCGAGCGCACCAATGACAGCGCATTGTGTTCTGCCAATTATGTCAATTTCGTCGGTGTACGCTAGTAGTTGCATTGAAATATTGTGCCTCCGGTGTTAGCTTGTGCGTTTCGCACAATCTTTTCAAGTATGATATTGAAAAGGTCACATGACAGCGCATCACCTTGTCTAAATCCTTTTTTGACAGCAAAGGTCTCGGCGAGATCAGCACCGACCTTGATGAAGCAGCGAGTGTTTTTCATCGTCATCGTTTAGAGACGGACGATTTTTACAGGGATGCCAAAACTAGACATGGCTCTGTATAGCTCGTCTCTTAAATGCTGTCATATACGGACTTAAAATCGATAAAAGATGGTCAGCATCGATTTGGACTTCTTGGGTTTTTTCCAGAATCTGCCGGAGTGTGAAGGTTTAATTGATTGTGGACTTTCCTGGCCTGAAACCCCACGAATAGGGGCCAATCAGGTTGTTAACGTAGAGTCTCAGGCGTTTACACAATGTTGAGGAAACGGATACCTCTGTAATTGGCGCAGTTGAGGGGTTTCCTTTCTTGTGGGTCTGGTAAACGATTTTTTTCATTTATTATGCATTTTTATTTGTGAATCCATAATATCTTACCTTCTAGACAAAAAAACCCTTAAAACTGGCTTAACTAACTCAACTATAATCGGCTAAACAATACTGACATCCCATTCATCAGGCATACACTCGTCTGACCAAATCTTGGAAATGAGTTGGTGCATGCTCTCAACCAAGTCATCTCGAGCTGCTTTGAACAGATCAGCTGGTAGGCCGTCAGGTACATCAGCTTTGTTGAATTGAAGCGTTGATATTGCTATCCCCACTACGTTTTGGTCAGGTGAACGGGAAGCTTTGGTTATCATCGCCTATATTGAATGGTTCATTCTGCCTAAACCGCCCCCTTGCGAATATTAAGATGACGAAACCGTTTGCTTGCTATATTGACGTTTGTCCTCACAGCAGAGTCAATAAACTTACATGAGTTCGTCGTATAGGAAATATAAAAGAGCTAGGCTTGGTGTATGAAAGAGCACAAAAGAGGCGTTGGACAGGCGTTTATAACAAGCTTTGTTTTCCCAATCTATAAAAAATGAGACTCCAGACAACAAGAGGATTCCCAAATTTTGTGATAGAGGACGGAAAAGCAGCAGAATGTTTTCAAATAGTCAACGGTAGCTCCGGTACAAATAGAGCAACTAACCCCGAAAGTGCAACCACCATGTCTCACGTGAAGTTTCGGTCTAATATGCTTCACTGTATCCTGACAAAACCGAAGTACAAAAAGGAATAGCAGCTATAGGTAAACCGGAAAACAAAATAAGCATCTAATAGTTTTCTACGTCTTATGCACAGAAAACTCTCTGGCTTTCCTGGAAAACTGGAAAACTTTCCTCGTGAAAAGTCAAAAAAGTTGTAGTCGGTGGTGTGTTTTCCGATACTGTTTCTAACGTGTCTCCGGGTTCTATTCTTTCACTGGCTTTATTTCTTCTCTATAATTATGGTCTGCTGCAGTCAACAAGTAACAAGCATTATAGCATTTTACTCGTACTAAATAAAGACTTGCAGGCAACCTTGTAGTGAGCGAAAGCAGACATGTCAAGTAATAGAAGCCATCAAGACCATGCCGTTTTCTATTGTGACAGTCAGTTCTGGTTATGACTACGGTATAGCCGCATATCGATAATCGCAAAATCAGATACCACCACAGCTCATGTTCCTAAGAACTCAATGGAATGATACTCAGAATTATCGTATTTGAACCTTCTACTCGGCAAGCTTGAAAAGATCAGAATGTCCATCTGTCAATCACACGTACATCATTCTACCAAAATTTATTTTATTACACGACATACATACAAACTCTGGAACTCAATCTCCAGCAATTCAAGAACAAAATCAGAAGGCATCGTGATAACTGGCGACAATAATGGTGCTAAGGATAATCCAAATAAATCTTCTCATTACAGCAAACCCTGTCAGAGAATACAATGTACATATGTATGTATGTCCTTTCATAACACATCATTTTTAGTAGAAAGTTATCTACGATTTTCTACTTGAGCTACACTTTCCTACCATTTGCACTGCAATCATAGTGACATCAGCTCTTTACTAAAACCATTATCCCATCTACACAATTTCTTTTGAAAAGCACGTACCATATATCAAGCAACATGTACTTATTGGATATCAAATATGAAAATAAGGAAGGCAACTTATCACCCCTTACTCGAACATCTTTCCATTTTAGTTGCAATTTCGAAAAAAGCAGAAAGCCTCCAAAGCAGATAAAACTACTTACACTGTCCGACAACTATTTGACTCCACATATATTTTTAAGAATATTTTTTTTCCGAATTTTATCGCTGCCAACACATTTACATGCCGTTTGAGAACGAATTAAAAAAAACACGGAAATACTCATAACCTGTACACAAAAACGTTTACTAGAATATACAGCCATGGACAAATTTATTAGGCACCCATAAATTTTCACTTAAGCTAATTAAAAACCATTTTAAAAAAATGCAATGTTTCTAGTTTTTATTGCTATCATGTAGTACTTATTTACATATAAACATCAGTCCATTCTTATTTTCTTCTTCTAACTTCTTGAATTCTGCGGTTTAAGCTGTCCACCAATCGTTGGCATACTTTCTGTATTAGTACTGTCCTAAGCTCAGCGAATGGTCTTCTATAACTCCGGAATGGATTTGGGATTTGCATTTGTGGGGACAGGTGTTTTTCTTCAGATGGGCCTATAGATGCTCAATTGGGTTAAGGTCAGGGCTCTGAGTGGGCCACACCAAGCAACCTCATTTTGCTGGAACGAAGCCTTGGTTTTGGTCACAGTGCGTCAGGAAGCTTTGTCCTGTTTTCCAAATACTTTTGTAATGGAAGGCTTTAGAGTTTACTCCAGTGTCTGAATATAAGTCTCGGAGTTCATCCGTCCCCCACAAATAAAGGGAGTTCCCACTGTCACGTGGGACGTCATACAATCAAATCATCACATTGCCCCTACCGTGCGTTACGGTAGGAACCAGACATTCGGGATTGCGAACTTACACAACTTTGCGAAGTACGAGTACATACTACATGCACTACATCAGAAAAGTCAAAAAGCAAAGGCTGTGCCAAAGTTGAGAGTACAACTCATGTACTTATGTTTCCAAGCAAGATTGTGGTTTAATGTTAACTACTATCGTGCATTGAATTTACTTCGATATTGCATTCATCGGATCATAAAACCTTCTCCCAGTCTGAAGCTGCCCAATTCTTATACGTTTTCGCCCAAGCAAGTCGTTTGTTTATTAGCCTATGAAAGCAAAGGCTTATGCCTGGCCTTTCTAGCTTTAAAGCATAAATATACATATGTGTAAGTACGTATATTCATCTGAAGCCCATATTTCGAATAAATTCTCAGATTCGTGATCAGAAACGTGAGAATACATGCATTAAATGATCCCTCTTAGGGATCGTGCTGCAACACGATGTTAGCCAACATTCAGGTAATGGTATCATAATGCTGGGATGGTAAGAGGGGTTCACAAAGTTATCTAACGATTAAAGGCTTGGTGAGTTAAGCGGCCATAAATTTAGTCATGAAAATTTATCACCATCATCCATCCCTGAGACATCGCAGCTTAATGCGCTGGCGTAGAATCCTGCTGCAACACCTGGTTTTCTACACTGACAATGTCTATCAAAGGCTTAACAACTGCGTCTAGCACCTCGCTCAAGACCTGGTTGGAAAAAGTACGAAGCATAACGTGATCTTTACTGTTCACTACTCAAAGGACCATCACACTGGCAGAGAACTTGGTGTACATCACACGTGGGACATCTAAAGGTTTTGTACACACCTAACGTTCGCTCTATTAAACTTCTGTCGAATTGTTGTTCGTCGAAAAAAAAACCTAAGAACTTGATGTTTAAGAAGCTTAACTTGTTGAGTCGTCTTTTCTGGAGCATGGGTTGCTTTTCGATTCCTTTGACATAAACTGGATGCTTTAATGGGAGGTTTCCATGAATCACGCCGCCAATCAGTAGCTCAGACAAATGTACTTAGGTTACTTGCAATTAACCTCAACGCCGGTCAAGTATTTTGGCAAACACGATGTTATTTGTAAACGAAGGACAACTTTACAAAAATGCGATATTTCGAGATCACTATCGTCTCTCCATACAAACGTACATACATATGTATATAAGGCGTTTTTGTTTTTCAGTTCACAGCCGAGGCTAAATTGTCAAAAAATGTTCGTATTTCTTTTTTAGTTCAGACACATTAGAGTAACCAGAGCGCACTTTATGAGTTCAGAATTTATTGACTGAGTTGTCTGAGTAAAAGGCTGAGTACAGCAAACTTCGCATTTGGCAGCAGAGAAAATAAAAACAAAACAATTAAAATAAATAAAAATAATAAAGTAAATGCTTTTTCAGAACAATTAGTTTCTCCATTTTAATTCATATTCCTTTTTTAAGATTCATGAAAAGCGCCCGGTCAAGTTGATAGTCAACTTTCATATTTTGACAGCTACGTACTCAAGCGTGTTTCAGAGCGCTCTGAATACATTCTGTTCAGCTCTGAACGAAAAAAAGAAAAACGCCAGTAACAGTCATGTCTTTCCATTTATTGTCTATTTCTATCGACTGAACAAATAGCCGCCGAATAATAATTCGGCGAAAATTAGTTGGATTGATTGGAAAACAAAATTTGTTTTCAATAAATGCTATTGAAATTGAAAAATAATTGTATTTTCTATTAATGTACATATACATATGTATATATGTATGTCCCTTTTCCAGCTTTTTCTTAACTTTAGAAATTCAAATTGGGATAGAGAAACATAGATACATTTTTATATAAAGCCTATGGAAATGTCATTCAAATTTCTTTAATTACTTCTTTTACATCCTCCGAGTTTAATATTCCCAAACGTTCTTAATAAAACAAGTATTTATGGCTCTAAGACATCACTGTCCAGTCTTGTAGTTGATACATCTGCCTCTAGCTATTGAAACAAATTTTATATTGTCATTCGAGTAGCTTCATGTTGTTTTCAAATCAAAATAATGAGATTGACAATTTCGTCGATGTAAAATTGATTCTTATACCAGGGCCAATCCAATTCGATTGTAGCGAAGAGACCAGAATTTAGTTTACTTACTCAAGTCATGAAAATAATACCAAAGTCAATGTCAATGGAATGTTCCAAGGGAATTTGTTTTCCATAGAAAAGGATATCGCTTCCAGTCGGTGTTAGCGTTCGTATGCATACATACATGCAAATTCTTGTGGAGCTGCTTGATGACTGTGCTTACACATTATCACTTCAAAGTCAACGAAGTCTTAAAAGGTTTGTTTTTCGAAACTCAAAACAGATTTTTTGACAACCCCTAGACGTTTCTAAAAAATACCCTGGGTAATTAATTTTTCCGTCTGACTCCAATTTTCTAAACTTCTCGCGCAGTTAAATAGAATTGGACATGATGGTGATATTATGACGAGCTATGTAGAAGGCCTACGTATGTACATACATATACGTATGTATATGTATGTACAAGCATCCTAAAATAATTTGAATTGGAGCCATACTATAATATTCCGAGGATAAACCAAAATTTGTGTGTAGCGTGTGCACGAAACTCAGTTTAACACCCACTCTTGATGGTGCCCAACATTTAAACAACTGTTACATATCCATACGACATTGTAAATGGCTATTCTTTTCAAGTGAAGGACAAAACCTTTAGAAGACACATTAAAACAATCCATGCGTGCTCTAAGTAGCGTGAGGCCTTTTTTCT
This sequence comes from Blera fallax, assembly GCA_946965025.1. Classification (NCBI taxonomy): domain Eukaryota; kingdom Metazoa; phylum Arthropoda; class Insecta; order Diptera; family Syrphidae; genus Blera; species Blera fallax. Next base: position 100,973,893 of record OX337244.1, read on the forward strand.
TCTTTTTATAGCTCAGGGTGCGCTTCTTTAACGCGTTCCTTCATAGAAATCTGTCCTATTATTCAGGTGTCGCATTCAATGTAATCGCTTCATCGTCCTCTTGGACGTCCTCTAGATCTCTTGCTGATTGCTACCACGTCTGATTGCTAGACGTCGACCTTTCACAAATCGGACTGTGTCTTCTCCTTTAATTAGATCAATAAGTTTACTGTTGCTTAATTTGGCTGATTTCTAATCGTTTTATGCCATAAATTCTTCTATACAAGACACAGCGACTGCAAACAGACTTTACTGTGGCACGATAGCCAGCACAGAGTTTCCTCCCTCCAATATTCATAAAGGTAAATGGAGGTTTACTGATCAGCAGACCGTCAACCAAATTGACCGTATCGCAATTGGCTCAAGTATTCTGGATTTCTGAACCTTAGAAAGCCACAACTTCAACAGATTTCCAATAAGAAACCTCTGAGTTGACGAGAAATATCAGCAGTCATATGCGGCTAAACAAAAGCTTATAAAGCGAAGCTACAAAGATGGACAGGAACTAGTCGCAACCTCTACGAACAAAAGGAGTGGAAGGAACATTAGCTTCTTCAAACCAAAACGAAAGAGCATGAGAAGAGCGTAAAAATGTAAAAAGAACATGCCACGGCTACAAAGCTCGAACCGAAAACTGTAGAGACGAAAAAAGAAACCTTGGAGTAGAGTGTCAGTCAGTTCTGATGAATGTATGGAAAAACTATTTCTGCAGACAATTTAACGGCGACGGATGCTAATAGTCAGCTGTGAGGCAGAATGAACAATTCAATTGAAAACTTCTTTCCACCGGACTAAACTAAACTTAAGTCTAACGAGGCTACTGGATACGGCAACTTATTCGCAGAGCTATTTAAAGCTGCTCCTTAAAACCTTCTAATAAAAAGCATACACCAATTCATGTCTAAAATTTAGTTTCTGAATATCATTGCCATTTGCCTCATCCACAAGGAGACCTCTTCAGCTGCATAAATTAGAGAAGCATCAGTATCCCCTGCATTGCGTATAAGATTTTGTCTACCATGGCGGATAAAATAGGTTTAGCGGTAAATGAGGATAAAAATTAGTACATGCCGTCCCCAATACCGACAAATCGGTTAGAACATACATGACAGTTAATGGCTGTTACGTCGAAATCGTAGGGTAGTTTGTCCACTCTGGCTCCTCTATTACATCTAACAGGAACATCAGCGCAGAAATCAAAAGAAGAATAACACTTATCAATCGCTGTTTCTTCCGGCTAAGAAGGTAATTGATTAGTAAGGCCCTGAATAACTAATGAGACTCTATATTAAACCCTTATCATCCCAGTTCTACTTTACGTCGCAGAGATTTAGGAACAACGTTGTCTTAAGTGACGCACAGAGGCACAATTCAATCAAATTGGAGTGCACAACTGGTGACATTTAGCTAAAGACCGGGAAAATGTAGAGGCCTGTTGGTCGGGGTCCATGTTTACCGCAAATTGTAGCACCGGTTAAGTAGGTCTTTTTCTTCTTCTTAAATATCAAGCCAAATATCAGAACACTCAAAGTCATCTAAGTCCTTTGTGCTAATAAGCAGTAAGCTTTTAAACTTTAATATGATTTGTCTCTCAGTCGGGCCATTGAGGATTGATGACACTACGGTTCTTTTAGCACTTGGAAGTACTAAAGAATTGTACTATTAGTGTCATCAGCGTTGCCGAAGAATTATTGAAGGAACTTATAAACTGTTTTGGTTTTACTTTAACAGTTTTTCCCCCTTAAACAACTGTTGTCGCATGTTTAAATACCATTTTTCAACCCTAAAAAAATGTATCCATTAAAACCCCCGAAATGACTGAAAAATACATAAAAAAAAATCTACCAAAAGCTACTTCAGAAAGTTGTAAATTTGTTTTACTCGGCCGTAAAAATATTATTGCAGCAAGAACATTAAAATATGTGTGTAGCCAAACTGTTGTCCGAGAGTGTACATATATACGAGTACATCATTCGTCACATTTAATGTCCCACGAATCCGCTTCTCACAACGCTTAATATTTTCAATTAACTATCGAATTAAAGGCATGTCACTGCGTAAAAGCAGATAAGGTGCTACGTGTCCGTGTTCGTGCCTAAGAAACAGTGACAATTTTATCAGCGGTCCTGAGTCTCCTGCTTGGTCGCAGCATGCATGCAGTTGTAAAATGTGACCAACTACGAAAGTCAATTACAGTGATTGGTATTCGATTAATTTTGTTGGCAGCTAACCTGGTCATTGGACGCCTTTGAAGCGGTGGCGGTGTGCCGTTCCTCCGCTTAGACTCCAAAGTCGAGTATGGCTAATTGTGTGTATGTCCGTGCGACGACGTGCGAATGTGCACCTATGCTGGTCGTCAGACCATTTTCCAATGATCGTTGTGTTGCGGATGTTTTCATTTTTCCTTCAATTTGACTTCTTTATTGCACGCATATTTTATAGATACGGCAAAAGAGGTCTTTAGAGTGTGAATAGTTTAACCATAAAGTTGGAAATATATTAATAGTCCGTCCATTAATCGATTTGCGTTTACATGAGTAAATATTCAGAGAGTTGTTTTGAATAGCGGCCGACTGGATTTGTTTTGAATAAATTTAAATTGAAACTGATGAATGCGAGCACTGAGTTACTGAAATGCGATGAATAGATTTATCAAACTGGTAGACTGGAGGTTTTTTGTTGGTGGAATAGAATAAGCATTTCCACTGCATACCTTAGTGATTCATTTGGGTACCCTTTTTGAGGATGTAGGTACGAGTAAATATTTTGGAAAGAACTCTTAATGTGAAATGAGGGATTCCTTTAATTTTATTCTGGAGCAATTTAGGACCGTCATCAACAATAAGGGCACTATTTTCAACAAGCCCGTCCAGCTTCTGGGATGCGCAGACGATCTTGAAATCACAGGGAGCTCCTTACGTGCTGGTATAGAAGTAATTGGATAGTAAGCAAGAAGAATGGACGTTCAAGTGAATAAAAATAAAGAAGTGGCCACGGAGTAGTAGGAAGTATGTTTGCTTGTGGCATGGCTGGTGTAAGTTCAAATCCTGCCAGGGGAACAATCACAGCCACGAAACGTATAAAATCTGAGTTTCTCCAACTACTACACCAAAAAGGAGTTGCTTCCTCGACGTACAATGGACCGTATAGAATCTAAGAGCAACTGGGAGTAGGTGGCTCTTTTTATACAAGAAAAAAAAATACGAGTACATTCTCCGGAAGTTCCAACGACGATTGATCATCGGAAACCATCCAAACAAAACATCATGCATCAAAACTAGATTGATGCCGTATGGGGCGATCATCCTTTCTTTCATATTGAGTCCTAGGTTATACGCGGGAAGGACATTTTGGCTTTTTTTGGAACAGGGCTGGGAAGATTTTTGGTCTTACAAAGAATAACTTTAGTTGTTCGAGAGAGGGTTTTGCTCAGTTGCCGTCTTAACCCAACTCTTCGTTCGCTGGTGTTGTCTACATTAATATCGAAGCCAAGGTAGACAAAGTCACTAACTACCTCAAAGTTATATCTGTCTACGGTGACGGTTTATTCGAGATGTCGGTTCAGAGGGTCTCCTTTTGTGAAGATCGGGCAAACAATTCTGAGGTTCCATTCATCGGACATATGTACTTTCATACGACCACAATTTACCAAAGAGTTAGTGCATGCTCCTCACCAAGTCATCAATTGCCGCTTTGAAGAACCCGGCAGCTACGTCGTTAGCTCCAGCAGCTTTGTTGGACTTAAGTTTAGATATGGCTATTTTCACTTCGTCCAGGTCGGGTGGACGGAATTGTTGGTCTACATCCTCCAAGTTGAATTTTTGATTTGCCTGACAGCGAGATTCGATTCGCCGTCGCAGTTAAAAAGTCTACAGAAATAGTTCCTTCATCGACTGCTTTTCAACTACGATGTTCCTCTGATTGTCCTTAAAAACTTCGGTTCGAGCTTTGTAGCACCTTGCGATTGTAGCAGTCCGTCGTCAAACTTTCTCACAGTATTTCCTTGTCTTGGCGTTGTTCGGGATATCTTCAACCGTACCTTGGCCACAACAATGTTTCCCCGTCCGAACGTTTCGAATATTGTGGGTGTGCCTTGCGTCGATCGCAATATTCCGATTTGACAGAGATTTCACGTTCCCTTGTACATATCGCGATGCAGGACAATGTTTCGCGCACTAGCTACGACAATATTTCGCCCCGTAGCGGAGGCGAAATCATCTAGGACAATTGTAAGGTCATAGCAATGCCACTGCTTGCATATTTTGTCTAAGAGATCGTGGAACTTTTTTTTGGTGTCTTGCTTTTCTTCCCCTGTGGAGGTATGGGCGCATATTGGCAAGTTAAGCCCTTATTTGAATTGCCGTTAGGAGCTCGTTTACGTATTTAAAACTTAAGAATTCTTGGCTAAGACTACCTCTAACGACGAATCCACATCCAAATATGCGCCACAACGTAATAAATCCCGCATTTGTATATCCTCTTCTTGTCCGACCCATTCCATCCCACTTCTTGGATGACGGTTATATCTGCTTTGCAGCAGTTTAGAGCCTCCGAAAATTGTTCGGTTGAACGTGCCCTATTAAGGGACCTAGCATTCCACGTACAGATCTGAAGTTTTTACCTTTCGTTTGCATGGTTCATCATCAGTAAATCCGTTCATATTCGAGGTTTGTCGTTGTTTCGTAACTATAATCTTATTTCCGTGGTCAGGCAAGTACCCCAACGGTACAATTCCCAACATTGAAGCCCAGCTTCCTTCTTAAAACACTTAGGACGAGGGGTTGATAAGACCGACGTCAGTAACGCACTTCGATGTGAGCTCTGCGGTTGGCCCCCGTAGGGCTCTTCCGACACCACATCTCTTCCAAGAACCCAACTAATTCGTGGAAATTCTTATTGGTCTAAGATCCAAATATGTCGTAGAAACCCAGCTAAAGTGATATATCTGCTCCGGATGTTCATAACGCCACCGTTGATTCCGTTTGGGAAATTTGTTCACCGTCGTATTTACAGTTCTTCTATTTTTGTCGTCTGGTCAACACTCGCGTTTATAAGTTAAGAAAGTTTAGTCCGCGTGGACAGCAACCAGTATCCGATGGTTACCACGTTGGGGTAAAATAATGGCAAATGATATGTAGTAATAGCTAAAAAATCAGGGACTACCCTTTTTTACAACATCCAGCCATCAGAGGCGTTCAAAGGTACTAAAATTCAGGCTACTAGTGCAGTCAATACGAGATTTAGACACTTTGCTAATAGGAGTATGAACGCAAAATACCAATATGACAAGTCGCCTATCTATCACACTTTGAAAAATGAAAGAACTTTTCTTAACCAGTAGGTCCTTGAATACCGAGGCAAACATAATTCAATAACAAACGTACATATGTATGTATGTACGTGGTATGAGGTACTTGGCAGCAGCTGATTAAAAAATTAATGAACTATGTAAATCAATGTGCAGCAAGGTGTCAAATTATTTATAAAAGAGGCTTTACACACACAAATCCCACGAACCATGGAAGGAACCATACTCCCACACAAATCAAAATCCCCAAAAGTGATTAACGCAAGCAGTGTATGTATTTGGATATTCCATATCATGACACAAAAGGTTTTATCACGCAAAGCCTATATTGTATGAAATCCTTGATTATATACCAATACATATACATATCTCTGTATGTATGTATAACAATTCCCTAAAAATTATTAGAGCGATGCCCTTGAGATTACGTGAGCGTGTGTAAACAGAAACAAAGTCAAAACGAAAAGTTTCGAAATGCGAGTATGTACAATAATTCGAATAAGTTTACCAAATAAAATCAGGACTAAGCTTAATCGATTTGTAATTCACTTTAAGTTTGCTTTCATCGCCTCAAGGCTATGCAAATACTTGAAATTTGTCCTTTTCTAACTTTTCCACCCACACTTGTACAGACAATGAGTTGCTGTTGTTCTCACAATAGTGAAACAATCACAATAAATGCCTGAATGGTAGTGATGGTAGTTTTTCCTGTTCAGCTCTTTAGCCTTGAGCATTTAAGTTGCATGGCGGACATGCAACTAAGCACTAAAATCGAAACAATCAACATGATTTCTCCGTTTGCAAGGAATTCTATTTAATGTCATTCATTGAAGACAAGAACCCATTTCCTGAAATTTTCCTATGATTACCCTTGAACATGCAGTCAACTATTTACCATAACAACAGATACTTCCACTTCACAAAAATAGAAGAAAAAAAAAATGAGCCTCTATGAAATGAAATTACCACCATTATGACAGTTGCGGCACAATAGAGGGGGGTAAAAAGGAAGGCAATACACTTGTTACTTAATTTCATGTAAAAATTTGCCAAAACTTTTCTTTTCTGCAATAACATGGAAATCAACTCACCGCCATGCCATGCAATAAAATTCGCAAGCAACTTACTACAGTGACGGCGACGTAGCCCCACATTCGGAAACTAATTAATGAGTGCCGAGAAAGTTTACAACTGTCAGAGCAACAACTGATTGTGTTATACAGATATTTTACCCACTTGTTCGCTATGGACTCGGACGAGTATACTGGTGGTCGGGTGTTCGGGTGGTATAGATGAACCTTGAACTTTGGGCCAAGGTAAGGTCTCAGTCAGTCTATATATTATAATAATCTAGAATAATTGCTTGGTGCTTGTGATATTCGTGTACGATAGATACCCTTTGTTGTCAAATGTCTTGCCATTTAATCACTATAATTGCATGAGAATGTCATAAAGACGCGGAATACATTTCATTTGGTGTAAGGGAGACACAAATCACGCGGAAAAAGAGAAGACTGTCCGATTTGGTAGGACGTTTGTTGTGGAAGCAATTAGTATAAGAGTAACTTGTTGGCTGTGGATTGGAAACAGGGTGAAATGCAATATAAAAATGTATGTGTGCGAGATTTATTGTGGAGTAATGAGGCAATTTCTTGGAATTAGTTTAATAGCGCACAGCTGGAGGGCACACATACGAAACGAAGTCGGCAACGTTTGGCTTATTACGACCAAAGTTCTTTCTTTTATAAGTTCTTTTTTTTTAACTTGATTCGAACACGAAAGTTAATGCATATAGAAAAGTTCTGTAGGATAATTTGTTTCCGAAGAAAAAGAAAAAAGAAGGAAATTAAGCACTTGTTTCCTTTGATATAATGCTGCTATGAATTATTGGTTCTAATTTTCTAACTACTTAGGAGATTCATTTAATTACTTTTAGTTGTTGCGTATTAGGCTCCTACACACGGCTATCGAACATCATTAGTTAGTTGTTTATTACCGTTATGTAGGTTTTGGATTATTAACTTAATTTTAGCATCGGGCAGTGAATAATAGGCTTTTGTGCAGTGATAAATTTTCTTAATTTGGAGGCGCTCACTAAAAAGAAAACAAATCCTAAGAGAGTGCAATAACAATTGTTAAGTCAATGAAAATAATAACAACTTGTCGAGTGGATACTTATTTTTATATTATCCTGCCTTAAAGTGCGTTTCAAATATTAATTACACAACTATTTCCATTCTAGAAAGTAATTGGAAGCCATTAGTTGTATTATTATTAACATACTTCATAGTCATTAGCAATCGCAATCAGCACTGTGATATCATCAGTTAATGACTTTGTAGCTCCTATATTGACAAGCAAATTCATAAAAGAGATTATTTTACACGAACTGGAATTAATGAAACAAATGCAGTGCAAATCAATGTCAAGTGATGAACGTTAAGTGCATTCAGATACGCCGAGCAATGAAATGTTTAAATTTGATACATTCGTTGATGCAGTAAATTTGACTGTATTAACTTTCTAGATTTAGTTTTTTTTTCAAATGTGAGCAGAGTCGAGAACAGAATACGAGCATGTCAAAAACGTTCTGAACTAAGTCAAATACATCAACTGTCATATGCCTATGAATTAAACTTACTTCACTAGCTATCTCTTATAGATTTTTGGTTTGCTAAACAGCCAGATAGACGCCACTCTAGCTGAAAATCTTGTAGCTCTGTTATCGAGTCCTTTTCTATGCTTTCCGGGGCGATATTTGGAAATTTGTGGGGAAATCGGTAAGTGGAATGGTCGAATCGCGAGCCCCTCTGTGATAGGGTTAGGTTTCTGTAACGAATACATAAGTCCCGGAAAAAGACGAATATTAGACAAGCCTATGAATTTATTTTACGTGAAAGTTCTTCAATATTTATTAAAAAAAAAAAAAAAGTGGAAAAGTGAAGAAGAGTTTAAAAAATACGCAAATTATCATAACATAAATGGTAAACGTTTTCTACGCAACTGGTAACGCCGTCAGGTTCGTTTTGCAAGAGAAATTATAGTTTAGGCTATTATCATAAAATTTAAACAGTCTGATATATTAGTTGTCGACATCGTTGGCTATTGACTAAGGACAGCAATAGGAATCTGAAACCTGAAACGAACAAGTGCTCCTCGAGCAACAAGAAGAGGTCTCTTCCAACTTATTAATAGTTTACGCGATGCAAAATGTTTATTTTTAGGCTCAGTAAGATAAGATGCTTGGAAGCCAGGAAATACAACTCAGTAACTAATGGCCGAACTATAATAGTAGAATGGGTGCATACGTCAATGAATATTGACATTTGACTCCAACAGCTGTGTAAACGCTTCCGTTCGCAGACGCCTATTATGGGCAACTTGAGCAATTGACTGAAGAAAACTTGACGTAGAATTTCGACATTAGCTTCCCATTGCATTCAACTATTATAGTTGAGCCTTAAGCATTGCCTTGCTCCATAAAATCAGTCTGTAAAATCAGCCGAAGGCACGTGCGAATAAAGCGTCGGACTGATGCTAACGCCAGCAGCATGAAGCAGCCTCTTGTCTTGGAAGTCATTCAATGAGCGGATATTTATGTCGAATTTCGGAGTAAGGAAAAAAAGGACAATTTTCAAAGCTGGCCAGGAGCTTCCCAAAACCTATCGACAATATGACCGTGATGATTGACTTCAACACTTAAGTAGGCATCGACATGTAATGGTAGTTTACGGCTGTCCAGATCGCAATGATAACGCTGAATCAGCGTCTGCAATGGCAATTGCCCAATCATTGGGTAAAAGAGTGTGTCATAAGATCAGCCAGGTCGCATCTGATGTACAGCGAACATCAAACTTGACCATCCACATAACAGAGAAAAAGAAGCGCAAATCGGAATGGCGCGTAACCACTATGTCATATCATTTATTTCGACCTGCATCCGACACAGCAGCAGCTCTAACTTTTTAAGAATCAATAATTGCAATATTGACAGATTGCTTATGTTTGACGGTTTGACAGAAGCAGGAAAGAAATATGCGGTCTTCTCGACGTAGCCATATTACTAAATATGTTTCAAATGCTAACCGTTGGAGAACTGAGCGGAAGGTTCGAGGTTCGAGTCCCAGAAAACAGCAACAAATTTTGTTCGAGGACCCAATCTTTCGCGAATGTCTGACAAGCGGCCGAGAATAATAACTGTCTTGAGAATGCTTCACAATTTCAAAACAAAAACCATTCGGATATGGTTCTAAACGGTGGGTTTCTTCTATTTAGGTATGCAAAGAAATGCACACAACACTAATGGTCGAAGGAAGCTAGGACCTGGATCACATGGAGAAAATAGTAGTTGATAGTAAGAAAAATAATATTTTTTGCTTGAAGAATTCTGGGAGTATGTAAATCTTTTGTGACAGAAATTGTGCGAAATTAGAAAAGTATTTTTGGTCGAACTGAAGCTCCTCCAGTGCCTGCAAACGAAAGAGTCGCAATCTTTTGTTCTGTGATATTGGCCGTCATGGAGAAGTGCCTTAGCCACAGCGCGACATCGTTGGTCTTGGTTTTGATGGAGAACTGTTAAAGAGTATTATAACTTCAACGATTCACAAATATTTGACACACTTCAGGAAGGAAAACTTTGGTGCGCGCCAATTATAAAAAAAAAAAAAAAAAAAAAAAAATCGATGTACATTTCATGTTCGCGAAACATCTGCAAAATCGGGTTGGCAGGATGAGCTGCCAAGTCAGCCGTGGCTGTCATTTGAATGAAATAATTTTTCATTAATAATCCGATGGTGTTCTCTCTTCAATAACAGAACAATCATTTAAAAACAGTGAACGGTGTACTTTTACTGTTAGTTTCGAAAAGAAATCAAGAAAGGGCCCACCCTTTGGCTGTGTTCCACCTCTGAGTGCAAAATTAATTAAATGTTATTTAAATTTGCATGACCTTGATCATAGTAGACACGAAGTTAGCAACACTATTATGGTTTAATTCTATAAGCTTGTCATATGGGCCTAATGGCCGATTCTATTACATCATGGGTGAATGACCTCAAGCCAAACAGTACACTCGCTTATGCATATCCTGACTGTAAACAAAAAGTGTACAATGTACATAGCGTGCCTACTCCTCTCAAGGGACTTCGGATCAACTTCCCACGCTGTGATTGTAAATGTAATCAAATGTCAACCATATGCCCTCAGTAAATATGTAATAAGACAGATTTTCTAATCCAAAAAAAGACTATCCTCGCAAACACACATCTAAAATTTTAGGATTTTTGACACCCACAACAATTTTGCATAAATTTACTCATATCCCTTCATTTTATGCTCGTCGGCCTGAAATCGAGCTTACTGACGTGCGAATTATTGTTGCGAAAAGAACAACGCCACCATGGAGAACGGTTCTTTCCGTTTCAATTAACGTCAGTGAATCCACGAGCAAAACCGGGGAGTGCTCTTAAAAATTCAAATGATTTACATTTTTCTTGGTAATGGTCGTCGTCTCATAAATATTTATTTTCTTTCACGATTAAAGGGGTTCAATATTATGAAATGTCTCAGTGTTAAAGTATTCTTAGGTTGTTTGCCATTTGTTTATTTTAAATCCTTTGAGAAAGGCTATAGAAACTTTTTCGCATCGATTAAGACAAAAATTTGCCTAAATAAATGCCAAAACACTGCAACCTTTTTGTATTTAACTGTCAACTTAGGTGAAATCAGGTGAATCAAAATGGTACTCCTTTATGTTTTTTTTTTTTTTTTAATTTTTAAATATTTGGGATGAAATAACAGAGCCGAAAAGGTTGTTTTGGGGAAAACAGGAAATATAAGAAAGAAAAGAAAAAAAATTATCACATTCTCTGATCTATTTGAAATGTCAAATTGAATGGCTAGCATGACAGATGTCAATTGGAATAAAAGATCTGCTTGGGTAAAAGTGATAAAAGAATTAGAAATCATCCTCCTTATTGACAGAGGTGGACATCTCTGACGATGATCGATTTTTTAACTGTTTAAATTCAGCCATCAAGAAATGAAATCCTTTGAAAAAAAAATATTTTTTTTTAATCTCACCATTAAGTAGAAATGGTTTTGCCATTGCCAAGACTTGACATTTGAAAAGAGCAATCGTGGGAAGTTCATCATGGTACGCTTTTGATTAAAAATTTAAAATGACGGCAATGCTATTACATTGGCTGATGAAAAGATGACTATCCTGAAAGGATAAGCATGATGATGTGCATGGGGCAGAGGATGAGAAGCAATAAATAATCTGAGTGTAGTCAGTTGGTGGATTACGTACGATGGTTGTGAGATCCAATGAAAAATTTAAATTTATGCAGCTTTACGGTATTTTATAAGACTCCTTACGTAATGGTCTCTTTGAGGTCATGGGATAACACCACCTATAAATTTGACACCCATATCGGTGCTCATAAGTTAAATTTCATCCCTTAAATCTGTAGGTTGGAAAACCCGACAGGAGCCGACTAGTTCTTGAAACAATGCCAGCTTATAATACATAGTATATACATGAATCAACGTAGTTGTCAAATATTCCTTTTCCCAATGTTTGAACAAATCTAAGATAATCATCCTTTTTAAAATTATGTTTTGGTGGACAGTATATTGCAGATACTTCAATTTCTTACCTAGGAACCTCATCTAGGTAGAATCGCATTAAAGGCAACTAAAGCCATCTGGGCCTGTTCTAGGCTCTTTGGTCAAAAGAGCGATTCACTGCACTTACCTTACTATCATAATTAATATTGGTGCAAATTTTAAATCAACATAAAATCGCACAGCTTAAAGTCAAACCTAGTTTAGAATTATCTCCTTATCAAGCAGCTAGCTGCACACAACATTCTATCACGCATCTGGGTCCTTGGTCACAAAGGTATTGCTGGCAATGAGTTTGTTGATGAACTAGCCAGTGCTGGCTCCCAATCCAAATTTATAGAGCCTAAACCATTTTGCGGCTTACCTTTTAGTCAAATGAAGATAGATTGTTGATTGTTAATTGTTGGGAACAACATGAAAAGCACTCTGGGACTTACAGCTGACTTTTAGACATGCCAACAAATTTTAAGATTGCCCTAGCAAAAGGTGGAAATAGATTCTAGCAATGAACAAACATAACGCAAAGTTTTTGACTGACTTTCGTACCTGCCATTGTTTTCTCAAACCTTAAGAAAATTGGCATTGCAGACTATGTCTTATGTGCGGATGTACCGCCTTAGCTACTAATAGATTCATGCATGTTTACAAAGAATTCACCACCCCTTCTGATAATCTTTTCCTCAACACAAACATTCCTAAGCTTCCTGTCAGAATTTGAGTTAAGCTAAGACACAACTAACATATACATACATACACACATATGTATGTCTCCCATAGGGGATAAAACAAAAGACCTTCTGAGGGTCGCAGAACTTTGATGGGACTTCCAGAGCCTTCCACCAGTCCACTCTATCACCCTGTTTTATATTAACCATAAGGTGCCAGGTCAGGGCTGTGAGGTGAATCAGCTAGCTTCTGGAAGCCACATGATTTCGTAGAAACCACGACAATTCAAGTCTTCTGAGGTGGTACGTTATAAAATAAGAGCACTCTGAAGCACTTAATGCTAACCATGTCAGTGCTGCCAAATCCGCACGAAGATTTATTTTAACTTTACAATTTATTTCAGCGTCCTAAACGGAAAGCTTAGAATAAAACAAACAAAAGCAATATAAATTCGCTTCTATAGCATATGTAGCTAACAACTTTAATTGGCCACAAAAAAAAGAAAAACAAAACACGCATTTCGCAAATCTCATTACCGAATTTCCACGTAAACATAGCATCCACCACAAACAAACAACATTTCTAAGGAGCCAGCAACCGTCCATGTCACAAGCGGCTGTACTTTTGGTCAGAGTTTAAAATTTCTTGGTTTTTTATATGGAGGCGCTTGCCTCCAGCATCCAGCATCCAGCACCCAACATCAATCGCCCGATTCCAAAATAGAAACTCATTCTCAATATTATTTTCAAATATAAAACACGCGATCTACATTCAAAGTATTTAGTTGCGTGTAATTTCCCGATATGAAGACCACTGTGGGTTGCATCGGCATTCTTGCGGTTCTCCTGCTGTTCGGGCGCTCAGCAGCACATCTCGGTGTCCGTGGCGAGCATATTTCTCTTGATTTTTACATAGCTGGTGAAAACGCTGACCAATCTAAAGATATCCTGCGTGAACTACTAGATAAATTCCCCGACGACCTTCAGCTGAATCTAACGCGCAAGCTGGAAAACATCCCTTCCTACCTCGAATCATCGTCCAATGCGTCATCCACTTTCGCTACGATGACAGAGAACTTTTACAATTTGGCCAAAAACGAGAGCGATAAACTTTTGCTAAAGCTCCGACAAGTCCCATCCACAGGGAATCTATCGGACGTAATAAAATCCCAGTTAACCGACTATTTCAGTGAAATGGAAAATTTCCATGTCATCCTCTGTGGAGTTCTGGATGATGTCACAGAATTTGCCCTCGACTCGGTGCAAATGATGCAGAATACGTTCGCGCAATATACTGATGTACAAAATGATATCATGGAGCGACGCAAGCTTCAAGTAGACGAATGGTGCCGCAATCGTTACAACGAATTCCTATGGGAGCACGCCACTAAGATCTTCCAGTGCGCCACCGGAAAGATGCGCGTAACTTATGACATTTATTCGATAACAAAAATGACCACATATCACGTATTGAAAATGTTGGAGCATCGGATTCAGAAACTTTACAATTGTTTCCTGTTTGGAAACTATCCGATACGCTGTCGATTCATTAGAAGTGCTGACGCTGATTTTGAAAAGCTGCACACACGTTTGGATGAACTGCAGATGTACAATGAGAAGCAGAAAAGGAAAATCTATCAAAATCGCCTCAGGGGAGGGTTTGTCAAATGTATTCCGCAGAATTTTCCCGACGGTCAGATGTCGGATTCCCTTAAATCGTGTTTTCATTTCTCGCAGTACATCATGCAGTAGAGAGTTTAATGAACGTAAACCAAAGGATAGAAATTTATGGGAAATGTTATTTACGACCTTCTTGTTTTGGGAGATTTCTATGGTCCTTAAGCTGTAAAGGATTTGACCCAATAAAATGTATTTTTTGTTAAGTGGTGGACGGTCTTTGTTTTATTTAAAATCAGTGCAAATGAAAATTAAATGTGTCGTCTTTGTGTAGTGCCATTCATAGTGGTTTGAGAATGCATGGTGATTCCATAGAAAATATTTTTCGTCGATTTGTGGAAAAGCGCCAAGACAACATCTTTCGAGAAGAGATCAAAACTGAATTTCGATATTTGCTGGATTGTCCCATCTCTTGTATTAGAATCATTGATCATTCTCGCTGCCATTAGACGTGATTTTAGTAAAGTAAGAAATTTGCAAGCATTGGTTGCGCCTCCTGCTGTTTCTATACTTTCCTATTGGAACACTCCAAAAAATAGTCAGGTTGTATTCAGCCCCCTTGCCTTTCTTAAGCTGTAAGCACCGCTAAAAAAAGAAGTGAAATACGGGGAATTCTGCTACTCTAACCTGCAACGAAACCCTTAACACTATGATAGTCTTGACATTGGTTACACTCAAGTCAGAGGAGATTTTCGAGAACATTCATAACAACTTCCACGAATCGAAAAAATATAAATTTTACCACAAAGGACCCGGGTATTGAAGCGAATTGAATTATTCTACTTAAATAATCGTTAACTCACCTCCGTCTACTGACTCCTCATGTCACCTTATTGCGGTGAACCCCAGATTAGATTTCAATCCATTTGGAAGGTTGTATCTGTTGTGCAAACGATAGAGAGAAATTGTTTTCCCAGGATCTATACGACAATACAGAATTATATAGTTGGCATCAACGATTGTGTTTACAATTAGATACAAAGTTGGCTGATGGACTTTTACGAGTTTTGAGACACTCTTTGGGTAGGCGATTGGCTCGTCAGGGCATTAGCAATGAAGTTGAAAAACAATATCGTTGACGGCTTATTTGTCAACAAATGTGATTCGTTTGTGGGCAACCAGCTGCAGTCGATTTTGACAAACATTTTTAATTAGAAAATACTTACGGATAATTAAAGCTATCTGCATGCTAGTCCGGTACAAGGAAGAAACGTGACTGAAAACCCAAGAACCTCAACTCATTGCAAAGCTCCAGCACTGACTACCAATCGGATTTCTCTGAGGAAAATATTACATAAAAACCTCGAAACATTAACTTACAAGATGCAGCTCAAGAGTTGAAACAAAATTACAACCCGCTTCGTTATTGCTTCTTGGTGCGGGCTCTAAATGAGTCAGAAATTTACATGAAACTAATTTCTATATCAGAAAATCTATCAACGACGTAAAATGGAGGATTTGTGGTCCTGAAAATCCACACGTATTTTTATAGTAACCAACACATCCTCAAAAAGTAATTGTTTGGAACTTGGAACTCGGTCCTCCAATGAGGTCTTGGTAATAATAAAAACGGTTCTACTGTCGCATCGGACGCATGTTCATGTGGTTCCACTTGTCATGTCTTACACTACGCGTTTACAAAACCTGTAAAAGCTATCATATCCGAAGCTCGGTTATGAAGTATGCGGTTGTGAAACTGCGCAAGGAGCAAACTAGTAGCACTTTGCAGGAAAATTCCCAAAACAGTTAAATATAAAGAACAGCGACATTATTAGTATTTCAAGGCTTTTCATGACTGCAAAACAAACAAAACAAGACTCTTTTGACTTATTCGCTAAATCTAAAAGTCAATTACTGGGTCAATGACAAATGATGCAACATTTTGTTTTGTCCACAGATAGCTTCGACTTCGATTATCTTAACAGACATGATATCACCACACCCATAAAGTATCTAAAAAAGAATAAACACTCATTCCCTTATATTTGTCTTTATTATAATATTCATCAATAACAAAAATACAAGACTGTGTTCGTGAATACACCAGCAATCTCTCTTATTTCTATTCTAATTCCTTATCAATTATTCAAATACTCAATCTGCTGTTCGACGCTACTCTTCCTTGTCGCCATCGTAACAGATACCATTGAAATGCAAAAGTTCGACAAAAGAATATTCGTTGGCAACTTTGTCATCAGTGCGTGCCTTAGTGCTGCCACTCGCTCCATCAATGCGCTGACATCATCGTATATATCCTCCAGGCACGATATCACCATACTGTCAAACTTCTCTTCACTGAATATACAATTCTCAACAGTCTCCACCACATCTGCGACTACATGAAACGTTTCTCGTAGAATTGCTCTTACACTCCGGCAGATTGATCTCACCGGCTTGATGACAATATTGCAGCATCCGGAGAGCTCATCAGTTGTTTCTTTGATCAGGGTATCGATAGCTGGGCACAATTTCTGGTAGAGAGAAGTATCGTTCATTGAGCGCAATTGCTGCTTGAGATTGTTAGCCCAAGAATCCATGTGCAAAGTTTGCTCCATCATGGTATTGTTCACATAGATGATGAGACGTTCAAACTTTTCATCAGTCAATCGGGATAAATCTTGAAAATCTTCTTCGAGGTTATTCAGCTTCTGTTTGAGGGATACAAAGATATCCTTGGTTACCTCTTCGGCAGCATCGAGAACTTTGGAAGCAAATATCTCTAAGCTTTTGGATAATTTAGCGACTGTCTTGCGTAATAGTAGAAAGGTGTCATCTCGAATCGGAGATGACAGGAAATAGTCCAAAATACCTCGAATTAGCTTATGGAAATCATTTAAAGTTTGCGTTAAACCGTTTGGTGCTGGTGACGTTTCGTTGACATGTTTGACAGATCCTGAATTGACTTTTCTTTGTTCTGATCCCACCGCTAGGAGAAGCACAAGCGCGAAGTAGATTTTGAATGAAATGCGCATATTTAAACGAACGGCGGCGTCTTTCTATAGCCGATTATTATAGTTAACTGCGGACAGCCTAAAAATAGTCTGTTTGCGGCGAAACGAGCACGACACACACAACCCCTTATCATTAATTCCAATTTGATTTATTGCGAATTGAGATGTCATTATCTGTTTCACACTCATTCTCTTTCTCGCCGTTTGCCGTTTTCTTTTCAGATTATTCTCTGCTATAATCTATCTTGTGTATTGTCGTGTCGTCTATTTGCTGGGGTGACACAAAGAGCCAGCCAGATTGAGAGAATGGGTGAAATTTTTCATTTGCTGGCGCCTTGAGAAATGCCATAGCTACAACCCCGTATTCGCTTCCACTTAGGTCAAGGTTGCCAAAAATGCCATTTGGGTGAAATGTAGGGAGATGGAGGGAATCGGTTAATTTAGTTGGACAAACAAAAAAATTTATAGGAAGAGGGCTGGTTTGGGTGTGGTGCGTGCTCAGCCCCCTGTGCAGTGCTTAACCCTCGCTTTGACAGATGATAGTGATTCGGTTTATTGAATTTCCGAGGAAAGATATCACTGGGTGATGAATTAATTGGATTCTGCATTTGTTATGAGATGGGAAAGGGTTTATATGGCAGTTGACATCATTCTTGCGTGTGGATGACGATGAATAATTAATTTTAATTTACCCTCAGTATGTTGGTATTCATCTGAATGCAAAGCAAAATGTATAGCAATGACCTTGTTCAAGAGCATCAATATAAACTGCAGTTATTTCATTGTTAGTCTGCAAATGGCAGGATGACAAAAATGCAAAAATCTACTGTAAGCGTCCTGGCTGCATGTAGATTATGCAAATGACACAGAACAAAGAAATCAGCTGATACTGAACATTCAATTGCTACCAAACGATTACGATTATACTGACATTTCGTGGTCGATTGACTTTCTGTAATGGATTCCAAGAAGAAAGTATCCTTTCCTGATGCATACATACACATCATATTTGAGAGCGATGCACACTCATTTGGGCAGAGAAACGTAACACATGGATTCAAGGATGCTGTAGTATGCAGTTTCATGTCTGGTATGCTAGTAATGTAAATATTTTTTCTATCCTTATTCTGGAGTAAAATATTCAAAAGTAAAATAAGTGCAGTTCAATAAAGCAAAAAAAGTGCAATACATTCAACTTCGGCTTTAAAACTATGTATTGCTTGAACGCCTCCTCGGAAATAAATTCGTAACAGCCGGAGACTTCAACGCCAAGAGCAAATTTTAGAAGGCAGACAATTTCTTGAATCCATAAAAGAAATTAAAGCCAAATACCACTTAATAGGGAAACCTACTTACTGTCCCACAGATAGGAATAAAATTTCAGATGTTGTCGCTTATTTATAACCAAAACCATATCCTTAAATACTACCAAAGTAGAAGAAGGACTAGATCTTGACTCAGATCATTCATCTGTTCTGTAACAAAACAAGCTCAGAATCTGACAAACGATGTTAGTACTCACTCTGGAAGGTTACACACAAAATCAAAAGACCAACGGCATACATTCCGCCAGATAAAAGAGATCGAATCGACATGTTGATCGAACAGGGTCCTAGTTATTCGCGATTTTCCACACAGCTTTCCATCCTTGAAAGCCAGCTAACAAAAATAGGATCCAATAAAACCCTCGAGGAATTTACAAATGCCCGGCATAAACTACACACAACACAAGGACGTCTGTCTACAAATCTGAACTTGCAGATTGGACAGACAGACAGACACTACTAATGCCACCATCACCGCCTGTGATTTCCCTCCCTACACGGGATAAGAATGACTACAGGACATGTAGGAGAAGTCATCACCGTACCGCTCGTATTTATCGTGACAGTCGGTCGCACAGTAGGATGCGAAGTGAAAGGCGTGATCATAATAGTCATAGCAGCCGATCGCGTTCGTACTCTAGAAGCCTTAAGAGCGCTCACAGATCGCATAGCAGATCAATATCAAATTCATATCGACGTAACAATGGTTCCAGTTTACTGTCCAAGGAGGCACGTGCAGTTGCCGAGAGGAGAGAAGAGGAAGCTCCAAGCAAGTTAATATGATCGTTTTATTTACAGAGTTCTTCAAGGATTCTCTCAAATCCAGTAGCTAGATGTCATCCGTTCATAAGGAAAATGCCCATACGTCGTCGTCAAGGGCTTCAAAGGAGCACCGAAGTTGACGCCCTCTTGGAAACGGTAAAGGTACAACAACATTCCTACAACAGCATGTGGGCGAAAGCATGCAAATCCACGCATTTTCCGCAACGCCTGTAGTACCAACGATCCCCATGACACAGCCAAGCGCAAACTATTTGTTGAGAATTGAAGATGAATTCAACCAGCCCCTGGCAGCACTCTGCCATAACACGACAGTTTCTGTCATTCTCAATATTTTTCCTTTTTTTCCAACTTGAACCTCAATAGAGCAGCCGATGCACATGGGTATAATACAAGATTTAAAATTACACTATAAGCGCTCTGTATTGCGAAATTTTGGGTTTGGGAAACCAAAAAGGAGGACTTACTTAGGTGGCGCTACAGTTCGGGTGGACCTGGGCCTCAACCAACAAGACTCTTCGGTTAGCCTGGTCCTTAGGTAACTGCCTCCAGTTGCGCACTGCAAGTTGGTTAAGGTCCCCTTCTACCTGTGCGCTCCTCTTTAAGCTAGGTCGTCCTCTACTGCGTGTCCCTCTGAGTTAGATTCGAAGAATCTGCGCAACCGATTATTGGTGTCCATTCGCTCTACATGACTTAGCTATCTCAAGCGACTGATGTGTAGTTTTTTGACTACGTCGATGTCGCTGTACAGCTCATAAATTTAATTGTTGAATCTTCTCCTCCAAAGCCCGTCAACGCAAACGGGACCGAATATCTTACGAAGAATTTTTCCCTCGAAACGACCGAGGATATCCTCATCCGCTTTCGACAGAGTCCATGCTTCAGCGCCATAAAGCAGGACTGGGATGGTTAAAGTCTTGTATAGAGCATCTTTAGTTGTTCGAGATAGGGCCTTACTACTCGATTCCCTTCTCAGCCCAAAGAAACAATGATTGGCAAGAGTTATTCTTCGTTTGATTTCTGCTGAGGTGTTATTGTCAGAATTAATAGCAGAGGAAAAAGAAAAAAAGACTTTGAGACTAAAAAAAGGACTGCTCGACTCTATACGTAAAAATTCTAAAAATTTTCAAAAAAATTGGTGCGAAATGTAACTCCGCTGGCAATTGAATATTTTTACAAAAATACCACGTTTAAGACTGAGACATGGTATGGTGAAGATAAAATACCGCGATGTGCAAATGAAGACACCAATGAAATTGAGAGACCAATCAAAACAGACTATAATGTTGAAGGCGTGAATTGGAAGAATTATATGGAAATCGACGTCCTTACCGTAGCCACAGAAGAACCTGATTCTCAAACAATAAACAATGCTTCTGACGCTAACGATGATGAGACCGGAGCCAAAACAATAAATATTCAAAAAATGATGGAATATTGCAATCTGCAATTGAAATGATTGAGGCAGAGATAAATTTGGAATTTGAAACCAAGCAAATTCATAAACACCAAATAAATTGCCGTTCTCAGCAACTTTTCTCAAAAGGATATATTTTTCGTATGTCCTTAATCGTTTCCAAGCAAATGGAGGTGAATTTATTGAAATTCCATTTGTGCTCATACTTTATAGATTCTTCCGAAAACCCCATTAGTGTATACGTAGGTACCTACGAAGTTGGTGATGTCATTGATGCTGATTTTATTGATGCATGCAAAAAAGATTTTACGCAAGTTCTTTAAGTAGTATGCATACCTTTTCCTACGGCTATACACCAATGAGCACACCACTTTTGTTCGATTTTATGGTTCCGCATCCCTAAGCAAAATTTTTTTGTGTGTAGCTGGGTGAAAATCATGAAAAGACATCGCATGTGAGCTTTGCGATAGTGTAGAACTTTAATCCACTAAACACACCCAGAGAAGGCATGATTTATGTCATCCTTCCACTAGTCGAACTAATTAGCAATTTATTTCTAATACTTGAAAGTAACTACATCTGAAATTCTCTGTCAAATTTCCACGGGAAATTTAAATTTGTTCAAGTTAAAAGGATTTTCGGACAAATTCGAGTTGGAGGCAATGCATTGAAGGAGTACTGGTTTAGAAATTGGCTTCTAACAGCGGATAACACAGGGCATTTGCGCAGGAGGTAGCTTATCGTCTCTTTCTCCTCACCGTATCTATAGTCTGTTGGCATGTTTACCTATCTTTTTGTTTATTTAATGTTCAGGTCCAGTCATTCAATGCAATTATTGTAATTCTTATCGCTTCGGTTTTCCAATAGAATATAATCAGATGGATCAAATAATGTCGACAGATGGAGCTACGCTACCTTCAGCGAGGTCCTGATTAGGACCCTCTTTTGCCAGTTCATTCTCTTGCAGACGCCTGAAATTTCCCTAGGTCCTGAAGAGGAATAATTCGTTTTTGTATGCGATCGCATACCTTTAGAAGGTCCATATTCAATCCCCCGTTATGAATTGCCTCTTAAATTTTTCAATTTCTCTGCGGATGAGCAGAGAAAATGAAATGGAAAAACGGCTTTCGTATTCTTTTAAGCTAAGATATGCCCAAGCCAGCTTAAATGGCTGAAAATACTGGTCCGGTTTACTCTACATATCTCCGCAATAACCCTGCGCTTACGAAATAGGTGCTAGCCAGCAATTTTCTTAATTATTTATTATTCAATAGTGCTCATACCGTTGTTTTTCGAACTCATTTTCGAAGAAAAAGCATCAGGAACTGAGCTTAAATACCATATGTTTGTACTGCATATACCTAAAATAGATTTATGTGGACCCCAGTATGAGTCTTATTCCATAATGAACATGCTGAAAATCGGTGGAAAATCATAAAATTAAGCTACAGAAAAAAGTTTTTTCCTAGATTTAATAACGGAGACACTGTGGTAGTCAACGTGTAAGGTTATACGCTATGGTGGGACAGGAAATCCGCATATTTATAGACGTACTAAAAGAACACTGTGCCAACAGGCTACATGTAAAATGGTCGGACAACTATCGGACTACTACACAAGCTGTCAAAGTGAGGAAAACATAGAAACCATAAAACACTTACTCAGCGACTCCCCAAATCTCCAAGCTTCGTTAGCAATTTAGTAGTAGCACACACTGGTTTTAGCAAGAACCAGCTAACTAGAAACAGTATAGCGATACCAGCTTTCTAAGGGGAATCATCATGGTTCAATAAGTCTCCGTGAAAGCACCCGCAATAGTGCACCGCGCTCCCAACCTAACTTAACCTAACCTACGGAAAAAACGACGAAAAAATTTTACAACTCAAAAGTTGGAAACCCCTTGACTTCTTTAAAATAAATTTCCTAGAAAAAATATCTGCTTATTTGCTTAAGTAATAAAACTTGAGCGATGGCCATAATATTTTTGATAAACCTGTAGTTAATAATTTTATAGTGTTAAGTGTAAGTTGATACACACAAGTCGTAAAATTTAGCTCGTAAAATTTTGTTTACAGCTTCTTCCCGATTATGTTTTTCTTTTATCGTAGATGCGCTCAAAATCTTGCGATTTTATCGTCGACTATTGAGAAATATCCAGTTTTAAGAAATTTCCAGTGACTCAGATTACCAGTCCTAAATACTACACTGCATTTGCCATAATTAAATGTGACTAACTGCGTGTTACGCCATCTAGGATAAAACAATATCGCCCGTATGGCCGATAGTTGGACTTGGAATTCTATTAATTTTCTCAATAGAATTAAAAAATTCCAAATTCTTTTCTATTTTCTCTATAGGCCCACTACAAGTTGACAAGAGATTGCTATTTTCAGCTACCAATAAAATCACAATAATTCCAAATTAGAGAGTAATGTCTCACATGCCATTTACTTATCATGTTCATCAAGTTTATGAACCTCACCCTCTGGCATTGTCATCGTAAACTAAGAAATGAAATACCAACGTCATTTATTCTTAGGAAGCTTGAGGAAAATTAACTTCCCTCGTCCAGGCATTAGGTTACTATTTTTACTCTCTGGAGTGTATAATTTAAAGAGCCATAGAATACCAGTACTCACATGACACATATGTACGTACCTACTACGTATCCTACAGGGGTAGCAGTCGGCACTGTCCAAGTAATTTTATCAGATGAAGGGGTTATCCAGCAAAGACTGCATTAATTTAATACGAGTAGGTTTCAGAAATGAAGCTGCACCAACAACATGGTATCCTGTTCGATGACAGAGATTCTTATAATTGACTTTTGCTCTGTGTGCACACCACATCATTAAAAAGTCGATCAATTTTGTTACTCCCCTTTGACATAATGTTATACTTCAGATTACTGATTATCACTGATTAATAATAACTACAGAGTTAAATAAATTATCAACACTATGTTGTTGTGTAGCATTAATCGTTTAGATACCAGATTAAGTACTACTCGATGGAGGCACTGACAGCCATGGAATACTCGAGTGTTCGGCTGTCAAATGTTTGACAGCTCGATACCCGATTACAAATCTAATTACATAAATTCATTAAAAGCTCACGTTTTTAATTTACCACTGACGGCGCGTCATTAGAGTTGGTCTTGCTACCGAAATTGTTGCCATCTTATGGATATCATTACGCGTCTCTCGATCTAATTGATTTGGAAATAAATTTTCATCGTGAACTGTTCTGGTTGTGGGTCGTAAATAACCGCAGCCGTCGTCGTTCAACAGACACGACACTCCACTGAAAAAGCTGCCAAATCGAGTTGTTTTAGCAGTTAATTTCGCGGAGCGCCAAATATGTTTCCAGCTGTTGTATGTACACAAACGCGTTGTAGACTGCCTTTTTTGTCAAATTTTTGCCTTTTTTTTTTTTTGCGTCAATCGTTTAGAAGGCGTTTTGGCGGCGACATGTGGTATTGCTATTTGGTTTGGTGAATGGATGAATCTGTGTCTGTACGAGTTGTATGTTGGTAAAGTAGCTCGTGTGTGTTTGGAGCGCACCAACGAATGTAGACAACACTTAAAGACTTGTGTAACTTGACAAGATTGACAGCTCAGTAATTATGTAGTCGGTGGAGTATATAAATATACGAACATATGAGGAATAAAAAGAATGAAAATAAAATTCAAGTCGACTGACATGATTATTGTTCAATTAAGTAATCGTTGTTATGTACGTTTAGCGGTTATTATATAAATAAGGGAATTGTTGAATGTTATAATACTATTTGTACTGATGGCTAATACCATCGTGCAGAAGTGTCAATACTCGTGCTCGGTTGGTGTTTACCTTAAATTCGACCCGTTTTCTTGTGAGGTTACATCAAAAATTGAACAATTTAGAACTAAAACGACTGATAATTCATGCGCCGTGGCTCAAGTGGTTAGTGCGTTGGATCGCTGAGCGAGAGGTTCGACGTTCGAATCCCAGAGAACACCAAAAAGTTTTTTCACGGCCCCACCTCACGCGAATGTCTGACAAACGTCCGAGAGTAATAACTGTCATGAGGAAGCTTCTCAATTTGCCCTTCGGATATGGCACTAAACTGTAGGTCCCTTCCATTTGTGTGAAAAAATATAACATGCACAGCACGAATGGTTTCGAGAAGCTAGGCCCTGGATCAAATTAGTCTGTTGCGCCAAGTATTTGTTTATTTGTTTTTGATAATTCTTAGATTTAAGTCTCGACTAAGAATATCTTACGATTTTGTCGTTTTCAGCCCGACCTACATATGTACATATGTCAAAATCGTCTCTCAATGCATTTGACAAAAACAACACTTAACACTCCTCCTTGTCGATAGAGAGTGCTTTCTGCATTTTTTCAGCAAGTTTTTAAAAAAAACGTATTACTTCGGTACAATACCTACTGCTTCGAGCGGAATTACTCTCATTCCTCCAAGGAAGGACTGCGAAATGTACAAATCCCACTTAGACGATGTAGTTTGATTGAAAGATGAGTGGTCACACATATTTCAAGTTGAAATCGTCTGCATTTACCAGACCGTGACACACGTCATACATTTCAACGCACTTGCAAAACTCATTTCGTCTTCTGGGTTGTTGGAGAGAAGCTGCCTAAATTTGCTGGGATCGGCCACGATTAAGACCCGGCTAGTTCTCAAAGCTATTACTTGGCATTTGGAACTATTAAAAAGAAATTTAGTCATTCGGTACTTGATCCCCACACATATGGATAATGAAATGGCCGACTTACTAGCCGAAACAGGCGCATCAAGTCCCAGCACTAATTTTCCCTGTTCTTTAAAAACAAAATAAGTCCATCAAGGCTACTGACCCTGACCTTATAGATAGCATATGCGGGGAGTCAATATGAGGACATGTTTTTGTTAAGGTGTAATCTTGATGGCGCTGAAAGCAGATGTTCAAGATTGTTTAAGAGGTGGGATTAGGTCACCTTATCACTGCGGCCTCAATGGGCCTATACTTCCTATGTACCTAACATAGAAAATAAAATGGCATGTAGAGATTGTTACCAAATGTGCAGACCACAATGATTTCGAAAACATCTTTCCAAGCTTCGCGTCGAGTTGGAGACTTTTAGAGGGCGATGTTTCCCTTGATTCGATAAAGCAATCAACAAAAAGGACAGAACTTGCCCAACGCCGAGACCATACACCGTTGACAAAATTGTCGACCAGAACCTAAAAGTTAGTAGAAGGAATGACAGATGAAGCCCTCATATATCATCCGTGTGATGCACACCAAGTTTCCTGTCACTGTAATGGTCCTGGTAGTGAGATAAGTGTATAACGCAATCTTATAAATCCAATCTCAGAATCGTTATCTCAATCCCCAATAAAGGGGAACTCCTCAAATGCCATCGCTTACAAGATTTCTTCAACCACCTCCTTGTAAGGCCGTTAATGACAACATGTATAGACACGAGGTACATATGTAGACCAATGTTTGGTTTTGACGCTCCTGATGAACCGCCCGTTTATACAGGATGATGATGGAAAAGAGGTGGGATTCTCGTTGCTCCATCAAGAACAGTAACGGCTTCATCTAGACCTTTGATATCAAAAAGGGTTTTAGTAACACGCTGTCACACTACAATAGAGGCAACAATATTTTTATAGTGAGTGCAACTGCTTGAATTTGGCGACGACAGTAAGACAATTAGCAGAACTTAGAGGGCTGTCACCAGCGGCGGTGATCGAATAAAACCAAGTATATGCTGTCCGTGAAAATGACAGACAAATGACAGATATCGAGGAGACAACGTCATAGAGCAAGACCTCACCTTAAGTCCCTCCCTCAACCATGTTTAAAGACGTAACTGGAAGCAGTTAGCTAAGGACTGGAGTAGTGTTGGTAACTGAAGAGGTTTATTTGTTGAAGCCAAGGTTCACTCCAAGCTCTAACTGCACCTAAGAAACCAAGTCATAAAAATACATACATAAAAATCCGTTCTTGTGTAATCAGGTTACGAAGACGATTTCAAGTTTTGACTTGCCTTCAATATTATTGAAACCAATAAGAAACAAACACAATAGAATAGAGTATCATACAATCCACCCCAGATGGATAATACTTCCTGTATTTTCTTGTTTTCATTTCCCCTACATCCTGCAATCATTTCTTCAAAACAAATCCACGCGAAATCCATTCCCATCACTTTCAGACAACTGTGAAAAAAAAAACTTTTTCTCTTAATACCACTGAACGTTAAATAAATAAATAAATAACACCAACTCCCTGATTAGTGTGAAACAAATCTTAACCTTTTCGCCTTCTTAAGTAACAACTATACCAACGATAAGACTCATAAAAAATGCACGATGGAGGTACATAAAACCGTCATCCTTCCTCCCCATCATTAATTACAGGAAGAAAGTTTCCTTCAGGTTCCTGCATTAATATTTGGAAAATTGAAAAACCGCTCTCTTTCATTGCATTAATTATTTAATAGAAATTTTCCTTTAATTTTCAGCTTGTGTGCGGCACAATTATCCTTCAAAAAGATGTTCTGAATCTGACAAAAAGAATGAACACGTATACAATACAAAGAATGAAGCTGAAACAGCGCCCACCAGGACATCTCTCGGTGAAGGAGTAAAGTGCTGACAACTCATACCAATTCTAGCTCTCGTCATCAACCGTCATTGACCTAGATTTTTCTTTTTCGTTTTTTTTTTTTTTTGGCTACAGAAGACAGGAGCGGAATGTTTATAGCTCAGCGCTTTCCCTTTTGAAGAAGAATCAACACAAAGCGAAAGAGAAACACAAAAAAAGAAAAACCATAAGCATTTCAAATGAAAGGAGTTTTGTAACACTAAATAAAATCCAAGTATTCCTTTATTCATGTTTAGAGGGCGCATGTAAGGGTGTAACTACACTAACGTATACAAAATAAAAGTAAAATAAAAACACTTTTGAGCAATTGCATCGGAGAAAGGAAAATAAATAAAAGGCGCTTAGTATGAAACTGCAGTCTATTGAAAATAAGTTTGGCAGCACCCTATTTCTGTTGAATTTTGAAGCGACCTTGAGTGACATCTTGTCACGATCCGGCAGTCATTGAAGTAGATTTTGCCAATTTCACTGGCATTGGGATAGTTTTCAAGGATTATCTGGTATTTCGGAGGGGATACTTGGCCAATTTTACTGTTATTCGCGAACTTTGCAAGGATTTTCACTCAAGAGAGATGCCGACGACATCTTAAAGCTGAAACTTTAAATTTTTTAAGACGTAGGTTTTAAGGAAAAATGTAGGACAATCTTTTATAGGTTTCCTAGTATCACTGTCCATGGTTTTATACGTGGACCAGTACCGCGGAAAGGGGCTGTGGCAGCCCAATAACTCTGGGCCACTGGCGCCGATTAAAGATTTGTCAAAGCAAAACAAAGAGATCTATCAATCACGCAAGCGTAACGTAAGATTAGAGGAGATGAGGTAGTGCCCTGTAATTAGAGGCACTACACACTTAAACAGTTGCTCATTGTCCATAAATGTAAAAGAAAAAACCGCTGATTTATTACCATCCAGTAGAATATAGAAGTTTCAGGAGGTTTCCGTAGCGCAAAGTTACGTTAACATTATTTCGAGTCCAACGTAGCAAGTGCCAAATAGATTTTATCTAACCTTCACCACTAAAGCTTCATTAATAGTAGTAATTGGGGTACCCAAGGACGCTCCAAGTAAATACCGATATTACATTGCCAGTAAGAACGCTCGAGACGTTGCATCTCTGAGGATGAGTTTAATCAAAGACTGGCAAAATTATTCTCGCAATAGAATATGTGCTCATAATGATCCAGCTCTCTTTATAGAATAGCTTCGCTGTCAATATTTGAGTAAGAAATGTTGAATGGAACGTACAGGCAGATAAGGGCATAGGAGAGATCAAGTTATCACCTTTACCTCGCCGATTCAAATGCTCATTCACTGCCCATGATATTCTTATGCCCCGACATCCAACATGTAGCCACCATTTTGACTACCGATATGTCATTCTGGTATCACTTGCAGGGTTTTATTAAAAGTGATTTGACCTTTGACGATTTCATTGCCTCCACGGGTGCCTAGCTATCAATATTTTGCGTGATAATCTTGCCGACTATATTGCTATCGCTACGCAATTTCTTTCTTCTTTATGGCGGCTATCTCAGTTTGAAAAGCTTTGCCTCTAAATGACAAACGAGACCAGTTCAAACCGTACATAGTTCCCACTTCCATCTGGGAAACAACACCACCGAGACCCTTAATACCCTAGAGGTTTTAAACAGGACGAAGCACTATCATGAAGTTTCTTCAACCTGGTACTGGAGAAAACAGTGCGAAATTCCCAGGGCAACGTAACACTTGATTACGCAGGCGACAATCACATTAGAACTAGCAGTCACTGGCACTTATATGCTGTCTACGAACATTGAAACACAACACCATCGTCCTGGCCAGAACGATCCTATGGACAACTAAAACTTCTAGGTAGTGAATGAATTCGTCTACTTAGACTCTGATATAAACTTTGCCAACCACAACAGCTTTGAGATAGAACGTAGAATAACACCCGCCAACTGCTGTTACTATGGCCTTAGGAGACAACTCTTTAGCAAGGCCCTATCGAGAGGCATGAAGGAGTCGCTATACAAGATCCTACGAGTATTCGCCATCTTTCTGTTGTGTAGTGCATAATCATGGAAAAGTTCTACGTTCAATTTATGGTCTCACCTACACTGATGGGTTGTGGAGAAAAAGTTTTAACCACGAACTATACGACCTGCACCGACCTCGTCAAAAAGATACGTGTACAACGATTAAGATATGTCTAGGTCATGTAGAGCAGATGAGCAACAATGCTACAGCCCGAAGAATTTTTGATTTCACTACTGAGGGAAGACGCAGAAGAAGACGACCTCACCTCCGATGGCGTACAATAACTTCAACCAACTCGGAATATGCAACTAGAGACAGCTGACTGGAGAGGTTTGTTGGTTGAGCTCTGGTCCACCTCGCAATGTAGCGTCATCATATAAAACTTGGGTATGTGGACAGACATAGATGTACTTGTGACTGTTCGTGTACTTTTCATCGACGCCGTGTTTATTATGAATGTTCAAAAAGATTAAGGACCATATAATCAATCAGTGAAATATAAATTTTAACATTTTTCAAAAAAAAACATCGGCCTAGAATATAAGACGTGCACTCTATATGGACGTACTCTTACTCAATCTAAACATCAACTGAACAATAAGGAACAAAGATCCGCTCCAAGTGGAGTAGTCTTTTCCTTGCAGCTACTGGGCACACAGAAAAGAATATGTTCATCCTTTTCTTTTTGTTCTCCACATTGTTTTTGTACAGATGGGATCTAGTGGACAATGTTCCGTTATGTAGCCCATTAAGGTTCTTACATCATCTTTATCGAGATCAAGTAAAGTCAGGTTTATATCGGTTGGTTTCCCTAAGGCCCTGAAGGTTAGCCCAGTAATCGGCATGTCTGCCAATCTTCCATTGTGTTACCTTGAAGTGGGCATTTTTAGATGGTACTCCAAAATAGGGTTTAGGACCGTCAAGTGGGCTCTTCTCGCAATGCAATCAGCCCGTTCGTCACCCTTAAAATCTCCAGGCTACGAAAACCATGTTGCTGGATTCAAGATTCAACTGAACAAAGTAAGAGCACCCGGCTGGCAGGAGTTGATATTGAGTAGCAACCGAAATAAAGCTGACGGTGATTTGATCGTTTTCCAAATTGATCACTTTGCACGCATCTACTTTCTTAGTAACAAAAACCAACCATTATGTGATCGAAGTTGCAGCCATTATGCGCTTCCTGTTATCTTCAACAACGAAATATCAAAAAGTGTGGTTCTGCAATCGCAATAAACAAAAGTTATGCAAATTTCAAGCTTCTCATTCTCTGCAGAAATCCAGTCCAGCCCGAATCAGATCAAAAGACCAGTGGCAACGTTGCCAAGTAGTCATTGAAACTGCTGCCTTAAATAGCAGCGCACTGATCCTAAAATTGAATGAGCCTTTCGAATCTACAAATATCTGCATACGCACCAGACCTTTGAAAACATTCTCTGCAGAAATCCAGTCCAGCCCGAATCAGATCAAAAGACCAGTGGCAACGTTGCCAAGTAGTCATTGAAACTGCTGCCTTAAATAGCAGCGCACTGATCCTAAAATTGAATGAGCCTTTCGAATCTACAAATATCTGCATACGCACCAGACCTTTGAAACATAGATTGCAGCTACGATTAAAACCCCCAAGAAGAACAAATCGGTTGGTATTGATTTTTCCAAGCAACTGCCGGAACTGGCAGGGTATATACTTAAGTTCTTCCTGCTATGGCCAAAATGGTAGTGAATAAACCTGGGTAGGTTCAAGAAAGAGACGTTTTCGATTAAGTTGATAGCTTTCTTTTCTATAAAGCATCGCCTCAGCTAACGTTGGTAACCAACTTAAAGTTGTCAGCAGAATTCGGAAGCAAAGACTATTTGCGATATGCTATGCAAAGTGTGAAAAAGCAATTCATACAGCAATTAGACCAACCTGCGACTGTTTTGCTCCAACGTTGGGTTAGTAATTTTAAACATGAGAAGTACATCAAAAGTGACCGCCACAGTTACTAGAACAGATGAGGAGCCAATAGACATCAGCATACGGCGAAGAAACTGGCAGTGAATCGGTTATACATAGCATATAGCGCGAAGTCAACTCCATTGCGAAGTATGCTATGCAAATAGGCCGCCCTAGGCAAACGGGACGCAGAACAATTGAAAGGAATAAAGGTCACATGGGATGAGTTTGAAAGAGCTGAAATGGGTTCTAGAACAGGGAACAAAATAGAACGCAGGTATTGTGGATGTGACACCACGGGGGATTACAAGCAACTGTCTTTGGTGGGCTCCCGACCCATGAAGGATCTCTGGTTGTACATAGCACACTCAAGTCAAGTCTTTTAGTACCTCCAATCCTCTGAGTTCAATAATTGAAGCTCATTCTCTCCTGACCTCTGGAGCCCGTGGGCTGGGATTCGAAGGCTGCATTGGCCAGGACATAATTTAATCAATTTATATACATATGTAGTTATCATAAACCATTATGTACTTCTCCACATCAATGCTCAAAGTAATATTCCAGCTTAGTTCTAACTTCCAAAGATTACTAAGACAGCAAATTGCGCACTAAAATCAGCATACCCTATGGTGGTACCATACGTATGGATAAAAAAACAATACAATCTCAATGGGTAGTGTAATGTGTTTGCTTTTACTATCCTCTTGCGGAAAGCAATAAAGTAGATAATATTTTACTGCCAAAGAAAGATAAAATTTCATTCCACTGAAGTGGCAGTAGAATTGCAAATATTACATATGTACATATGTGTATCCGCATATCCTTTTGCTCACAATGTACGATTGTGTTGGTTTATAGCAAGACCGTAATTGCATGGTTAAACATTAAAGTATTTGGACTTTTACAAATTTATAAAAAGAAAAACAGTTTCTTGATAGAAGAACGAGTAATGTGTTTTTAACGTATTGTAGCGAAGGACGTTTATATGACACAGATTTTCTCTTTTCACAGATTCTATGGTAGATTAACGTCGTGAAAGCAATGAAAGTCTTAATAGGTTTTCTTTACCCAGAAACGTGTTCTTTTTTTTTGTTCCTTTGCCTGAGACTTTGAAGAGTAAAAAGTATTTTATGACCAAAATGGCTTAATTTCGCTTAAAAAAATGTTGTGTGGATCTGAGATTAAATATTTCCTTCATAGATAAACCATTTCAGCAAGGACATGGATAATGTTTTTCTAAGAAAATTGTCGTAATCTCCTCAAATGTAAAAGAACCACAAAGTAGAGTACTTCGTTAACAAAAAAAAAAACAACGTTAGAGGGAAAATCGGGAATGTGCTTCATGTAACGAGGTTTCTATAAATGGATAGACATCCGACAAGGAATATTTGACTAATATTTGTAACAGATACTGTCCCTACTCCGTAACAAACTCTTCAAGTTCGTCTGTTTGAATTTTTTAAATGACTCACTTTTAACGTTAGCCTAAATGGTTAACACAAATTTCATCATCCTATCGCAAATGCTCTCATTTTTGCAAATGGCGTCGTATGTCATCGCGGCATTTACGAAGCAAAACAAAAACAGAATACACGAAGAGAAACTATGGATTATTATAGTAAAAACACATTGGCACAGCAACAGCAACAGCAACTTTGACAGCCACAGCGAAAATTTTAGAACCAATGCTTTTCAATGGAACAAAACGCATTAGCACAGCAACAGCAAATTCAACTTTAGACCTAAGTTCTAAGTTCGCTGTTGCTGTTCAAATGCAACCAACCTTGCGACGCCATTTTTTCAGACCTCCCAACATGAAAATATTTTATGTCTGCCACCTCAAATGTAAACAAAAGAATTTGTTTTGTTATTTGTTTCAGGGAAGTGCAATGAAATGGAGGAAACACTAATCGAAAGTGTTTTTACTAGCAATGCTTATGTAAGTAACTTGAGAGTAGTACGGCACAATCATTTTAATTTTTTTATTTCACTTTTTACTTTTCAAATACGCAAGTAAGTTTTAAGATGTCAATTTTCGCTGTGAGCTGTTGTGCTGTGCTAATGTGTTTCACATCACGTTGGCTGTTTTTGCCCGGCGGTTGTCAAAGTTGCTGTGTGCTGTTGCTGTGTCAATGTGTTTCTACTATTATACACTCAATTAATTGTGTCGACATTTTTGACAAATAATCCGTCAGTGAGTTTGGTTCAATAAGAATTTCTTTTTCGATTCTCCGGTCGTATGGCTCTAACTAGAGAATGTTACACATTTTACTGTGCATTTTATTATTACATTACTACTATCAATAAATAAATTTTTATATTTGGTCTTTTACTAATAAGCGGTCGACCATGAACAATTAACTTAACAGAGACATTACCGTCGAACAAGCTGATACATACTACAAATCCCATCGACAATAGTCGCATACTGACCTGAAAAGAAATGAAAACATAAAGTTAACGGAGTTCAAAAAATAATTTCAAAATATTTAGTAAAACACAGCGACTAAAGATCAATCAAAACACTGATTGAAAAGTATATTTAAACTGAAAGAAATAATAAAAAAGTGGTATTGAGCTGGAAGTAAGACTTTACTACTGCCGGACCCCCACAAAACAGATATTGCAGCCCAGATTAAAACCGTCAAGAAGTACAAAGCGGTTGGCATTGATGGAGTCTTTACCGAATTTTTCCAAGCAGCTGTGAAATGTCTGGCTGTGAAATCAGGAAGGTGTAGAATGTCGCGTACTTCACAACGGCAAGCCATCAGGCGCTTTTGAAATCCGAAGTGGAGTACGAGAGGGTGGCATTTTATCACCGCTGCTTTTCCTGTCGATAAGTGATGTTATCCGCGTATAACTATGTGCCTGCTTTCAATTAGAGTTTTAGGCCTAAAGGAAATGGTCCACGATCTGCGAGGTGAGGCAAATATAATAGAGCTGAAGAAACAAAATCTGCGTACATACCGCACTAAGCGCCAAGCGACGTTAAGTCAGCACTTCTAGGTGTGTGAGTGCAGTACCTGGAAAATGACTAACATAGTCACTCGTAAGATGTCTTCGCATCATATTAAGGGCTTTCTGATCAAATCGTATCTCAATCGAGAAGCTTCATATTATGAGAACAGATCAAAAGAAGTGGACGTAGATCTGTCCTACCATACCGCCCGAGGACAACTTTTATGCAAAGGAACTGGTTTACCAAGTCTGGCAGAAGAGAAGACCGCCCTAAGGAAACGTGGCGCAGAACAATTGAGGAGGATTCGGAGTCACTAGGGAAGAGCTGAAACGTGTTGCAGAACCCGAACAATTGGTGCGCAGGCGTTGTGGACGCTCTATGCCCCACGAGGAGTAACAGGAACTCGTACGTTAGTACGTATTTGCTGGCGCCCGAAAATTGAGGAAACTTTTCCCAATTCAAGTTTATGTATAAGACTTTCCCTTAAGGCGATACGTAATGACAATGAAACGACGAATACAGACAGGAATTTAAGTGCTTTCGACAGTTAAAGGTCCAAAATTTCTCACTAATTTGTCAATGAAACTCTAGTCCAATGACCCTAGAACTAAAACAAAGTTTGTTGGCGAATAGAAGTAGAAAAGCCTAGTGAGATTGAGAATCAGTTTTGGGAAGATGCAGTAATCCAGCAGTCTTTTACAATCGCTCCTTATGGTCTGATGAAGAATATGTTTTACGGCGGATTTCTGGTGGTACATTAAAGGCAGCATATACGAGTACGAATACATACGTACCATCTCTCGTGGGCTTCATTAATAGAGGCGAATACGTCTTGCTTTGTAGTGTATCTGGAAGAGGTCATATACAGGGTTTATATAGTTTTAATTTCGAAAAAGGTCTTTACTTCTCCATTGCCTATTGGCAAAAGTTATTCTTTCTCCCGTGGTATCTTAATTAGTTCTTAAAGGTGAGCATCGGTGTTGCGTGCCCTTTCTGACTGATAGCATATATTTTGTCTTCGCTTGGTTAACCAAGTTGCTTCTCTTTTGATATTTATGATAGCTCGGTATATTCTTACCCCATGGTGTGCATGTCATTCGCAGACTTCTGAAAGATCCTACCACTAGTGTTGGCGGTGGAGTTTCGCCCTACATTTTCAAGATTTGTATTGGAAAACCCACCATCTTTCAGCAGGAGATAAATAATCGTTTTCAGGGAATGTTTGACTGAAGGATCATAGTTAAAAAATAAGTCTAAGTGCTGTACTGCCACGGTTCGCATGTTTGCATACCAATACGTCCATTTTTTATCGCATAAACTCATCCTCAAGTTGGAATCTCGCGGTTTGGAAGTCTCCTTCCACGATTTAACGAGGGTTTTTGCATTCTAAATAGAAACTTATCATAATCGTGTTCGTCATACATGTTATCAGTCCCTATCCGATGAATGGTAGCACATGTATTGCATCATGCTAGCCCACGTTGCCAAGGCAAGAACTGAGGTACTAGACCGCCCACACTTGCAATTTTAACCCACATGGAAGAGTTAAATCAAGTAAATGGTTGGCCATTTGCTATTTTCTTTTTAAAATTGCTATTTACACTAAAGTGTCCAATGTTTTCTTAAAAATTTATTTTAATACTAGTTATGGAAGATAATTGCATTCAAATAATTGTATCAGCTGGCTTGGCAGTAGCTGTTCTCTGCAGTACATTGTCGATTGTTTATGGCTGTATTTCGTAAAGAATTCAGTGGATATTTTCCTTAAGTATTTCGAATATAGAATAGCAATATTTCTTAACAATAAAAAAGGACAATATCGTCAAATAGCAACTGGGGAATGGCCAAGGCACGTCTCCAAAGCGGATGACGACGAAGCAAGTTAGAAAAAGAATGATTGTTTGACGGCGGGTGTGGCACGTCCCACCATCCTACTGAAAACCAAAGCCTTTCCACTTCCAAATAGCCCAAATCGCTCCGAGATGAAAATGAGCTTCACCTCAAAAGGTCATTGTGCGACTGAATTCAATATAATGTTCCAACTAATTTATAGCCCACACTGAAAGGCAATAACGAAGTGGGTGGTCATTTTACTTCAACTCTGATTGAGTTGAATCTTGTTATTAAATATTTCGAGGTCTTTATGCGATATTTCCCTCAGATAAATTCGACTGACTGACTGACTTTAGTTCTTTAGCTTTGCGGCAAGTTGTGAGGTTCTTGAGTTTTCACGCATTCTTTGGGCAACGATAGCAATTCTTCGTCAATAAATTTCGACTGCAGCGAATTTTCTACACACGAATCGCGTTTGTTAACAAAAAAGCTCATATTGCAACGATATTATTCATCACCTTAATTCGTAATACAATGGCGACCCAATCAGCCACCTAAACAGTGTCTCAAAACTCGTAAAAGTCCATCAGCCACCTTCTATCTCTAATTGTAAACACAACCGTTGATTTCAACTAGATAATTCTGGTCTGGATCCTGGGAAACAATGTTCCCACTTTCTATCGTTGGCACAACAGATTGAAATATAGTCTGGGGTTCACCGCATGAAGGTGACATGGGGAGTCAGTAGGCGGAGGTGAGTTAACGATTATTTATGTAGAATAACTCAATCCACTCGGATACCATTTTTAGCGATTTGTAGAAATTGCTCTTAATGTTCTTCTTGATTGATAATAAAAACATGCACTGACTTGAGTGTGACCAATATCAATGTGGATGTTGCAGTAGCAGAATTCTCTGTATTTCACTTTTTTTATAGGTGTGACCAGAACTGAAGAAAGCGAAAAGGGCTGAATACAACCTGAATATGTACTTCCGGGAGTGTTCCAATTGGAAAGTATAGAAATAGCAGGAGGCGCAACCAATGCTAGCAAATTTCTTGCTTTACTAAAATCACAACTAATGGCAGCGAGAATGATCCATGATTCTAATACAAGAGATGGGACAATCCAGCAAATATCGAAATTCAGTTTTGATCTCTTCTTGAAAGATGTTGTCTTGGCAATCGACGAAAAATATTTTCAATGGAATCACCATGCATTCTCAAATCACTATGGCACTACACGAAGACGACACATTTAATTTCCAATTTGTACTGATTTTAAATAAAACAAAGACCGTCCACCACTTAACAAAAAATACATTTTATTGGGTCAAATCCTTTACAGCTTAAGGACCATAGAAATCTCCCAAAACAAGAAGGTCGTAAATAAAATTTCCCAGAAATTTCTATCCTTTGGTTTACGTTCATTAAACTCTCTACTGCATGATGTACTGCGAGAAATGAAAACACGATTTAAGGGAATCCGACATCTGACCGTCGGGAAAAGTCTGCGGAATACATTTGACAAACCCTCCCCTGAGGCGATTTTGATAGATTTTCCTTTTCTGCTTCTCATTGTACATCTGCAGTTCATCCAAACGTGTGTGCAGCTTTTCAAAATCAGCGTCAGCATTTCTAATGAATCGACAGCGTATCGGATAGTTTCCAAACAGGAAACAATTGTAAAGTTTCTGAATCCGATGCTCCAACATTTTCAATACGTGATATGTGGTCATTTTTGTTATCGAATAAATGTCATACGTTACGCGCATCTTTCCGGTGGCGCACTGGAAGATCTTAGTGGCGTGCTCCCATAGGAATTCGTTGTAACGATTGCGGCACCATTCGTCTACTTGAAGCTTGCGTCGCTCTGTGATATCATTTTGTACATCAGTGTATTGCGCGAACGTATTCTGCATCATTTGCACCGAGTCGAGGGCAAATTCTGTGACATCATCCAGAACTCCACAGAGGATGACATGGAAATTTTCCATTTCACTGAAATAGTCGGTTAACTGGGATTTTATTACGTCCGATAGATTCCCTGTGGATGGGACTTGTCGGAGCTTTAGCAAAAGTTTATCGCTCTCGTTTTTGGCCAAATTGTAAAAGTTCTCTGTCATCGTAGCGAAAGTGGATGACGCATTGGACGATGATTCGAGGTAGGAAGGGATGTTTTCCAGCTTGCGCGTTAGATTAAGCTGAAGGTCGTCGGGGAATTTATCTAGTAGTTCACGCAGGATATCTTTAGATTGGTCAGCGTTTTCACCAGCTATGTAAAAATCAAGAGAAATATGCTCGCCACGGACACCGAGATGTGCTGCTGAGCGCCCGAACAGCAGGAGAACCGCAAGAATGCCGATGCTACCCACAGTGGTCTTCATGATCGGGAAATTACACGCAACTAAATACTTTGAATGTACATCGCGTGTTTTATATTTGAAAATAATATTAAGAATGAGTTTCTATTTTGGAATCGGGCGATTGATGTTGGGTGCTGGATGCTGGATGCTGGAGGCAAGCGCCTCCATATAAAAAACCAAGAAATTTTAAACTCTGACCAAAAGTACAGCCGCTTGTGACATGGACGGTTGCTGGCTCCTTAGAAATGTTGTTTGTTTGTGGTGGATGCTATGTTTACGTGGAAATTCGGTAATGAGATTTGCGAAATGCGTGTTTTGTTTTTGAGTTTTTTGTGCCAACGAAAGATGCTATGGAAGCGTCCAATTTATACTGTTTCTTTTTTTTATTGTAAACTTTTCTGTTAGGGTACTAAAGTAAATTATAACACTAACAAAAATCACCATTAAAATTTGGCAGCATTGAGATGTTTAGCAATCAACTGTTGAAAAAAGAAAATCTTTTAGGTTCATTACTATTACCCTGAGTCAAAGCTTGAGTCTACATATGTAGTGAAGTAGAAGTCATTACCCAGCGCCCTAACAAGTTTAATGTCGTACCATCAGTTGGGAAGATCATGGCAGCAGTATTTTGAACTTACAAGGAATCTTTTTGATGGATTATAAGCCAAAAAGCAGCAGTATTACAGGAAAATACTACAATGGGTTTCTAAGACTCTTAAAATATTTATTAACGTAATAAAAAAAAAAGGGGGAGATTAATGAAAACCGTGCTCTTATTTCATGTCAATGCACCAGCTGACCAGGCTTAAATTGCCATGGCTGCTTTTAAGTCGTGTGGTTTTCAGGAATTTACTCATCCACCTCCCAGTCCTTACCTGATACGCAATGGTTAATGCATGCTCCCAAATTTGAAGAAACACTTATGTGTAGAGCGTTTCGAAGTTATGAATTGCTACTAAACTACTAGCATTTGGAAGGCAAATCGTAGGACTATTTTCTAAAATGCTTAGAAAAATTATTCTTTAGATCCAAAACCTTTGGTAAACCAAAGCCACAGAAAGGATCAAAGCCTATGAGTTTTGATTGGGAGTCAGATCTAGCTAATTCATCAAATTCAGCAAACTCATTGCCAGCGATACCTTTGGGACCAAATATCCAGATGAGTGATAGAGTTTTGTGTGCAGCAAGCTGCTTGAGGGTAAGAAGACAATTGCAAACCATGTTTGATTTAAAGCTGTGTAATTTTATACCTTCTTGACTACCTGATAAAATGTGTGATCTTTGATGGTTGCTTTAAATCCATTCCCTGGCAAACAACTTCATAGCATGGACCTCTGCTTGGGACAAAAAAGTATTGCGACCTAGTGGTACAGAAGATTTAAAACTGGGACCAAATATTCTAGAACTAAGCATTCGCGAGCGGTGGGACCGTGAAAAAACTTTTCGGTGTTTTCTTGGATTCGAACCTCGAACCTTCCGCTCAGAGATCCAACGCACTAGCCACTTGAGCCACGGCGCCCATATTCATTTGCATGTAAAATCAAAGCCCTTAGCATTGGAAAGGAGATATAGCTTGAGAGCACTGGCGACAGCTGTCTTCCTCAAGTGATTTTGATGTAAAGTAAGAAATGAGCCATTTTAGCAGAGATAGTACTGCTGCTTAGTAAGGAGTAGAACCATTCAGTAGAGTGTTTTGTTCGATGACCCACGCATTGGTTGCCATTTTTATAGACTAAAACGAGGTGTTAGTGTACAAACAGAGTGGAGCGAAGAGCAAAGCTGCGAAATTCCTCAGAGAAAAGAGCAAAGAGCACGAGAGGAGAGCAAGGATGAAGGGTAGCCAGAATGAGAAGCAACGAGCGAAGAGCAAGAAAAGCAAGAGTTCATTCTTTTCCATTTGAATATTTTTCTTTTGTGAATAAGAATGGATCATTATATTTT
Source organism: Blera fallax (assembly GCA_946965025.1). Classification (NCBI taxonomy): domain Eukaryota; kingdom Metazoa; phylum Arthropoda; class Insecta; order Diptera; family Syrphidae; genus Blera; species Blera fallax. The sequence goes on from OX337244.1 coordinate 101,014,397, forward strand.
GAATGTGTACTTTACTGAAAACTCTTTCCTGACACGCGGAAACAAAAGTGAAGGAATTCATGTAATTAACCAATCGCCTATTATGCATACATATTGTGATGTTCAAGATCTTTTAGATCCCACAAAGGCTTCCTTTTGATTACTGAACAAATTAAATTATCCACATTAATTTTCTAAAAAATAACTATAAAAAACAGTGTGCAATCCAGTGGTCGTGGAGCAACGTCTAGTGAAAAATCAAAGCGATGAGAGCTATGAGAGCCGAGAAATCAAACATGTTTGAAATCGCCGCTTTGCGCTCTTGTTGACGCTCTGCTCGACCTTCGAACGACGCTGCACTCTGTGCGCTACCCTTTCACTACACGTGTTTGATTTCATCGCTTTTCTCTTTACTATTTGCTTTTCCTCACTCTCCGCTAAACTCTGTTCGTACACTAAGCAAAGGCTTCAGAGATGTCTAGAAAAGTACAAACGACTGATGCGCACTTTGTTTTGTTTTTTTTATTACTGAGTCAATGTCGCTGTACAGCTCGTATATTTGATTGAGTTGCGAGCGCCTATTCGAAGGATACAGAAGGGAATCATAGAAGGCTCTAGTGTTGGAAGGGAAAGTGAAATGAGAATCAGAAAAGTGAGCCTGTAAAAGTAGACTTAACTCACCAAAGCTTAAGCAGGTTATTGTAGGAAACCAATGCCTTTGTTCTGCTTTTTAAGAGAGGGCTTTTTGAACCCTAATGATTTCACAGAAAGATCTTACACTTTCAAGCTCTTGTATCCACCAGGGAGCATTAAAGTTAGACGAGCTATCCTTTGTCTGAGAACTGGATTCATAGGCGAACATACATAATATTAGAGCTTAGACTCGCGGTTACTTCGTCAAGAGGTTCATGGGAGTCAATATTTAAATAGGGATGAGTGTATTTGCATATAAATGTCTCTGTTTACGGTAATTGGATATCGTAATGTACCCAAGTCAAATCTGTTATGCAACCAACTGAGTAGGGAATATTTTGACCTAGAGTCATATTTTGAAACTTTATTTTAAAGCAGCATATAAGTCAAAATATGAATATATATAATCTATTACCCTTAACGAGTTTTTTTTAAACTCATTACCCCTGTTAATGGAGAGCTTTGCTACATGTTTATTTTCTACTACTGCAGTATTTTATAAACACTTTTAAAAATGTAAATTTATTCTAGAAGGTCGGAAATACCACCACCAGTGATAATGCACTTTAAGTTTGAATTTTTAACAATACAGCCCTTCCTGTGTAACCTGTAAATCCAGTTACCACCTTAAAAAAGGTTTAATTAGTTGCATAAAACTTTTCCACATTAACTATTCGTCATCGTCATCTACCTTTTTTCGCTACCAAATTCCCGAAGTGACTTTCAGATTTTTATGATAATGAAACGCCTTCGAGGAAAAACATAATAAAAAAAAAACAAAATTTATGTAAAATAATTTTGTTGTTGTCGGCGTAATTTTTCAACGTAAAACTTTTAAATTATTTCATAAGTTGCTTCAAGTGTTGGTACCTACTCCAAGTTGAACAATTCTCCCTCTGTTAAATGAATTAACACACCTTTTGTTAGACTCGAAAGTGAAGGAAAGACTCATCCGACAAAACAGAATAAATATACAAAATTCCACAGAGAGATCTCAAGAATAGGTTGCTACGCATTTTCTCATTAAAATGTTAATGAGTTTTATTTAAAAAAAAAAAAAAACCAAAAACAACGTAAATTGTTCTTCTCTCTCGTGCCATCTTTATTTCACGAATTTAATAGGTTTTTTCGCTCTGAAATAGATTAAAACTTTAATCCACATGTTGTTGAAAAAGGAAATAGAAATCGCGCTCTCAGCACATTGACCAGAATTGCTGATGTTTAAGCTTCAGCAACTGTCAATTTGTTTTGTGCCCCCAAATTGAACTGATAATAGATGTCGCTGGGGTTAACTTCATCGATAAGTTTTCCCCCTCTCTCGGCGGCGCTCTCTCTCTCTCTCTGTGGACGAACTTGTTTTTCTCGAATTCAATTTCTTGGAAACCCGCGGCGGGAGGTAGGAGCTGGGAGGATTCATCATTATCATCTCACAATAAACACATTTCACAAAAGCAATTAAAAAACAAACTCGACCCAGTTAAATAAATGCTAAGAGATTTTTCTGTATTTATGTAAATAACGATTTTTGTTTACCACTTAGGGCGATATTGTTGGAAGGGGCGGGCTGCGTAACTACAAATTATTCTGATGAATGTCGCGCCATTGAAATGATTGCCAACAGGTTTACTTTTTTTTTTTTCTTTTTTTTAACTGGCTAGCAGCGTTTTCATCCTTTGTCAAGAAACTCTGTGTGACGGTCACAACTTCGGTGTAACATGGTGTTTTATGCTAAGTTTTCCATGTATTCTCCGACTGAGACACGATACAGGTATTTTAAATTCGAATTTATGCAAATTACAGTGCTTTGCAGAGGGAGAGTCAGGGCGAATGTATCTTTATGTGCATGCACTGAATATCTTTTGCGTCGTGTGTGCCTCATAGGTGCACAAACGTTAGAAATAATATCAGGCTGCAGGGCTTTTGAAAAGGCTTGGTGTTCACACATTTGCAAAGGGGCGTTGATCAGTACAATGTTTTGCAGGCGTTGCTGGCATAGAAAATAGGTTTCAGGTTAAGGTGCGTGGGGCCATTTTTCATATCACTTGCACAGCTGGTGGCCAACATAAAGATAACTATTGGTTAAGACTCATATAACCTCAAAAATCGAGGAGAACAGCTTCATTTTCAATGTCTTTACTTTTAAATTCAGGTCAGGTTGAATGAAAATCCAACTTTCTGGCTATGCAAAGGCCTTTTGTCAAGACATGAAGTTTATCGCCGAAAAGAATCCTTTGGATATGCACGGCAAAAGTAAGAACAATCCTCGCATACATACCGGTTGCTTGGCGCTGCATAGCGTCTTTATCTAGCACTCCTGGAGCTGCAATGACATCGGAAATTCAATTGCAGCATAACCCCGCTGCAGGTCTTCGGCGAAATTTCAGGCCGAGAAAAAATGCCATTGTAACCTCAGCGATGGGATCAGCGTTAATTTGTTAGATCAATATTTGTCTGTCTTTCAAGTGTAGATCTACGGAATCCTAATGGTCATGTGCTTCAAAAAAAAATATACAAACACATGGCGCAGCAGACAGTATGTGGTACGATGCCTAGCTTCTCGCGACCATTCGTGTTGACCGTGTTATATTTTCTCATGCAAAATGGATGGAACCTACAGTTTAGGGTTGTATCCAAAAGTTTCTTTTTTATAAGCTTTCTTATGGACGTTTTCCAGACCTTCGCAAGAGGTGGGGCCGTGAAAAAACTTCCGCTCATTAATCCAAAGCGCTAACCACTGAGCTATGGCCATGTGCTTTTTTATGACGAAAAGGTGGATAGGAAGAAGCATATGCGTCTACATACCCAAGCTTAAATCACTGCTGAACCGTTTTACCTAAGATATCCCTAAATCTGGTCGGGATTTATTGCGTCTTGTCGGGGTGCCATGTCACACTGAATTTTAGAAAAACAAAATCTCTTCCAGATCTCCTTGTAACAAAGCTCAGATGAAGTTTTCACAGATTTCTGCATTTACTGGTTATCGAGTTAAATAGACCGTATCTTACGATGTTAGCGTAAAAATCTTCACGTTCAGTATTTAAATACTACCTCGGACACCTATTACTTGGGTTCACTGCACAAGTGAGTCTAAATAAGACTAATGTGGAAGAATTCGCTCATCAAGTAGATTGTCTAGTCTATTACTCATTTGTCAATGAAAGAAATACAAACTCTCTGTCTCTTTCCACCACACCAATTTCAATAATATTGAGATGCCGAAGCATAGGAGCTCGAATATTTTAACAAGTGGTTCACAAAATTCCAAACGAACGTCATTTGGTTGCCTTTCGTATCCCGAAAGCACAGTCTGAATGATACGAACGGTTCTTGAATGCGATTTGTCATAGAGCGTTCAGAACCATTTCTGTACCTCAGGCCACAATAAGCCACAGCAGCTTTCAATACGCTGCGGTCCAAAACAAAATATAATTAGCACTATTTCGTAGATCTACAGCAAGATAAAGCAATCTGAAGATAGGGACGCAAAGCCAATGTTGGGTCTCTGTTGGTGATAGCTTTCACCTCGAAAGCAAAAGAGTTGGAAACCTTAAGCCTACTATAATATTTCTCTTTTATCGCTGTGCTAGCTTGGATGAACCATCATAAAAATAACCGATTTCCGGAGTTCATTTGAATCTCTTTATCAACGAGTTAAAAATACGATTATTCCAATGACGCCTGACGACGTCAATATTTTAACTCTTATCTTAAAGTTGAATACGCTTAAGAACCATTCATAACTAAAATAGCAACGTTAAAATATTTTAGTGACTCTAGACAGTATTGTCTCCGATCTACATGACCAGTCACATAATTTTTACGTAAAGCGTTTAAAAAAAAATTCTTTTTTGTATTCGATGAACTAAAAATAAAATTCTTTTTGGCATCGAAATAAACTTGACACCAACTTGAACTTGATTTTTGCGGGAGCAATGTTCTTTTTCACCTAAAATTGAAACGTATTTGCATTTTTGGCAGCTATCTGAGGCCTCGTCAAAGTTCAAATTTATTACTGTTTTCGTTCCTTTTTGTTGAAACATTCGGTTGAAATTATCTCATATAAGAAATATTTTTTTAGTCTAGTTAATGACTTTCAATAAAAAATCTTTGTTAGTAATTAAAAATAACGTATCAAGAACGTGCGAAGACTATGTACATGACGTCAAGCTTATTGACGTAAAATTAATTTGATAGTGTATCCATTTAGCTGACACCAATTCTACGATTGATCGTAGAAAAGAAGATCTATTCCTTTGGGTCTTTCCATCGAAGCTGCAAGTAACCTTGGTAATAAGATAATAAGCTCATTTAGCGAAAGCATGTAAGTAATCTACGCTAGAACCACTCAGCGATGAAAAACAGAGGTGAGCAGTTCATCAAGTCTAGGCAATGAGGATGACTCATTGTGCGTTGCGTGCTCATCTCTTGTTGTCAACAATGATTAAAAAGTCACAAGGGTCATATTTACCACTCATTTGCATTTCCTAAAACGTTATTTGCGTTCGCTACGAAATTATTTATATTTAGTAGTGATTTTGACACTTTGTAGAATTCTGTTTAGCAGATAGGTATATTTTCAAGGCCTTTCAATAGTCAGTCTGAACTTTGACAGATGATTCTGGCTGTGTTTGAAATTACAGCGCTGACATTTTGTGATGATATTAGTCGTATTAGTCGATTATTGTGCAGAAGTTTAAGGGAGGAGAAGGTACAACTGCGAACTCTATGAGCTATATGTAGCTTCAAAAGCTAAGGCCCCCCAATGACTACATTTGCTCGGGCACATCCAACGAATGAACAATAACGGTCCAACGAAGAAAATTTTAAACCCGTGCCCCTAGATACGAGGTGTCCAGAAAAGTCGAACTCCTGTTATCAAGATCTATCAGGAGACAAATCGCCTATGATGAAAAGCTGCGGTGTCTCAGGAAGACACTTTTAATAGCTAGAGAACCTATTAAGTAAGTAAATATTTCACAACGACTATGTATTACGTTTCAGGAGATAGGTCCTCGTATTCGTCCTTGCAGAGCCCACCGGACATAGAGTCCTTTAATTCGTAAAGGATTATATATGTACATATGTGCTGTCACTACAAATTGAGACGCTTACAAGTCGAATGCCACGAGGACACCATAATAACTTCAGAATCCATTTCTCCTAGATTGATTCTTTCAAAATAAAGTTGATGAGTTTGGCTTTATGTAGGCAGACAAATTTTACAAATATAAGAAGAAACAAATACATAGAACGTTTCGTGATAAATCATATCACCTAACAAGTCTGTCAATTCCCGGGTCATCCACCATTATTTGGTGAAACTCAACTCAAGGCCAAGGTTTGATTCTCATTTCTGGTAGACACTCTGAGAGGTAAGAACAAGATGCAGAAATTCCAACTGAACAAGCAAATTCTGAAAACACTCTATTCCTGACAACAACCTTGCTGGTTACAATAAAAAAAAACACAAAAAATTCGATGCTCTTTGCCGTATAATCTTCCATATTTAGACCCAGTTTCACGGTTCTGTGTCTACTCGTATTATACCTCACTTGACATCTTGTACGCATTTATTTTTTTATTGATAATTTAAAAATTCGTTTGATCTCTAGCACCATTCAATTTATTTCAAGAGACCATCGCAATAAGCTTTGTCAAAATCGAATTACATACCTACCACTAATCTGAAATTGAATTCTCCATCTACAAGCACATTCAGTAACCCAGAGAGTATTCATGAACATTCTGTTTTCACCTCCACCACCTAGTTTGAATGGGAAAAATTAAAGAGAAGAATTTAATTGAGTTGAATTCTGTTGAACGTGACATGACAGCAGAGGATATACATAGGAAGCAGAGGAAAATATTTCTTTCAAAGTTTCTCCTCGTTTTATTTTCCGCACTTGTGTCTGAAAAATTCCTTAACCCTAGGACGATGTTCAGAGAACGTCGAAAAATAGTTTCGAAAATAGTTTCGCAAAAGGAATTGACAAATGAACGAGGCCATACACACTGAACACCCCCCTGGGAGTACAACATAAATGTCAAACATTCACTTATCGAACTCAATTTGTCAACGAAGTGCTGTAAAGTATTTATAATGGATTTTATTTTTGCCAGTAAAGGTAACGAAGGAGTAGGAATCGATAAGAACGTGACTATAATTATGACACTATGATGATGTTGATGGCTATAGTGGTGGTGACTTTGCTAATGAAGTGTATTGAGGCTGTCATCTCCAACTTGCCGTCATCGGTCATTCATTTAAGTTGACTTCTATAGTCCGCAGAGACTCAGGGATGATTGGAAAGAGGAAATTCCTTATTAAAATACACGCTCTACAAGGGTATCGCCTAATACAATTATATGCAACATAATGGGACTGAAATGGCGCGATAAGCTTTCGCCTTATGTCGTATGGATATCACTAATGGCATTTGTTAGCCTGTGATTCAATTAAAGATGATGACTTTGGTAGAGTATTGCAGCATTTCATGCGGTCGAATAATTATATGTAGATCTTTATTATAAGTCTGATCTGAAGTATCATCGACCTCTCCACAAGCATCGCAAACAGTGGTGACTCTTAAGCCTAGCATGCTAAGATGCTTAGCAAAAGGAAAATGCTCCGTGAAAACACCAACAGTCCTTTCTGCTGAGAGACAGCAATAATGCCGCTGATTTCTTACAAATGTTCGCTAGTAATCGTTTAGTCCACTTGCATTCTGGAGAGCTGCGTCACACACAATTCTCGGAATCAACATCAACTACACAAATGACGCTTTAGTTGAGATTCGACGAAGGCTGACATTTGAAAACTGGTTCTCCTTCGATTTGACACTCCTATGCCGAGGACAAAATGTAGTTTCTAAAGAATGCTAATCCTTCCAGTTCTGCTGTACGGCAACGAGTACTGGACCATAAGCAGGATAGCAGAGCAGATATTGGGCGCTTTTCAGCGAAAAATTCTTCGTCGAATTTTTAGCGATATGTGCAAGAAGGGCAATTAAAGGAATAGATACAACTGCTAACTTTACCAGCTGTGCCAATAGGTGGATGTAGTTCGAAAAACCAAAATACGTCAACCATATTGGCTCGGCCACATGAACAGCATGGACAAAACGTTTCAGCCAAGAGGTTTATCAAAGTTCAAGCCCCAGATTCAAGGAGACCATTAAAACTGAACCTTCACTTTTAGACCAAGTTATCGCGGTTGTCGCGCGGCTTAGTCTTGACAACTGTATGCACAGTGGATCGGCGAGGATAGAATTTAGCCCTGTTTCAAACAGAGACTCTTCACGGATCGGGCGCCCGTTAAGTAAGTAAGTATTTTTCCTCTAACTTCAATCAACTTTTAGATTAATAACATATTTTTGAAAGTAAAGTACAATTACATAAGCCTGTGTGATGTTTTCGAGAAAGGAGGAGAAAGGAAACTAAATTTTCGTTTTTCAAACCAAAACAACGTGGATGTTTGAAATAAAGTTGACTAAGCTCGTCAAGAACAAAAGATATCTCAGACGGATGCTTGCTAGAGAAGAAAGAATCCCCATAAACACGTTGTTGTCAGAAATATAAACCTCGTAATTGAATTGCGAAAGCCTGATGTAGAACGACTCTTAAGCCATTGAATTCCCTTTACTGTTTTTAAACAAAACTTCAACAATTACCCGAACAAACAACATCAAGAAGCCATTAAATAACAAAGACATTCCCTTTCAGTCAATACGGTGCTCAGTTAAATTGCTGCACATGAGCAACTTTTCCAATCCCTGTAGGTATACTCAGAATTAATGACCAAGTCATTACATTACTATCTGCAAGAAAGTAGTGTTTTTTTTTCCAGGAAAACCCATTTCCTACAAACAATAAATTATCCTCCATGTCCTGCTTTCCATGAAGCAAGAGCCAAGCGTTGGTTGCGGCAGCAAATTTCCTTTTATATACGAGTACATCCAACATTTATGAACAATTCTGGGATTATTTTTCTGCACCGCCAACGGGGTATGCATATGCATACTTCTTCCTACACCCAACATGGACCAACAAAAATTTATAGCACAGGAGCAGGACCAACAGAATGTGAATAAAAATAAGTATGCTGTTGAAAAATTGCCCAAGGATGCACTTTGACCGTTGTCGTTTATCGTACGCTATACTGGCTGGTTACATGCTTCATGGCTCTGACATAAGCCATAGTCGCTATCGCAACCCACACCCATTCCAGACTATACAGCGGTTGTAAAGGAGGTGGAAAAAGTCATATTTTTCATTGTTTATGGGCTAGGTCAAGGTGGGCGCGCAGACACACCTGTGTGTGCTTTGTGTGTTTTTGAGTGCTATGCAATGCCGTTCTGTTTGCTGTTCCATTGGGCGCTAATAGTTTTCTCCAGCAAAATGGATGAATGAATGAAATTACTTTCGTTTCATCGTCGCTGTTGTTTATGCTCCCCTGTTTGGCTTACATTGGAATTCATTTAAGCTTTTTGAAGTTTCGTTTGTGTTTACCTCATTCGTATCTGGAATTTATTATTCAACAATTTAGTTGCCTTGTTCGGTTTTGTATACCAATGGCGGAAGGAAAATTAAGTTCCTGCAATTAAAATGGACAAATTATTGCTTGGTTTACATTCACTCCTGTATCGTATTTGTAATTGGATGGAAATTTATTTGTAGCTCGATGATGGAGTCCTGGTTACACAGGCATAAACAATCAGATACTGTGCAGTCTTCTCCTTTGCAAGAACAGTGTGTAAACTATTTCCTTAAATACGAATTTATCCTTAAATTAACGTACACATGCAAGCATCATAAAAATTTCGCACAGCTATGCAGATTTCATTGAGGCAGTCTATGCCGTGTAATGATTCAGCTGAAAGACATACTCAACTCAAACTGATCCATTGTACTACCAGGAAGCAAGTCCCTATGTTACCCATTTTATGGAAATTTCTTGTTCTTCTTAGAAGTCCGAGCAGGCACTTCAGTGATGAAGAGTTAAGGTATGAGCACCGAAAATTTGCTTTTAGCAGGACAGTCGCAGAGGAAATGATTCGAAAAATCGACAACCTCTCCACAGGCATCGTAAACTGAAGTATTACTAAGACGGAGCGTATTGTGGAGCTCAATGGAGCATTCTCCCTTTAGAACGTCGATAAGTCGGCTGTAGTCTTTTCTGCTAAGAGACAGCAAAAAAATGCCTCCAAAAATACTGGAGTGCCATGCCATACCAATTATTTTTTTGACCCTACAGTCGACGATCTGATGGTTGCTAGGCACCCAGGTGTTTCCTTCTTCTCTGGATCAATGTTCCACATTCCTTTAAAGGGGGCCCTGGGGTTTCCTCAACATTTCTGCAGAATCTGCAGTCTCCAAGTTGCTCAACATCCAGTTTCCTGAGGTGCTCCTTAAGTCTACAGCCATACAGCCGGTTCCTGTTGATGTTACTAGAAACCTTACTTCTTTTCCGGTTATAGTTCCCGAGAAGTTCCTTGGCCCGTCTTAGTCTACGGAGGTCCTCCCAAAGTTTCACTCTTTAACAGTCTTCTTCTTTTCTTGCACAATGTCTAGTTTTGGTATTCTTGCAAAACTCATTCGCTTATGTAGGATGACGGTAGAGAAAGCCCGCTACTCCATTAAGGTCGGAAAAAAAACACCGAGACCTTCAATACCACCAGAGGTTTTAGGCAAGACTACTCGCTGTCATGCAGCTTCTTCAACCTGGTTCTGGAGAAAATAGTGCGAAATTCCTAGGTCAACACATCAGGCACTATTTTTCACAAGTAAATACAGCGTCCTGGTTAAGCGGACGACATTGACAGGACACGACATCGACAATATCACTCGCACAATAATAACAATAAGGCCCTATCAAGGAGACGCTATATAAGACCCTAATCGTCACCGTCATGCTGTATGGTGCAGAAGCATGTACCTTAACAAAATCGGATGAAAGTGCCCTTGGAATATTCGAGACAAAAGTTCTTCGTTCGATTTATGGTCCTATCTGCGTTGAGGACACATGGAGGGGAAGATTCAACCACGAGCTATACGGGCTCTACAACGATATCGAGCTTGTCAAAAAGATACGCATTTAGCGCCTAAGGTGGATAGGTCATGTAGAAAAGATGAGCACCGATGCTCCAGCACGAAGAATTTTCGAATCCACCCCTGAGGGACTACGCAGAAAAGGACGAAACATCGGTTTTGTTTGTCAAAGTAAAGTATAAATGATGTTTAGCAAAACCAATTTATTACATGTTGGTTATAGGCGCCCACTTGCCCACAACTTTTCAAGTTAAAGCGGAGTAATCAAATTTTTCTTTGACAACCACAAGTCCCAGTATTCTCTCCTCTCATCATACTGACTCAATTGCTTTAATCACCGGTTTAACCCAGAAATCAAATCAAATAATGAAAGGCAGATAAAATGTCATTTTCATCCATACCCTCCAGAATTAAATTCCATCTCTCTGGCACTTAAGGTTTTCTCAATAATCCCTAATTTGATTCGTTTCTCATTTGTCCATATGCACGCGTGCACACATTCATACAGCGAAAACTAATTAAATACACGAACAAGTCCTAATTTACCCCTTTCGTACATGAAATCAATAAGAATTGCCACCCAGCTCCAGTACACACCCCTATTTGTCGACTCGAGTGCCGCCGCCGCCGTCGCCGCCGCCTATGTTGTCGCCATCACCACACCGCCCGAGTGTGAGAAATTAATCCAGAAAACGACAATCTAATAAAAATAATGAACGAGTAAAATTACAATTGGTTCACCACACATAAGCACGCACATAGAAAAACATTTACCATCGCACTAGATACTTAGATACAATTGGCGCTTGAATGTGTTCATTAGACGATAACATAATTTTTTTTTTTTGTTTTTAAACGTGTTCCACACACCCACCGCCCTTATTTATTTGCTAAAAATAACATCATCTTATCACATTTCAGTGACTCCCTCTGGTTTTTTATTCACACATTGGCTGAGCGCTGGAAATGAATTAAAGATACACAAGTATATGCAACTCCTTCTATGTTCCATGAATGACATTGACCTGTTCGCGACGGTTTAACAGAGAGAAAATAATAAAAAGCAAACACACCCGTATCTGCAATCGATTATTTTTTCTGTTTTTTACTCTTTCACCCTCTCTTTAATAGGGTAGAACAATTTTTATATTAAACTGTAACAAAGTAAACGCAAATATCAATGTCTGGAGGTGGGAAAAGTTATAAAATTGATGACTTAAACCGAGCAATATCTTTTTTGCTATCCTGGATTTTCTGAAGGACCATTGTCATAATTTTCTACGGTATTAAATTGATAAGGGATGTTGATCCCTCGGGCAACTACCTTGCTACGAAATCATGTCGAAAGGACCTCAGGCGATGTTAAAGGCCATTCACTTTTGTCGGATCACATGGTGAGACTCTGAGAAATAGGAGGTAATCAACCCCACACTATCTCTGTCATCTCTTCAATTCTTTCGGTCCTTCATACTCCACTTAACTTGATAAATGGTGCCGAAATTGTCGAAAACAGCCCAATCTTGAAAGGAAAAACCAAACTTTTCTCTATTTACTAACCTTTTCTGCTTAAGCGGGTTTCTGTGCAGATCGACCACCATTTTTCTTCGATACTCGTGGCCAGTGATGCCCAATTAAGTTGTTTTTCACTGAATGCAGTGAAACATATTTTCAGACAATTTGTTTGCAAACTATGTGCATATTTTCAATATCCGCCCTATTGGGCTGTTCACTAAAAGAGCTTTCGACCCATCAAGTCCGTCTTAGGTAAATAATTTTAAGCTCTTCAGTCCAAGTATACTGACATCTCTTGGCATGGACGCAAAGATCAAAGATGAAGCGTTGCTGTCATCGCTTGCATTGAAAGAATCTTTTTGGATCTTTTGCTGGAGAAATTCATTAATTTCTTGGCATGTGGAAGGCCTATGTACTTGTGAGTTTTAGCAGGAGAGCTTTCTTACTATTTTCAGCGATTTGTCTTTGTTTTTACTTGGCGAGTAGACAGACAGTCACAAAAGAGTTCAAGGACAATGTATTGAGATTGTAAGCTAGATTCAGTGATACTTGTTTGACCAGGAACCTAAAGAAGTAAGGTTTATTGTGAACCGAGAGATGCAAGAGGGTTTGTAGACAATTCAAAACAGACTTAAACTCAAAGCTAAATGATTTGAGAGGCTTAAGGATATTTGGAGATTTCTTCTGATGCATTCTCTAGCGTGAAGTTAGAAGTGCATCTTGCTGGAGCAGATACCGATGGCAGCAGAGTTTCACTTAGAATCTTCAGATGCCCTGATAAAGAGGAACGACGTTGTTGTTGTGATCTAAGAGGGCTTTTAGCGCTGTAGTTGGAAAAACTCAAAACATACCCGTGATTCCTTTACAAACGAGTCCTTGCACCTTTTCAAGAGGCAGATCGTATGATTGGGGAGACGAAGGTTAGAGAGGTCCAATTAATCGTTTTAGCTTTTAGTTTCAATTTCTGGTAGAGGCCCAGAGGCTTTAGTCGCCCTCTCTGTGATTTGTACAAGACGAGGTATCCCGTGATGTTTTTCTTCTTTTGTGAAGTTAATGTAGACACCATTAAATACCAGCGTTTGAAGGTTAATGCATATTCTTCTTGTCAACGGGAGGATAATTGCTTTCTTTCGGTTAATTTCTAACCAAACGTTTAAAGCATTTTGCACTCTTGATTATCTTTTATCATCACTCCAAGGTCATCTGCATAGCTTTGAGTTGATTCGGAGCTATTTAGATCGTTTATAGGCTCAACTATAATAATAGTCGACAGCAATCGGAAGCTAATGTCAAAATTCTACTTTAAGTTTTCTTCAGTACTGTCGATTGCTCAAGGTGCCCATAATAGGCGTATGTGAACAAAAGTGATTTACGCAGCTGTTAAAGTCAAGTGTCAAATTTTCGTAACTGAGCAAAAGTGAACGATAATGGTAGTACAATACAAGTTTCTTGTGTTCGCACAGTTACGTACGTCGACGCACGCATCCGTTCTGCTATTATAATTTGACCTTAAGAGTTTCAACTATAATAAACCGTAATAGAGGTGATATGACAAATTTTGGTTAGAAACCTTTAATGGATTTGGGGCTAATTTAGAGTTTACCGAATTTGGCTGAGATAATCCTGCTGCGGAGCATGGAGCAAATGTATTTTACATGTCAATGCCTTCGGCATCGGCGAAAAATGTAATAAACTAAAAGAAGGTACCTCAAAAGCTTCGGAGATATTAAGGAAAAGAAACGGGGCTGCTTCTTTGTCAAAAACTTTGTAAACAAATTGGAGGTTATTAAATAAGAGTTCGATAAAGAAAGTGTTACCTACTTACGTTAAGGTCGATAATTCTTCCTATCACCTTTAAGAGCACTGAGGTGGGCCTGATTCGTTTAAAGAATTTTGGTTCTGTAGCCAGCTTAAGGATGAATAATACATTTACAAATCTTCACACAGTGGGGATGTTATTTAGTTCAAAGCTAGAAGATCAAAACTAAGAGACAAATGAGTATATCGATCTGATATAACCGAAAAATATGTCATCCACTTTGGATGAATTTTTAAGTTTTTGAGTGGAAGAAAGCCCATTTGATCGACTCAGGAGGTAAGGCAGAGCTACAATGGAATCAGGCGAATACTCAGAATTTTTAAATATTATGACTTTTTGTTGAGTCTCGTGAAGTTTTCGTTCACTTTCGTTTGCACACGTTATATGTGATTTCAATGACACATCCCGTACAACACACTGATAAAAAAGAGGATATTGTACAAGAGCGGGGAGGTATTTTATATTTCTGAGATGATTTTTTGTTTGCTATTGTACATCACATTTTATCATAAATTTAAAAGTCCTCCAACATTCAACACACAGTGTATCTTGACAGTTGATATAAACCAATCGTATAGGGTGTAACCCAATCCGTCCCGCATAGCTTGCGAATTCCTCTGAATGTTTTTGGTCCCAACCCACTCCTCTCCTCAACCAAACCTTTTAAAGTCTGTTTTTGATGTTTCAATTCAATAAATAAAAACAAAAACAAAAAGCCATCCACTCAACGCAAATTCATAAAGTTCCTCAAGTTGTTCCCTTTTATTTCGTTTCGTTTAATCTACGGAACTCCCACTGGTTTTTAGATACAAAAAAGGTAAAAAAAAGGTGCCGCTCGACAAAAAAATTTTACGTTCCACAATATGCTTCGCAAGCATGTGAGGTAATTTACACGCACCTTGTGACGTACACGTGCTAGTATGAGTATATAAGAAACGTCAGTCAGTTGGGCTCGAACAGGGCGACAAAATCTCGCGCATGGGGGCAAAATTAGAAAAATCGAAGGGGACCCGAGAAAAAACAAAGCAAGAAAAAAAAATGTCAAGGACATCGTTAGCCAACAAAGAGAAAAGAAATAAATAGGAGTCATTCCAGACGGTTAGTTTACACAGCACTACAAACACTGACAAGGAAAATTTTACTGGGGGAACTGATTCTTATCGGTGGGGTTCAGCACCGGCGATATTGACCTTAAGTGATTGCAATTTTTCGTGTTGCCGGCCTCGTTGGTATCCTGCCATATGACTTGTTGTGCGGAAGTTCCCACAATTTGTGAAAACTTCAGTGTTGGCATACATCGTTGTGATACAATGTTTTGATGTTGTAATTAGAAATTCGCCGAAATTTGCATTTGACATTTTGTTTCGTCCGCCTTTAGGCAGCAGCTGCAGCTGAGATACTACAGGAAGACACAACTTTGTGAGTTTATTGCGTTGTTTAGCCGGAATTTGTAATGAGCATACGAGTACACATTCACCATGTGTTTGCAAATAAAGTTCTCATCAGTGTAGTAGTTGTGCTGATAGCTCTGAAGTTGAGTGTAAGCTTTGATGTGGGTAACGGCGTCGACTGGACTTTTATTAAAAACTTTTCTGTTCACTGAGTTTGGACGTTCTGTTGGTTTTAATGACAGATGGTAAATGCTTTAGATGGACATGTAGGAAATGGAATTTGTATGTTGTTCATATTTTGTTCGACTTATTAATTGTAATTGGTGACCCTCTGCGGCTGTATGCCACAGATTGTACGTAATTGACAGGCCACCTGTTGGTTTCTTTTTGAAACTGCTTTTAAAATTATACAAATACAAACTATGTACATATGGTTCAATATTTTCCAATGCTTTATGCCTTCCAATTGTTTATGGAAATTAATTAAAACTGCTGCCAAATGCAACCTTCTGGCAGTCCATGCAGCAACCCAATTTTGCTCGATTGTTTGTGTTCGTCAACAGTTTACTTTACATTTTTACTGCCTTGCTGCTAGCTGCATGATTCTCAGTCTTGGACTACTGTATTGCTCATGCCGAGGAGTACATATTAAGTAATGAATTTTTTGCATTCTGATTGCGACTGATTCTTAGACTGTTATCTTCCAGTGACTTTATCCAGGTATTTAAAGCTTTGGAGGGCTGCGGTGTCATCACTCACGATGGCGCTGTCATCTGCAAAGAGGAAGCGTGTTGTTTTTTTTAAAGAAAACCTTTAACGATGTTAAATAGTAAGGGACTTTCACAACTTTCCCGGTGAACGCCAACGTACACTGAAAATGCTTCCGATATTCCTGATGAACATTTGACTTTATTCTTACTCTGTGAAACATGTTTTGGATCATTGTTACGTACATCTCCGACCCTTTCTGAGTTCTTAATGTTGCCCATATAAGATCTCGCGGTACTCTAGCTAAGGCCTTTTCTGGAACTATGAAGACAGCGACTACATCTTTGCGTCATTTGTCTGGTTTCCGTTTAATTTTATTATTATTGTTGTACTTATACAGCAGTATGAGACGTATTTTCTGTCCACTGGTTTGGTATCCTTCCCGTTGCATAGTTTATTATAAACAACGGCAAGCCATTTAAACCCTGCGGTGTCCATTTTTATCCAGAATTCCGATGCTATCTTGTCCGGTCCGACTGGTTTATTGCCCTTCTTCTGAGGTTTCTACCTCTTCGTTTAAGAATGCGGCGAAATATTCTTCGTAGTTGCCCAAAACTGCGTTACGATGTTGTTAGGTGCACGGATTTCAGTCGGGCTTTTCTTTCGTTGCTCTACGATTTTAAAAATTATTCTCGCCGTTTTTCTTTGATGTTGTAACTCCCATACCGCTTGATGTCGGTCAATAGGTTAAACAACTTTTTCCAGTTCTTGGTAAAGGTTCTGCGGCACATTTGCCTGCTCTCTGGCTACCACCTGCTTGACAGCCTTTTGGCATCGTTCATATTCAAGCCCAAGTAGTACTTTTCGGCTTCGTTGTTGACATCGCATTTGGTCCACGCTGAAAAGGCGTTCTTTCCGCATACAGCCGTTTTTGTTTCGTCATTCAACCACCAAGTTTTGGGAAGTCCTTTCGAAACCCAGAGGTGCATTTTTGCTTTTTGAATATATATTCCGAATAGTTCGTTCCACATTCCCTGTGCGGTAGAATCGTCCTCGGGCCTGGGTGCGTTAAACCAATGCTGAAATTGTTCGACGAAAGTTGCCTTTTGCCCTTAGTAAATTGCAGGTCGCTCAAGAGATGTTGGGCTACCAGAGATTCACCCAAAACTATTTTGCAAGTACGCACTGGTAGATTTAATGAGCTCCAGCAAATATGCTAATCTGTTTGTGTTTCGTGGCCTCCACTGGAGTAAATAGTTTAGTGCAGTTTTTGTATTAAGTATGTTCAAACCATGTGCCATCCAAAAGATAATAAAGTCTTCGTCGGCCTGGTTCCGAGTTCCAAATCCGTTTCCGCCGGTAGCCTTCATAGTCAAAGTTTGATTCACCGACATGCCCGTTCAAATCGCCGCCCACAAAAAGCATTTTATTTCACGTTAATCGCTTTATAAGACAATTATCGAAACACGTAGACTTATTCACATCGCAGGTGGACAGTTATCAGAGATGGGACCAGCCACGAAAGTGACAGTGGATTGGTCACGCCCTACGAAAGGACAAACAAAATGTATACAGCCAAGCTAAATTCGTTGGCTCAGGATAGTCGACGAGGAATCATAGCATTTGGTTGTTGTTGAGACATATAGCCAATAGCTCCACACGATGCCTCACAGGCATGAAAGATGCCCACAGCCCATTAAATGGACACAAAACCATACAAAAAAGGCCATCGCACATTATGAGTCATGAAAAGACATGAATCTCTCAAACAAACTAAAAAGTAGAACAATCCCACTACTGACTGCCAAGTGAATGACACCCAGGAGCTGTACGCCATAAAGTGGCATAATTAGTCATCATAATCATTCACAAAAACAAAAATAATCTACTCTCTATACAATCTAAACAAAAAAATATTCAAGTCCAAACGTTTATGTACGCAAAGTATTACACAAAAAGAATATTTCTGTAGGTTGCACGTCCATCTGCCTAGAATACACATCATCATAACCTACATTTCCCTGAAACTTCCAAAAGCAAAACAAAAAGGACTTCCATCTCGCCTATGACATACTTCAACTGTAGTACGAGTGTATATGGATTTTAATTAAGCACCTCCGAAAGTTTTTTCTGCGTGCTTGAGATGTAAAACAGGATAAGATATACTCGTTCTGCAACTCTCTGGCAGCGAAGTACTTTTTATTTTTATCAGCCGTTTCGAGTTTTTTTCCTCTCCAAACGTCCTTTTCTTTTAAAGGAATATGGCATTTGGAAAAATATGGTTGTGGCACGCTACAGAGAAGCTCTTTCGAATTATCAATTACCTTCGCTTAAATTTCGTGCACGTACGAGATGGTTCTCTACTCCACTTAACCTTTTTTTTTGCCACCCTCCGTATGTATTCCGTTTATCCTTAAAAAAAATAAGGTGCCGTCTACGTTTTATGAGCCGCTGTTTAAAAAATAAAAATATACAAAAAGAGCAGTGGTGGTTTTGGGGTTTCAGTGCAGACATTTTAGAAAGAGTACTTTTGTTTCCGCCCCATTCCAATGGGGTACGTTCGCTTCAATCCATATTTTATTGCACACACTGAAGCAATGGAGACAAGGATGTTAAAAGATTTTACGGTGCTTATATGGTTTCAGGTACATAGTCTTTAATACAAAATTTACTGTACACCTGATACTTGTACTTTGAGATTTTGTTTTAAAATTTATGAAAAAAAAAGAATGGAATGCTTAAGCACGACGCGTGTGTCTCAAATCTTTGGAGAAAGTTCTTATGAGAAAGCTGAAATTATGAAATATATTTGATTCCCTGATGGTTTGTAAGCTTGGTCCTTCAAACTTTCCTACCGTACTGTTCTCCCCGGACAGTAGAAGGTTCATTCGTTCATATAATAACACACAGGCGTCTACCGCACACCTCTATCTACCAACTCCTACTCTTAATTTCACGCGATGAACTTCAGGTATCCGGTGCCTTATCTGAAGATTGAAATCCAAACTCTTTGGAAGATCTTGGCGGCAACAATCGAGAGGAGGCAAGGGAGAAAATAACACCAAGGCACCCTTCTTTGAAACCCAAGGACAGAGAAAAAATTCTCCAGATAAAATCAACGGTGGCATCTGCAGTTCCAGTTAAGTTGATTAAAAGGTTCGAGTTAAGGGTGGATTGAAATGTTAGGGTCCTTACCAAGAAAACAAACTCGAAAGTTAATAAAAACTTTTATTCGTGCAACGTAATCTTTTTAAGTTCACCACTCTTCTAGAATGTGATCTCTAAAGCCGTTGAATTAGTCTTAAAAAATATTTTCGTCCAAAGCCGTCAAGATATAATACGATTACAGCAGCTTCAACCTCTTCATTCCTTGAAAACCCTTCTCCTCTCAAATGTTTTTTTTCATGTCAAGCTCAGGTCTATTATAGGGGTTTAGTCAAGGATCCACGCCCTCAGGTTGGAAGTTGCGCTGACGAAGTAACTGCCGGCTTATTAAAAAAACAAAATTCCGGTTACGACAACAAACCTCAGATAAAGATGATCCTACGACGGACTTGTTGGGACTTGCATTTAGAATTTTAGGTCCTTTAATGGACCCCTGCTCTACTGGAAAGCAGATATCATCGCTATCCATGAAGTATGTTTTAACGGATGGGGCAAAAAAAGGATGGAAAACTACGGCGACTGCTACCAACAATAAAAGCAGCACTTTTCTGAATATGGATTCATTATAAGGAGACCAAACCGGAAATCATGAGTTTCAGGCATTTGAATGAGCGTCTCATGGTAGTTTATGTGATAATTAAATTCACCAACATGCACACATGCTCTACAGAAGGGAAACAAGACGATACAAATACAAGGCAATGTCCTAGTTAAGACATTAAACTTATCGTAGGTGATTTTACCTCCACAGATTTGGGCACGATAGCTCGCCCTTTTGCCCAGAATATCCAGATGAAGAGGAAAGCGCAGAGCATGCAATATTCCACAGCAAATTGTTCGCAATAAACCGGGAAGAATAAACCTACCAATTCCGGAGTTTCTAGTAATGTGGGAGGCAGACTGCTGGTATTGATACCATGGCATGAATACCATGGTATAGTGAATACTATAACCCCTGACAGACAGCACTTCGTAGTATACGTTGACTTTTGCGTTACGTGGTATACTTTGACATTTGTGTTGTGCCTCCTCCAGCTCCTTACACATTTTTTGCAACACTCCAATATTGCGTCTTGCTCCTCGTAGCTCGCCGATATAATTCCTCTAAACTTCTCTTACTTCATTGTTTCCAATGCAGATAAAATTGTCCTCCTTAATCTATTTTCAAAACATTTTTCGCTGTGTTTGCTTGCTTTTGAATTGTCAAAGAAGCTATGAAGAACCACCAACAGATAGAAAGTGGCACTGCAAGCAATAAGATGGTGGTATACCACCAAAAATTTGCGAATCTCAATTCTAGGTTCTATTTATGGTATACTAGGTTTTGACGTGGTATTGCAGTGACAGACATATGGTATAGAACGTGGTATTGTTATACCATGGTATCAATACCACTAGCGGAAAAAGAAGAAGCATGAGAAGCCCGCGATCGAGGAAAAAGAGAGAAGATATCGCAGGGATGATATTCGGAAATTTAGCCAAAAGGCATGGTAAGGTTATAAAACCGAAACAAAAACATCCAGAGATGAACAAGGAAACATAGTAGTAGAACGATGCTAAGGATATGTAGAGAACAGCGTCGCTGTCAGGCAAAATGGACTATTGAGCCTAGATAACGATGACGGGCAGTTCATACATCCGTCCTGGTCGAAGTTAGGAAAAGTGATATCTAAAATTAAATTCAACAAAGCTGCAGGAGCTGACGGCAAGGTAGGCGAGCTGCTTAAAGTAGCAGAAGATTACTTGGTAAGGAGCATGCAGCTCATTTGCAGAATATGGTCGGATGAAACTGTGCCCGATGAATTGAACCTCAAAATTGGCAGAGCGGAGCACGTACAAAGAAAATTCATTACCGATTCTTCCTCCCACTCATCTATGCGGATCCTGAAAAAGCCATTGTCCAGTCTTTGAATATACATACCCTTAGTACAGAGTGGACTTGTGGCGTTAATTTCTATACTAATGATTCCTCTTCTTACATTTTTTTTTAAATACTTGAGAGTGTGATAATGGTCCTGAAGCTTCCCTCTGTGATTCGCCTTACGAACTGTGTCAGTATAGTAACTTAGTTTTGAGTGCATACAACAGCTATTATCCGTAGCGACCATGTTTTTTTAAGACCAAATTAGAGAACATTGGAAGTATCTGAGAATACAGGAGACCTACCACAAAGTCAGCAGGGTTTGAACTAACAAAAAATCAGCTTCCAACCTAATTGGTAATTTGGCGATCAGACGAGGTTTAAAAAATGTTCACTTTTTACAGACGAGAAGCCGACATGGGAATGGCACGAGATCAGAATCTTGTGATAATCACAGTCAAAGTCGGAAATCGCACTGAACATTTCCGAATCTGGAAAGTCGAATTGCAAGTCCATGAGATCCACCTAATCACAAGGAGTACATATTTTCATCTATTTTTCGGAGACTAACCGCATTGCGAGTTAACAGTTTTTGACAAATAATGTAGGGCAGGTGTGCTTTTGCACCCACCTGCATCACCTTGTAGGGACAACTAACCCAATAACACGGGGTTGAGCTTTCTTTAAATTATTATAAATGTTATAACGACCTTCTTTCGTGCCCCAGTCAGAGGCTTCAAGGAGATCAGCTTCGATGAGTTGACACACATTATCTCCATCTTTTCCCTTGATTTTGACCGCTAGATCATCTGCATTGAATATAGCTTAGAAGCTTAAGCCGTTTAGTCTTACCTGTAAGTCATCAACGACAGGTCACCATAGAAGAGACGGGAGGAAATAGCCTTGGCGGTATTTTTTTGCCGCAAAAATCATCACAGAAACAGTTCCTGAAGTGAATATTATCATGTGGTAATAGGTAATCGAGTATTGTCAAAACACCCTCAATGTCAAGGCTTAATTCCCAGCCTGGACTAGGTTCCTTAAAGCATTTTGCCTAGTAAGATCAACGTCCTCTGAAGCACTTACATTTTTGAAAGAATTCAAGCTAATTAGTCTAAGCGATCGTCTCAATGGCTCGTAGGCTCTACCTTGCAGTTATGTTTCATCAAAAAGCCTTTCATACTGCGTGTGCGGTAAGAGCAAATTCAATTAAATTAATGTAATCACAACATTTTATTGAGAAAAGTTGTAAATTGATGGAGGGAAATTAGATTAAATGCGATTTTGCCTTTCGACGTTACTCCACGAATTGGCGCCCGTCCAAGTTCATGTCTGCGAAAAGATACTTCCTCTTCAGGTCTTCTTTTCTTTTTTTTTTTTCTTATTGCTCCCCAGCGCCTTTGGAAATTTAAATAAATTGAATTTAAATTCGCGTCTTCTTTTTACGTTCGTTTTTGACAAGCATATAAGTGAGTATCAATTGTACAACGCAACGCTATACGCAACACATCTTCTTTTTTTTATTAAGTGCTAAGGCGTGTTAAGACGTTTACGGTGTGTGGGGCCGAATGTGTGACACAGACTCTCTTTGGCTCTCGGTAAATGTTATACCAACGACACGATGCGCATCTTTTTGTCAGCTCGAGTGGAAGTAATGAATCGATTTACCTTGACAGTCGTGCTAAGTGCTGTTTTCATGGGTAAATAACTCCAAAGGGGCTGGAAATTGTTTACGTTAGTTTTTTTTTTTTTTTTTCATCTACCCTACTTCAAACGGTATGTGTGTATAAACTGTGCAAATAGGCAAGGGTAACAGCGTAGAAATAGTGTGGCTTGTAGACAATAAACACAGAAATTAAGACACCTACTGCACAGCTTCGGAATAATCTGCTCTAATTGAGTTGCTCCGGTTCATAAATTAATTCCTACCAATTAACACTCTATCAAAGAATTAAATAGATTTTCAAAATATTTACACAGAAAAAATTCACACCTCTGTGGTACGACCAGTGATAGATACTTCTATTTTTAAGTATTCCCTCTGCGTCAACGTGGTCGTGGTAAACCTATTATCTGTACCTCATCCCAAAAAAAAAAAGAAGAAAATTGTAAATTGGTTGGCAAATATTTGCATTGTATTGCCCTAAAATGATTGATGATGATTAACTCTGGAGGAGCATGGAGACAGTGATAGCGACAGATACCCGCTGGTGATGGTATTATTTATGGTTCGGCAAACTTTATGATGAAAGACAGTTGCAGTAGAATCATTAACCGAAGATATTTTCAGTGTTAAGGGTTTTGATGGGATTTTGTAAATTTAATGACATATTGGCTTATTTCATTGATTTTTCTTGATGGCGTTTTATAGCGACACTTTACGCGTGTCCTGTTAGCACTTATCTTGACTAACAGACAGTATTTTATGCAACTTTTAACGGCAAAGCAGACTTAAGGTATGGTGACCCACTGGCATGGTGTTTAAACCCCCTTGATCTATACTCAGCAGACTGCAAAGAGAGATTTGCCTTGCGGTTACTTCGCCATGCGTACAACTCATGGCGACGTTCTAAACGTTCCGCTTTATTTGCTACAACTGGAACTTTCTGTTTAGAAACGGGTATTGACAGCGATGTGTCAACGGTGTATAGCACGGCAGACATGACATTCAGCATCGAGCACTATTTCGCAGTATTTCAGAAATATTTTCTTAACACATCGACAACATGGGTCCTGTTGTCATGTTCGAAAGGAGATAAGAAGTGGATTTTCCCGAGAGCATGAATCCTAATGAACTTCTGAAGACCGTCTTTGGCTCTGAAAAGGCAGATGAACTGGCAAGGAAAGAATAGAGTAACAGACAACTATATCCCGAAAAGAAAATGGGGTCTCCTGGCAGCTATTAAAACGATAATCAATGTGCAGATACGAGAGGAGTTCAATAGCTTCTGGACGAATCTAGACATTTGTACATGCAAAGTAGCTAGGTCTATAGTAAAGGAACGGTGTAACAACGGTGCAGCATTAAATTCAAGCAGAATACTGGTAATATTGATGGCGGTACCTAGAACAAGGCACATCAATCTCAACAAACATTCGTTCCGACTCGGGCAAGCTGGAACAACAAACTGTGAGGAGGAGTTGTTGAAGATATAAAACAATTCCTCTGCCACTGCACTGCAACAGCGGGGTTAAGACTGAAAATACTGAGATCTCCAACGATACCGGATCTAACACACCTCAGTAAGAAAGGAATCGATGACAAATTGGAGTTCGCAAGACTCAGACGACTTCCCGATCACTATGCGATACAGTCTCCTTTTACACTTCCCGTGATCCCAAAACTTACATCCCTTCTTAACACACAAATTCCACATCACACTACTATACAGTTCAACAAACAGGGAGAACACAACGAGCCTAATGAAAGCCTAAGTGAAGAGCACAAGCTCACCCTCTGAAATCAACAAATCATAGATGGCCCAAGTATCACTACTGCAATTGATGTCAGTTTAGCAAAAGTACTTTATCGGATCGACTACTTTATGAACTCTAAAAATAATGACAGATGATCGAGTTTGGAGTCACAAAAGCAGCAAGTGTTTAGCAGAACTGTAAAAATATGGTCGGACTAATTATGGAACACAACACACTTGGTCATCACTTGAATAAAATGGACATCATCGGGAACCCAACGTGTGAGTCTTGTTTCGATGGCTGATAACTTCTTACGCAAAGATTTATTGTTTGACATCTGTTGTAACTGTCCTCTTGGAAACAAAACCTGTCCAAGTCTAAATCGTCCAAATACGGCCATAAAAGATCAGTTCTGTAGCATACTTCGTTCACCGTAACTTTGTTACCAGCTTCAAATTTTAAAAAACTTGAGGCCAATAATGCCACCTCTCAAAAATACGCACCAAAGAGTCACTCTTTTACGTTTGGGTTTTCGGAACCCCAGAGTATATAGTCCTGCTTAACATAGCCTCCGAGAAGAATAAGTCATTTTCCAACTCACTTAAGTCTTCACAAAAAACAGCTATGAAGCGGGTGATCATTTTGGGTTAAATCTTGAGGGCGTTAGATCTTGTAAGCAAATTGCACTACGCAATGTTTTTCTCAGAGAAGTGACTGATTTTTAATTGTTGAGATTGACAATGAGTTGAGATCCTTGGGGTTCCATGCATATTTTTCGCAACAGCAACAATTCTTTTGTCTGTGTATATGGAACGATCATGAATTTCCTTCCACCATCCACTGATGGGGCTTAATTTCGACCAAAAATTATTTTTAAATTTCACACAGTTTCTGTCACAGAGCATACACTTTGAAAATAATTTTCTGAAATTTACCAGCGTTGCTCAAGTGTAAACATCCTCAGTAGGAAATGGAGTGTTTAATAGTAGAAACACATTGACACAGCAACAGCAACTTCGCTGTGTGCTGTTGTGCTGTGCTAATGTGTTTCACATCACGTTGGCTGTTTTTGCCCGGCGGCTGTCAAAGTTGCTGTGTGCTGTTGCTGTGTCAATGGGTTTGTACTATTAAACACTCCATTTCCTACTGAGGATGTTTGACACTGCATTTGACACCGTTAGTGTTGCCAGAGTCGAAAAAACACACACTTCAAATAAAATAAAAAGCAGATGTCCTACATATGTATATAGCCCAGCAACCGTTGCCACTGTCTTACTTACGTTACCTTTCAACAATAAAAGTCTCTCCACCTTGAAAGAGATATGAAGTGTGGTCTCCACTTGTAAAATCCTACGGCTCTGCTTTAGGATTTCATTTATGACATTTGAGACTCGCTCGAATCATTTCATTTCATACAATTATGACAATACAATTGTACCTATGCCTCATTAATGATATCAGTTAAAAATTGACAAAAAAAATACATCAACTACCAGTTCAAATGCCGGATCTGTCTATTGGAGGTTGTTATGCTTAAATGGCACGCTACTACTTGTTTTGTGACAATATCCACTCATCATTTGACCACCATGTGAATCATTGATGTTCCAAAGTGTGTTTCCCATTTAGAAAACACAGGCATTATCGGGAACTTCATATACAAGTAACCAGCTGTCTAAACAATAAGGTTGCACACTGTGATCATCGTGAGTAAACATAGTTCAAACTCTATCACTTATCAATATTCGGCGTGTTTTCTAGCTTAGCGTAATCAAGGACAACGACATTGCAGAACAGTAAATCAAGGTCTTTTCTATCACACAAACCAGGGCCGAATTTTTCCGATGATAAAAGTCGAAAATTTATTTGTGGGGGGCCTCGATGCAGTACACTTAGGCCAAAATTAAGTTCATTGATTTTTCACTAAAATGGAGACGGTTGGGTCACATTGCTACTCCTGGAAGCATTTTCTTTCAGCCGTGTAGGTGTTACTGAGATCATTTATATCATTGAAGAGATATTCGTCTAAAGTCGACTTCCTAATATTAGTGAATATAAGTCATGGGAAACACGATTTGACCTATTCCTCTTCATCATCTCAGCAACTGCTGCGGAAGTAGTTATGTAGAATATCCACCTTTTAAGTGTGTCCACCTATGGTACAGCGCGTTAGCCACTTTTGAGATGGGTCCTTTCTAGACTTTGGCCAAAATAAGTGGCCAAAATTAGTGGCTGTTAAGGGCTTATCTCAATTTTTTTTATGGCACTATCCCACAATTTGATTTTTTCCAATAAACACAATTTGTAGCTTTGTCGTAGAGGCTTTGTCCACGTGAATAAGAAACTTAGCAAACGACATAGGTGAGACAAACATATGTATGTTGTTGTTTAAACCAGAAGATCCTTGCCATGTCACCTCGTCAGCTACACAAATACCAGGAATGTCACAGTGACTTCATACAAAGGGTGAGGTTGTACTTTCTAGATATCGCGATAAGACATACACGTCAGTCTCTTACGGCTTTAGATCTCATGGTACTTGGTATAAAGAACTTAATGACTGATTCATCGTCAATGGTATATGACATTAGAACACCAGACTAGACTTGACGTATAGTGTCTCTTTCGGCCTAGAAAATGCTGAAACAATCCAGGAGATAATAAGTGTCTAGGTCTAGGCCCAGAAGAGTTAAATATCTAGGGCTAAGGCTCGTTGAATTTCTAGGTCTAGGCCCAGAAGAGTTGAATATCTAGGGCTAAGGCTCGTTCACTCAATCCTCTGTTCTGGATTCAGTCATAAAAACTGGCACTGTTATAAAGGACATCATGGTGCATCCACTCTTCTTTGCTCTTTTAGAGTAGATAGTCAGTCTATTCAAAAGGAAGAAGTAATCATTCTACTTGTAACAATGTGCTCTACAATACGGCCGAGGGTTTGGAATTGTTTAGCCTCTTTACCCAGAAAAGTCAGCAAGGAGAATTCATTGATTGTTGGCGCTGTGGCTTAGTGGCTAGTGCATTAGACTATTGAGCGGGAGGTTCGAGCTTCGAATCCAAGAAAAAACCCAAAAAGTTTTTTCTCGGTCCCACCTCTCACGAATGTCTGGCAATCGTCAATGAGTAACAACTGTCATGAGAAAGCTTCTCAATTTGCCTTTCGGTTATAGCTTTAAATTGTAGGTCCTTGGAAATTGGAAATTGTAGGTCGGTGAATGGAAAACAGATGCAATATTCTACGTACCAATAAAATATCTGACAGCAGCTAAAATTTGTAGAAAAGTATTCAAATCTGGAAAATCACAAAAGCCCTATGGCTGATAATTAGCAGCAGCAAAACAAAGAAATAACTAACTCCCAGCAGATTCTTAATATACGTAGCAACCAGGGTGATGTCCCTCATTAACCAGGACATCCTGTTTAATTAACATCTAGAATGCATGAGGCTCGCAAACGGGAATTATGCCTGCAGAGGTTGAAGTGAAAACTTGAGAAAAAAATCACCCTCTAGTTTCTCTGCCAAAGTTTTTTGAATTCCCTGTCCGGAGACATATTTTCAGAGAATCTCAATTTTAAACAATTCAAGAGCGCAATCAACCGGCATCTGGAGACATCTCCGGCTGCCAAAAAACTTTTAAAGATTCCTACCTTTCGAGAGAAGTTTACAAATAAATTAAATCCCCGTACTATGTAACACCTAAATTCTAAAATTCAGTACAAAGTCAGGATGGGAAAGGTTCCTCCTCAAGGTAAACAGCAGAGTTGCGATCCCAATAGGAAATCTAAAGACTGTTATTTTTTCCAAT
This sequence comes from Blera fallax, assembly GCA_946965025.1. Classification (NCBI taxonomy): domain Eukaryota; kingdom Metazoa; phylum Arthropoda; class Insecta; order Diptera; family Syrphidae; genus Blera; species Blera fallax. The sequence continues at coordinate 101,042,792 of OX337244.1, forward strand.
TACGGCTTCTCTCATCAAGACTAACTCTATAACACCTCATAAGGCTATGTGAGGCACAAGTAGAAAGTGTTTCAGCGAACCCTCTAATCTAATAGATCATCAACAGCTACGTTTACAACAAAAAGCAACTTCCTAGGAAAGGACTCAGGGCAGAAACACAAACGTACATATTGTGAGGTGGTGGAAATTAAAGGATTGAAAATATGTAGATGGTTTCTTTTCGAAGTGCTTGGTACTTTAAAGTTGGAAACTCCAACTTGTCACGCCTACATAACGCTGGGAGATGCTTGACAATTCTTTCCGAAGTGGATTCTGTGTGACAAAAACTGTGTGCATACAGATAAAAGAAGTGCTACTGTTGCCCAGTGTTCGTGGAAATCCATGAACTGTCGCAGAGCTGAAAATCAATTGCGCGTCTCTAAGGAGGGTACTACATAAAGATTCCGGATTATTTGATTACAATGTCCGACTTGATGGAGAGCTGAAGTGAAATGACCATCCGCTTTCTTCTTCTTTTCGGACGAAGACCATTTTCAAGTTTGAGGCTTTGACAACCACATTCGAAAATCTACACGTAGTCAAAGAGAAGGTAATATATCATTAAACACGGACTGTTTGATGCAGGGTTTGGAGTGGTGGTATCATTGGTTCCTACTTCTTTAAAAATGGTGCATGCAACAACTTTATGGTAAACGGAGCGCTCTGTGGAGACCTGATAATCGATCTTTAACACACTAACTGCAACAGCCGTTTTATCAGCCTTTTTGGGGTCATGTGTGGCCATTTGGCTTTCCTCTTATTGGGAACTGTTAAGCAGCATTGATATTCCAACGATCCACAAAGAATTAACGTACTTAAGGACATTCATCGAGCTATTCAAGAAATGAACTTACAAACAATAGACTATTGACACGATGGGCTACTGTGAAGCCAGCTGGGACAGCCATAAAAATGAGTGCAGTTATCAATTTCAAAAAGAGTCCAATAGATGACCCACACACATTTTACCTCCCAGTTTCCAGTCTGCAAAAAATCTTTGTATAGAGATGTGAGTTATCCTGCATCTTTTTAACCTTTCAGTCGGCTTAGTATTGAGTGAATTCAATGAAAATTGATACCCATCCATTGATCTTCCTCATTGTCGTCAATGAACGAAAGTTATCGTCATTCTTCCAACGAAAGCCAACTTGGTAATCATTGTTCGTGGGTTTTCCTAGGACAAAAATTAGCCCATTTAGCAAACTGCAGGACTTGTAAGAGCTTCAGAAGCCTGAAGCCCAGCCGTCAAAGAAGGAACCATAATTTTACTGCCACATAACCTAGGAGCTTAAATAAACTCATGATAAGAACTGCTATCATTTTATTGGGAACTCTACGACGCGGTAGTATTGTACTGGATCTACTTTTTCTCTAAATGTGCTTACGTTCACGATGATGGCAACCACTCGAGCTTAAACTTACGTATCTAATGATCGAAAAACTGTGTAACACTTCCATATGCCCAACGTTAAACAGACTATTAACCAACATTGCATTGAAATTCAATATTTGTTCAAATTATTGAAAAGAGCAGCATTCACTTCAGATCCAAAATAAAGCTATTGTGCCCTAAAGATACTATTTCAAGCACCTCAGTCAGCATACTCTGACGCTCTTCATATTGAAAACTCATTAAAATCATTTTCTTTCTTATGTGTAACCCAACCTTAACTATCTCGAACCAAATACGGGAAAACGACATTTAACTCCCAAATGTGAGATGCTATTGTAATCTGATTTTGCATTCAAACCACGCACAACTGAACGACGAAAAACGAAATAAAAACAAAACCCAAACCAAATTTGATGACAATGCATCTATCATCTTTGGAAGACCTTCACCGAATGTAAAAAAAAAAAAAAAGTATTCATAAAAAAGTAGCTTTTTCCGCCAACAAACGTAGAATAATAACAAAAACAAAGTCATCAAGGGAACTAGGATAGTACATACATACCTTTAGATATAAAATTACGACAAAGATAACAACAGCAATGAGTGCAGGTACTCCTTAATGACTTGACTCATGCCTTGCTCTGGATGTCCCTTCAACTGATTTCCAGCTACGACAACCATAAACATGCAGCATCTGTTTGCTTACGTTTTTTTCTTTTTTTCTCTCTTTTTATTTTATTTTTTTTTTTTTATGCGAAGGATATTCAACCTTTTTATCGTTATTACGTTATAACAAATCACATATCACTTAGCTCACTCTCTTTCGAAATTGCACTGGATGTCTCCTCAAAATGAAAGATAAATATTTACATTCACCTCATTTCCGCTCTTAACGCGCACTCTACTTCAGCCTCAATGCAGATATCCTGTTGTCTTTATGGCAAACACAAGCGGATACGATTTAAACGATGATTCTTGTGTGTTCTCTTCTTCGTTCCCTAAGGACACACATACGTCATTAGATTAGGGGGTTTCAAGCAAGCAATATAAAAGGGAAATAAAAACCCACAAAAAAAAAAGGAAAAAAAAAGGCAAAGTGAACAGTGAACAGAGTATCTTATGGTGTTTCCCGAATTTAATCAATTCTCACCACACATACACAATCATCTTAATTCGAAACTCAACTTCAACACACAGACGATGAGGAGCTAAGGAAAAGCAGCATAGTACAGAATGGGAAAATTTCCTTCTTCCGTCATTTCTGTGGTTAAAGAAAAAGATGAGATCAAGGTGATTACTGGTATTTATGGTACCCTCCCTGTCAGGTTTTATAAAAGATTTTCTGCACCGAATAATGTTGGCGATGAAAAGGAAAGAAAAAAGTACTAAAACTCCCGGATTTTCCACTCAACACAATAAACAAAAATTTGTGCAAAACACAACAAACTACTCTCACGCGAGAGCCAAAAAGAGAGAGAGTATGGAGAAAAACCACTACAAAAACCAAAAAAGCAAATCCAAAACTCACATTCCGCGCGCGAACTTTCCAATGGAATTCTCCAGCACGAACTGAAGACGGACCAGAACGGGTTTCGAGTTTTATTAAAAAAAAATGTTGAATGAGACTGGCGCTGGCTCTGGCTCTGGCTCTGACCGAGGGACTTCGATTCACTTTAACACTCTGTGACGTACAATACAACACAGCATAACCAGAAAACTCTCATCTGTTTCCATCTGCCTGCTCTCACCGCTACTGTCACATTCGTTCCATCCAGCTGTGAGGTGAATGTGATGATAATGATGAGGCGGCGCGGCGGAAAAAGCAAAAAGAGGCGAAATTCGGTGGCGTATACATGACAAAAAAATAATAATAATCAAACCAAGCACAACAGAGCACTCAGCTACTGGGGGACATACTCTTCGAGAGAAATGTTGAGAAAACTGCACTCAGCTGTTGTGGAGGAGTCATTCTGGTGGTGGGTCGTGGTTTTCTTTCTATTCTTGTTCTGCGTTTCGTGGCCTTTCTCACGGAGACGAAGCATCATCAACCGGTTCACTCACTACTTTGGCACAGTTCACTTGATATTCATTGCTGGTGCTACTCCGCGATTACTTCCTTTGATGCTCCTGCTGTCTACAATTGAGTGTGATGCCTTTAATTGCAGTGCTTAGCCGGTAATGCGGCGAATTGAATCGAATTATCTTTATGGAGGTGTATCCTTCAATGCGAAAGGGAGTGTGGAACCTAAGTGGAAGGTGATTTATAAAGAGAAATTTATGACATTCAAAGTGAGATGTTAAGTAAGAGAAAAATACTACAAGGGAATGATTATATTCTCTTAAAAAGCTCGCTTCATTGACATCCGATTTCATTGAAAGAGGGATAACGTATGTAGATTGCGAATTTAAAAAGGTTCCATGCACAATAAAAATCTAAAAAAATACCTTTTTAAGGTCAATCATATTTTGTGTGAACCGTGCTTGTTTGGACGGTCTAGTTTAAGTTCAATGCTTGTACCCAGCATATGTAAATGTTTTAGTTGAGTGCTTAAATTAACTCTAATATTTCCCCCGATTCCACGGTCTACATTCAGTTACTTTTGGATCTGGTATTACCCCTTCCCTAGACCATCTCTATAAAGAGCAACATCCTGCCATGGACCATTTGACAACGGCTTATTCAGTGTCTTTTATCGATTCTCATATTTTCCTTTTTATGTCCTCTCTTAGTTTTGGTAATAAGAAATGATTATTGGAGCCAATTTTGGGGTGGGACCGAATTCCCTTAAAATATCTCAAGATTATATACATACGCTAATGGAACTTTCCGGGACGTACATATTTTCTGAATTGAAACTTTCAGTAATAAGGAGCAATGTGAAGGCATCCCTGCTAGACTTCGTCTATGTAAGTCGACTATGGTGAAGGAATACTACTCTTTGAAGGTAGGCAGAGACAATTTAATGACCTTTTTTACGACTGCATCGGATTAAATTTTATTTGAAGTGCATTTCGCTTAAGATACAGTTTACAAATATCAAGAAGCATGGTACCCCCCTTTGCCGTAGTAACAACCTCTGTATTTAATAGTTTCAGAATTTTAAAATTAAAGACAAACTGGGTTACGGTGCTCAGAAATTTTATGTCCTTTTCTCGATAGTATTTTGCAGTACTAAAATAAAGTTAATACTTCCAGTTCATTCTGTTTAGTTATGGATCGGGTACTGCCGAAGTTAGAATTACTTTTAGTCGTGGGTCGGGAGTCCATTTTTCCTTATAGAACTGGGCAAAGTGCATAATCTTCTCTCTTTCCGCCAAGTTGCAACGTAATTCAATTTACTTATTAAATGAAATGAAAGGCTCTTGGCTTTCAGCCGAGATTTATTAAATCGATTGAATCCTTTTATTATAGTAGAGCGACCCAACCATGTTCTTTTTAGTTCTACGAATTCTGACCCAACTAAAACCTCTACTGGAGTAACTCAAGGTAGCCACCTTGGTCCCTTATGAAGTTGTATATCTGTTTACGTAGATGATATGAAATTTTTCAGGCATATATCGTCGTCCTCCGACTGTCTTCAACTACGGGAAAACTCATTGTCAACAAGCATATAAGAGCTAGCAATTTGAAAGCGAACGGTCTGGCTGTACAAGCATGATACACGTAGACCACGCGGTGAGATAATTGATGAATTTGCTAGACGAGACCCAGGTAGATCACCCAAAACCTGGAGCAGCGCTTTAAAGAACGACACGATCCTGGGTTGTCTGGTCGTCCACATTTTTATACCTAACGGCCTGCCAATATCGTACAAAGAGAGCCGACGTATCTTGTTTTTTTGGGGCATGATACCTGCAGAATATGCCTGGAATACGTGAAGACGGGAACAACTATAACGTCTGTCCTTAACTAGGAAAAAAGAGGCATCTTTGGCTGGAAACCCAGATGATGGGCTCAAATGCTAGCTATAACACGAAGACGAACTCTGGAAGAAATACAGATGATAGCTCTGGCTGAGATGACTGGTGGAAGGGACACGAAAAGGGGCCGAGCAAGATGGTCTGGTTCGGTATCTCCCTTCATAATATATAAGATATAATATAGTTTACTCTTTAGAGAGTCAGTGATCCGAAGTTCCTTACGATATGTTCCGGAGTCTCTTGGTCTTACTTGCAGAATCGATACATCCCGCCATTTTCAATGCCTAACTGCCTCAAGTGTTTCTTTTGTATGAAATCCCCGATTAGTGTTCCTGTTTGCCTTGTTTTGGGAGTTCCCTCCAAAGCTTAACACATCCTCGTCTATCCAAAGCTTTTCTCCCACAATTTATTCGCACGACCAGCAGAAAGGCTCAGCTGCAACGAACCAACATTCCCCAGAATCCAGTATAAGTAGGGAGCCATCATTAATTTTGCAAAAGCTGTTGAGTTTAGATATATCCATACCATCTAAGAGCTGATTCTATAGCTAAGCTATCTGACATCATTGCAATATATTACCTACGGTAGTTTATCGCGCTATTTCATAGCTAAATATTGCAATTAGTGGAAGATATCTTCCAATGTGAGAGAACTGATGGAGGACCTCTGACCAAAACAAGTCACGTAGTCAGTCAGAGAAGTGTGGTCTGGGTAACAATTCGTTGAAAACAGAACTAGTGCTCTTCAAGAGAAAGCACAAAACTCCACAGATCAACCCCCCAATGGTATTTAACTTACTTTTTCTGATCACGAGTTTGGTAATGCATAGAAAACTGAATTGGAAAATGAATGCGCAAGAGCGCGTCAAGAAAGCAGCTGACGCACTATAAAAAAAAAATCCAAATACTTGGCCCAACAGACCGTATGTGTTCTAAGGCCATACTTCGCGCGATCATTCGTGTTGTGCAAATTATATTTTTTTCACACAAATGGAAGGGACTTACGGTTTGAAGCTCTTTTGTGAAAAAAACAGTGAAAAACTTTTTGGTGTTTTCTGAGATTAGAATCTCAGACCTCCCGCTCAGTAATCGAACCCACCAATCATTGAGCCACGGCGCCCTTAAGTACTGTAATTATTTGTGGATGATTTGAGTAACCAGGATCCCTTCACCGAACGTAGAGCGCAAAAAATCGATTTTCTGACGTTGCAGCCGTCCGAGTCCAAATCGCGACCACAAAAACCTTTTTAACCATAACGTTATTGCCAGCTTCACTTTCAGAGAAGTTGGGACCAACGATGCAACCATACCTAAGCACATACCAAACAGTCAACCTTTGAGGCTACTCTAAAATTACGTGAGGAATTTTGGGAAGCCCAAAATACATGCACTGTGCCACTGGTTGACATAATAGCCTAGTAAAAATAGACTTTGTCTTTTCTTCAGATTTCACGTACACTTTGGGCAATAACATTACGATCAAAAATTTAGGTGGACGTAGCACTCACTTCGGAAGTATTTTTCCAATATATCACAACGTTGTTTAAACTCAAAACGATCCAAATCTTATCGCGGAAGTTTGACGTTAACGTATATATGTATGTCAATATTTCAAATAGTTTGTGTTGCCAGCATCGAAAATGAAACCAAATAACAGTCCACCCATTACTTTACACGAGTATAGTGCAACTAGAAATTTTTTTAGGACGGTCAACGTTTTCCTCTCTCATATTGTCTGCATGGACGAGTCCCAAATAATTCGCATTATGCCAGAACCTCAGAATAGAACCACAAAACTAGAGCATAAGTATGGTTGTTTAGTTGGTTTGGTAGGCAGATGATATCCTCAACACATAGGTCGCAGTTTGAGTCCATCGTGTTACGCTCTAGAGAAACTGTCTGGTAGAAAGGTAAAAGGAGGCGATATGTAAGTGAAGGCTGGGGCCAAATCGTCTCATCCGTGAACGAATGATACGTCACGTAAAAGGGTGTATTTAGTATCATGACATACGTGATCGTATAAGCATTAACGTAATTCAGTATTATGTCTTCCGTGATCGAGTGTTTTTATTTCCGTGAACGCATACATTCTTTCGAAAGGTCATTCGATTGGTAAATAGCAGACGTAATTAGTTTAAGTGGGGGAAAATCAAACAAAATTTTAAGTTATTTGATCAAAATTAGTATTTAAATAGCAATAATGAATATAATAATATTGAAAAATTCATTTATAGGACAAACTGCAATAAAATAAATTTGAACCAAAAAATTATTGGTAAAAGTTAAAACGTTGATGCTAGTTGTAGGACGGGTGGAATTGCAGTAGACAAATGGTAGTGGAAGCTTAAAATCGACAAGATGCTATTCATACATCCTTATTTATTTGAAATCTTTTTATAAATCTGCAAATAAACAATTAATACTTCACATTTCAGGGATTTGTCTGTTTCATTCTTACGTCTTTTTAGACAATGACGGAGGATTTTTTTCCATCCCTTAGGTATCGCCGCGTAAATTTTTCGTCATTATCACTCTTGTTAGAACTTGATAAACAAAACAATAATGCCGTAGCAATGATTTTTGTTTTAAACAAATTAATTGTAGTCTTCTATATACCAAATGAGGTCTATTTGAAGTTTTAATGACATTTCATATTACATTTTCAGGACTAAATCTATTACAATTTCGTTTCGAATGTTTCCAATTCCGTTCCGTGAGCAATCGTATGCCGCGATCTCAGTTTTCTTATTCGAATGACGTATAACGTAATTTATTTTCGTACGAATGATCATCCGTTCACGGAAGAGACGATTTGGCCCCTGGTTTAATTCGGGGTGGAGTTCACTGTTAGCAAAAACGTTCTGTAGTTCCATTTTTTTTAAGTCAAACTTACAGATCTGAACTTCAACTCTACACATATACGGCTATCTAAAAAGTCCAAAAAAAATCCTACACGCACTTGTAAATAAAACAAAACAACTTTCTTTTTATTAAAAATCTCTAACGGTATTTCGTTCAAATATTTATTCCTTTTCGAAAAAAAAAAGAAATTCTTTAAATGCTTTATAATTATATCAAGGATTGTATTTTTGTTTTACTTTATATATACGTATATATGTTAGTATATATATTAAATAATAACTGAGTTCATTGATGTTCTTGTAGTTTTATTTTTCTTTGTTGTTGCTTGGTGTTGTTTTGGGTTGGTTTATCTCTCGATTAAATATTTTTTTATTTGTTTTGCGAATATTTATTTAAAATTTTACATCTTACATTATTAAAATGTACAAAAAACATGAAATTCGTCGGATGTATTTACGTGTATGTATGCTTGTCTTTTTTTTTGACGTGTATAATTCTAAATTGGTTAAGAAAAAGTACAAGAAAAGAACAAGTAAAAGGCGTTTTGTTACGCTTTTTATTGGGCAAATTGCTTTTGTTTTACTTTCGATTTAATTTTGTGTTTCCTTTCGATTTATAATATTTCAAGCTTGGTTATTAGTTTAACGTTAACATTTCGGCATTTTTTTTATCGAACATAGGAAACAAATAATGAATAGTCATAAAAGAAATGGAAACAGAGAAACCATGTTAAGAAAAGAAGGGAAACAGAGTAAATAAAGAGAACCCACAAGTTATGGGACGAATAAATTTAGTTTTTGTTTTTTAATTTTTATTTTATTTTGTTGTTTTTATTTAATTTAGGAAATTGTATGTATTTGAATATAAGTTTCAGTTTTTGTTTTTTTTTATATTTAAAAATTTACGAATCTCCTCATTTGCGATATTGGCTGGTTTTAAGCAAAACGATGCATAGTACTTTGTTGTTGGTTTTCTTCTTTTTTTCTTTTGTTTAAAAATTTTTTAATATAATAGTAAATGACAAAAAATTAATTAAATAATTTCTTTTAATTTATATAAATACAAAGAATTCTACGAGCATTCCTCTTGACTTTTTCTGACACAACGAGCTACTTTACGTTTAAATTCTGGATAAGACTCTCTCCATTCCTTGGCAGCATCCACGTTGGCCGGTGACTCGTCATTCGGGTCGGCTAGCATTGATATCACAGATATCAATATGGTCTCTACCGTGTGTACTGGAAGCCAGCGTTCAGAAGCTTTTTCGTAGCCCCATTTGTCATCGCCTGGCTCATGAAGGATACTAATGCAAACGTCGCCGTTCTTTTCAATATTTGGATGCCAGATCTCTGTGACGAACTTCATGCGTGGTGGCCGAAGTGGATATTCCTTTGGGAAGTGCAGATGTGCTTTGAAGAAACCTCCTTCACTGCAAGAAACAAAAAAGATGTGCTTTAGTTTTAAATGAAAAGACAAAATATTGGAGGTGAAGACTTTAAGATTTCTGTAAGGTACTCAAATTTTTGAGTGACAAGAGTCTGTCCTAATAAGAGCGCCTGATTTATAAAAAAAAAAATATCATAAAAGTGTAAATGAGACGCTTGTCATAAGAGTTATTACTTTCTGGTACTTTTTTGGATTTGAACGTCGAACATTCTGCGCAGTAGTCTAACGATGCACTAAGGCGCCAATCTGAATCTCCGCCTTAAGCTCAAGAATAGTTTGTGATTAATTGGCAACCACATGCGACTTCAAATATCTCTAAACAAACAAGTCGTGCAAATCCAAATCATTTGTTTTAATTCGCCTTTTCGGTGCTTCTTTAAACGTCTAATTCTTGTGATCGATGACAAATTGATGTCTCATAGGTGTAAGTTACACTTTCTTTCATAACGACCATGTTTTCGGGTGACCGTCCGCCAAGAGTGGCCTAGAATTACTCACCATACGCAATAGAAACAGTTTCCACAATTCTTTTTAATTTATCTTCGACCTAATGACTCATATGGAGCGGAAATTCCACAAACTTTTTCCCGTTTTTATTATGAGTTTTAACACTAATAACGCGTTGTTCTTTGGTGTAGCGGTCCATATTTACTAATCGCAAGATGGAGAGATGTCATCCAAGAAATTTTTCGGGTCGTCAATCTTATAGCAAAAAAGTTGAGCGCAATTTAAATCTAGTGTTTCTGTTGGTACACCCTTTATCACAACGATCTAGTAGGCTACTTTTCTCTTAAGTGCTCCCAGTTATAGTAGAATAAGTATCGATGGTCCGCAGAAAAAGCAACCGATACACAGATAAATATAAAGAGGGTTCCCAAGTATCTTTCGGAACAAAAGAGAGAGAAAAAACATGGATTTTCCAAAGCTAATCAACAAGCAAATTTCCACTTAACATACCTAAAAGCTATCATAAGCCACAACCTGCTGGCGAACGACTTAAAAAAATAAGCTTAAGTACAACAGACCTATACAGCGGATATTAAATAAAATTCAGAAAACGACTCGACTCACTTTCTCTACGAATGCCCAAGCGTCAACAAACCCAAAAAGATGTCCCTTCCAAATTACTTTTATAAGGCAGGAAACACCAAAAAGGTTTTTTCACGGTTCCATCTCTCGCGAATGTCTGACAAACGTCCGAGAGTAATAACTGTCATTAGAAAGCTTCTCTATTTGCCTTTCGGATATGGCTCTAAACTGTAGGTCCCTTCTATTTATGAGAGAAAATATATCACACACAACCCGAAGCGAGAACCTAGGCCCCCTGGACTACATACGGTCCGTTTATTTGTTCCATAGGCCATCAAGACTCTATTATAAAAATTCTCCGAATACCAACATTTTTTTTCTTATTACAGTGGAAGTTGCTTATAACGACCACTTTGCTTTCATTTGGTTGGTTTTTTATATAATACACTATTCTACCATCGGATATAACGCCGACGTATGTATATAGCGACATGTCGCATATAACCACCGATTTTCGAAAATAAATAATCGTTGTCGTCGTTTATAGCGACGGGAAATTAAGTCTCGTTACTTTACCTAAATACTACAGATACATACATATCCGCAAACGGCACAGATATGATCTCTGTAACTGCTTATTTCTGTGGAATAGCACACTTACTCGACTTCGTTTCTTTCTATTTAAACAAAAACAAAAACGTTTCATTTTGCTTAATTCAGTCAGAAACTTTAATGTATCCTCTGCAACTTTAGAATGCTTTCGTTCATTATTTGTTGTAAACAAAATCACATCAAATGCTTTTGAAGTGGTTCACTTCCAAGACCCCAACTACTGTGTCAGCCAATTCAATAAAAAGTATTTATGATTACCCCAATGTTTTCAAACCAAACATAAATTCTGCTAACTGACCCTGTACGGATGGGTTTCATACGATTAAGATTAAGATGTTTATAGATCTATCAGACGAACAAGAAAACCTACTTTGAGCATAAACAAAACCTTTTTTGGCAAATATTTCTTTTTTTCTTTGTTTTCTTTTCTGATCCACTAAAGAAGGAACGTGGGTAAAGATTAGTAAACAGATCGGAATCATTTGCTCAGATGACCAAATGATCGAGAACTAATAAAAGTTTTTCAAGTATTTTTGCTTATGCGTACATATGGATATTACCTCCCAAGTTTACCCGTATATTCTGGTGTCAGATTATCTTTTAGAAATATGGGTTTTCGAATTGTTGATCAAATTATAAGTTTGTTTTTTGATGATCGATTTGTGATGTAATGTCTTTCATCAAAGAACTTAACTCCTATACAACAAAAATGCTTACAAATTACTTCCAATTCAAGATGCTTTGGGGTACAAGGGATCATATTGCGATGCTGAAACTAATGTATCAGTAGTTTTACAGGAAAGCAATTGATTCTACACTGCAGAAGAGGATGGGTTTCATGACAGAATAAAAGAGAATTCGGAAAGGTTAAAACGCAAATATTATACGAGTATATGGCAACGAAAAGAACTCTTTTAACATAAGTTTAATACTTCCGATTTGTGCTGAAAAAGGAGCTCACTTAAATATGTCACTACTTCTTCCACTACTTAAAAAATGGGTTTCCATGGGGCAACACCTAGCGCACCTTGCTCGCTCTGCTGTAAATGCATTCTTGAACTACCTTTCTATCTAAAATGAGTTGTTTCTTAAATGAGTGAGAAAAAGAGGGGATTGCAACCGAACATCACACACTGGTTGTAAACAGTTGTTGCGGCTAATTTATCTGATGGTAGGTGGCTAAAACCTAAAAATACTTTAATAAGAAGGAATGGAGACTGGTTCTCTTAGAGGTAACAGGTTCCTTAAAATCCACACATCAATTATAAAAAATACTGCATCTGCAGCAGGAGCAAGAATTTCTTCGAAGCACTACACATCAACTACTTATCTAACCGCCCGACTGAATGCTGATAAAATCAGTAAGTTATGTACACGAAACACCTGACTTGATCAGGCTGACAATTAGGTCGACAAAGGCAAGTGATTTTGCCTAACAGAAAATGAGTCTACGAGTTTCGTGACATAACGCCAAATGGATAAGAAATCCATCGTTAGTACTGCAGTGTTTTTCAAGCTGAGATGCTGCACAGACTGAATTTATCGATGACGAATATCACCATTTCATACTCGTGCCTTGAAGGAAAATAGAAAAAATTAATTAATTAATCGGGAGTATGTCCGTAACTGAGAACGGCTAGTTGTTAGTCCTCTCATAGCCAATAGCTTTTAAAATTGTTATTTCGAACGGAAAGAACAATATTTGTTTCATATAAAACCAGTCTTCCGTCTCTTCCGACCATTGTGCGAACCGTGGAGCATTAGGGGTTTTCGGAAACGCGATCCATAAAAATAGACCCTCTAAGCTGTTCTAACTAAGATGGCAACAATCTCCTCAACATCTTTTATATTCTCCGCTTTATTAAGTAAACTATTTCCATTTTTCATCAGGAACCTGATTGGTAAACACAGCAAGATAGGGATCGGAGCACCCGTTGACATCGTCCTCGTCAAAAAGGTTCGAATTTTAAGTTGGCTTATCACCCAAATTCACCCAGAAACAACAGCGTAATACAGTAAGACCTTAAGCTTCAACTACGAAGCCGCCCAAATTGGTTAGGCGTGGCACTAACTTCAGTCAAAGAAGTTGAATATCAAGGACTATATGCATAAGCAGCAATCTCATCTGGGAAAAACACACAGAGAGGTCTATCATAATATAGAGAGACCTAAGAGGCAAAATTTAGGTGTACATGCTAAGATAAATTTATATTGCCATGGTGAGAACAATGATCACATATGGGGCAATAGCATGAATAAAGAAGGATAGCTTAGTCAGAAAAAGGAAAACACTCGACAAAGAACAAGATCTGGAGTTCATCTGCATGCGCCATGCCATGCAAAGATGTCCAACTTCAGTCATGGAGGTGGTTCTGGAACTCACTTCTTTTTTCCTTTGTTTGAGGAAATTACAACCAAAGCGATCCTAACAAACGAGGAAATTAGAAGGAAAAAATGTTTTGGATCGGTTAAATATTTGCTTTCCTTAACAAACTTCCACTTCTCCCAAACCATAGAGACGACAATATCTGAAAATTGAACTTCGAAAAGAATTTTCCTATGAAGTAGTACTAAATAACCTCTCACAATAATAATAAAATCCAAGCAGGGAACAGAGACTACTACCACAAGTCCAGAACCAAAAGTTAGTGTTAGTTTAGGATAGCCTCTAAATAAAATAAGAAATGGTTGACTCTGAACTCTGAAGCTCGAAGGCGACGGTGCTCTTTTTTTATTAGTGTCCAGTTTCCGATTTTTAAGAGCACGCAGAAATTTGGCTACGTTGGATTACTTAGAAGTAGAAGTACATTGGAGCTATGTGTCGGAGTGCTTAGGATAGTAACATATATATGTAACTTTGCTCCCCTATTTAAATTGAATGTCACACCGATTTCGAGGTTATGTGCACATGTCGGAAGGGACTTGGCGCCTGAAACTGAACGCAGCTATCTAAAAATTCAGCTGGCTGGAGAGCACATCTACAAAATACATACAAATATTCGGCACCGCATAGGCCAGTCATTCGATTCGTTCGTGGTATATATTTTCGTCCGAATGTAAGTCTTTCAGTGTAAAACCGTATCCAAAGACGGAATTGGGAATCTTTTTAATGACAGTTATCTCTCGGACGATTGTTAGAATTCGCGTTGTGGTATCTTGAATTTTTTTTGTTTACACTCAGATTCAAAGCTGGAATCGCCCGATCGGTAGTCCAACGTACTTTACACACAACATCCCAACGAGCTAAAATGGAGTACACACCAAAGGCAGAACCTGGAACAACAATCAACTTCATTACAGGGTGGCTTAGCGGTCCTGATGAAACTGGAAACGATCAAAATGGACAACCACAAGCCGGCTAGACAAGATGATCGTAAAAATCTTTAAGCATATTCCCACATTGAAGCTGAGGAAATCTAGACAAGCCTAAGCAGATCGTAATTGAAGCAAAATTATCTTCACTGACGGATTTTCTTCCTAGTTGTTTAGTCTAATTAAACGTGTCGGGTCAGAAAAGACTGTTAAATCCCTTTAAAGCACTTTTAAACATTCTGCAAAGGTGCACGTTTATGCATGCGTTTCAGCACAAGGACGTTATGATTCAAAGTATCGCAGTAGACTTCGTACCCAGAAGAAACAATAAAATAAATGGCAGCATTACCATGGTTTGGTCATCACTTAGCCAAAAGTTGCCAAAGTAGATGCCAGGAAAACATTTAAAACTATCCTTTGATGTACCTAAGTCAAACAGCTTATCGTCTTTTATTGAACAGACTGTATATTCAACAAAAAAATGGTAAAAAGCTCGCAGGGGAGATATCAGCTAATTTATTCACATCCCAGCTCTACTTGAACGGTCAAATATGATTAAATGACCTCAGAGAACAACTAGTAATCACTCTTATCCACCCGTCCTATTTTGGCCCAATTTCTCACCTTACCACACGCTTAGTCCATACATACATACATATGTATGTGCATTATACACGCAGCCAAGATCATTTCCTGATAAATTTTGGTTGTGTATAAGCAATGCACTAAAAGAAAAGATGCTAAAGAACTCTCGGAGGTAAGGTAAAAAAAAGTCTCTAGTCACGCATAGACCAAACCAACACTTTCGCTACTAACTTGGACATACCAGGACAGGGAGAAAATTCAGCTATGAAATGCATTTGATTATTTCCTATGAAGAAAGTAATGGCATTGTACTTCTGACTGTAAGAGTGATTCTCACCTGTATTTTTGTATTTTATTCCAAACCCAGAAGAAGGTATCAAAATATTAGTTTCATTCGGCAGGTGCATAAGAAAGAAAACCAAACGAAAAAGTGAAGTCCTTCAAGTACCTATAACTATACTGTGACGACCTTGAGAATATTTGTTCAAGGTTAAACGAAATGTAATGAGCAAACCAAGTAATTTCAACATTTTCATCACAACACGAGCACATGAGTATACAGAGAAGTGCTTGCATAGTTTTTGCATTTCCAAGAACCCTACATTCTACTTCCATTTCAGTATCACAACTCGCCTCCTGTGTTACTGCACTGTTTCAACCTTGCCACCCATCTTTTTAAAGTCGAAATCAGCATAAAGGTCTTAAAATGTGCAAGTATCCGCAATAAGCACGAGAGTAGATTAAAGAAAAGTAGAAACACCAGCTGTTACTCTATAGCATCTAAAAATTAAACAAGATATACATGGTGGAAGGGGCATTTGATTGACTAACACTAAACGTACCATAAACTACCTTCTATCACCTAGAATACACAAAAAAAATTAATTACATATCGATTTACAATATATAATACACCCTCATTTTACCTATGTTAAAATGAATAATTTTACACAAGGATACTTACTAAAGAGTGTCCGGTGGACCAATTATAAGCACTTCCCATCTAAATATATCACTCTCATCGATTAGTCCAGCTGAGAATCCTTCCACAGGATTCTTGTTCAATTCTATAAAGAAACGTGAGAAAAAAAAGAAAAGATACCGCATAAGAGCATTGCAGAGGCAAGTAGTGTAACAAAACAACAGCATTAACCAAAAAAACAACCCGAAAAGTAAAAAACAAAAAATGATTCACAGCACACACCGGGGCCAGGGCGGTACACAAGTAAACTCTTCTCTTCTCGCCTCTAGAAGAAGTCAACGACATTCATCGTGTCGGCACGACCCTGGTGATTAATATATGGATGGATCGAAAGAAAGGCGAAATGAAACACTGCAAAACCATTGAAAAGTAAATAAATTTTAAACACTTCTCCATTTTATCAGGTATTTGGGCAGGAAAAAAAACGACCCAAAAAGCCGGACAAAAACTGCATTTAACATGTACGTGTGTAATCTTCGCACACACAATGTCGCCCCCGTTGTCCCGGTTCACAAAAAAAAATGTTTTTTTCTTTTCTTTTTTGTACATTCGAGAAGGCAAGACAAAAGCCTCACACAAAGGAGTTCTTCCATTCTTTTTCGCATCTTTGGGAGTTTTTCTTTCTTCTTACTTTTTTTTTTTTGCTTTCTTTGGCAATGACAATATTTCCATTTTAAAATTGATTTTTTCCAAAAATATTAAACAAAAAATTTAAAATTCGCACGTTTTTCGCAACGAATAGATGCATGGGAGCACAGAATTCGAAACAAATTAACCTCTAATGTCTACTCTGCGGCATTTTGATTTTTTTTTTTAATTATTTCAGGAAATTTTTTTCAAGGAATTGCGAAAAACTGCAGACGAATGTTTAAGGAGCCCCAGCATATCAAGGTGTATTTTGATAATAAGAACTTACCAGCTAGTTGCTTTTTCAGCAAAAGGGATGACTGCAATTCAGACATTTATTATTTATTTCGGCCTGGAGGCTACTTGCGAATCGATTTTGGGTAGATTTGATGAATTTTGTGTTGAATTCGAACCGCAGATGTGATATTTTTTTTTACTAAAGTGGTTAATTCTTGTAAGAAAATGTAGACCGAACAGCGTTTTTGTTGAAGTTTTCTTCTTTTTTTTTGGAAGTTCTTTTCAGCGGTAGACACAAAAAAAAACGAACGAACGAACGTCTGTTCGTTGTTGGCTGAGTTGATGGAAAAACGTTGTGTAGAGATATGACAAGCGGAGAGATTTATCGATCACACACGTGATGGGTGGATTCAGTGAAGGTTTTTTTTGGTATTAAACCAGGTATTTGAACGAGTTTGCGGCTGTATTCAAGTGAATTATATATTTATAGTGAAATTTGTGAACTAGTCATGCTATCCCCCGCAAACTGCAAGTAGTTTTCAAACGTTTCCTTCAGTAAATCATGTCACTAGCATACATAAGCACAACCAGCGCGATGAGAACAACGCTGAAAACAGGCCTGGAAACAATTCTCAACTTGCTACTCCTAAACCTGTACATGCAGAAATCTGCTACCAAAAGTACCATGACGATCAGACAATCAAACAGCTGGGACCAAAATCTCGAAGAAAATGCACAGTGACTATACGCCACCATACCTTGGCTTTGAAAACCATAAAACCATTCTCCTGTACTTTTCCAAGCAGAGAACAATGGCAAACCAATAAGTAACAAAGACAAGTCTATATCTAGCTACACGGATAAGTCAAAAATGGATATATTTTCAAAAAACTAAACATACACAGCTCAATCAGAGTTCCTGACCAAAGCAGAGGTTTTTTTCCGAGCAGTGGATGGATGGTGTTTAATTTCTTAGGTTCTTAGTTTGCCCACGTTCTCTTCAAGACAAACTCATTTCACTTGCTCATAAATAGACACTAAAGCATGTATCACGGCATACTGGATGTCCACCAATGATAGATGTTGTTAACGTATCCCAACATATAAGGTATAGAATGCCGGTTCTATACACTGCTCCAGCACGATACTGATTGCATATGCGCTATATTTTTCCAACTACATAACATGCTGGAAATTAACTCATTATCGATTTAGGAATAAATGTCCCCAAGTACAAGAAAATTATTAAAAAAAGGTCCGTCTTAACCTGGCTGTTGCAGGGCAGTGGGAGAGGAAGTATTCTACACCTTTCTTCTTCATAGTTGACGCAGATTATTGTTTCAGCTAGCCCGAGTCTGAACAAATGTTTGTTTTACCCTATTATAAGTTCCACCATCAATCTCATATGCTTTCTGCTTGAGTTTAGTGCAAGTTTTGCTATGTTATTTCTCGTCTCTTTTACTATAGATCGGGCCAGTTTGCACGTAGCGAAAAAAAATAGGTTCCTCTAGTAGGTATTGGACTCTGGTCTCATTTGCATATTGATTACAGTTTTGATTGTTATCAGAGGGGTTCCTAGTGCCAGCCTCTGTTACTTCCAGCTTCTTTCCTTGTCAGTTCTTCTGCTATTTCGTTACCCGGTACCCATTGCGACTGATAAGTGAATTCAGTTTGATTTTGGTCTCCCTTCTCAAACTTTATATCACAAGAACTTTAAAAAAAGGAAAAAACATGGCACAGTGCCTAAAAGCTGTTTCATAAGCTACTTAACATGTTTTTATATGGCTCTGGTTTGTAAATTAAATTAAAGCAGTTTTGTGATAGCATTTATCTACATCCCGTAATAAATTTGGGAATAATTAAAATCAAAAAATCAGGTTAATGAACTGAATACACCTATTGTGTTAAAATTATCGACTTTCCTTAGAGATGTGCGAAACTTCAAACGCATGTAAAAATAAAGCAAACTAAAAAGTCACATCGAAACTAATATAAATCAAAATCAACAAAATGAGTTAATTCTGTTTTAATATACATATTTCGAGGCAAGACATTCTTGAATTCAAATACAACACTTTCTGCTGACTGACATAATACAAAATAAATACAAACATTTAGCGCGAATATCTTGTATGACACTGACCTTATTTTCTCGCAACCATCTGTGTTGTCCTTTTTATTTTGCCATACATGTTTTGACAGTTTGCCAGTAAATGACAAAGGCCAAATCGAAATTACAAGTAATAACAATTCACGCTCTTATATTAAGCCACCTTTGCTTGTATTTAGGTCACATGTATACGAAATCATCCATATAGTTGTTTAAATATTCAAAAATGTATCCTTTATTAGAAGGATCAATTCATGGCATAAATATTAGAAAATGATTTAGGGCGATTATTCTTAACGACATAAGTACATTCCGTCTGTCTAGTTTTGGAACACTTTCTGGTCATGTTGACCCCATGTTGCGAATAACACGAGCAAAATTGGCTTCCAAGGCTTCAATATTGTTTCTGCAGTGACTTCACGTAGCCTCATCGTAAGTAATCGAGAGGTGTTAAGTCTCACGAATCTTGGAGATCAAT
Source organism: Blera fallax (assembly GCA_946965025.1). Taxonomy (NCBI): domain Eukaryota; kingdom Metazoa; phylum Arthropoda; class Insecta; order Diptera; family Syrphidae; genus Blera; species Blera fallax. The sequence continues at coordinate 101,062,424 of OX337244.1, forward strand.
TTATAGATGCCATTTTCGAGTTCAATTTACCTCCAAGCTGTAGGGGACGTAGTGGGGAAATCACGTGGCTTGAAATTAGGAATCAAATAAAGGAGAAATATGCCACCAGAGTTGAGGCCGCACCAAACAGCGTATACAGTATATGCAGTTCAAAACCTTTGAGCAAAATTTTAGAGTTAGTGGACAGACAGAGACTCAATTGATGCCACTTTATAAAAACAAAGGCGAAAAGCGAACCTGCAACAACTAACGTTTAGTAAAACTACATAAGTTTTACACACCATGAAAATTAATGAACGAGTATTAGATACCCGACTAAGAAAAATAATAGAACTGAACGGAAACCAGTTCGGCTTTGATGAAATCAAATCTGCATATGACGCATTCCAAAGTGTTCAAATATTTATTGAAAAACATCGGGACGTTGGGTAAGATCTTCAAGTTA